>CM077082.1:81720783-82310847 GCA_039513925.1 Platanthera zijinensis
ATCTTTACTCCTTCTTCTGCTCATGATCTGCCTTAATCCTGTACTTGAAAATAAGTACACTCCAATAGAGAGAGCACACGTGAGTCAACACACTGATCTGCTCAACGAGGGATTACGTTGCACAGACCCGTGTATATTAACCCACTGCACCCTGACATTGGTGTGTACTTAGCATGGAATAGATGCAAGCACAACTTAATAGAAGATTGTCAAATACATTGTGAATCCATCTTAGCTTGACTGAAGGCTTCTTCAAATCCAGGTAATTGTGGATACAATAGCCAACAATCTCCCCCTATTTGAAGAAGCCAAAATCCTACTAGCTAAGATGAATTACACCAACAAAAAAGATATATATATAAAATATGCGAGACCAGAAATCAGAATAATAAAATTTCACGCATTCAGAATAATAATTGAATCAGCATGTGATCATATATATATATATATATCAAAAGTGTTTATCATTACAAGAATAGACGCACATGCATATTGAAAAATAAAAAGTTTAGTTTCCAAGTCTATCCCTCCTTTGCCTCAGCATCTCTTAGTTGTTCAGCCGGGTACTTCTTGCTTTGACTTTCAAAGAATTCCTTCGGCTTCGGGTAATACCGGGGGGGGGGGGAGGAGCTTTGTTCTCCACTGTGTTTGTCCTGAAGAAAATGCTTCTTTTAGCCTCATATTCTTTGTGCTTTTCCCACTCATACTGACTATATACTTCATTTCTATTAAGCTCCCCCCGCTATTGTAGCTTGAATATATCACGTATGATTTTTCCTAGACATAGGACTCCATCGTTCATTCTTAATTTCACTTTCCTTTCTTCTTAATTTCTTCTCTGCTGGAGTTTCTTTAGAAGTTCCTTCTTGAAGCTTTCTTTTCCCTTTCGCAATGGCCTCTTGATCAAATGTTGCACTGTGAGCAGCTTTGGCAGTGGCTTTGGCAGCCTTTCTGGCATCAGCTTCACTAAAAGGAAACTCCTTAGCACTCGCAACCTCATCAGCAGCAGTAGTAACCTCATCAGTAGGAGCAACCGGAAAATATATACCTGATGCTTGCTGAACTAGCCAATGACAACTGTCAAAAACATACTTGTTTGATTGCTTGAAGTTTTCGACCATGATTTGCTCTAACCCTGCCATCTTAGCTGTATATTCATTCTCCCCCTTTTTGGCTTCTAGGGCAATTGAGTTTGCATAGGAATGCAGTGACTTATCTATATGCTTTATATTCTGAGTAAAGTTGTCCAGCAGGGTTTTCTGATTTGTGTTGAGTGTGACCATGTTGGCATCGAACAATTTGATGTTGTTGGCCACAACATGTGCATTTTGAATTACCACTGCCAGGTTAGCTGTATTTTTCTTAAGCCCTTGCATCAAAAGATTGACGGCAGTCCCGGCCTCAACATACTTAGCTTCAAATCTTTGCTCCATCATATCCAGCTTATGATTTATCTCCACAACATTCTTTAGCATCAGATCCTCTGATTGCTTAATTCGTTTTAGTACATTGTTGTGAGATCGTTCAAAGGCGTTCTTTAGTTCATCAACTATACCTTAAATAATATTTATAGTGTGATTTGTCAGGCTAGGTCCTAGCAGATGATCCTAATGAATGGCCTGGTCGTGCTCTGGGGGATAGGACTCTTACAGTCAGGATTCTCTTCTTTAGATACACTTGTGGAGCTTGTTAAATTTACGGTCTCCAGTGGAGGGATAGAGGCAGCATCTGCCAAGTTTCCATGTATACTCATCACCCCCGTCAGCATAGGATCAGGTTGTTCTTGAGGCCGGGAGGTCTCCCCCTCAACTAATGCGCCAAATCCATCCGGAACTTTTACCTAAATCTGTTCCTCAGCAACCTGCTGTTCAGGGAAATCCACATCATCCTCACTGGCAGTAATATTCTCCACATCATCCACATCATCCTCATCAACAGTAGCATTCTCCATATCATCCTCTACTTCCTCCTCGTAATCCTGATCAGTAGCGAGGGTATCCACTGCATCCTTTGCGATCAGGGTAATATCAGTAACGATGTCTGCTTGATCTGAAACAAAGACTTCCATCCTGATGGCAGCAGAAGGACTGGGTAATGACTCCCCCTCAGTTCCTGCATGCAGTAGATCTGGAACTTCACTGGGCTCATCCAAAGGATTTCTTAACTCCTGAGCTCTATCTTCTTCATCAACACGTGTTCCAGACGCACCCCCTTGGTCAATTCTTCATTCCCACCTATCAAAGATGCTGGAGACCAACTTCTTTAGTTAGTGAAGGGGAAATCCCTTAGTCATATAAAATCTGTCCCCGTCCATCTGATTCAGGTATAGACTGATTATTCTCCCGAAGTTTGGAGTACGTAGGGTATCTTTTATCTTCTCAAATAACATGGACCCCCCAGTTTAATTTCTTTCTGCACACTATAGCCATAAGGATATTAAACATGTCACCTGATATATGATCATGGGAGCAAGGTTTGCAGATCATAGCCTTCCCTATGATATCTGAGAGGAGTTGTCCTTCTTCGTTAATGTCCTTGCTTTTTATAGCCTTGGTCCCTCAAGCTAATCCACAGAACAGTAGTGTCCTCGCATGATCATTTTCATCTAGATAGTCCTCTTGTACTGAGCTAGTGAGCCGGAGGTGATGTGATAGTTTTGCAGTAGTCATCTTGTTCCTTAGTCCTGCTATCTTACTCTTTATTAGGGTATCCTCGTGACGTAGCTTGGCGGTTGCGTAAAACTCAAGGAATTCCTTATCTAGGACTTTGCACGGGTGCTCGAGAATGAAGGAGAGCCCAGCTTGTTCTAGCATCAAGATGATGTTCCTGAATTCATAAGAAGCATGGGCAAAGCCAGTCCTAACCTCCTCACTCCCAGTGAGGAGCCCGACCATTGTTCGAGGATCCATTATAAACCTAAACAAGTTACACTCAAGGAACTTAACTCTATCTGAATCTATAGTTTATAGGAACTAAACTAGTAAGAACTAGACAAGTTACAAACGAGCTGAAAGTCTTTAGTGTAAACTAATTCCACCTATGGGGGGATAGGTGAATTACAGTCTTTTGCGGAATTTAAATAACCTGCACAATTAAACAAACACAGCACAGAAAAAACACACAAGCAATTATAGTGGTTCCCCGATTTGGGTACGTCCACTCTCCCCCTTCGACCTATCTCCCACCAAGGGACGACTCGGTCACTTCACCAAACTGATTGAAATCCAATCCTCACACTACGGAAGGCACCCTTCCAACCGAAGGAGTCACTACTCCTCCACCATGGGTTGCACCAAACCCTTACAACTAGGATTCACTATTCCTTTACAACAAAACAAAATTAGAATGTACAAGAAATACAAACTACATGTGTGGAGAACCCGATGTCCCTCTTCGTTCGTTGAAGCGTTCTTGATGAAGACAAAGAGTCCACGACCGGAGCACTCTCTTGGAGAGGATCTTGCCAAGATTCTCGGCGGCAAGTGAATGCGGCGGCGATGCTTTATAGATCCAAACTTCTTGACGAAGCAAGCAAGGTCTACCAACGATCTCAAACGGATCAGTCGTCTCAATCGATTCGGAATGAAGAGCGATCCTCGTTCAACAAATCGAGAGACAATAGATATCGAAAGAGATGCGTGAGATGCTAGGCTGGCCTTGGTCCTGTCGACGGAAGATCAAAGTGGACCTCTAAGATCTGCAGCGGCGACTATCTTGCGAGCGACGACAATGACGGGAGGATTTCCGTGATCGGCTAGGTCACGCTGGGCGGCTTTGATTTCTCGTGAATGATTACTGTTGAAGTTCTAAATAAGCATGTATATATACCCTGAGGCCAACCCTAAAGTACTTTGTGGGACCCACAACGAGAAACCGTAGCCCCAGCCAAAACAGCGTAACCCATCATGGTTTGGTCCAGCGAGCTGAGCAAATTTGCCTAAGGTAAATTCGGTGAGAATCATCGATGATTCCCGTCGAAGTCGGCGGGAATCACTTGTGATTCCTGTCGAATTTGCCTTTGCCGATTTCTAATTGTAAAACTAGTAAGCCTGCGGGAATCGGTGGGAATGCAAACGTCATTCTCGAAGAATCGGCGAGAATCAGTTAATGATTCCCGTCGATTCTGCCTTAGCAGAATTCTTGAAGGAGGACAGTCAGCCAGATAAAATCGGCGGAAATCGGTGAGTGATTCTCGACAATTTTGGCGATAATCAATAGTGATTCCCGCCGAATCAGCGAGAATAACTTAGTGATTCCCGTCGATTTTGCCTTAAAAGATTTTCCTCTTCCTTCCCATGAACTTGGTCTTTGACCCATCCTTGCTCCTCTTCTGCTCTTGATCTATCTCGACCCTGTACTTGCAAATAAGTACACTCTAATAGAGAGAGAACACATGAGTCAACACACTGATCTGCTCAACGAGGGATTACATTGCGCAGACCCGTGTATATTGACCCACTGCACCCTGACATTGATGTGTACTTAGCATTGAATAGCTGCAAGCACAACTTGACAGAAAGTCATCAAATACATTGTAAATCCAACTTTGCTTGTTCAGGGGCTTCTTCAAATCAAGTACATTGTGGATACACTACCCAATAATCTCCCCCTATTTGAAGAAGCCTAAACCCTACAAGCTAAGGTGAATAAGATAGATGGGAATGAAAAGCATAAAATGAACAATTAGTTGATAATGAAATTCTTTACTATTCATTACCATTTTCCTTAGAGCATACTTAGCATTCTTAGCCTTTGGTAGCCACTTTAGTACCTTAGCACCTTAGACTTAGCCGAGAGGGTAATCTCCCCCTTTTCGGCTTCTGCAAATCTGGGAGCCACCTTATCCTAGGGCATAATGCACCCCATCAGTTCTTGTATCTGTGCCCTATCTTGAGTTCCTTGCTGATTCTCCCCCTTGATCCAAGAGCCAGGAGCCGTTTAGTCTTAAGTCCTCATAGTTCAGCATGACGAGTTTAGTTTTAAAGAGACTGAACTTGGCCTCGTCTAGGGGCTTTGTGAAGATATCTGCAATCTGCTTATCCGTGGGGACATAGAAGAGAGATATATCTTTGTTTTCCACATGCTCCCTAATGAATTGATAGCGCACTTCAATATGCTTCGTTCTGCTGAGGGACACAGGATTGTTCGCAATTGCTATAGCACTTGAGGAGTCGCAGTACATAGGGACCTCTCTGAAAAGCAAGTCATAATCATCTAGTTGATTTCTGATCCATAGAAGTTGTGAGCAATAGCTGCCTGCTGAGATGTACTCAGATTCAGCCGTGGAGGTTGCGACACAATTCTGCTTCTTACTGTTCCAAGAAATAAGCCTTCTTCCGAGGAATTGACACGTCCCGGAAGTGCTTTTCCTATCATCCTTACTTCTTGCAAAATCAGCATCTGAAAATCCTATCAGCTTGATATCATTGTTTCTTGGGTACCACAAGCCAAGATTTGGTGTACCTTTAAGGTATCTAAGAATTCGCTTTGTAGCGACATAATGAGATTCCTTAGTGTTCACCTGATATCTGGCACAAACGCATGTGGAAAACATAATATCCGGTCTACTAGCAGCAAGGTAGAGCAGGGATCCAATTATGCTTCTGTATTTGGTTTCATCAAAAGGTTTTCCTTTCACATCCTTGTCCAGAGAAATAGTGGATCCCATTGGAGTCCTCATAGAGGTTGCATTCTCCATTCTGAATTTCTTGAGGAGTTCATTTGTGAACTTCGTCTGAGAGATGAAAATCCATCCTCAGACTGTTTCACTTGAAGTCCCAAGAAATACTTTAGCTCTCTCATGCTGCTCATTTCAAAGTTTCCTTACATAAGTTTAGAAAACTTTTTGCAAAGATTGTTGTCCGTTGAGCCGAATATTATGTCATAGACATAGATTTGCACCAGCAAGATCTTGCCTTTGACTTCCCTAAGAAACAATATCTTATCTATTTTTCCTCTCGAGAACTTGTTCTCAAGAAGAAAACTAGACAGAGTCTCATACCAAGCTCGAGGAGCTTGTTTTAAGCCATATAAAGCTTTATTAAGAAAATAAACATGGATTAGGGAATGTAGGATTAAGAAAACCTGGGGGTTGCGCGACATATACTTCCTCTTTCAAATTTCCATTTAGGAACGCAGATTTCATGTCCATCTGATAGACAGTGAATCCTTTGTGAGAAGCATACACCAGGAACAATCTGATCGCCTCGAACCTTACAACTTGTGCAAAGGTTTGGTAGAAGTCAATCCCGTCCTCCTACATGTAACCTTGAGCCACCAGCCTGACCTTGTTCTTTATGATGACACCGTGTTCCAGTTTGTTTCTGAAGATCCACTTGGTGCCGTTCACATTCTGGTTCTTTGGTATGGGAACAAGCGTCCAGACGTTGCATCGTTCGAATTGATGCAGTTCATCTTGCATGGCCAATATCCATGCCGCATCTTTGTTCGCTTCGTCGAACTCCTTTGGCTCAACCTATGAAAGAAAACTAAGGTGCAAAATCTCGTTAATTGTACCTCTCCGAGTTCTGACACCGTCACGAGGATCTCCGATGATCTGATCTCTGGGATGATCCCTCACGTGTCGGAGCTCTAGGAGTCTAGCATCTTGAGATCTGACGGCTTCTCGGGCTTCTCCTTCTTTTGGGAGATTCTCTCCATCCTGATCGTCAACTTCTCCAGTTGGCGTTGAGGTGGAAACCTTGACGTACTTGGGAGGTTCACCTTTTGCAGTCTCATCGAGACTTAGCTGTTCAAGCCTTGCACCTGCATCCTCAAGAATGCCACTAGAAGAATTGCTATGAAGCAAGCTTCCTTCATCAAAAACCACATTAATGGACTCCTCTACCACTAGGGTTTTCTTTTCGAAGACCCTATATGCCCGACTATGGTTATTATAGCCCATGAAGATGCCTTCGAAGCATTTTTCTCCGAATTTAGTACGTGGGTACTTCCCATTATTGAGTACATAGCATCTGCAGGCAAAAATCCTCAAATAGTACATGGTCGGTTTCCTGCCTTTCAATAGCTCATAAGGCATCTTACGATGATTCTTGTTGATCAACGCTCGGTTCAGCACATGACAAGCCGTGTTGACAGCCTCTGCCCAGAAATACTCTAGAAGAGAGGCGTCATTAAACATTGTCGTACTTTCTTCAATGAGAGTTCTATTTCTCCTCTCCAAAACTCCGTTTTGCTGAGGAGTACGCGGGGAGGAAAACTCATGAAAGATACCATGTTCTTCAGAAAATTCTGCCATAGCAGCAGACTCGAATTCTGTTCCATGGTCACTTCTGATTTTGACCACTGAGTAGTTAAGTTCGTTCTGAATCTGCTTGACAAAACTCGTGAAGATGTCAAACGTATCTGACTTTCATTTTAAGAAGAACACAGATGTAAACCGAGAGTGATCATCAACAATCACTAGCGTATACAATTTGCCTCCTAAGCTATGAACTTGCACTAGACTAAACAAGTCCATATGCAGAAGATAAAGACATCTGGAAGAGTCTTTGTCGGCAATGCCCTTAAAGTTAGCCTGAGTCTGTTTGCCCTTCTGACATGTAGGACAGGGGCTATCTTTTATGCACTTAATAGTAGGAGCATCCCTTACTAAATTCTTAGAAAACAACAAATTAATAGTCTTGAAATTAATATGTGCTAATCTCTTGTGCCATTGTTCACAAAGAGATGCACTGCCTTTTTCTACTAGGTATACGGGGGTAGAAGAGTCTAAGCTAAGAAAGTCAAAGCAAAAGATATTTCTGCTCCTAATGCCAGTTAATACCGTCTCCGAAGAGGCACACGATATTATCAAGCACTTATCCTTGCAGAACTTAACGTCATATCCTTTATCACACAAATGACTTACACTGATCAGGTTATGATTTAACCCTTCAACATAGGCCATGTCAGTGATAGAGATTATACCGTTGTAAATCATACTGTAACCTCTGGTGACTCCTCGATCTGATCCTCCAAAGATGACTTTGGGTCCATTTTTGACTGGAGAGTAATCGCGCAGCAGGATTCTTGTCCTATTCATATGCCGGGAACATCCACTGTCCAAGTACAAGATTGGCGTTTTGGTGGCCTTTGGACATTCCTGCAAAACAGAATTAGTTTCCCTTAGGAACCCAATCGAACATGGGTCCTAGATTCCTTGTTAGCATACTCCCCCTCGGGTGGTTAACCCTACAAGTGGTCGGCCTCGTATTTCTAACATGAGGAGTCTCGTTGAATCTTGGATTAAACCAGCAATCCACGGCAAAGTAACCAAATTTGCCACAGCACCAACACTCAAACCTATTGTACCGCTTCCTAGGCTCCAGCTTCACCGTGGGAACAGATGGTCCAGTCGGGGCCTTAGATTTGGAGGTGGAGGCATCATGATGACAGCAATCACATGATTTCTTCACTTCCTGTTCCTTCAGAATAACAGGCTTGGCTTTTGGTGCTTGCTTCCTATTATGGCCGCTAGATAAGTGGCCATAATCCTCCACTTGGATTTCCTCATAAGGTGCCTTGAAGACACTCTCACCGTAGTTGCGGGGGAAGGCCCAACCATCATACCGGCTCTTGGGCTTTTTAACCGAGGGCCGGAAGAAGTGGCCATAGGTTGACTCAAAGTCCTGCTCATTGCAAGGAAATCCAGGCTTTCTGAATAAAACAGGATCGATTGGACCCTTTCCCTTTTCTTCAGCAGAGGCCTTCTTAGCAGTCTTATTTTTCCTCTGCTTTCTGTTTCTCCTAGATGACTTACCAGGCAAACCCACATGCCCTAAGACAGCCCCCTTAGCCTGAGCAGAGAATTCATTAACCAGAGGAAGAATGGTCTTGGGCATGGAGAAGCTTTTGACAATCTTCCTTTCTGCCGCAAGCTGTTCTTCCAGCTTGTTGATTTCTTCCTGTTTTACGTCAAGGAGCCCTAGAGACTCTAAGTGCTCAGAAGTCAGGCTCAGGTGTTCTTGTCGGAGAGAGATCAAGCTTGTGATCTCTTCTCTAAGAGACACACCCTCAGCCTTAAGGAATTTGACTTCATTTTTCTGAGCCCTCAACCTCTTGCAGCATTCCTCAAAGGTATTGAGCAGAAGCTCATACTTTTCTAGGAGCTCAGCTTTACGGGCAGATGGGATGTCCTCGAGATCATCATCAAGAGACTCAGAGTAAGGGTCAGAGAGGGGGGGGGGTACGATCTTTTACCTTCCCAGTAAATGGGGGGCAGTCTCCTTCTAAGTCAGAGCGACCCACTAGCCCTAAATAGGCTTCCTCATCATCAATGGAGTCTGAGGAATCAGATTCACTCAGTGTCTTTGGCTTTTTGGCAATGTAGCTCCTCTGCTTCTTCTTATCTCTAGAGGACCTGTGCTCCTCTCCCTTCTGTCACAACCCGCATTTTCTCCGAATTAAGAATTATCAGAGTAAGAGAAAACACGCGTCATGATGCCACGTCAAGCAGGGGATAACTGCTGACGTTCAGGCAAAACCAACTACAATCTTTATGCAAGAAAATCATGTGCTTAATGAATAGAAAATCAGTTATGATTAGAGTCCGTATCCCTCGGCTGAGTGGATCACCTAGTCCACGAAAGAAAAACTATATTTATACGCTGCGGAAACATACTTTATTTAGATTTGACATCCTAAGGAGCACATAAGGGTCCCAAGAGAACCACTCATGCTATGCAAGACCCTACATTTAATTTATATAATATATAAGAAAACGGTCTTTATACGTGATTTGGAAAATAGTGATTTCGCTTTATAAAACATGCTGATCATGAGCTTTATTTATAATAACAATTATAGTTTAAAAATAACTAGCAACCTAGCATAAAACCTTCTCAGAGCAAGTAGACTATCTCCAGAATGTGGTAGCAGCAATAGTATATATCTAGTACAAGGTAAAAACTACCAGTGGGCGCCAACAACCTGACACGAACCCACTAGCACAAATATATGTCTGTAAGAAAGTACTGAAAACAACCTCACTAACAAGGTAAACAGAACTCCAAGGTCCGGAAGTCCACCAACAACACCACCTCCAACTAGCCACCAGACTGGCTATAGCTCAGAACCTGGGGTATTCCAAAAGAAAACAGAATACCTCAGCAAGCTAAACAAAGAAAAACTGCAAGAAAGAGTCAACCAAAGGACAAAGTAACAGAAAAACAGGCAGTAGAAAGAGTCACAACTGTCCACAACAGGACCACAAGAAATGCACAATGTGCAAAGCAACAGCAACGACCCAGCCCAGGAACCACATCCTGCAGGGCCTACTAGGCTACCAAGAGCCAGAATGTTGCAAACTACCAAAGAAGAAACTTCTAACACCCTAAACTGTGGGAAGTGATAGTAGCAAAAACAACAACGAGGAACCGGATCGAAGGCAAACGTAGTCCCCCAATCCACCATGTCCAAGTCAAAAGCTCGAGGGTCAACACGTGAAAACACAAGGGACCTTCCACCCGACATGCCCAGCCTGTACCTGGAGCAAGAAAACATGGGTGGCCTTGGCTATATCACTCAACTCCACCCCCATAAAGAGCTACAACCACCATTACTAACCACGGCCCACGATTCGGCCTTTAGGAAAATAAAGAAAACGGCCGACAAGGAAAACCCAGAAATACAACTGGAAATCCACTCGGAAATGAAATACAAGGTAAAGGAAGAGTGTTGAAATAAACCAACACGACTAGGCGTTGAGTGAAACCCACTCAGTGCCTACCTAAACTTTGGCGTTCAGCGAGCTAGCCTCACTCGCCGCCAAAATAATACCACTACCCACAAGCCCACTAAAGAATGCGGAGCTCGACGACAGTCGAACGACCAAGGCAGAAGATCCAGAACTCGAGTAGTTGCCTGCCACTTGAGTATCTAAACTCCCGCACTCGAAACCATCTAAATTTGCCTAGCAACAGAAAATATACAAAGCGCACGATCAGTGACGCACGATCAGTGGTCGTGCGCACTCATCGGCTGATGATCGTGCGAAGCGAACCTGGAAAACCTGACAGAAAACCTAGCAACTGCGCACGATCAGTGTCGCACGACCACTGGTCGTGCGCACTGTTGCCAGCGCTCGTGCGATTTTCCGAGACAGAACTTTGGAAACTGAAAGACAGCCGCGCACGAGCAGAGGCACACGACCAGTGGTCGTGCGCCCTAACAATTGATGACCGTGCGCGGTCAACCTGCACCGTTTGGAATTTCCCGAACGACACCGGAACGCGCACACGACTCATGCCACTGCAGTAGCAGCAGACAACTATCAACGTGGCGCACCACTACCATACAAACTATGCCTAATCATTCGAGTAATACCATAACGAAAATCGGCAACCACACCCCCCTCCTAACTCTCCCTCTCGGCTACACCCGAACCAGAGCAACAATCAAAATAAAGGAAAACAACGGCTCCACGCCGACAATTTGGATTCCAATCATCACAAAATAGGGGGGGGGGGGTTTCAGTAGGAAGAACTAAGCCCTATAGTTAGCAAGAAAATGAGAACAACAAGGCCTCTAACCTGGGCTAACCGGGATTTCAATTTCATCAAGAAAATTCAAAAAAAAGGAAAACTTGGCAAGGGTAAGAATACCACTTGCCTCAATCACAGCGAAGCTTTGGACTGCTTTCCTCCTCTTCGCACGGATCAAAACGGCCGCAACACCTAGAACAAAAACTCGGCCATTAATGGCGGAAAACTTCCAAAACCGAAAATTCCAATCCTCCCAGAACTCCACGAAAATCGAATTTCTTACCGCAGGAATGAAGGTCTTGACGAGAGCAATCCAAATCCACTCTCGGAATCGAATTCCGTCCACAAACGCTCCGGGAATCGGCGTCCGAAGGCAAGGGTAGGCGGTTTCTCCGTTTCCTCGTACAGGGCCGGCGGTTTCAAGCGTGAAGAAGATGATCGGGGGTTTTATTCTATATATATATATATATATAATTATATAATTATATAATTAATTACAAAATTACATAAAGCACCACATCGACGCGAAAACCGAACTACCTCGGAATTCGACGAAATTCGCACCGTAGCTAAATACCCACGCTACGAACACAACGGCGAAGTCGAAATTACTTTTGGACAAACAGAACTCGAGTTATACCCAAATAAAGCCAAACACCAACATCCCCCCGAGAGGCCACACCGGGTCACCCAAAACGACTCGGCTTGCTAGGGAGATCTTGCCAACAGACTACAGAATAGGGCACTCAGTTCTAAGGAGCTAAACCACACTCCACAAATGGCACAAGCCACGGAAACGCGTCATCGTAACGCCAAACGAGAATAAAAATAATCGCTGAAAAAATGGGGCGTTACAGTCACCCCCCCCCCCCTAAAAGAAAGTTTCGTCCCGAAACTTTACGCACAACCCTCCTACAAAAGAAGGAAAAGTAACAAACAGAAGTTACAAAGGGAAACATACCGATCAAATCAGCGAAACAGGTGAGGGTACGCCCTCTTCATGGCCGACTCTAGCTCCCAAGTCGCGCTCTCCAAATCCTGATTTTTCCATAGAACTTTCACCATCGGTATGGACTTCTTTCGTAGCACACGCTCCTGAGTATCCAAAATACGAACTGGCACCTCAACAAAAGAGAGGTTGGGCTCCAACTGGGGCACAACATCCAAGAGTTTCCCACTGCTGCACACACACTTCCGCAATTGGCTAACATGAAAAACATTATGAACACCAGGGAAGTTCGCTGGCAAATCCAATCTATAAGCAGACACACCAATCCGCTCCAAGACCTCAAACGGGCCCACATACCTTGGGTCCAATTTCCGATTTTTACCAAATCTCTTCACAGCAACCATTGGAGAAACCTTGAGGTATACATGATCCCCTACTAAAAACTCCAAAGCAGATCTACGCCGATTGGCGTTCTTTTCATACCTCTCCTGAGCTAACCGAAGCTTCTCCCGAATAAGCTTCACGGCGACTTCCATCTCTTCCAGAGCATCTGGACCCAACAAAGGGTTCTCACCAGCCTCAGCCCAAAACAACGGAGTCCTACAGCGCCTCCCATACAAAGCTTCGAACGGAGCCATCTGCAAGCTTTCCTGATAACTGTTATTATAAGCAAATTCCATGAGTCGCAGACGCTCATCCCACGCTCCACCGTGGTCTAAAATATAGCACCTGATCATATCCTCAACAATCTGATTGACCCGCTCCGTCTGCCCATTGGTCTGAGGGTGGTACGCAGTAGAATACCTCAAATCCGTACCCAAACCCTCCTGCAGACTCTGCCAGAAACGAGAAGTAAACCGGGAGTCTCGATCAGAAATGATGCTAACCGGCAAACCGTGGAGTCGGATGACTTCATTCAAGTACAACTACGCTATCCTCCTCATCGGGTAATCAATCTTATAAGGCACGAAGTGAGCACACTTCGTCAATCTATCCACTATAACCCAAACAGAATCAAATCCTCTTGGGGATTTTGGCAAACCCGTAATGAAGTCCATAGATATACTCTCCCACTTCCAAGTCGGGATCTCTAGCGGAGTCAACTTACCACCAGGCCTTCCATGATCGGCCTTCACACGCTTGCAAGTGTGACACTCAACAACATATCGGGCTATATCTCCTTTCATACCATACCACCAGGCAACTTGCCTTAAGTCACGGTACATCTTCGTAGATCCTGGATGGTAGGCAACGCTGAAACCATGAGCCTCACTGCAAATCATACCTCTAATGTCCCCAACAGCGGGAACGCAAAACCTACCGCGGTACTTCAAAGTACCCGCATCATCAATAGTAAAATCTGGCAACTCTCCCTTCTCTGTCCTGGTAAAAAGGTGCAACAGATCCGGATCGTCCTTCTGATGCAGTCTAGTCAAAGAAATCCAAGACGGCTCTGCCACTGACAAACTACTCTGCAAACCACAGCATCCCACTGAAATATCCATAAGGAGGAACTCCTCAAATAACCGATCGGCGGAGAGGTTAAAGATCTTTCCCGTCTTTCGGCTCAGGGCGTCAGCCACCATATTGGCCTTGCCCGGATGATACTGGATTTCTACGTCATAATCCGCC
Organism: Platanthera zijinensis; assembly: GCA_039513925.1. Lineage (NCBI taxonomy): Eukaryota > Viridiplantae > Streptophyta > Magnoliopsida > Asparagales > Orchidaceae > Platanthera > Platanthera zijinensis. The sequence goes on from CM077082.1 coordinate 81,734,848, forward strand.
ACATACTCAAGCCACCGCCGCTGACGCAGATTCAACTCCTTCTACGTGAACACGTACTTCAGGCTCTTATGGTCAGTAAAAATCTTGCACTGTGCCCCCTAAAGTAAGTGCCTCCACAACTTCAACGCATAAATAACCGCTGCAAACTCAAGGTCATGCGTTGGATAATTCTTCTCATGAGTCTTCAGCTGCCTTAACCCATAAGCGATTACTTTTCCATCCTGCATTAATACGCATCCCAGTCCTATATGCGAAGCATCCACATACACATCATAATCCACGCCCTCAGTAGGAAGGGTCAGAACGGGAGCAGTACACAATCTCCTCTTTAACTCCTGAAAAGCTTCTTCGCACTTCTCGCTCCAAACAAAAGCCACATTCTTCTGAGTCAGCTTGGTCAAAGGTGCGGCTAGAGAAGAGAAACCCTCCACGAATCTCCTGTAATAGCCAGCCAACCCTAAGAAACTTCTGATCTCCTTAGGAGTGTTCGGCCTACTCCAATCCATCACTGCTGCAATCTTTTCTGGGTCAACAGAGATCCCATCCTTGTTCACCACGCGGCCTAGAAAAGAAACCTGAGGCAACCAAAATTCGCACTTGCTCAACTTGGCGAATAACTTGTGGTTCCTCAACTCTGACAGGACCAAACGCAAATGCTGCTCATGCTCCTCAGCACTGCGAGAATAAACCAACACGTCATCAATGAAGACCACCACGAACTTGTATAAGAAATACTTGAATACCCGATTCATCATGTCCATGAAAGCTGATGGTGCGTTGGTCAAACCAAACGACATCACCAAAAACTCGAAGTGTCCATGCCTCGACCTAAACGCAGTCCGTGGAATATCTGCCTCACGGATCCTGAGCTGATGATAGCTCGAACGAAGATCGATCTTGGAGAACACCGTGCTACCACGCAACTGGTCAAATAAATCATCGATCCTCGGCAGAGGGTACCTGTTCTTGATAGTGACCTTGTTCAACTCTCTATAGTCGATGCAAAGCCGCATCGACCCATCTTTCTTCTTTACGAACAAAACAGGAGCACCCCAAGGCGACGAACTCTGCCTGATAAAACCTTTAGCCAACAACTCATCTAACTGAATTCGCAACTCCTCTAACTCACGAGGGGCCATCCGGTACGGCGCCTTAGCAATAGGACGCGTACCCGGCTTCAAATCAATAACAAACTCCACATCCCGCTCAGGAGGGATACCAGGAAGATCATCAGGAAAAACATCGGCTAAACCACGAACAATAGGAATCTCCTCCAAGCGTGGAACGCTAACAACGGTTCTAACCGCCGAGACTAAACAAACACAACAATCAGAAAGAAACAATCACTGAACACATACCGCAGAGAGAACAGGAGAATCCTGACACGGATCAGCATACACGCTGCCGGGCTGACCGTCGTCCCTGATGAAGTCCAAGCGCTTTCCTTTGCACTGAATGACCGCATCATACCGGGAGAGCCAGTCCATGCCCAAAATGACATCGAAGTCCTCTAGATCAATCATCTTCAGGTTCGCCTTCGCAAGAAAATCCCCCAACAAAATCGGGCAATCCAAAATACCCAAATCTGACAACACAGATTCACCAGAGGGAAACTTGACACGGAAGGAATCCCGAACACGATCTAGAGACAACCGATGACGCTCCACAAAGGCTCTAGCCACGAATGAGTGGGTAGCGCCAGAGTCAAACAGAACACGCGCCCAGCGGTTCTTCACCTTAAATTTCCCTATAGGAGCGCACAAAGCTAAGGAACTAGCACAACAGTACCGCAAATAATCTAGCAACTAAACTACCAGGCTAGAAAGAAAACAACAAACAACTAACCTGAGATCACCTGGGTCGAAGTCTGAGCCTCCTCGGAAGAAATCACGTTCAGCTTCCCTTTTCCCTTGTCCACACGCTGAGGTGGAGGTAAAGCCTGTAACGGAACTGCAGGATGAGCTGGCTGAAACTGAGGACACCTCGACTTAATGTGACCCTTTTGCCCACACTGAAAGCAGATTTTATCCTTGGACCAACACTGGGCCGCATCATGGCCGGATCGCTTGCAAACTAAACAGGAGACATCTTTCCTAGGAGCACCCAGAATCGCATGAACCTGCTCCTTCTTCAGAGCTGCCACCTTCTTGAAGCACCTCTCGACAGGATGGCCTGACCGGCCACAAAAACTGCACACCACCCTGCTCCTCTTTCCCGGAACAGCATCGGGTACCAGGGGTATCTTCTCCTCTACCAACTTCCTCTTATCCTTCTTCAACTGCTGGCCTCTGCTCTTCGCCGTCTCAATAGCCTCCACCTTCAGAGTAGCCTCTACTACACCTGCATAAGACACTGACCCATAAGCACTGGTCAACTGCTGCACCTCACTCCTCAAACCACCGAGGAATCGCTTAACTCGATCAGCCTCAACGCTGACCAATCCAGGGGCAAAACGGCTCAACTTACTAAACTCTACCTCATACTCACCCACCGTGAGTTGCCTTTACTTCAGATGGAGGAAGTCGTTCATGAGGCGGTCACGCTCGACCGAGGGTAAGAACTTCCTCAACAGCATCTCCTTGAACACTTCCCAAGAGCATCCGGCTACCAGGCTCTCCTTCTCTCTCAGCCACCAACTCTTAGCCAAACCTTTAAGCTGATAGGAGGCTATCATCACCCTCTGATCATCTGCAATCCCTGAGTACGAGAACATCTCCTCCATGGAGATCAGCCAGTCGTCTATCACCATGAAATCTGCCTTCCCATCATAAGTGGGAGGGCTCAGCCTCTGAAACTGCGAGATGAAGGCCATCTCTGCTGGCACCACCACTGGAGGTCTCAAGGGTGCAGGAGGAGGAGGAACAGCTAACCCCCCTGCAGGAACTTGCGCACCCTGAGCCTGCCCTGCCACAACCTCCACCAAATACTGAATCTGGGCTTGCACCTCCTCCAACTGCCTACCCATAGCTTCGCTACTCTAACGCAGACCCTCGATCACCGCATCGTTCTGAGCTCTAGAAGATTCACCCTCAGACAGGGGAGTCGATCGAGTCGCAGGACGCCTAGCCATCCTAAAAATCATTACAACGCAAATCAGATCCAAATCCCACGACTAGAACCGACTACCAGTACAGACAATACATATGTAGATATAGACTTAAAGCAGCTAAACTTGCTCTGAGAGTTTATCTTCTTCACAATAATTAGATGATATGCCCTATCCTAAGATGGTTAACCACCACCTCACTAACTCTTGTGCCTAGATCGGATGCATGAACTTATGTTAATTTGAAAACTCATATGTGTACATATGTCATCCTGCAAATCTTTAGCTCGGCGCGTTGTGCTTATGCAATGATATGATATGCAAGATTGTGCTATGCATTCTAAAAAAAAGGCCCTAATGCATGCTATGAGCGGCGTACGTATGAAAATGTTATGCATCCCATACTACATAACATTTCCATGCAATGAAAAAGAAACGTGCTAGTCGCAGTCATGTGTTGAGGTTATGCATCCCATACTACATAACCCTCACATGTAGACCCTATGGTGGATCCATATACGAACACATATTATGCATCCCATACTACATAATATGCCCCGTATACTTCATGTTATGCTATGAGTGTAGTGTTCGTGCTTTTGCCAAGACGTGCTGATGACATATCGGTGTGTGAATGACATGATGCAGAACTACTAAAAGCGAACAAAGGAAGGTTGCTCAACTAACTTGTCAAGCAACCTCCCTCTGATACCAACTGTCACAACCCGCATTTTCTCCGAATTAAGAATTATCAGAGTAAGAGAAAACACGCGTCATGATGCCACGTCAAGTAGGGGATAACTGCTGACGTTCAGGCAAAACCAACTACAATCTTTATGCAAGAAAATCATGTGCTTAATGAATAGAAAATCAGTTATGATTAGAGTCCGTATCCCTCGGCTCAGTGGATCACCTAGTCCACGAAAGAAAAACTATATTTATACGCTGCGGAAACATACTTTATTTAGATTTGACATCCTAAGGAGCACATAAGGGTCCCAAGAGAACCACTCATGCTATGCAAGACCCTACATTTAATTTATATAATATATAAGAAAACGGTCTTTATACGTGATTTGGAAAATAGTGATTTCGCTTTATAAAACATGCTGATCATGAGCTTTATTTATAATAACAATTATAGTTTAAAAATAACTAGCAACCTAGCATGAAACCTTCTCAGAGCAAGTAGACTATCTCCAGAAAATGGTAGCAATAGTATATATCTAGTACAAGGTAAAAACTACCAGTGGGCGCCAACAACCTGACACGAACCCACTAGCACAAATATATGTCTGTAAGAAAGTACTGAAAACAACCTCACTAACAAGGTAAACAGAACTCCAAGGTCCGGAAGTCCACCAACAACACCACCTCCAACTAGCCACCAGACTGGCTACAGCTCAGAACCTGGGGTATTCCAAAAGAAAACAGAATACCTCAGCAAGCTAAACAAAGAAAAACTGCATGAAAGAGTCAACCAAAGGACAAAGAAACAGAAAAACAGGCAGTAGAAAGAGTCACAACTGTCCACAACAGGACCACAAGAAATGCACAACGTGCAAAGCAACAGCAACGACCCAGCCCAGGAACCACATCCTGCAGGGCCTACTAGGCTACCAAGAGCCAGAATGTTGCAAACTACCAAAGAAGAAACTTCTAACACCCTAAACTGTGGGAAGTGATAGTAGCAAAAACAACAACGAGGAACAGGATCGAAGGCAAACGCAGTCCCCCAATCCACCATGTCCAAGTCAAAAGCTCGAGGGTCAACACGTGAAAACACAAGGGACCTTCCACCCGACATGCCCAGCCCGTACCTGGAGCAAGAAAACATGGGTGGCCTTGGCTATATCACTCAACTCCACCCCCCATAAAGAGCTACAACCACCACTACTCACCACGACCCACGATTCGGCCTTTGGGAAAATAAAGAAAACGGCCGACAAGGAAAACCCAGAAATACAACTGGAAATCCACACGAAAATGAAATACAAGGTAAAGGAAGAGTGTTGAAATAAACCAACACGACTAGGTGTTGAGTGAAACTCACTCAGAGCCTACCTAAACTTTGGCGTTGAGCGAGCTAGCCTCACTCGCCGCCAAAATAATACCACTACCCACAAGCCCACTAAAGAATGCGGAGCTCGACGACAGTCGAACGACTAAGGCAGAAGATCCAGAACTCGAGTAGTTGCCTGCCACTTGAGTATCTAAACTCCCGCACTCAAAACCATCTAAATTCGCCTAGCAACAGAAAATATACAAAGCGCACGATCAGTGACGCACGATCAGTGGTCGTGCGCACTCATCGGCTGATGATCGTGCGAAGCGAACCTGGAAAACCTGACAGAAAACCTAGCAACTACGCACGATCATTGTCGCACGACCACTGGTCGTGCGCACTGTTGCCAGCGCTCGTGCGATTTTCCGAGACAGAACTTTGGAAACTGAAAGACAGCCGCGCACGAGCAGAGGTACACGACTAGTGGTCGTGCGCCCTAACGGTTGATGACCGTGCGCGGTCAACCTGCACCGTTTGGAATTTCCCGAACGACACCGGAACACGCACACGACTCACGCCACTGCAGTAGCAGCAGACAACTATCAACGTCGCGCACCACTACCATACGAACTATGCCTAATCATTCGAGTAATACCATAACGAAAATCGGCAACCACACCCCCCCCCCCTCCTAACTCTCCCTCTCGGCTACACCCGAACCAGAGCAACAATCAAAATAAAGGAAAACAACGGCTCCACGCCGACAATTTGGATTCCAATCATCACAAAATAGGGGGGGGGGGTTTCAGTAGGAAGAACTAAGCCCTATAGTTAGCAAGAAAATGAGAACAACAAGGCCTCTAACCTGGGCTAACCGGGATTTCAATTTCATCAAGAAAATTCAAAAAAAAGGAAAACTTGGCAAGGGCAAGAATACCACTTGCCTCAATCACAGCAAAGCTTTGGACTGCTTTCCTCCTCTTCGCACGGATCAAAACGGCCGCAACACCTAGAACAAAAACTCGGCCATTAATGGCGGAAAACTTCCAAAACCAAAAATTCCAATCCTCCCAGAACTCCACGAAAATCGAATTTCTTACCGCAGGAATGAAGGTCTTGACGAGAGCAATCCAAATCCACTCTCGGAATCGAATTCCGTCCACAAACGCTCCGGGAATCGGCGTCCGAAGGCAAGGGTAGGCGGTTTCTCCGTTTCCTCGTACAGGGCCGGCGGTTTCAAGCGTGAAGAAGATGATCGGGGGTTTTATTCTATATATATATATATATATAATTATATAATTATATAATTAATTACAAAATTACATAAAGCACCACATCGACGCGAAAATCAAACTACCTCGGAATTCGACGAAATTCGCACCGTAGCTAAATACCCACGCTACGAACACAACGGCGAAGTCGAAATTACTTTTCGACAAACAGAACTCGAGTTATACCCAAATAAAGACAAACACCAACATCCCCCCGAGAGGCCACACCGGGTCACCCAAAACGACTCGGCTTGCTAGGGAGATCTTGCCAACAGGCTACAGAATAGGGCACTCAGTTCTAAGGAGCTAAACCACACTCCACAAATGGCACAAGCCACGGAAACGCGTCATCGTAACGCCAAACGAGAATAAAAATAATCGCTGAAAAAACGGGGCGTTACACCTTCCGCTTATCTCTCTTACTTTGGTGGCAGTCAGCAATGACGTGACCTGGCTTATTGAATCCAATGCAAATAATGTCATCAGAGCGATGTTTGTTCTGTTTGGATTCATACCTGTCAGAAGAATAATTCTTCTTCTGATGTCTGGAGGAGGAGCCATCTCTCTTTCTTTGATTCCTCAACTTGAGGAACTTCTTGAAATCCCGAGTGATGATGGAGAAGTCTTCTTCAGATAGCTCTGAGCCGGACGAGCATGGCTCAGAGTCTTCTTCCTCATCCTTTTTCTGAGAGCAGGATGAGGCTGCACCCTTGCCTTTCCTTGAGTGATTGGCTTTTAGGGCCACAGTCTTCACTTTGGCAGCGGCTTTATCAGCTTCTTCTTCAGCTTTTCTGGTGTTCAGCTGAAGCTCATAGGAAAGAAGTTTCCCAAATAGAATCTGGGGATCAGTTTCTGCCAGCCTGCCAAATTCTCTGATGGCACAGATCTTGGTGTCCCATTCCTTAGTAAGGGATCTAAGGAATTTGTCATTTAGTTCACCATCGGTGAACACTCTGCCATAGCCCTTCAGGGCATTGACGATCTTCAGGAAGTTCTCGAATGTCACTCCGATTTCTTCCTTGGGACCTTGCCTGAAGGACTCATACTTCTGGTTAAGAAGGGATCTTCGATGATCCCTTACTTCATCAGTGCCTTCCATCAGGATGATCAGGCAGTGCCATATGTCCTTAGCAGTCCTGCAGTTACAGAACACCTTCATCATGGAATCATCAACGACGCTTACAAGAATATTCTGAGCTTTCTTGTCAAATCCGACAAGCACCATCTCATCCTTATACATTTCAGAAAGTTTCTTGGGCAATTTCTTGGTTGGATCAATGGTGGAGGCCTTCGTGGGGATATAAGGTCCCTCCTCCACTATCATGAAGAGTCGGGGGTCGACTGCTTCCATGTAGTACCCGATCCTTTCCTTCCAGATAGGAAAGTTTAGCTTGGTGCACACTGGGATCTTCCCTGAATACTTGAGTCCTTCAATTTCAAAGATCTTCTTTCTTTTTGACACTAGACACGGGATTTTACTCAAGGAGTTAGCCTTATTGCTGAGTAACCTCCCTCTGATACCACTTGAAAGTCTTTAGTGTCAACTAATTCCACCTATGGGGGGATATATGAATTGCAGTCTTTTGCGAAATTTAAATAACATGCACAATTAAACAAACACAGCACAGAAAAAACACACAAGCAATTATAGTGGTTCCCCTATTTGGGTACGTCCACTCTCCCCCTTCGACCTATCTCCCACCAAGGGACGACTCGGTCACTTCACCAAACGGATTGAAATCCAATCCTCATACTACGGAAGGAACCCTTCCAATCGAAGGAGTCACTACTCCACTACGGGTTGCACCCAACCCTTACAACTAGGAATCACTATTCCTTTACAACAAAACAAAACTAGAATGTACAAGAAATACAAACTACACGTGTGGAGAACTCGATGTCCCTCTTCGTTCATTGAAGCGTTCTTGATGAAGACCAAGAGTCCACGAGCGGAGCACTCTCTTGGAGAGGATCCTCCCAAGATCGGCGACGACAAGCGATTGCAGCGGCAATGCTTTGTAGATCCTAACTTCTTGACGAAGCAAGCAAGGTCTACCAACGATCTCAAACGGATCAGTCGTCTCAATCGATTCAGAATGAAGAGCAATCCTCGTTCAATAAATCGAGAGACAATAGATCTCGAAAGAGATGCGTGAGACGCTAGGCTTGCCTCGGTCCTGTCGACAGAAGATCAAAGTGGACCTCTAAGATCTGTAGCGATGACTATCTTGCGAGCGGCGACGACGACGGGAGGATTTCTGCGATCGGCTAGGTCACGCTCGGTAGCTTTGATTTCTCGTGAATGATTACTGTTGAAGTTCAAAATAAGCATGTATATATACACTGAGGCCAACCCTAAAGTCCATTGTAGGACTCACAACGAGAAACCCTAGTCCCAGCCGAAACAACGAAATCTGTTATGGTTCGATCCAACGAGCAGAGCAAATTTGCCTAAGGCAAATTCGGAGAGAATCATTGATTATTCCCATCGAAGTCGGCGGGAATCACTTGTGATTCCCGTCGAATTTGCATTGGCCGATTTCCAGTTATAAAACTAGTCAGCCTGCGGGAATCGGTGGGAATGCAAACGTTATTCTCGATGAATCAGAGAGAATCAGTTAATGATTCCCGTCGATTCTGCCTTAGTAGAATTCTTGAAGGAGGACAGTCAGCCAGATAAAATCGGCAGAAATCGGTGAGTGATTCTCGACGATTTCTGCGAGAATCACTAGTGATTCCACCCGAATCGGCGAGAATCACTTAGTGATTCCCGTCGAATTTTCCTTAGAAGATTTTCCTCTTCCTTATCATGAACTTGGTCTTTGACCCATCCTTGCTCCTCTTTTTCTCTTGATCTATCTCGACCCTGTACATGAAAATAAGTACACTCCAATAGAGAGAGCACACATGAGTCAACACACTGATCTGCTCAACGAGGTATTACATTGCGCAGACCCATGTATATTGACCCACTGCACCCTGACATTGGTGTCAACTTAGCATGGAATAGCTACAAGCACAACTTGACAGAAAGTCATCAAATACATTATCAATTCAACTTAGCTTGTTCAGGGGCTTCTTCAAATCAGGTACATTGTGGATACACTACCCAATACGAGCTAATGATTCAAGGAAGAACGGTCGTTACCTTTTACTCGGAGGGGGGAAGGTAGAAAACTCTAGGAAGGCGGTGAGCGGAGAGAAGCCCTAGTCCAATGAGAGGTTTGCGTCGAGCAGATTCCGAAGACGGGAACACAGTGCCGACAGGGAGAGGACATCGGGCTACAATCGACGGGAGCCACGGGAGTCAATGACTACAGTTGCGGGTGTCGACGAGCACGATGGATGGTGAGCGACGGGAGGCAGTCTCGATTCTGAGGTTCCAGAGGGAAGCTGTTTCCATAAAGTTGAAGGGAATACGAAGGGTCGGGAGGTGGAATCGAGCAGTTTCCGCTATTTATTTCCGTTATTTACCGCTGGTTGAGGAGATTTCTAATATTTCCGCTCGATTATTCTAATCGACGGGAATCCTGTTTATTTCACCTAAATTTCCTTTTTCCTCTAAACATAGGATCTCAAGTTTTCATGTTATGATAGCTAAGTTGAGTTCAAGGAAGGCTAACATTAGAAATAAACCCCGGCTTATCCTTTTTGGATTCAAAATATAATATTGTAGTTTCAACGATTGATACAAGTCCCTTTAGAGTCATAGGACCATTTGACACCCCCTTTCTAACCATATCAAAATTTTGACAGTTTATCAGTTTCCATAATATGGATCATACAGATGTTAGCTTCTGTGTCCTTCCATCAGGTGTGTATATATATATATATATTTATATCTTGAAAGGGAATCTACATATGTGTTTGGATATATATATATACATCTATGTAAAGCGATTCAATTTTCGAAACTGAATGCGCGTACCTGGGATAATTAGGTTGATCATTCAAATCCACTATTTGAAGTACAACAGGTATCAAGTTCAAGTAGGACACTATAGTTAGCATTATCTCCTATCACATATACTTGTTCCATAGCAAGCCTGGAACATCACTTGTCTAGGTCCCATCAGGTTCATGGGTACCTAGACCATTCTGCAAAAAAGAATTACCTTATCTTAGGAACCCAATATGTATTGGGTCCTAGGTTCTTGTCAGCATAAAATACATCATGCCTTCCTACAGGATTTCTGTCAGGAAGGCTGTCTCTTGCAAAAGGATGTGGACATACCCTTGCCCTTGGCACAGAAGGATTGTGCCAACAATCTATGGCAAAGTTACTCACTCTGCCACAACACCAACACTCATGAATATTGTATCTCCTTTTCTGACCAGATCTACTGACTGAGTTAGTCATAATCTTAGGTCTGACAGGGGCAGAGCAAGTTCTGCTCACAGATTTACCCTTTCCACCAAGACTCGAGGGAGGACGGATGGAGAACATGTCGTGAGTGTCCTAAGGCCTGGGAGGTGGTGCTTTCTTTTCAGCCAACACACACCCGGGGGCCCCATAGATGCTTGCTATATGTTTGCCAACCCCCTTTCCCTGTGTCCTAGGGTGGTGAGAGGTACTGTGAGAGCTGGTTCCTGCAATTTAATGAAGTCAGGGGGCTGAGGCCGTAAATACAAACGGTTCATGATGAGCCGTGTGTATTTTCTCCTGGGTAGCCATAACAACACTTGCACTATGGGTGTTTCCACCTGAGGGCTGATCATTCTTGTAGTGACCATAGTTGTTCTTATGGTGATACCTGAAGGAATGATGTGTGCCCTTCTTACTCGGTGTGGGGGGGGGGGGTCTTAAAATAGTTTCCCCATTTCTCCACGATTTTATAATTCATGAGATCCACTCATTTTCTCCCTTTCTCTTAATAGCATCTACCTTGGAAAAGTTAGATACTATTCTCTTCTCGGTCTCTAGAGAAAACTCTAGATCCGAGATCTTTGAGTCCTTCACCTTGATGGATTCCAATTGGAGGTACATCATGGTCCTTGAGCTGAGCAATTTCCTTAGCTTGTTCCTTAACAAGCGAGTTGCTTATCTTAAGGGCTCGACGAAGGGAATCAAGAGTTTAAATCTTTTGATTGAAGCTGTCGATTTCCCTTGCATCAAAAGATGAACAAACCTCTGAACTTATCCTGTCTTCAGGAGATACAAGTGGAAGGGAGCAAGAAGAGGAAGATACTTGATCATGATTGTGCTGATCAGGGTTAGAGTTATGGTCTGCTGAGACTGAGGTTTCAGTTTCATCACAACTGTATTCCTCAATCTCTTTTTCAGTCTCAGATAGAGACACTGAGCCCTGATATTGAGAAGTTGTTCTTGACTTTCATCATCAGAGACGAGGACCCACACATATGCCATATCGCTTACTGGCATTAATTCTCGGCAGTCTTCTTTCCCTCTATGAGGTCAGAGATTGGTTCCCACATGGACTTTGCAGTCTTGCACTTATCCAATCTTGTAAGAGAAGACCCTGACCAAATATCAGAGATGATCTGTCGTACCAGCTTGTCCAAGTTGAATAGTGAGAGCTCAGTTTCAGACATCTCTGCGATACTCTTAGGGATTTGGAGATCTTCTCCAGAGTCAGAAGCCTTCATGGGAATGAAGGGACCCTCTTCCACAATTAATAGAGCACGAGGGTCAATTGCTTCCAGATGAAAATGGACTCTCATTTTCCAGATGGGATAATAGTATTTGGTGCAGGCAGGCAGTCTCAGGGGAGAGACATCAGTGTATTGCTCCATGCTTGAGTCTTGTTTTCTTCTTGACACTAGATGCAGGATCTTACTCATGGTGTTAACCTTATTGATGAGTAACCTCTCTATGATACCACTTGAAAGTATCTTGTGTCGACTAAATCCACCTATGGGGGGGGGGGGGTGAATAGGTGTCGTGTAGTCTTTTGCGAAATTAAATTAACCTGTACAAATTAACAAACGCAGCATAGAAAACACACACAAAGTTATAGTGGTTCCCCGATTTGGGTACGTCCACTTTCCCCCTTCGACCTATCTCCAACTAAGGGACAACTCGGTCACTTCTCCAAACAGATTGAATTCCAATCCTCACACTATGGAAGGAACCCTTCCAACACAGGAGTCACCACTCCACCACCACGGGTTGCACCCAACCCTTACAACTAGGAATAAAAATTCCTTTACAACAAAACCAAAATAGAATGTATATGAAAATACAAACAACGCTTATGGAGAATCCGATGTCCTACTTCGTTCGTTGAGGCTTTCTTGAGAGTAACGAAGAGTCCACAACTAGATTTCTCTCTTGGAGAGGATCTTATCAAGATTGGCGATGACAAGCGATTGCGGCGGCGATACTTTGTAGATCCAAACTTCTTGACGAAGCAAGCAAGGTATACGAATGATCTAAGTCGGATCAGTCGTCTCAATCGATTTGGAATTAAGAACTAACCTCGTTCAACAAATTGAGAGACAAGAGATCTCAAGATAGATGCGTGAGACGTACTACTAGCCTCGGTACTGTCGTCGGAAGATCAAAGATGATGGTATATTTTTGGTGACGACTTCCTTGCGAGCAGCTATAGGCGATCGGAGGTTTTCCGCGATCCGCTAGGTCACGCTCGACCTCCTTCTGATTTCCGAGAATCGATTGCTTTTAATGTTCAAAATACACGACTATATATACCAGAGCAAAACCTAATGACTGTTGTGGGGCCCACAAGGAGAAACCCTAGCCCCGGCCTAAACAGCGCACGACAATGTGGTTCGGTCCAGCGAATGAAGAAAATTTGCCAAAGGCAAAATCGGCGAGAATCGTTGGTGATTCCAATCGAAGTCGGCGGGAATCACTCATGATTCCCGTCGATTCTGCCTTGGCCAAATTCCAGTTGGAAACCTTGTCAGTCGGTGGGAATCGACGGGAATGCAAATTGATTCTCGTCGAATCGGCAGGAATCACAACGATTCACGTCGAAGTCGGCGAGAATCACTTGGTGATTCCCGTCGATTCTGCCTTAGCAGAATTCCTGTAGGAAAATAGTAATCCAGAAGAGGTCGGCGGGAATGCAGACCGATTCTCGCCGAATTGGCGGGAATCACTAATGATTCTCGTCGAAGTCGGCGAGAATCACTTAATGATTCCCGTCGATTTTGACTTAGAAGAATTTTCTCTTCCTTCCTTTGATGACTTGGTCTTTGACCCATCTTTGCTCCTTCTTCTGCTCATGACCTGCCTTAATCCTGTACTTGAAAATTAGTACACTCTAATAGAGAGAGCACACGTGAGTCAACACACTTATCTGCTCAACGAGGGATTACGTTGCGCAGACCAGTGTATATTGACCAACTGCACCCTGACATTGGCGTGTACTTAGCATGGAATAGCTGCAAGCACAACTTAATAGAAGATTGTCAAATACATTATGAATCCATCTTAGCTTAACTAGAGGCTTCTTCAAATCCAGGTAATTGTGGATACAATATCCAACAGGATGTTACAAATCCCAATAAACAAAACAAAGATTTCGTCCCCGAAATCAATGTTAAGCCTACGGGGGCTCCTATCGAAGAAAAGAAGCTTGTAACATCCCATGAGAAGTGAAAGGTTACATCACGACGCCATGTTTGCTAAGTGTGGTGATGATGCATAATTTGACCTAAATTATTAATATAAAAATCTAAATAATCTAATATAAATATTTTTATAATGTTAATTTTATTCGCTAAATCGTATCATTTTATAATTCTATCCTAACCATGCCTATTTTACTATATTTTCTGCGCGTAGCGAACTTCGGGGCCACTTTTGGACATGTTGCGGCCAGAATCAGATCTTGGGCTGAACATGAAAGTTGTAGCCCTCGGAAATACCTTTCCAACGCATAGTTATACGCCTTCATCAGATTTATGTAGCTTCGGGAATCCTCCGTCGAAGTTGCTGTCCAGCAGATTTCCTGCATGAATGATTCTCGTCTTTGAGCAAGAACCGAGGATCCCGGGACAAATTGCATTATCAATTCAAAAATAACATGCCTTCAGTTATGGTGTGCCAAAATAAATGTCAAGTGCACTCATGTCATGCTGTTGTTGAACAATATTCAAGAATGGAATGAAGCCACAATGGTCCTATGTGATTTTTTCATGACAAATGTGAAATAAGCTAGCCACCTTTGACTTTATATTCAACATGTGTCCTTAAAGGAAGCTTCATGGAAAGAGAGAAAGCTAGCCAACTTTTATCATGCTTTTCATGACAAGTGTGAAAGAGGCTAGCCACCTTTGAATTTTAAACCAACATGTGCTTTTTGACCAAGGGATGCTTCATGGAAACTTCATCCTCATGCCAAATTCCAACTCTACCCCTTTGGTTTTGGCCCTATAAATAGGCATGAAGAAAGGGGGAAAGGATCATCCTTCCTACTTCATTTTGAGCATTGTAGAGAGCCTTTAGAGTTTGTTTGTAGAGTATTTTAGTTTAATATTTTCATGCTTTAATGTTCTTGCAATTTCTTTTATCGTACTTGTAATCTTCTTGCAAACTCTCCTTATAATGTCTTTTTCGAAGTCTTTTGTAACTTCTTTTCAATAAGAAATAAATTAGTTTGTTATTCCCTTTCCCTCTTTCTCTTTCTTTTTTGCATATTCTTAACATGATTTCCATTTCCTATATTATGAGTAACTAAACTTTGTTTAGTACTTGATCGAAAAGATCCGAGGAATGAAATGATCTCTTTTTCTTAAGCAATATCATCTCTTTCTCATTGAACAAATGTTTAGGAATTACCCTTGATTAATTTATAGAGATGTCATATCATCGATATATGATTTTCTCTTCTGTTTCCATACTCTAGTAGCCGAAAGGATCATGCGTATGGATTGATCGCTCATGGGTAAAGGGAGTTGAATGCAATCCTTGAAAGAGGACGACGTAAATTTCCCGGATTGGAGTCAAATTCAATAGAGGGGTTCACCACATAAAGCGAGTTTTAGGGGTTTCAATTATAGAACGAAAGTTCGGTTGATCAACCTAAACTCAGTTGGGCGTAGCCTTGAAAGAGGTGCGCTCATATTCTGGGAACCTCCACGGTTCAAGCACCTTCGTTAAAGAGAATTAGGGATTTATTTATTTTTGGTCATTTTCATTCCAAGGTGATTCAAGATCAAGTACTAACCTTTTAAATTATTGCTTAATCATCCTCTTTTATTGTATAACCATTCTCTTATTTGCAAACCAAATCAAAGTATTTAATTTATAAAATAATAGGAATCTCTTTGAAGTAGAAGTAATCGACGCGCCTTGGTTCTAATACGACCTTGACATTATATCCTATGCTATAAGCGATAAGGTACACTTGCCTTTATCGAATATAGATTCGGAGAACATCATCTTCATCTTCATCTTCTCTCTTTCATAAAACACCTCCGGGATTTTCACCATCAAGTTTTTGGCGCCGTTGCCGGGGACTTGCGTCGATATTTCAAAAAAAAAGATAACTTTTAATTTTATCATTTTTTTTCTAAAATATATATATATCTTAATAATATACCTAAAACCGCCTAAAAAGAACAAAAAGAAAAAAAATTCCATTATTAATTTTTAAACTCATCTTTAATCATTTGTCTTTTTTTTTCTTCTAGTATATGACCCGAGCAAATTCTTCGAATAATCCTGAATCCCATTTTGATCCAGAAATTGAGCGCACCTTTAGGCGACGCCTTCAATCTCGTGGACCGGATTTACCAATTATTTTTGAAGAATCTATCGGAGATACTAATATAGCAACTATGGATGACCCCAATCCTAATGAAGCCCAGCAAAGGACCATGTCCTATTATGCACGACCGAACTTGGAAGGGACACAATCAAGTATTGTCCGCCTTGCAGTGGCAAACAATAACTTTGAGATCAAGTCCAGCATTATACAAATGGTGCAGCAGTCGGTAACCTTCGATGGTCTCCCGGACGAGGATCCAAATTGCCACATTTCAAATTTTCTCGAGATTTGCGATACTTTCAAAATCAATGGTGTCACGGATGACGCCATTCGATTACGTCTTTTTCCATTTTCTTTACGGTCAAAGGCCAAGCAGTGGCTGGGCTCTCTCCCTAGAGGATCCATCACTACATGGGCCGAGATGGCGGGAAAATTTCTTACAAAGTACTTTCCTCCTGCAAAAACCGCAAAACTACGCACTGATATCGCATCATATATGCAAATAGACTCGGAGACTCTCTACGACACGTGGGAGTGCTTTAAGGAACTATTAGGTAGATGCCCACACCACGCACTTCCCACTTGGCAACAAGTGCAAATCTTCTATAATGGCTTGAATTTCCAAACAAGACAAATGATCGACGCAGCCGCTGGGGGGACGTTGAATAACAAAACCCCGGAGGCCGCACAAGAGCTTGTTGAGGAAATGGCCATGAATGCATACCAATGGAATGCACCCCGAGCACGACCAGTTAAGCCAGCAGGAGTTTTTGAAATTGATGCAGCTACGAATCTAGCCCTCCAAGTTGAGCGCCTAACTAAGCAAGTGGCGGAGATGACTGCTTCATCTGCCACTCCTCCTTGGGCTAATAATAATAATGTTATTTTTGAAGAACAGGTTGACTTCATGGGAAACGCGCCTCGGCCTTCTTATAACCCGAATAACGCACCGTATAACAACACATATAATGCGGGTTATAGGAACCATCCAAACTTCTCATGGAGCAACCAAGGGAATGCTCAGCGCCCTCCAAATCTAAATCCTGCTTATAATCCAGCTCCCCCACTTAATTTAAATCCACCCGGTTTTCCACCGCAACAGCTGAAGCCCTCTTCGCTTGAAGATGTCTTCGCCAAGTACGTTGCCACAAATGAATCTAATTTCTGGAACATTACCGGGTCTATTAAAAGCTTAGAAAATCAGGTGGGCCAGCTAGCGAAGATGTTCTCTGAGCGACAACAAGGAACTCTGCCAGGAAACACCGAACAAAACCCAAGGGAAAGCGCAAATGCAATCACACTCCGCAGCGGAAAGGAGGTAGCTTTAAAAAATGACGAACCCATGGTACCTTCTTCTACTCCTCCCCCTCCTATTTTAGCTTCGAATTTACCTACTACGTTTATGTCGCGTGCCTCTAATTCAAATATTCCTTATCCTGCTAAGTTAAAAAATGAGCATGCCGAGGAGAGTTATAAAAAGTTCTTAGAAATTTTAAAACAAATTCATATTAATGTCCCTTTCTGCGAGGCTATCTCTAACATGCCAAAATATGCGAAATATCTCAAGGAGCTGCTCTCTAATAAGAAAAAGCTTGAGGATATTTCACATATTTCCCTTAACGTAGAATGCTCTGCGGTTGTACTTAACAAATTACCGCAAAAAGTAAATGACCCGGGAAGGTTTTCCATCCCATGTCTTTTTGGTAATTCGTTAGTAAAACACGCCTTAGCTGATCTAGGAGCAAGCATAAACCTCATGCCATTCTCTCTATTTAAAAAATTAGGTCTAGGATCTCCAAAACCCACCAAAATGAGTATCCAGTTAGCTGATCGATCAGTTAAGTATCCGGTAGGGATAGTAGAGGATGTGCTCGTAAAAGTAGACAAATTCATCTTTCCGGTGGATTTTGTTATCCTAGACATCGAAGAGGATGCCGAAGTACCCCTTATACTCGGCCGCCCCTTCCTTGCCACCTCCCGCGCTATTATTGATGTTAGTGATGGAAAGCTCCTCCTTCGGGTTGGAGACGATGAAATCACTTTTAGTATAAATCCCTCGATGCATAATACCTTAGCTAATGACGATTCGTGCTTTTACCTAGAAGAATGCTTCGAAGGTGAATCTTCTGCACTACCCGAGTCTATATCTTCATCGTATAATAAACCCATTATCGCCGAGCATTTCTGCTTAGAAGAAGTCTCTCGCCCCACACCACCTGAACCACTACACATCGAAACCCTAAAAATCAAAACCTCCTACGAGGAACCACCCACCTTAGAGTTGAAGCAACTTCCCCCTCATCTCAAATATCTCTTCTTAGAAAGAAACTCCAAAACTTCCCGTTATCATCTCTGCCGATTTGAGTGACTCAGAAATTTCAGAGTTGGCTCTAGTGTTAAGAAATCATCGCCACGCAATTGCATGGCAGTTATCTGATATAAAGGGGATTAGCCCCTCCTTCTGTACCCATAAGATCTTCTTGGAAGAGAATTCCCACAATTCTGTCCAGCCCTAACGACGACTTAATCCTAATATGAAGGAAGTCGTGAAGGCTGAGGTAATCAAACTCCTTGATGTGGGGATCATCTATCCCATCTCCGATAGTACTTGGGTTAGCCCAGTACAAGTTGTGCTGAAGAAAGGCGGTGTAACAGTGGTCGCGAATGAAAACAATGAATTAATTCCAACCCGGACTGTTACGGGTTGGCGGATGTGCATCGACTATCGAAAACTTAATGATGTCACCCGAGAAGACCATTTTCCGTTACCGTTTATCGACCAAATCTTAGAACGCCTGTCCGGTCACTCTTTCTATTGTCTTCTTGATGGTCTCTCAGGATATTTCCAAATTCCTATTTCACCCGAGGACCAAGAGAAGACCACCTTCACTTGTCCTTTTGGTACCTTCGCGTATAGAAGGATGCCATTTGGGTTATGTAACGCGCCAGCTACATTTCAGCGATGTATGTTGGCAATTTTTAATGAGTTAGTAGAAGAGGTGATGGAAGTCTTCATGGATGACTTCTCGGTCTTCGGTAATTCGTTTAAAAACTGTTTAAAAAATCTTGAGCGTGTGCTTATTCGTTGTGAGGAGACCAATCTAGCCCTCAATTGGGAGAAATGTCATTTTATGGTTCGAGAGGGATTAGTCCTCGGCCATAAAATTTCGGTAAAAGGGATAGAGGTCGACCGAGCTAAGATCGAAGTAATTGAAAAACTTCCCCCACCAACGAACATTAAAGCGATTCGTAGTTTCTTAGGCCACGCAGGGTTCTATCGGGGCTTCATTCAAAATTTTTCCAAAATCACCAAGTCGTTAACCCATGTTCTTGAAAAAGAATCTTCTTTCCTCTTTGATGATGAATGTCTTGTAGCATTTAATTTAATTAAAGAAAAATTAGTAAAATCTCTGATCCTAGTTGCGCCAGATTGGTCGCTCCCATTTGAGATCATGTGTGATGCAAGTGATATTGCCGTCGGCGCTGTTTTAGGCCAACGGGTGGATAAATTCTTCCACCCAATTTATTATGCGAGCAAGACACTCACGTCCGCACAAGCAAACTACACCACCATTGAGAAGGAGCTTCTAGCGATCGTGTTTGCTTTCGATAAGTTTAGGTCTTACATCACTCTCTCAAAAGTTGTAGTCTTCATGCATCACTCCGCACTTAGATATTTATTAAGTAAAGCGGCCGCCAAGCCCCGCCTTTTGCGATGGATCCTCCTCTTATAGGAGTTTGACTTGGAGATCCGGGACAAAAGGGGTGCCGAAAATTTGGCGGCCGACCATTTGTCGCGTTTAGAGAATCCTGCTAGTGAAGCATTAATAGAGTCTGATATTAATGATATATTCCCCGATGAGCGCCTCCTCGCTCTAGAAAATCTTAAGAATGTTCGGCACCCTGGTTCGCCGATCTGGCTAACTATTTAGTTGCCCGGGTCTTGCCAAAAGAATTCTCAAATAAGCAAAAGAAGAAATTCTTTTCTGACATAAAGAATTATTTTTGGGAAAACCCCTTTTTATTTCGTGTTTGTGCGGACCAGGTTGTGCGACGTTGTGTTTCGAGTAAGGAAGGCCTACAGATTTTACGACATTGCCACGAGGGACCAACAGGTGGTCATTATCAGGCGAACCGTACCGCAAGGAAGGTGCTGGAGGCGGGCTTTTATTGACCCAAGCTTTACAAAGATGCTCACACCCTGGTGAGTACTTGCGATAGCTGCCAACGGGCCGGCAATATCTCACGAAGGGACGAGATGCCTCAAAATATTTTTCTAGAATGTGAAATCTTCGATCTTTGGGGCATCGACTTCGTTGGCCCCCTCCCTCCGTCTTATCAAAACAAATACATTCTCGTTGCTGTCGACTATGTATCAAGGTGGGCGGAAGCGCAGGCGCTCCCCACCAACGATGCACGAGTCGTAGTTAATTTTCTAAAAAAATTATTCTCTCGATTTGGCACGCCGCGCGCTATAGTTAGTGATAGGGGAACCCATTTCTGCAATAGCCAGTTTGCCAAAATTTTGGCAAAATATGGTGTAACGCACAAAATCTCCACCGCCTATCACCCCCAAACGAGCGGTCAAGTCGAGGTTGTCAATCGAGAATTGAAGCGTATTTTAGAAAAAACTGTTTCTATAAATAGGAAGGATTGGGCGTTAAAACTAGATGATGCTCTATGGGCCTATCGAACGGCATATAAGACAGCCATCGGCTGCACGCCATTTCGATTGGTTTATGGCAAGGCTTGTCACCTTCCGGTTGAGTTAGAGCACTGTGCATTCTGGGCGCTTAAATTTTTGAATTTAGATTCTACCCTAGCTGCCGATCAACGTAAATTTCAGCTGAATGAGCTCGATGAGTGGCGCGCGAATGCATATGAGAGTAATAGGCTTTATAAAGAGCGAACAAAGTTTTATCACGACAAAAATATTAAATTTCCAAGAAAATTTTCGCCGGGCGATCTCGTCCTTCTTTATAACTCTCGGCTTCGCCTCTTTTCGGGAAAATTAAAATCGCGATGGTCCGGCCCCTTTATTGTTAAAGAGGCTTGGCCATATGGGACGGTTCTTATTTCCCACCCGAAAAAAGGAGAATTTAAAGTAAATGGCCACCGCCTAAAATTATATTTGCAGGGAGACGATCTGGGGAAGAATGATTCGCATGACTTTTTGCCCTAACAATGATACTCTCATTACCAATTGTTTTATTTATCTTTATTTTTTCGACAATGATGTTTAAACTTGGATAAACTATTTGAATTTGGTCTGTAATAATTTAAACATATTTTGGACTTCTTTTGGACAATTTCTTTTAAACAATATTTTTTTTGTTGCGTCGAGCTCAGACGATGTTTTAAACAAAGGGCTCTCTTGGGAGGCAACCCAAGTTATTTTTCTGTTTTCTTTCTTTTTGTTTTTTTTGTTGTTTTTTTTTTACTTTTTCCCCTGGCGATTCCGACAAGCTGAAGTTTTGCGATCGCCTGCTCCAACGTTGCTGATTCCACCAAAAGTTAAAGAGGATATTTCATGAAGTTCCACAACGCAAGTATGGGGGAGCAGTATCGCCCAGCCACTCGCAACTCACAAATCCGGGGAAGTACCTGTTTTAATTTATTTCATTTCAGTTTTCTTGAAAAACATCTCTCTCTCCTTCCCCTCCTTTCTTCATTGAGGACAATGTTTAATTTTAAGTATGGGGGAGTCTTCCTTTATTTTAGTCTTTTTTATATTTTAGAAAATCACAAAAATATATATATTTTTTTAAGCACAAAGCAAAAAAATCATAGAAATAATATTTAGTTCTAATTAGAATAATTATGGTAGAATCAATAGTACCCCTTACTTTATGTTTTGCTATTCTCAAAATATTCTATATAAACATAGCTAATTTTAATTTTTCCAAATCTTTCTTCTTAATTATGTTGTACGAGTAAAGTGTTGACCTATGTTGTGTTCTAATTCTGGGTAGCATGTTCATTAAAAGTTTTTTTCTAAAACTTGCACTTCTCTATGATTTTCATCTTTTATTCTTTTTACTCTCTTATAAATTATTCATCCTCTATTTTCCTTTTGGTTTTTAGAAAATTTTTAAAAGATAACTTTGGATTTGTGTAGTAGATGTGAATTATCCTAGACGCTTATTATTCTTGTACTCATGAAGATTTCATTAGTCTTTATTTACTATCTAGAACTTACCCTTTTCGAAATTTTTCAAACCTTGTTTAGATGAATTTGGGAGTATGAAAATGATTTAGGCCATTTTTTTTCGTTTGAGCCTTCATGCCAACCTTTTAAATCAATCATTAGTTTGCCTCTGTTGAGCCTTTTTCCATTTTTTACTTGTTACATCCACTTTTTATCTCACCAAAGCCAAATATTCCAACCTATTTGATCACACTAATCTTTTGAGTTTTATTTAAATTTCACAATTGTGATAGGTTTAATTTTGTGGGATATTTGGAGAAATTCAAATGAAAGACTATGCTCAAAAAAAAAGAAATGAAAAAAATTATGTATTGATTGGCCAATTTCAAAAGAAAATTTTTTTTTCTTACGGCCTTTTGTTTAAAAAAAAGTGATAAAAGAAAAAAAAAATCTTTATACCTTGTTGCATGTGCTACATGCCTTTTTGTTGTTGTTGTTTTTATAAAACTCATGTTTTGGTTCAGTGTGATTATTAGCCACCGATTTTATCATTGAATTCCATTCCAAATCATATACCTAAGCCAAGATTCAGTCCTACAAAGTCCTTTTGATCCATGCTCTTAGGTTTGTTTTTAGTTAAGTAGAGAAAAAGAATAGATTAGCTAAGTTTTTGGGTATGAATTTAGATTCTTGGTTTTAGATTGATATGATTATAATTTGCCTCTTAGGGTATAGTAACAACTCAATGCGCTACTCTTTTGTTACTCTGCTTTAATTCGTTTAAAGACTTTTAGGTCAAAATTTTGGATGATTAATTTTGGTTAGTAAAGTTTTTAAAAATGATCTTTCATAATTAAGTAAAAGCTTTAGATCTATTTTTCATTCTTCCCTACTTAGAATTTCGCAGTGTACTCGTGTGTAGCATGATTAATTCTTTTTGATTAGTTAATTTTATGTTAGCTAGTTTTTATTACTTTGCTTGAGGACAAGCAAGATAATAAGTATGGGGGAATTTGATGATGCATAATTTGACCTAAATTATTAATATAAAAATCTAAATAATCTAATATAAATATTTTTATAATGTTAATTTTATTCGCTAAATCGTATCATTTTATAATTCTATCCTAACCATGCCTATTTTACTATATTTTCTGCGCGCAGCGAACTTCGGGGCCACTTTTGGACATTTTACGGCCAGAATCAGATCTTGGGCTGAACATGAAAGTTGTAGCCCTCGGAAATACCTTTCCAACGCATGGTTACACGCCTTCATCGGATTTATGTAGCTTCGGGAATCCTCCGTCGAAGTTGCTGTCCAGCAGATTTCCTGCATGAATGATTCTCGTCTTTGAGCAAGAACCGAGGATCCCGGGACAAATTGCATTATCAATTCAAAAATAACATGCCTTCAGTTATGGTGTGCCAAAATAAATGTCAAGTGCACTCATGTCATGGTGTTGTTGAACAATATTCAAGAATGGAATGAAGCCACAATGGTCCTATGTGATTTTTTCATGACAAATGTGAAATAAGCTAGCCACCTTTGACTTTATATTCAACATGTGTCCTTAAAGGAAGCTTCATGGAAAGAGAGAAAGCTAGCCAACTTTTATCATGCTTTTCATGACAAGTGTGAAAGAGGCTAGCCACCTTTGAATTTTAAACCAACATGTGCTTTTTGACCAAGGGATGCTTCATGGAAACTTCATCCTCATGCCAAATTCCAACTCTACCCCTTTGGTTTTGGCCCTATAAATAGGCATGAAGAAAGGGGGAAAGGATCATCCTTCCTACTTCATTTTGAGCATTGTAGAGAGCCTTTAGAGTTTGTTTGTAGAGTATTTTAGTTTAATATTTTCATGCTTTAATGTTCTTGCAATTTCTTTTATCGTACTTGTAATCTTCTTGCAAACTCTCCTTATAATGTCTTTTTCGAAGTCTTTTGTAACTTCTTTTCAATAAGAAATAAATTAGTTTGTTATTCCCTTTCCCTCTTTCTCTTTCTTTTTTGCATATTCTTAACATGATTTTCATTTCCTATATTATGAGTAACTAAACTTTGTTTAGTACTTGATCGAAAAGATCCGAGGAATGAAATGATCTCTTTTTCTTAAGCAATATCATCTCTTTCTCATTGAACAAATGTTTAGGATTTACCCTTGATTAATTTATAGAGGTGTCATATCATCGATATATGATTTTCTCTTCTGTTTCCATACTCTAGTAGCCAAAAGGATCATGCGTATGGATTGATCGCTCATGGGTAAAGGGAGTTGAATGCAATCCTTGAAAGAGGATGACGTAAATTTCCCGGATTGGAGTCAAATCCAATAGAGGGGTTCAGCACATAAAGCAAGTTTTAGGGGTTTCAATTATAGAATGAAAGTTCGGTTGATCAACCTAAACTCAGTTGGGCGTAGCCTTGAAAGAGGTGCGTTCATATTCTGGGAACCTCCACGGTCCAAGCACCTTCATTAAAGAGAATTAGGGATTTATTTATTTTTGGTCATTTTCATTCCAAGGTGATTCAAGATCAAGTACTAACCTTTTAAATTATTGCTTAATCATCCTCTTTTATTGTATAACCATTCTCTTATTTGCAAACCAAATCAAAGTATCTAATTGATAAAATAATAGGAATCTCTTTGAAGTAGAAGTAATCGACGCGCCTTGGTTCTAATACGACCTTGATATTATATCCTATGCTATAAGCGATAAGGTATACTTGCCTTTATCGAATATAGATTCGGAGAACATCATCTTCATCTTCATCTTCTCTCTTTCATAAAACACCTCCGGGATTTTCTCCATCAAGTGGTTTAAAGGGAAGCTCAAATATATGACTAATTTGCCCAATTGGCAAATTCTAGATCCCAATAAACAAAAGATTAGCACATACTCTTGAAACTCCAGTCCTACTAGTTTAAAACAAGAAGGTAAATCAAACATCCTGAGAGGTTGTGAGGTATACCTGACTGAACAGCTCTAGGTACTTTTGTCGCATCAGGTCTTGCGGCTCCCAGGTATGCTCCTCCTGGCCATGGTTCCTCCACAGGACTTTTACTAACGGAACCTTCTTGCGACGCAAGATCCGTACTCCTCTATCATCGATCCGAAACGGCTCCAAGTGAACTGACCGGTCTGAAGCTACCAGCCCATCTGTGGTCAAAATCTGCTGCTCCGGGCGTAGTAGAGCCCTTCTAAGTGAAGAAATGTGGAACACGTCGTGTAAGCCTGCCAATTCCGGTGGCAACTCTAGCCTATAAGCTAGGGGCCCGACCCGCTCCAGGATCCTATATAGGCCCATATACCTAGGGTTGAGCTTCTTCTTCCGACCACGCACCCGTAAAACTCCGTGCATGAGCCGGATCTTCAAGAAAAACCTGGTCTCCCACCTGAAACTATACCTGACGGTGTCGGGCATCGTAGTACTTAGCCTGTCGGCTTTGCACTTCTAGCATTCTGTCCCGTATTAGTCTCACTTGAGCCTCGGTGTCTTCGACAAAATTCGATCCCAACACCTTCAGATCCTCATCCTAAATCCATGAAAGCGGAGTCCTGCATCTCCTTCCGTACAAGGCTTCATAAGGAGCCATCTTTATGTTGGACTGGTAGCTGTTGTTATAGGAGAACTCAAATAGTGGTAAAAGCTTCTCCTAAGGTTTGTTTTGATCCAAAATGCATAGCCTTAGAAGGTCCTCCAATGTCCGGTTGGTGTGTTCCGTCTACCCATCCGTCTGGGGATGAAAAGCTGTGCTGAAGGTCAGTCGCGTGCCTAAGTCTGAACGGATCTCCACTCCCTGGATGTGAACCGACCATCCCGATCCAACACGATCGTCCTGGGCACCCCGTGGTAACGAATGAACTGCTCTACAAATCTCCACACTAGTACCCCAACTGAGTCATCTTTTTTGATCGGAATGAATCTTGCCACCTTCGTCAGCCGATCGAAGATGACCCAAATCGAATCATTTCCCGTCCGTGATCGGGGGAGGCCATGAATGAAATCCATCGTGATGTCCTCAAATTCCACTCTAGCACCGGAAGTCGCTGTAGCAATCCTGCAGGGTTTCTGCACTCCGCCTTCACAAGCTGGCATGCCTCATAATGAGTCACGAAGTATGTAATGTCCTTCTTCATCCCCAGCCAGAACATCGTCTTCTTCAAGTCTGCGTCATCTTGGTGATCCCCGGGTGTATAGAATATCTGCTACAATGTGCTTCCGCCATATTGTCCTCCCGAATCTTACCTCCTGCGGGTATATAGACCCTACATCTAAAATATAGCAATCCATCTCTCAGTGAATAATCTCCCGTCGAACCCTCCTCCAAGGCTTGGAATATTCGCTTTGCCCATTCATCTGTCTTCTGTCTGTTTCGGATGCGGTCCCGAATATCATCTATGGCAACCATCGTTGCTAGATACTCCATCTACAGCTCTGGATCATTCTCGGACACTAGGGATATATACATATCTCTGAAAGACTGGACTAGCTCCATGGACATCAGTTGTGGTCCCTTACCGGAAGTATCTCCTCTCCGGCTCAGAGCATCTGCCACCACGTTCGCCTTCCCGGGATGGTAGTGCATGGTGTACTGGTAATCCGACAGGAACTCCACCCAACGTCTGTCTTATGTTGAGTTCCTTCTGTGTGTCCACGTATTTCAAATTATTGTGATCTGAGAAGATATTACAGTGAACCCCGTAGAGGTAGTATCGCCAAATATTCAGAGCAAAGATCACTGCACACATCACTAGATCATGCACCAGATAGTTCTTCTCATGTATCTTCAGCTGTCGGGAGGCGTAGGCTATTACGTGCCCGTTCGACATAAGAACGGTACCCATCCTCTGGTAGGAGGCGTCCGTGTAAACCTGGAATCCCTCCTTTCCCGACGGAAGAGCGAGAATGGGAGCTGAGGTTAGCCGACCTTTCAACTCTATGAAGGCCTCCTCGCATAGTGGCGTCCAAACGAAAGGGGATTCCTTCTTTTTCAGGGATGTAAGAGGGAGTGCAATCCAGGAGAAACATTCGAAGAACTTCCGGTAATATCCGGCAAGTCCCAGGAAGCTTCCTATATCCGTGGCTGTCTTCAACGGTGGCCAATCCTGAACTCCCCGAATCTTGGCAGGGTCTACTGCCAACCAAGCACCGCATATAATATGACCTAAGAAGGCCACCTTCTTTAGCCAAAACTGGCATTTGCTGAACTTTGCATATAGCTGGTGCTCCCGTAGTCTCACTAGAGTCAAAGTCAGGCGTCTTATATGATCCTCCTCCATCCTTGAGTAGATGAGGATTTCGTCAATAAATATGATGACAAATACATCCAAATACTCCTCGAATACCCTGTTCATGAGGCTTATAAATGCTGACGGCGCATTTGTGAGCCCGAAGGGCATCTCTGTAAACTCAAACAGTCCGTACCTACTACTGAAGGTGGTTTTCGGAATGTCCTCCTCTCAAATCCGTAGCTGATAATAACCTGACCTAGAGTCAAGTTTTGATAAGAAATGTGCTCCTTACAGTTGATCGAACAACTCATCAATCCATGGCAGCGGGTATGTATTCCGGACCGTTAGTCAGTTTAGCGCTCGATAATCAATACACAAGCGGAGACTTTCGTCCTTCTTCTTGACGAATAGCACCGGGGCTCCCCACGGTGAAGAGCATGTCCGAACAAACCCTGCCTCTACTTGTTCCTGTAACTAACTTCGGAACTCTGTAAACTCTTTTGGGGCCATCTAGTAAGTGGCCCTAGATGCCGGCTTGGCCGCCGTCACAAGCTGTATCTGGAAGTCCTGCTCTCGGTGCGGAGGTAGTCCTGGTAGTTTCTCTAGAAAGACGTTAGGAAAATCTCGCACCACCAGGATGTCAGTCACAGACTCCTTGGCCTCCGGCATCTCAAATAGAATCTGATAGACCTCCTAACCCTGCAGATGGGACTTAACGGTCTGTACTGAAGATAAGAGTATATAAGAGGCAGGTATTATACCTTCGATGACAATAAAAGAGTCCCTATGCCTCACAGTGATCCTCTTTGCTTGGCAATCAATCTAGGCCATGTTCCAGTGCAGCCATACCATGATCAGGATCAAGTCATAGTCTGTCAACTTCAAAATTGTCACTGGAGCCTCAAACGCATTTCCACCGATTTCTACCTCCATATTGCAGTGGTCCGAGGTAAGGAGTTCAGATCCATCTGGTAGTCACACCCTCATCTCCGAGACCGTGAATCGCTCCACACCTTCTAATCCTTCTACGAACGTCTCCGACACGAAGGAGTGAGAAGCTCCGGTATCGAAAAGCCAGCGGGCAGGCTTGCCGCTGATGAACACAATACCTGGGGTGGTTAAATCTCTTAGGATTCTATAACGAGTTTTTCTTTCCTATTTATTCAACCTAGTACTGTTCTACACATTTGTCAACTGAGAAAGGGGAAATTCTTTTTAAACAATTAAACATCTCGGCGTACCTACTATGACCTACTCTGGGTTCCGAGGCTGCGCAAGGTCCAAAGCATACACCTGCTCCCTTTCTTGTCTATGATCTCCCCCTGGTATCCACGTCCTCGGCCACGACCTCGGCCTCCAAAATACTGTGCTGGCTAGGCAGTCGGTGGAGCTAGTGGGGGTGCCCCTCTCGTAGGGCAATTTCTACGGGTGTGCCCAACCTGATGGTAGTGGAAGCACTCTGGCGGGGAATATGCCATTCCCCCAGGTTTCTGGCCCTCCCGTGTCTGAAGAGGTGGTGTAGCCACCACCACTGGCTCCCTTGTTTCCTATCTTGCCTCCTGACGAGGCTGGTCCTCGACCCTTCTCCCGTCCGTGATACGGGCTTGTCTCTAATCGTTCCTTGCTCCTCGACCCTGATCCTATGCTGGCCATTTCCGGCACAGAGTAGCTTGCCAATCAGCCTCTATCCTCTTGGCCATCTCTAACATCCGAGGTATTGGCCTGTCAGATACGAACTGTAGGGCCTCCCTTAAGTCCTCCCGCAGGCCCTTATAAAACCTCTTGATGTATCTTGCCTCATCCTGCTGAAAGGAGCCCGCAAATCGGGCTAAATGGTTGAAATCCCGGTGGTACTCTACCACTGTCTTATTGCCCTGCTTCAGTTGCAGGAACCTGTCCTCCAGGTCATCCGTAGCCGATTGTGGAACAAAATGCTCTAGTAACGTGGCCCTGAACTACTCCCAAGTAATCTCTGCAATCTCCATATCCGCAAAAGTCATGTCTAGCGACGTATTCCATCATCTCTTGGCGTGAGACTCCAAGCAAGAGACCACCAATGGAACTCTTTCCTCCCTAGGGCACCGTATCCCGTTCAACATCTTGTACATAATGTCCAGCCATTCTTCCGTCCGGACAGCTGACTCTGTCCCTTAGTAGGATGGGGGAGAGAGTCCTCAAAAGATGCTCAGCTAGTCGGCCCCCGGGTTTTGCTGCGGGACCGGAACCTGCTGAGCCCTAAAATCCTCCAGAATGGCTGTCAGAGTCTACCCCATCTCTGACTACAGGAACGGAGTGGGGATCGGGGGAGGTGGTGCAACATTCAGAGTCTGCTGGACTCCGCCCTGTGGTGTAGGCTGTGCTGGAGGCTGCATATCAAAAACCATCTGTAAGCAATTGACTCAAGCCTAATTAGCAGTTGACAATTACATGTGATTCCCCACATGGGTACACCACGCTTCCACTGCTTAGTTCGTCCTCAAACTAAACCTGCGTGGGGGTGACCCAGGGATTTGTGGACTGGTACTTTTCCGATCGAGGTTCCTCTGATACCACTTGTAAGACCCCATTTTTTTAAAAAACACCGGGGGTCTTAGGCCTAGAACTGCCGCTTTGTAGTGACCCCTTCACGCCCTGAAGGGTCATCACCGTGAAACGCCAATTCTGCATGTCGATTCGATCGCAGAAAAGCAACAAAAGTAGATTACACACAAGAGAGGTAAAAACTCTAACCGAATGTCCACAATAAAATCACATCAGAGTAATAAAATCTCCACGAAGGGAGAGTCCACAAAATCTAAAAGTATTGAAAATAAGCGCTTAAGCACAATACATCAAATCCTCACTATATAGTCACTCAATCGGAAGCAAAATAAATCACTACTGGAATCAAGGACTCACAGTCCCAGCTGTCTGAACTCCTGAGCTACACTGCCCTATCTCCAAACGGGTCGACCTTCGAGGCTGCTCCTCCATGCTGGGCTCCACGATCCCCTAAATGATGTGGTCCAAAAACCGTTTGTCTATAAGACTAAGCCCTATCATCCCCCACCCCTTCCCTCATGGCCCCTAGGCACCGAGCAGAGAAGAAGAAAGGTGAGGACTTGAAGGTGGAGAGTAAACAAGAAACAAATGGCAGCGGACCTATACTAGCAATTTTATAGTAATTGTGGCAGTAGAGTAAAGTATGAAAAGTAACTTTAACTTATGTGCGGAAATGAATAAGCCAAGGGATCTTCTACAGGGCTCCCATCGTATAAAGAGTCTCATACCAATTTATACGATGGGGTGTCGGTTATTAACAACAATATATATGAAGAATTTGACCTTAAATTATATGCTTGCCCACACAAGCTTATAGACCAAGGGCTCGTTTTGCAAGTCCTATTGTGTAAGCGTCTCATACCACTTACACAATAGGTGACAGGGGTTATATGCAATGATTATGTTTTGACATGCAAGTTGGTATGATACGATCATGCAAGTGCAACTCACCCACCCGACTTTGTGTACACAGTCCTTTAGTTCCCCCTTTCTGGAGCCTCACCTCCCAGGATACCTCCGTAGTGGCAGACGGAAGCGGTGGGTTTGGCCTCACCCACCTCTAAACCAGTAAAGAACTACAAGTCAGACCTATCGTACACATCAATTCTTGGTGCACGAAGCGGACTCCTACGTACTCTTGCAGGCTGGCGCACCGGACTTCTGTTGGTGAAGTGCTAACGACACTTGCCGAGCCAACGTTTTACCGTCGGTGCATCGACCACTAACACCGAGGGCCCACCACCTTATAACTTATGTACATGCAATATTAATACGTTTCCCACCGAGCCAATGCTCACCGGGCCAACCTGCCCATCTCCAAAACCCTAAGGGCATCAGCCCTCATGAACCAACCTAGCATTCTGAGACATCAAGTCGAGTGAAAGTGAATTCCTACTTATGCTAGTTGCTCTTTATGGTTTATCACTCAAACAGTTTACGTTAGCCCAGGACTGCCCCTGGTATACCCCGTGAAGGTGATGTAGGCTTGGGATATTCGCGTCACCGTGACAAACGCACCTAAATACGACGCTCTCTAAGTTTTTAATTATCCCAATCATTCATAAAACGTAGCGACGTTTATCACCGGATAATCACTTAATTAAAAATTATAGAGGGTTCGCAAAACCCTTCAAGATAATACCGATGCTATAGGCCAAGGTCCTCTCAAGCGAAATGAACCCACATGGTTCGGTCGAGCGTTCGTTGTACCAAAAGATACACCACCGAAAATAAAGATCCGTATAACGGGTGGTTCTCTCCCAACGAAATAAAATGAGGGCCGCCACGCCTCACGAAATCAAACGGAAAATAGAACTAGAAACAATAACAATAACTAAATATATATTAACCACGAAATTCTAACCAATCACAAATCACGCGTTACATTAAATGCCCCAAGAAAATATCTAAGAGAGAAATACGAGAGTGGAGACGTTCGTTACCCCAACCGGAATGGATGATTCCGATTTAACTCTCTTTGGATCGTTCCATCCCGGATCCACCGAAGGCGTGCCGATTGGAGGGAAACACCAAGTTCTTCGTTGGTTTCACGTCGTCATTGAAGATCCACAAGTTTCACCTCATGCCTTGGCCGAAAAATCTTCTTCACAATAGATATGGGGGCTGTTTTGGGTATCTCACAAAGGGGTTGATTTCTTTGGTGAGGGAAATGATGGAGGCCGATTTGATGGAAAGAGGGGGGTCGGTTTTTCTGGGATGGAGAAGAGTGACCGAATTGGGGGTGGAGAAGGATGTTTGTCGGGTTTGGAGATGGAGGTGGAGAGGCGGCTAGGTGTAACTCTTGAAGAGAGAAGGGAGATAGAGGGAAGGGAGGAGGAGAGGAGGTGGCCGAAGCCTTGGAAGGGGAGGAGGAAGGCCGGCGGCCAAAGAGGGAAGGAGAAGGGAAGGGGGCGGACAAGAGGAAGAGGGAAGATGGGAAAGTAATTCCAAATCTGAAATTAGATTTAAAAATTTTCATTCATTCTACCAAAATCCAACACAACTTAGCCTTTTATAGGCTTTACAAAGACATGGGCTAAATGCACCCCAAGAGTGGCTAAACAAAGGCCAAAATGAAATAAAAGATAATTAATACTTTGGCTAAACATAGGCCAATGAAAAACATAATTATAAAATCTGAAATAATAATTTAAATGACGCGGCGATGGCGGTGGATGTCGCGGCAAAGTTCCAACATTAAAATGATGCGGCGATGGCGGTGGATGTCGCGGCAAAGTTTCAACATTAAGACTTGCGTCACGGTCATAAAGATCTTCAAGTTCCATATGGCGACGAACAATGCCACCAATAAGTAAATCAACATCTCAAGGCGGCGAGGGAACATCAAGTGTGAGCCAGCACCAACATCAACCAGGTCACCATAGTCATCCGGAAGGGGATCTTCTGTAGCAACATGACGCGAATCAATGACAAGTACCGGGTCACCATCATCGTCCAGAGGGGAACGCTCCAAATCAACAAGCTGGGGGATGACGGCGCCATTAGAAGGGTTCTCAAAGGGCACTAGGAACTATGATGGTAGCTGAAGCCCATCGTTCCCTTTCGCAAGGCACTTATTGTTATTTGTTGCTTCCCTTACCCATTCCCATTTCATATTACACTAGATCTATCCTAGGGTGATTTTGAACTTCCCACTCCATGGGATAAGACGATCTTTTGTCGGTCCCGAGCACCACCTACGCTAGTCAACACCTCACCTTAATCAACCTATCTTCCAAAGGTGACCCCAATTACTTATCCAAACCATAAGACTATAGAAATCCAAAACCTTAGGCCTACACACCCACATCAACTATTTTCTATCTTTTTTCTAATCGCAGACCATACTTAGCGATGCGATGCACATATTAGGTAGCACATCAAAAAATCATCCAAATGTCTCAAGGTAATTAATGGGGGTTTCTCCTGACATGAATAGACTAAACCTAGTAATTTACAATTTTCCTAATTAATCTGGCATTTATTTAATTTTCTTAAAAGTTCCAAGTGCTACCAATTTTAACATGAAGTATACAATAGAGTCATCAATGATGCTTAGGAAAATCATGATAAATTCTAGGCTATCCCAAAACTTTAAATCAAGAGTATGACAATTTTTCCAGAAATTTATGGACCATAAAATAATTTTGATAATATATCCTATTTTCCTTTGTTAATGAAGTAAGTGCACTAAATAATCATCCAAAAATTGTGAATTAATTTTTCTTGGGCAACTACTATCATACAAACACCACTGACCGAATTTCATAATTTTAAACTGATATTAACTCTAAACAATTTAATGACCATAATAGCCCCTTTAAAAATTTGTGAATAAAGTACTGAAATAAATCAAATAAAATTTATAATAAAAATCAAGGGCAACCATTTTGACCTAAAATTTCTACTTCCAGAGTTTCAAGGGATTTGTTTGAACATAGTGATCTTAAAAAATCAAATATCGCCTAGGGCTAAATAATTCCTAATAAAGGAAGTGCTGAAAATATTACTCTTAAAAATCCAATAAATTTACTAAGGGTTCTACCTAACCTAAAACCCATGCTACCTAAGTTTCACACTCTTCAAGGAAGTTATAGTGGCTTACTTTACACAAAAGTGATTCTACCCTAAAACTAGTGTTAGGGTTTTGAGGGGGTCAAAGGCTTCCAAACTCACTAAAATTTCAAACAGAGGGCCATAGCTACCCTATGATCCCTTCCACCAAGTGTCAAGTCATTCTAAGGTAATTTGACCCCGTGACCTTTAATCCCTAGAAATCTCCATAAAAGGGGCCTACCCTAGGTCCCTAGGGCTACCCAACCACAAACCACCCCAAGTCTAATAGGAAGGTGTTACAAGCCATATAAAATTAGTGGCCCAAAAATAGGCCTCTGTTGAGGTGATTGGACCACTTAAATATCAAAAAAGAATTTGGACCAAATTACCCTTATTATAACAAGACTAGGGTTTGCAAGCTTCCAAATCAAACCACCTTTAAATGTCATGAAATTTTAACCAGAGGTTAATAATGACCCCATACATCATCCACCAAAATTTGGATGACTTTAGAGTTCATTTGACCCCTAAATAAATTTACCCTAGAGAAATTAAATTATGCACAAAACTCTAGAAAATTTGTTTCCAAAAATCCCCATTTTTGGGCAGGGTCTAGAAAAGGCCTAGGGTGACTCCCTGCCAAAATTTCAGGTCATTTTCACCAAAGATGTGGTGTGGGCAGCCATTTCAATTTCTGCCCAACAATATGTATAGACCCCACCCAAATGAGTTCCCTGGTCAAACCAGGCACCCAAATTGGTTCAAACCAATTTTGTAGTAAACAACACTCATCGGGCTAAAATTTATATGTTGACCATTTCCTCTGACATTGTCCTTAATTATTTTTAAAAATTAAAGACATTAAAGAAAAAAAGTGTGACATAATGAAATAAAATGAAATATATAATCCTATAGTTTGAAATCTAATACGACACGAATCTTGGCGCCGATCCTGCAGCCCGGGCTCATCATCTACCTCCAGCCAACGATCCTGATTGCGCGTGCCTGGGCCATCTTCAAACCTCCATAGCCGACCATCCGGCCACCTCCCCGGCCAGCCACCACCGCCAACACCTCCGTTGAGGTGGTGGCTATCGACTGGCGGCGGCGCAGCCGCTAGAGGGGCAGATTCCGGCAGTTCTGTAAGGAAGTTTTTCGGCTCGAAACCATGAAAATCAAGATTTGGTTCATGCTCAATTGAGCCCGAACCTTGAACCTAAGAATTCCTATTATCTACCCATGAGACAAGGAGAGGAGGAGGACCTTGCCGGCAGCCTGAAGGCGCGACGATCGTCAGGAAACCATTTCCGATTGTGGCGCCTCTCGAATTCTGCACAATACAGTGGGAGGGCTCGAAATCTTCAGTAAAAGGTCGGGAAATGTTCCTCTTGGGCCACTGGTGGTGTTTAAGGGTTCAGTTGAGGAGGGGAGAGGCCAAAACTTCAATGGCCATTAATGCCATTGAAAGCTTGGGTTCGGGTTTGGGGGAGGGTGCTTAATAAGCCCTTTGGTGGCCCGGAAATGGCTGGAAACTTCTCCCCTTCCCCAGGGGGGTTGAATCCAACCATTAAGGGTGGCCTTTTGCCTCCCTTGTCCGGGTTTGACTTGCCCCTTCACTCTCTCTTTTTCTCTCTCCTCCATAACCATGGAAATGGAGCTTCTCTCTCTCTCCTAGTCACCAGGTTGACTTTGTCAACCTTGGGGTCTATTGGCAGCCCACACATACACATAATATTCCTAATGAAGCTATATGAGGGGGCTTAAGCTTATGCTAGCTCATTTGGGCTAGGTTGACCCAAAGTAGGCTTGGGTTGACTTTGGTCCTTTTTACCTTTAGGTTTGCCCCTAATGGGTCCCTGGTGATCCATTAGTCTTCCCTAAGGCTTAGGTGGGGTAGGACAGGACCTACTGGGCACCTTGAGGGTCATATGACCCTTGGTAAGGGCACTTTGACCACTTTCGGGCTAGAGTTGACTTGGGTCATCTTGGCCCCTAGGACTGAACCCAATGTGTCCTTAGTGACCCATTGACACCACTTTAGGTCTAGGAAGGCCTAGGCAGGGTTGGTTGGGCACATTTGAGGCCAACTGCCCTTAGTTAGGACAGCTTGCCCAATTTAGGCCTTTGGTGGTCCTAGGTCAAATTGGCCATTTTAGGGCGACTCTAATGAACCGTTAAGGCACTAGTGGACCCTCGAATAGGCTATTAATGTTGTGGTGGGGTCATGGAGTCCTGGTGAAGCCCTAAGGTCAATCCCTATGTTTGGTGATAAGGTTGTGCCATTGGCAGACCAAAGTGATTCTCACATTGGCCTTTGATTACCTGGCCCTTTTTAGCTTCCTAGGGTTTTGTCATGACCTAGTCATGACCCAAAACCATTCTTAGGGGTCTAGTTGGAAATGGGATGTTACACTCAACACATATAGAGAATGTCCAATATTCTGCCAATACAAGAAAATCAAGACGAAGACGCATCTGCTAGAATAGATCAACTGCCACCAATATTCTTAGCTCAACTAAAGGGACTTCTAGATGAACAAAGGAGAACCCTAGAAGCATTTATGGATGGTGAATAAAAGGAAATAAAAATTGATCTAGCAACTGAGATCAAATATATAAGGTTTGAAGTTAACTTACTAAAAGCTGAAACTGTCAAGTCCTTCAAAAGGGCTGCTCCAGCTGTAGATTACACCATGAACAAGCTGGATGTTGCAAGCCAAAATATTGTCACCATCATATAAAATCAAAATATTCAGAATCAGAACATGCTGAACATTCATAATGCTGATAATACTATAAGGGATAAACTGAAGACAGTAATCTTTACCAAGGTAGATACATGTACAATGCTACTTGATGATCATATGTTGGAAGTAAAGAATCAGTTTATTGCAGGAGTTAAATATCTAGAATCTGAAAGAAGTAAGGCCTGCACCTCCCAGACCATTAAAATAGTTGAAGAAGTCAAAAAGGAGAGAGTGAGGCAATAAGAATAAATACTGAGAACATGGTCGGGGCAACCAATGTAGTAAGAGGGTCATTGGGAATGGAGAAAATTCAGTATGATAACATCCCAATAATGCCTGATCATGTACAAGATGCCCTACAAAAAAATGTATGCTCCTTATCAGGTACAAGATAATCAAGGTTATGTATAGTATAATGTATAAGGAGATAGTGTTGGGGCCCAATGGGGAGAACAATCTACTGTTGTTGTGATTCCTTCATTCAGCCCCACTATAGACCAGACATTGCTAACCAAAGAAATGACTATAGCTGCTGAAACTGAAGAAGAGATTAGGCTTAGGAAGAAAAGATATAGCGAGGAAATGGAGAAGAGACCTGACTTTGAAGTATGGAGCCCAGAATCCAAGTCCCTCATTCTAATTGCCTGGGATCAAGTCCAAGAAGACAGATAGATATAAACTATACAACACTGTGGAATGGAACAATATGGACAAGAGGGACACCTTAAAGAGGCTGTACTGGGAAAAAAATGCAAACCTTCTGTCTCCTGATGAAGTTTAGCCCTCCAAGTACTTTTCAAAGCCCTACAACTACTTTTAGAGATAGAGAGACAAGAAAGCTGAAGCTGAATGGGAAAAAAACAACTAAGGCAAAGGAAGCTGATGAAGCAGACAAGAAGGGAAAGATCATAGCTGGAGCAGAAGACAACCCTACAAATTAATCCAAGGGCAATGGAATTATGATAAGAGAACCTTAAACTTGAAAACATTAGGTTCTGCTTATAGGGTTAAGGAATGTGACATTTTGTTTTATGAACAAACATTATAACTCCTTATATGTTAAATGATATATCATGTATTATGATTCTGATTTTTCTGATTCAGGCTGTTTTAATGCTTACTAGATATGTTGCTTAATTATGTTATTGTATATATTGGTATTGGTTTTGACTTCTTCAAATAGGGGGAGATTGTTGGGTCCATTGATCCCATTGTCCTGGATTTGAAGAAGGCCCAACATACAAGGTATACACATGTGGTGATCTAACTTGTGCTCAAGTTTAGTGATTGCAGGTTGTCCTAAAACCTTGATGGGACAGATAGCCTAAATGGCTAAGTCAGGTAAACTGTTATCTATGGTGTGGATAGATAGAAATCTGTCTAAGTCCACAGGCGTTGAGTGAAGGCTACTCACTCAACGCCAGATGACTTATAGCGCTGAGTGGAGCCTATATAGTCAAAGCCAATGTAATGGCAGGATGGAAAAGTGGCTAAGTCCATAGGCGTTGAGTGAAGTTAACACATTCAACGCCATGCAACAAAAGGCTATGAGACAGGCTAATGCAATAATATCCTAAGTAGAAATGAGCAAAAAAGTGTCTAAGTCCACAGGCATTGAGTGTAGCTCACTCAATCAACTCCATAGCTTCATAATCGTTGAGTATAGCTCAGTCTGTCAACGACACAGGAAAACTGTTAATATTTACCAAGTCCACAGGCGTTGAGTGAGGCATGCTCACTCAATGCCATGTGATAAACCATTGACTAATTCTCAAAGGGAGTGTTTTTTAGACACCGAAATTGGGCTAAGTCTAAGTGCATTGAGTGTAGCTCACTAACTCAACGCCAGATAACATAAATGTTTGTTAAGTAATTTGGCATTGAGTGGAGCTTACTCACTCAACGCTAAGTAGCAATAAATCTTGCCAAGGCAATAAGCGTTGAGTGAGGAATTCTCACTCAACGCTCTGAATGCTTAAGATACTGCAGACGCAGAAAATTGGCTAAGGCAAAAGGCGTTGAGTGAGGTGTGGTCACTCAACGCTCTCAATGCCAAGCATGTAGAAAAAGCTAAAGAATGAGCTAAGGCAAATATCGTTGAGTGAGGCTTGCTCACTCAACGCTGTAAATTCCTAACGAAAGAAAGATTGGCTAAGTGTTTTGGCATTGAGTGAGGCATGCTCACTCAACGTTGTCAATGCCTAGATAGATAGAACACTGTTTAAGTGTTTTAGTGCTGAGTGAGGCTTGCTCACTCAATGCCTTTACTGCTGATGCTTGATTTTTGGCTAAGTATAGAGATGGTGACGTCAGCAAGTCAACAAGTCGACTTTATTCAAATTGATAGCGGAAAAGATACAGTACAAGGCAAAAGGTGCTGCTGAGCTACTGTATGATAGTTGGCATTAAAGCAAGGTTCCAGCTGGCATTAAAAGCATGGGGCCCACTACTCAAAGAGCCATTGGGACATAATAGATAAAAGGAAAAGCTTTCTAGAGTTGTCAAGGTCGTTCTTACTTACCCCCATGATTGATGTGACAGATGTACAGGAAGCTCAAGTGAGGAAGACTAAGAGCAAAGCAAGTTAGATTTATGTCATCATCATTAACTACAGTGAGATCAGAGCAGATCTATGAGGAGGAAAAAGAAAGTTAGTTGGTGACATTTTCTTTCTGCACCAGCAAGATCTTCACAGATCCCGTTATTCAACTCTGAATAACATCTATTGGAGGCTGTGTAAAAGAAGTTGGGGCTGAACAACTTCAGCCTAGGAAATAGAGAAGAATCAAAAAAGTTACGCTGCAAGTTACTTCCAACACAAGTCAAAGCAAGATCTGTATCCTTTTTACTGGTTAGTAGTTGAGCTGAGAATCGTTCAACTCAGGTAGCAACAAGCTCTGATAATGTCACTTCACAGTTCCAGTAGGAAAAATCTCTGGTGATGTGAAAAAGAAGTTGAGACTGAGTATATCTCAATTCAAGTAATGGTAGACTCAAGAATAATTTTCCTGGAGTCAAAGTTGGGCTGAGTCTATCTTAGTCAAGGTAGATTTACACAGAGAAATTT
This sequence comes from Platanthera zijinensis, assembly GCA_039513925.1. NCBI lineage: Eukaryota > Viridiplantae > Streptophyta > Magnoliopsida > Asparagales > Orchidaceae > Platanthera > Platanthera zijinensis. Next base: position 81,774,668 of record CM077082.1, read on the forward strand.
CTCATGTGTCCAATCAAGACTTACCAACTCACTTCTATCTTGTAGGATCTTATTGGATATGAGCTGAAGGGCCACTGGCCTGAGGTAGGGAGTAATTTCCTGAGTTGTAGGAGAGTAAAGCCCTCTGAGTAGTAGTTTTCTCTTGAATCTGAGTGGTAGGAGCAAGATTGCTCTAAGGTAGGATCCTTAGTGGATCTAAGGTAGGGCTGTCCTCCTAGCCTAAGTGTAGGCCCTTTGGCCTGAGGTAGGTGATCTGCTGATCACTGAGTTGTAGTCCCTTATGGTTGAGTTATAAGTCTTGGAGGAGACTGAGAGATCCTGAAGGATCTGAGATGTAAGATCTTTTGAGTATATTTTTGGAGAAGTGCCTAGTCCAACAAGATAGTTGGATAGGTGGGAGGGAAATCGTATGTACCCTTATTTGGGGAACCACTATAAATCTATGTGTGTTATTTTGTGTTATTTTCTTTGTGCAGGTTCCATGTCTTGAAAGCATAATTTAATCAACTAATAAAGCATCCAACATAAGGAAAAATAAAGATAGTCACTAAGGACTAAGAAACCTATTGAACCACCCTCTAGATGATTTAGCTATCCGTGAAAACAAAGTCTTTCATAATGTGATGTCCTAGGAATTTCCTCATGCTTTCCCCGAATACACACATCAAGGGATTCAGCCTCATCTTATATTTCTAAAGAGTGATGAAGGTCTCTCCCAAATCTTAGAGGTGAGAGTCCAGGTCTTGACTCTTAATCATGAGGTCATATATGTACACCTCCAGGTTCCTCCATTTCTACTCATGGAAGATGCGGTCCATCATCCTTTGGTATGTTACCCCTGCATTTTTTAGGCCAAAGGGCATCATTTTATAACAGTAGCACCCTTATCCTTTGATGAAGGAGACATCTTTCATGTCAGATGGGTACATCCTGATCTGGTGATAACCTGAAAACATATCTAAAATGCTCATTAAAGAAAAATTAATGCCTGAGTCAACCAGCATGTCGATTCAAGGAAAGGGGTAACAATCTTCACGACATGCTTTATTTCAAAAAGAGAAGTCGATACACATCCTCTAGCGAACATCCCCATTATTGAACATCACGACATTAGAGACCCATCTAGGACATTGGATCTCCAATACAAACCCCTCCTTCAAGAGCTTCTCCACCTCCTCTCGGAGGGGCTCAACAAGCTTGTTAGTGGTGGACCTCTTATTCTGCAAGATGGGACGGGCATCATCGTCAAGTTTGAGGCAGTGGCAAGCAATATTCGCATCGATGCCTGTCATATCATCCACGCTCAATGCGAAGATGTCAATGTTCTTTTGGATGCACTCTAGCATCCTCCTCTTGTATTCCGGGCTCAGACCCCTGCTGATCCGTACCTTCTCAACCCATCCTCCCTGAATGAGAAATTCCATCTCTACCACCTCCTCCACTACCTCCAACCAAGACTAGTCTTACCACTTGCCCATGACCCGCTCTTCTGGGAAAAGAACCTCCTCTTCTGCTTCCTCCATGGCCATCACCTTGGCTTGCTCCTCTGGCAGTTCCTCTGCAACCTCCGCATGGGTGCGAACCTGAAACACACCAAATTTTTGAAAACAGAACTTAAAGGTAGCTATCGCCGGGAGACAGTGGGTATCACTAGTAATATCACTCGATGCTTTTAATGAAGCATTGACTAGACTCAACACACTCGACGCTCTTGACGCACTCGACACTCTCAACGTACTCAACAAAGCATTGAGTGAGCTATCATAGTTTCAATTATGGGTATCGTCGGGCGATATTACCACGTGTAACACCCTGAAACTGAAAAGAGGGATGGGTGATGTTTTAAGCCAAGTCTGGGACTTGGAGCAGGTGACCCGGGTGTGTCACATGCGTGACACGGGCGTGTTACGAGCGTATTCAGCCACGGGTCGTGTGGTCGACGTTTTGGCGATTGGCGATCGTCGAGTTGAGGCACACGGCCTGAGACACGGGCATGTCCCAGGGCGTATCACGCTAGGGAGATTTCTGAGTTATGAACATGGGACATGACACGGGCACATACACGGGCGTGTCACATGTGACACAGGCGTGTCGGTTGCCGTGTCGCAGGCCGTGTCCTCCTCGGGAATTAAATGTAGGTAGTTGCACACGGGGCGTGAGACGGGTCTTGACACGGTCGTGTCAAATGTGACACGGGCGTGTCGGAGGCCGTGTCGAAGGCTGTGTGCTGGTCGGAGCGTCAGGCGAGACGACAAATGGGTGACATGGCCATAGACACGGGAGTGTCGTAGGCCGTGTTCGGCCCAGTTTTTATATTTTAGACCCCGATCGTTGTCGTTCGTTTTCTTATGATGGGATCCGACGGCTGGGGGTTGGTGCTGGCTGTTTAAACACAAAAATAGGGTTTGCAATCCATCATTTCATCCCCTTGATTCTCTTTCTAAAGGCTAGAGAGAGGGGAGAGCAAGGAGGAGGAGGAAGGAAAGATCCGGTCACCGGCGGAGCTTCGGAGCACCAAATCGTGAGCCGATTTCGGATCCGCGGAGGCGAGGAGATTGCGGTGCTTTCCATCCACATAGGTTTCCATGGAGCCAAGGAGAAACACAAGGGTAACGATTTTCATCTCGAGCATGTGAAACTCTCCTTCCTTTGCATGGGAAAACCCTTCTCCCGCGAGTGTGCGGCGAGATTGCGGTATTCCTTTGTGTAGATATGTAAGGACCCCCTTGTTAGAGTCCGGAATCGTAGTACGGACATATGCATGTTGTGTGAATCCTACCCGGACAAGTTGGTCTGGATCGGTGATGTGCATTGCATTTTTAGCCGGATAAGACTCCGTGCCCTTTTGTTGTTTTCGGGTTTCTACGGGGTAGATTGCAGCAGGGATCCTTGGGGAGTAACCCTAAGGCACACCCGAAAAACTAGGCGGAAACACATTTCCGCCATCTTGGTGGCCGGGGATCCAACCATGATCTTAACTGGGTTATGTGCTTGTGTGATCGAACTATGGGATCCGGGAGAAGCTTGGCCCGCGCGTACGTCTTAATATGACTATGCGATATGAGCAACGGGCAAGTGGATGCGGACCCGTGCTATACGGTTTGGTGACAGACATCTGAAAAAGAGACTGGCCATTGGCATGGTCGTGCGAGTCTTAGGCATAGACCAGAAAGACTAGATTGCTCACGAGTTTTGCCGTCCAAGGGACGGTGGTGAGACCACGGTTGCGACCGAGTTCACCAAGTTGGTGCCCTGAGAGCACGGGGTGTGTGGCCGTTTGAGCCCGCATCTTGATGTTATGCTTATTCTCTATTTCATTGGCTAGGTTAACAGGTGCAGGTAAGAAGCTTTGCCGCCCCGAGCTTGGGGGCAGAATCGTTATAATTTGGTCAGCAGAGCTGACCGTTGCCTTTGTTTACCACCGTATGGTGGATTGTTGCTTGCAGGTGCTGCGGAGCCGAGCGGTAAATAGTGGACTAAAGCCCAAGTTGCTGCGCCGGCCCTCGAAGGCCTTTTATTGATTGTTTTCTGTTATTCTCATGTATTACTGGCCTGCGTGCCGAGGTTTGGAAGACATTATCTATTAAGCAAACCTTTGTAAGGCCTTAAGGCCATTTTTGTTTTTGTGTATCGTACATTCCTATGGAACTTTTGTAGTGGACATTCATGCTTTGGTTGGCTTCTTTTATCTTGCAACTTAATAACCGGTTTGTCAGTAGTATATGGCGTCGGGCCCCAGCCGGACCTACTGTTATATGCTATGTGACGGATAGGGGTGTTACAAATTGGTATCAGACTACCGGTTTCGGTCAAGCTTAAATGAATTTGTGGGCGAATTCACTTTAAGGGGTGGTGAGCACATGTGTGTGCGTCATTGTTATAACATGAAAAGAACCCATGAATGTCCACTTAGGAATGAAAATACACATGTTTGAGGAACCTGCGTGTTCCAATAATTGCTATTTGCAATATGGTTTGATCGCTTATCAGTTTTTTGCACGATTATAGGTGACCAGGAGTGGTGCTGGACCGTCGAAACGGCCAGGTTCTGAGGCAACCAGCGCACCAAATGATGCGCCTGCAACACCTCCGTCAGCCGAGAACATTAGAATGGTGGCTAAAGCAGTCTTTGCAATGATCAATGCGCAACCTGCAAGGAAGGTATAGCAGCCTGCTCCTGCTGCGGAGCAGGTGCCGCTCCGAGCGGTGGAGCCTAGAAGGGTGGAATAGGTGATTGTGGAGCCGGAGTTTCCTCGGAGAGTAACTGAGAAACAACTTAAACATGTGATGGGATTCCATCCGCTAATGTTCTCGGGAACAGGAACCCCGACTCAGGCAGAGGATTGGCTATCGAGAGTCAAGAGAGTGCTGACAGCAATAGAGACCGAAGAGTGGCAGAAGACCACGATTGCGACGTTCTTGTTGGACGGAGACGCGAGGTTATGGTGTGAAGGGTTGGAGCTACACCACCTAAGGGGAAGGCAGTTGGCGGATGTCTCTATGGAGGAATTTTTTAGGTTGTTTATGGCTCAATACCTCCCCTCAGCGCAGAGGATCACGTTGGAAAATGAGTTTCAAAAGCTGATGCAAGGAGATAACACCGTGTACTGTTGGGTACATTGGAAAATGTGTACCTGATTTGGAGAAGCCTCACTTAGCTCAATGATATACATCAAGGTGTATTTGATGTTATTTTGAGTTTATATATGCAGGTTAAGTATTGGCTAAGATGCAGACAAAAAGTTTCTAAGTCCATGTGTCGACACTTAAGAAAGCCTGTGTCGACACTTGGAGAAGCTGTGTCGACACCAGAAGAAACTGTGTCGACACACAGAAGATTTTAGTCGACATCAACTATATCGACACCGGGAGGCAGTGTTGACACACAGGAGTAATAGTCGACATCAACTGTGTCGATACCTGAATGCAGTGTCGACACACAGAATTCTTAGTCTACATCAACTGTGTCGACACACAGGACTTGTGTCGACACTCAGCAGAGTTTCAATAATGTCGAGTGTCGTGTAGTGAAGAAGTGATTGTGTCGACACAAATGTGGGTTCCTCCCGAACACCTCCTAGGAGCGTCGCATTCGACAACCCATAAGTGAAAAAGAGAACAACCCGTCTTTCATATCATCTAAGAGGGGGCGCAGCCATCCTAGATAGAATGCTCAAGTCAGGACCAGTCAGAGAATTGAGGCAAATCTGGGATCCAAGTCAGACAAGGGCATCTTCTGAGCGGTCATTTAGGGGCCTTGTTAGCGACCCATCATTCTTCCGGTTAATACCGTGTCCGATCGAAGCCAGCAAGAGCACAGTCTGAGAGCAGATTGATCTCAGTCGTTGAGCAGCTAGCAACATCAAGGTAGCTATGTCGACACATTCTCAAGATGCAGTGTCAAGAAGTAGTATCAACATCAAGGTAGCTATGTCGACACTACCAAAGTCTGTGTCGACACTTAAGTTACATATATCGACACATATTGACAGTTTTTCTCAACACATAATGACAGTCAGTCTCGACTCTTTGCCGATAGAGACAAAGGCTCAAGAACTACTTGGAGACTTGATAGTTGTGCATTCCAACAAGTTTACTAAAGTTGTTAGACTTGTCAGGAGTTCGTTAGAAACAGTATAAGCCGGTTACCATGGGTGAAGCCTATATATAGACGGACTGTGTCAGAACAACTAGTGATAATATATACAACAGATCATACACACACAACTAACACAACTATTGAGAGATTGATCGTTGATCAAGAAAGTGCAAGTCACACAGAAGAAGATCTTCGTAAGAAAATCTAAGAAGACAATCTGATGGTCTAAGGTGAATTCATTCATAATTCAGAAGGAACTTCAGAAGATTTGGGGAAAGAGAGCTCCAGCAGTTTTGAGGTCAAGAAGGAGACAATCACAAGTCTCGTAAGTAGTAGATCCTGAACTAATCTACTAAGGATATCTAGATCCATATCTGGTATCCAAGAAGGAAGCTATCAGTCAGTCAACTTAAAAGGAGATCGACCCTACTAAGTTTAGATTCAAGAAGATTTGAAGAAAGCTAAGAACAGGTTGATTTCTGTCATCAGGTTCATCAAGAAGCTGATCAAGAATTCTCTTATCCTTTCTCTCTCAACAAGGGTAAGAGTCCATCAAATTACATATCAAATTCTGTAGGATCTTTTCAAAGATCTGAGTTGTAAGCCTGTGTTATAAAGGCTGAGTGTAGGCGATTTTTATCTCTGAGTGGTAAGGCTGATTGAGCCTAAGTGTAGGAGATTTTCATCTCTTAGTGGTAAGGCTGATTAAGCCTGAGTGTAGGAGATTTTGATCTCTGAGTGGTAAGGCTGATTGAGCCTGAGTGTAGGAGAATTTGTTCTCTGAGTTGTAGGCCTTGTGGCAAGGCTGAGGTAGGGCTGTTAGCCTGAGTTGTAGGAACCTTTCAGGGTTCTGAGCTGTAAGATCCGTGGATCTGAGAAGAAGGAAGAAGTTAGGCCGAATCTAGCACACTACTAGATAGGTGAAGGGGGAAAGTGGATGTACCCAGATCTTGGGGAACCACTATAAACCTATGTGCAATCTGTGATGCTTGTGTTATTTTAGATTTTGTGATTGTATATGTTGTGTTAGCTGTAGAGATTTGAGAGTTATATTAAAGAACTGAAGCTATATTCTGCCTTAGTTTAAAACGAGGAAAAGAACCTATTCACCCTCCCCCCTGCCTCTAGGTGTTTAGGTTGTCTTGAAGTTAAAACTATCAAGTGGTATCAGAGGGAGGTTACTCAAAGAAAGACTTAACAGTCTGAGTTAGATCCCTAAGGCAGAATCAAGAATCAAGAAAATGGGTTCTGGAGAAAATCACAAGGAACTATGTTCTAAGAAATTACCCATCTGCAGGAAGGAGATATTTGGAATATGGAAAGAAAGGGTTAGGTTGTTTATGGAGGCTTCTGACCCAAGGATCTATATTACAGTAAAAGAAGGTCCTTATGTTCCAATGAAGGTATCTGTTCTAGATGCAAACCAGAGAACTCCTAAAGATTTTTTTGAGATGAATAAGGATGAGATTATACTGGCAACTATAGATAAAAGAGCTCAGAATATCATAATAAGTGCCATAGATGATTCAACCTTTCAGAATTTAATTCACTACAAGACCTCTAAGGAAATGTGAGACACATTGATAGTCTACATGGAGGGTTCTGAAGAAGTTAGACAAGATAGAAAGTCTATGTTAAATCAGGAATATGAAAGCTTCAGACAAGGGAAGTCAGATAGCATATCTGAGTGCTATAAGAAGTTCTATAGAATAGTAAATGAGCTGATGTCTTATGGAAGGGTCTTCAGTACATATGAACTGAATGATAAATTCCTAAGATCCTTGACAAAGGGTTTGGACACTAAGATTTGTGCCATTAGGGAAGTGGCCAAGCTTGCAGATATTTCACCTCCAACTTTATTTGGAAAGTTGATGTCTTATGAAATGCAACTAATGACTAGAAAAGAGGAAGAAAGAATTGCAAAAGGGGAGCAAAGAGAAAAGTCTGTGGCCTTCAAGGTTGAAGCCACTAGAAAGAATAGGCGGATGTATCCATAACCTCATAGGGAAGTTGCTGAAATAACCTCAGATAATTCAGACAACCAAAATTCAGATAGCAGTGATTCAGATGCAGATTTTACTGCCTTTACAAGGCAGTTTCAGAGATTCTTGAAGAAGAAGCAGTGGAAATCTAGGCCCTCAACATCACAGCCAGTTGATGACAATTATCAAAAGAGAAAGTGATCAAGGAAGGACAGGAGCAGGTCTAAGCCTAGTAAATCTACAACATCAAAGATTGTTTACTACTTCTGTAATAAGCCTGGACATGTTGTGGCTGAATGTCCTGACAAAAGAAAGGAGTCTGATGATAAAAGAAAGAATCAACAAAAGAGCAAGAAGGAGAAATCCTTTGTTGCTAAGAAGGAGAATAGCTTGTTAGACCAATCAACTTCAGAGTCTTAATCTGAAGCTAAGGCATACATTGGTCTTTATGCAGCTAATGAAGAAGAAGAGTTTATGCAATTGTTAAACTCTATCTATGAACAAGAAGACCATCAGTGTATTGGACTGATGGCTGTATAAGAAGAAGACAAATGCCAGGATCAACCTGGTCCTAGCAAGGTATAATGTTTATCTTGTAATTCAGTTGTAGTACTGGCACAGAGTCAGCTACATCTGCAACAAGTGACATGGATGAATCTGAGTCTGAAGGGGATATTCATCAGCTGATAGATTAATATGGGGACTTGTTGCAAGCACTAAAGAAAAGGAAGAACCTGGCAAAAACTCAGGCTAAGGAAATTGCAGATCTTAAGATGGCTGCATCTGGTTTAGAGAAAGAGTTGTATCAAAATTTGAATGAGATTGCCAAGCTGAAAACTATAACTGTTATTCAGATGGGCACAATCACATACAAAATGATCTAATTAAAAGTCTGGAAGCCAGACTTCAAAAGGAGAAAGATTTGGTAGCTAGTTATTCCAAGCCAAAGTCAGTTTTACCCTTAATAGATGAGTTTGTTGCTCAAAAGGGTAAGGCTGGAATAGGCTTTAAGGGTAACACTAGGGATGTCCAATTCAAGAGAAAGGGCAAAGCCTCAGTCCAGCCACTGAATTTTAAAGTCCCTGTAGTTTTTAGAAAGGTGCATGAGCCTTCTAACAAGTATGACTTTGAGAATACTCAAGGTCATGGTAAGACTGAAGTTCTGAATGACAAGGGTGCTTATGTCAATAAGGCAGCCCATGTTCATAAACCCCATGTTTTTAAGAAAACAGTGAGTGTAGCTGTAGCAGTACCAACACAATACAAAAGAGTTGATGTATCTAAAAATAGATATAACACGTATGAATGCTGGTGCTGTGGCAAGACAGGTCATTATGCCATAGATTGCTGGCACAACACTAGTGTCAGGAAGAATAACAGTCTGCCTGTTAGAAGAGCAGCAGGTAGAGTTGGTAAGTATGAAGCTAACTTGAACCAAGGACCCAAGACTTACTTGGGTTCTAAGGGAAAGTAATTCTTTATTGCAGGTGAGTCCAAGTCATCATACCCCTATATGGTACTTGGACAGTGGATGTTCCAGGCATATGACTGGAACAAAGGGATTGCTAAAGGAGTACTTGCCTATCATAATTGGACCTAAAGTAATCTTTGGTGGCTCTGAAAAAGGCATCATCAAAGGATTTGGTAACATTTCTAGTGACCAGATTACTATCACTCAAGTGGCCTATGTGAAGGGTTTGAAACACAACCTTATAAGCATAAGTCAGATGAGTGATTTAAGATATGACATTTCATTTGTGAAGAATGGATGTCATATCAAAAGGTCTAGTGATCAAAAGATCATTTTGATAGGATATAGAAAGAGGAATGTGTACTGTCTCAATTTTGAGTGTGAGAACAAAGGTTCTCCTATTTGTCTCATAACTTATGAGAGAGCTTCTCATTATGTCAAATGGCACAAGAGGCTGGCCCATCTTAACTACAAAACAATTGGCCAACTCTTAGCAAAGAGTTAGTGAGGAATGGTCCTCAAGTTAAGTGTATAAAGGAAGGAATCTGTTCAGCTTGTGAAAAGGGCAAGCAGTCAAAATCCTCCTTTCATAGCCTTGAAAACAAGGATTCAGTGAGGTGTCTATACCTCTTACATATGGATCTTTTTGGTCCTATGCTAGTTCATAGTCTAGGTAGGAAGATCTACACTTTTGTTGTAGTAGATGACTATTCTAGATATTCCTGGGTGTTCTTTCTGAGACATAAATCAGAAACCTGAAGTGTTTTACATAGTTTTGTAAAACAAATTCAGAATGAACTAGACAGTATAGTGGTCAAAATCAGAAGTGACCATGGCATTGAATTTCAATATGAAAGTATGACAAGACTGTGTGAAGAATTTGTGATTTTCTAAGAATTATCCTCACCTAGAACACCACAGCAAAATTGTATTGCTGAAAGGAAGAATAAAACATTGATTGAGGCTGGTAAGACTCTATTGAGTGATATTTCTCTCCCAGAATATTTCTGGGCTGAGGCAGTAAATACTACATGTCATGTGATCAATAGGGCTTCTATCACCAAGTGCTACAAAAAGACTCCCTATGAGATTATGAAATATAGAAAACCAAATTTATCCTATTTTAAGATCTTTGGGTGCAAGTGTTATATCCTTAACAATGGCAAGTCTTATCTAACTAAGTTTGCTGCCAAATCCCAAGATGGAATATTTGTTGGGTACAGCAACAATAGTAAGGCTTATAGGGTCTACAACTTGATTACACAGGTTGTAGAAGAATTTGTACATGTTGTATTTGATGAAACTAGATTAATCAACAGTGAGTTGCCTTGTAGTTCATGCAGTCCAACATGTATAAATGAGAGAATGGACAAGCTTTCTATTACAGAAGATTCAACTACAGATCAACAAATAGAAAATGGTGGCTACTGTCTAGGGGGAGTACAGGACTCTCTAGATACTGAAGTAAATCAAGAGGTACAACATATTGAAGAGACCGGAGGTGTTCAACCAGAAGACAGTCTACCTCCAACTGTTAGACACTTAAAGGATCATCCAGCAAATCAGATAATTGGTGATCTAAGACATGGAGTGCAAACTAGAAGCAGGAACTTGAACACAGTGCTATGCTCAAGCTTCCTATCTCAACTGGAGCCAAAGAAATTTGAAGAAGCTATCCTAGACCCACATTGGATTAATGCCATGCAAGAGGAGCTGAATCAGTTTAGAAGATGCAAGGTCTGGGAGTTAGTTCCTAAACCAAGAGACCATAATATCATGGGAATAAAGTTGATCTTTAGGAACAAACTGGATGAGAATGGAATCATTGTGAAGAACAAAGCAAGACTTGTTACAAAAGGATACAGGCAGGAAGAGGGTATTGACTTTGATCAAACCTTTACCCCAGTAGCAAGACTGGAAGCCATTAGAATGTTCCTTGCCTATACAACATATCAAGTGTTGGGGCTACGGTCCGGAATCGCCCCCGCGCTGCGGTGTTATGCGGTAATGGCTTAACTGGCTGCCCCATGGATCCGCCCGAGGACCTTTGATATAAAGATTAGTTGCGCTGTCCTCCATCAGTTTGGGCTTTTGGTCGAGTTGGTTGCGCTAAGTCCTCTCAAGTGGTATCAGAGGCAGGTTGCGGGTTCGAAACCCCGGGGTCGTTTCCGGGGGGGGGGATTGTTGGGGCTGCGGTCCGAAATCGCCCCCGCGCTGTGGTGCTTTGCGGTAATGACTTAACTGGCTGCCCCGTGGATCCGCCCGAGGACCTTTGATATAAAGATTAGTTGCGTCGTCCTCCATCAGTCCGGGATTTTGGTCGAGTTGGTTGCGCTAAGTCCTCTCATCAAGGATTCAAAGTATTCCAAATGGATGTAAAATCAACATTCCTGAATGGAAATCTAAAAGAAGAAGTCTATATAGAGCAGCCTTCAGTTTTTGTAGATTCTCTCAAACCTGATTATGTTTATAGACTTAGGAAAGCTTTGTATGGGTTAAAGTAAGCCCCAAGGGCTTGGTATGAAATTCTATCTACTTTCCTTATTGAGAACAAATTCTCAAGAGGGAAAATAGACAAAACTCTATTCCTAAGGGAGTCCAAAGGAAAGATAATCTTAGTTCAGATTTATGTAGATGACATAATTTTTGGATCAACTGAAAACAACCTTTGCAAGAAGTTTTCTAAACTTATGCAGGAGAAGTTTTAAATGAGCAGTATGGGGGAACTTAAGTTCTTCTTGGGACTCCAAGTAAGACAGACTGATGATGGCTTGTACATATCCCAGTTTAAGTTCACCAAGGAGTTAATTAAGAAGTATGGTATGGAATCATCCTCCACCATGAGAACTCCTATGGGAACAAGTATTCCTATATGCAAAGATGATGCAGGTAAACCTGTAGATGAGTCTTTGTATAGAGGAATAATTGGCTCTCTACTATATCTCACTGCTAGTAGACCAGACATTATGTATGCAACATGTGTCTGTGTTAGGTACCAATCATGCCCGAAAGAATCTCATTACACTACAGTAAAGAGGATTTTGAGATATCTAAAGGGCACACCTAATCTAGGCCTTTGGTACCCTAGGAATGGAGATTTTCTACTAACAGGCTATTCAGATGCAGACTTTGCAGGTTGTAAAGAAGATAGGAAAAGTACTATAGGTACATGTCAATTTCTAGGAGGAAGATTTATATGTTAGAGCAGTAAGAAGCAGACTAGTGTGGCAATATCAACAGCTGAGTCTGAATATGTGGCAGCAGGAAGTTGCTACGTACAGCTATTGTGGATTCAACACCAGCTAGAAGACTATGGTATTCAGGTAAGTAGAACACCTTTGTTTTGTGATTCTACTAGTGCTATATCTATTGCTAATAATCCTGTTTTACATAGTAGGACTAAGCATATAGAAATAAGATACCATTTTCTTAGAGAACATGTAGAGAAAGAAGACATCTCACTAGAATTTGTTAAGAAAGATTATAAAATTGCAGATGTATTTACTATGCCTCTAGATGAAACTAAATTCAATAGATTTAAAATTGAATTAGGTATGTTGACCATATATTAAATTAACAAAGTGGCTAAGTAAAATTGTGTTGACACATTCAGTAATAAGGTGTCGACACAGAGGATTTGTGTCGATAATTCAGGGAATTCATGTCGACATAGTGTCGTAGTGTCGACACCTAAGGGACAAAGTGTCGACACATCCAAAATAGTGGTGTCGACACAACCAGAGTAATGGTGTCGACACTTCCAGAAATTGTGTCGACACTTGCATTAAGAGTCGACACAAAATTTCTGATGAACTACTAAGTATGTCCTGTGTCGACACAACATCAATTGGTGTCGACACATAGTAGTCAACGCTATAGTCGAGACAACAGGAGTATGTGTCGACACTTTCCAACAGTGTCGACACATTTAGACAGGTTTTTCCCACCTTTTGACCTTCTTTGTTTGAAAGGGTATAAATATGTCGAGAACATATTCTGTCGATACGCTCACCAGATTTTCGAGACTAAACCCTTGTGTCGACAAACTCTTTTCTCTCAATTCAAGATTTCTCTCCCTTCCAATGGCGCCAAAGATTGAAGACAACATTAACGAAGGCTACGTGCTGGTACACAATGCTTTTGATGATGCGGCGACAGAGATTAAAGGGGTCATTACCCTGGTTACTGATTCTGGGTTAGAGTTTCTTATTTCTTAACCTATAAAGATCTGGAAGAAAGAAGTATTTGAATTATATGCAGCTGCAATAGTGGACTCCACTGAACTGAAGATTAAATCGATAATTCATGGTAATAAAGTCAAACTTACTCTGAAGAGTTTAAGAAAGATTCTTCACCTACCAAGAATTCAGGATGAAGAAGAGGTCCCAACCTCAAAGGCAAGGGAGGCTCTCCAGTGGTGTGTATTGGATCCAACAATGAAGATTGGAGCTACCATAAACCAAAAAGGAATGAATCAATAAGGCAAATTTCTATCTTAAGTGGTAGGGAAGGTGATTTTGTGTAAACCAGGAGGACATGATAGGCTCTCTTCCTATATGTTCAGTCTGATGACAAGGATAATCTACAAGATTAACACAGATTGGACTGCAGTTCTATTTGAGAAGATAAAAGAAGGAATCAAAAAGCGCAATTTGGCTAGATTAATGAGTTTATACCTGGTTGGAGCAATTCCAAAGGTAATGCATCAGCTTCCAGGATCTAAAATAAATCATATGAGAAGGATGGACATTAGGATAATATCCAGATGGGATAGGGTTCTCTCCAAGGACACACCTGATTTGGATAACCAAGAGACTGTAGCTAAATCACCATTCCATGACATTACTGAGCATGATCATGTGCAGGAGGACACAATGAATGCACAAGTACAAGGGGAGCAAGTTAGGGAACAGGTCCAAGAACTGGCTGAAACTGCCCAAGTCTCTGAGGAAACAGTTACTGCACAGTTGCAGGGGGAGCAACATTCTGCATAAGGATAAGGGGAAGAAAGAATTCACTTGGAAAGTTAAATGGATTCACAATCTATTATTAACACTCCTCATGTAAATAGTCCAGCACTAGATGTGATCATGGAGGATACATCTGTGGTTGGTGATGCTCAAACATAGCAGTTCACACTCAACAAGAGTTCACCCTAGAAGAATTATTTCCTGACATAGAGGGAGCAGTTGAAGGGGAGCAAGTTAATCTTGAGAAGGAGGAGCAGAGGACTGAAAAGGAGATGCATTCTAGTCCCAAATAAAGAGTAAATATTGATAGTTCCTCTGATTAAGAGGATGAGGAGATAGCAAGTGTAAAGAAAAGAAAACTGATGGTTTTTAAGAGGAGAAGCCGGAACTATACGAAGGCTTTGCAAGCAACTACTTCCCAACCAGCTCCTGAGACTGATTACAACAAACTTTTGGTTGACTTACAAGTGAAATTTGATGAGATGAGATTGGCTCTTGAAAAATATGTGGATGAAAGCCATAAAGCTCTTTAATTTGATCTAGCCCCAGACATAAAGTCAATCAGATTTGAGGTCAACCAGAATATGAAAGAAATGATAGATTGCTTCCACAAGGGGGGCAATGCTGTGGTATTTCTAGCAAAGCAACAAGTAGAAAAAAGAAACAAGTGGATGATATTGCTGTCAAACAAGGCTATGTCCTTGAAAATCAAATTAGAATGAATGAAAATCTTACTGAATTTCACAATGAGATAGTCACTGAAGTAAGAAAAATAGTTATTGTAATGAATGAGGCAAGAAATAAGGAGAAAGAAGAATTTGATAAGCAGCTACAGGAAGCCTTGGATTCCTTTAAAACAGCTATTACTACTTCTCAGAAAACAATTTCGGATAAGCTTCAAAAGTTAAAGCCATTCTTTAAAGATGGTATCAATTACCTGGATGGGCAAATCAGATTTCAAAAAGAGGATTTGAGAGAACATGTGGCCAGAGAAGTCATAAAGCGGGAGAGGGTGTTAGTATATGCTGGCTCTGATCATGCCAAATGGGTAACCAACAGCATTAGAGACACTCTGGGATATCCACACTTATGTGATGATGATATTGTGGTTGAGTCAAGTGTGCAACCAGCTCTACTTGAAGGTGATCAACCTGAGGTTGCCAAAGTTATTTACCCCCTATAAATCTTGAAATGATACATCAACAAGTTCAGTCTATGTACAGCCCTACACCACAAGTTACTAATGTTATTATTGAAAAGGTAGATATGCCAGAAGCTGGTGTGAAAGCTCAGTAAGATGCTCAATTATCAAAGAAGAGATTCAGAGAGCAGGCAGAGTTAAAACCTGATTTTGAGCAATGGAGCCCCACTTGTAGAAATATCATATTAACTGCCTAGAAAGCTGTAAAAGACCAAGTTCATGAAAGGGGTAAATGGTATAATGAGCAGGAGTGGCAAAAGTATGAGGCTAGGCAAGAAGCCATAGTTCAATACAGAAGGAAGACCAAGATTGGGAAGCTACCTCCTGATGCACAAGAGCATAGCAAGTATTTCCCTAAGCCTTTTCATTACTTTGAAAGGCAAAGGATTAAGGCTGAAGCTCAAAAGAAGGATGAATTGAAAGGCAAGAAGCACATTGAAGATACAGAACATTCTGTGCAGGCTCAGATTAAATCAAGGAAAGGAATAGACATCAAGGAGCCTGTCCAGCCTTAGTTTAGTTTTACTAGCTTTTTCCAAGAACTATGTAATTCTTAGTTTTTAAAGAAGTCTATGTAAATAGTGTTAAGAAACTTTTTGATATAACGAACAAAACAATGTTACATGTTCATTTAATTTGCATCCTTATTCTGTGCTGTTAGTTTATTATTTGTTTTGTTTATAAGTTACCCATTTAAATAATGTTTATACACATCATCATTTTTATTTATCATAAGTGGTGTATATCATTGACAAAAGGGTTATGACTTCTCCAAATAGAGGGAGATTGTTGGGTACATTGGAAAATATGTATCTTATTTGGAGAAGCCTCACTTAGCTCAATGATATACATCAAGGTGTATTTGATGTTATTTTGAGTTTATATGTGGAGGTTAAGTATTGGCTAAAATGCAGACAAAAAGTTTCTAAGTCCTTGTGTCGACACTTAAGAAAGCCTGTGTCAACACTTGGAGAAGCTGTGTCGACACCAGAAGAAACTGTGTCGACACACAGAAGATTTAAGTCGACATCAACTGTGTCGACACCGGGAGGCAGTGTCGACACACAGGAGTAATAATCGACATCAACTATGTCGACACCTGAAGGAAGTGTCGACACACAGAATTCTCATTCTACATCAACTGTGTCGACACACAGGACTTGTGTCGACACTCAGCAGAATTTCATTAATGTCGAGTGTTGTGTAGTGAAGAAGTGATTGTGTCGACACAAATAATCTATGTCGACACATTCTCAAGATGCAGTGTCAAGAAGCAGTGTCGACATCAAGGCAGCTATGTCAACACCACCAAAGTCTGTGTCGACACTTAAGTTATATATGTCAACACATATAGACAGTTTGTTTCGACACATAATGATAGTCAGTCTCGAATCTTAGCTGACAAAGACAAAGGCTCAAGAGCTGCTTGGAGACTTGATAGATGTGCATTCCAACAAGTTTACTGAAGCTGTCAGACTTGTCAGGAGTTTGTTAGAAACCGGATCAGCCGGTTACCATGGGTGAAGCCTATAGATAGACAGACTGTGTCAGAACAACTAGTGACAATATATACAACAGATCTAAGAAGAAGATCTTCGTAAGAAGATCTAAGAAGACAATCTGATTGTCTAAGGTGAATTCATTCAGAATTTAGAAGGAACTTCAGAATATTTGGGGAGAGAGAGCTCCAGCTGTTTTGAGGTCAAGAAGGAGATAATAATAAGTCTCTTAAGTAGTAGATCCTGAACTAATCTACTAAGGAGATCCAGATCAAAATCTGGTATCCAAGAAGGAAGCTGCTAGTCAGTCAACTTCAAAGGAGATCAACCCTACTAAGTCTAGATTCAAGAAGCTTTGAATAAAGCTAAGAATAGGTTGATTTCTGTCATCAGGTTCATCAAGAAGCTAATCAAGAATTCTCTTATCCTTTCTCTCTCAACAAGGGTAAGAGTCCATCAAATTACTTATCAAATTCTGTAGGATCTTTTTAAAGATCTGAATTATAAGCCTATGTTATAAAGGCCGAGTGTAGGAGATTTTGATCTCTGAGTGGTAAGGCTGATTGAGCCTAAGTGTAGGAGATTTTGATCTCTGAGTGGTAAGGCTGATTGAGCCTGAGTGTAGGATATTATGATCTCTGAGTGGTAAGGCTGATTGAGCCTGAGTGTAGGAGAATTTGTTCTCTGAGTGGTAAGGCTGATTGAGCCTGAGTGTAGGAGAATTTGTTCTCTGAGTTGTAGGCCTTGTGGCAAAGCTGAGGTAGGGCTGTTAGCCTGAGTTGTAGGAACCTTTCAGGGTTCTGAGCTGTAAGATCTGTGGATCTGAGAAGAAGGAAGAAGTTAGGCCGAATCTAGCACACTGCTAGATAGGTGAAGGGGGAAAGTGAATGTACCCAGACCTTGGGGAACCACTATAAACCTATGTGCAATCTGTGATGCTTGTGTTATTTTAGATTCTGTGATTGTCTATGCTGTGTTAGCTGTAGAGATTTGAGAGTTATATTAAAGAACTGAAGCTATATTCTGCCTTAGTTTAAAACAAGGAAAAGAACCTATTCACCCCCCTCTAGGTGTTTAGGTTGTCTTGAAGCTAAAACTATCATGGACGAGTATCTCCAAGAGTTCACTCGTTTGGGAAGATACGCTAGCACTACCTTTGCCGATGAGGAGCGCAAGACGAACCGCTTCTATGAAGGGTTAAGAGACGATTTGAGGTTGTTACTTTCGGGCCTATGGCGCAGGGTTTCATGACCTTGGTCAACTCGGCTCGGTCCTTTGAAAAGGACATGAAGAATATTCAAGCAAAGAAGGAATCCGGTGGCAAGAAATCGGAGTTTAAGGTGCCGAATTCAAAGTCGGGCTTTCGAAGATGGAATAAGAAGGCGAGGATGTCAGGTCCAGCCCCTTCTTCAGGTGCCTCGGGGGCAAATACTAACCGAACCCCAGGCGCTTGCTTTACTTGTAGAAAGACGGGGCACTTTGCCCGCGATTGTTGGAACTGACGTCCGAAGTCCGAGTGAAAGCAAGGAGCTACTTATGAAGAAAATGGCAAGGCGGTGGAGTCAACCGCGTCCCATTATGCTCCGACTTAACCAAGAGTCTACAACTTGGGCCAGCAAGAAGCCATCAAGCAAGCCGACGTGGTGACAGGTACGGTTTAATTTATAGAAAGTTAGCTTTAAATATTGTTACCTAGTGCCTGTTAGCTTAATACTGTTTGTGTAGGCTTTGTTCCTATTGGCGATAGTCCGGCACGAGCACTATTCGATACGGGAGCTTCACACTCCTTTTTTTCCGAAAGCTTTATATCGCGCATCGGAGTCCCTTCTTCGATGGTGAAAGACAAATTGGATGTGCTACTACCGAATGGGTGTTCGATGCGTGCGGAAAGAGTATGCGCCGTGAAGGTTCATATTGGAAGCCAAGAGTTCGACTTGCTAGCATCATTGCTGCCGCTAGTAGAGTTCGACGTTATCTTGGTATGGATTGGCTTTCGGAGCAGAAGGCTTGTATCGATTGCAACCGTAAGGAGGTCAAGCTGGGTGTTGGGCTGGAGATGACATTTGCGGGACTGAAGGGGTTGAGCAAGACACTGATGTATGCTCTTCAAGTGGTGAAGGCGGTTTGTGCTGGAGCAGAGCTGTTCTTCACGTTAGTGGAGGCTGTAAAGCCTTAAGGCCACTTTGGATAGTATCCCAGTGGTATTTGAGTACCCCGATGTGTTCTCGGGCGATCTTCCTGGAGCCCCACCGCAGCGAGAAATTGATTTCACTATCGAGCTAGTGTCAGGTGCCAAACCTATGTCACGTTCTCCTTATAGGTTGGCGCCTAAGGAGATGGCGGAATTGAAGGTTCAACTAGAGGAGTTGATGGAGCAACGGTATGTGCGTCCAAGCTCATCTCCTTGGAGCGCACCGGTCCTCTTTGTTATGAAGAAGGACGGGAGTTTGTGGCTATGCATCGACTACAGGGAGTTGAACAAGCTAACGGAGAAGAATAAATACCTGATCCCAAGGATTGATGATCTCTTTGATCAGTTAGTCGGATCGTCGGTATATTCAAAGTTGGATCTGAAGTCTGGATATTATCAGCTGAGGATAAGGGAGTGTGATATCCCGAAGACGGCATTCAGCACAAGGTATGGGCATTTAGAGTTCACGGTCATACCATTTGGACTGACGAATGCGCCATCGGTGTTTATGGATTTGATGAACAGGACCTTCAGAGATTACCTGGATCGTTTTGTGATCGTCTTTATTGATGACATACTAGTGTATTCGCAGTGCGAGGAAGATCACTTCAAGCACTTGCACCTGGTGTTGGAGACTCTGAGGAGGAATGAACTCTATGCAAAATTCTCCAAATGCGAGTTATGGCTACCCTCAGTAGCATTCCTTGGTCACATTGTCAGTGGGAAAGGTATTGCGGTGGATCCGGCGAAGATTGTTGCAATAGGGAGTGTCATGTGTTGTCTTCAGTAGCGGAAGTCCGGAGTTTTCTTGGTCTTGTTGTCTATTACAGGCGCTTCGTGGAGAACTTCTCGCGGATAGCGTTACCTCTCACGAAGTTGACAAGGAAGGATAAAAAGTTCTTATGGATGCAAGAGTGCATGCAAGCGTTTGAGGAGCTGAAGGGACGGTTGACCACGGCGCTAGTGCTAAGTTCTCCAAGTGGGACCGAGGGCTTCGAAATTTATAGTGATGCCTCTTGTAGTGGTTTGGGCTGCGTGCTGCTGCAGCATGGTAATGTTATAGCTTATGGATTGCGTCAGGTAAAAGTGCACGAAAGGAATTATCTGGTCCACGACTTGGAGTTGGCGGCCGTGATATTTGTGCTTAAGCTGTTGAGATACTACTTGTATGGCGTAAAAGTCGATATTTATACCGACCACAAGAGCCTGAAGTACCTGTTAGATCACAAGGATCTCAACATGAGGCAGCGTAGATGGATGGAGTTCCTGGGGGACTACACATTCAAGATTCATTATGTACCTGTGAAGGGCAATGCAGTTGCGGATGCGTTGAGTCGCAGGGCTCCCGCCCAAGCCAACTGGTTGTCAGTCCATGATGAGAGGCTAGTACGGGAGTTGGAGGCGTTGGAGATCTATTGCGTTGACAAGTAGACGAGCGCCAAAGCATTGTTGAACTGGACGGAAGTTGAGTATGACATGGCTGATCGCGTTCGGCAGGCATTGTAGTTGGATGTTAGCACGAAGGAGCTTATGGATGCAGCATTGGACGGGTAAAATTCCTAGTTTTTGGTTGAGGATGGGCTCCTAAGGAAGGGCCATCATTTGTGCGTCCCAAGCGGGGGAAATATACGGGCGGAGTTGATGTACGAGGCTCATAATACAAAGTACTCAATCCACCTAGGGAGTACAAAGATGTACCAAGACCTAAAGAAGCTGTTTTGGTGGCCAGGGCTCAAGAAGGATGTGGCACTGTTTGTGGCTAAGTGTCAAACCTATGCCTTGGTAAAGGTGGAGTGTCAAAATCTTGGAGGATTCTTAAAATCCTTGCCTATTCCGGAGTGGAAGTTCGATGACATATCGATGGACTTTGTGCATGGCTTGCCAAGGTTATAGAGGGGGAACGACGCCATCTGGGTGATCGTAGAATAGTTAACGAAGGTGTCGCACTTTATTCCGCATAGTAAGGATGATTCAGTGGAGAGACTGGCGAAGCTATATGTGGATAATATAGTCAGATTACACGGTGTGTCGCGCAGCATCGTGAGTGATCGGGATGGGAGTTTTACGTCCAATGATTGGAGGTTGGTGCAACAGATGTTGGGGACTAAATTGAAGTTCAGCACAGCCTTCCATCCGCAGACGGATGGGCAAACCGAAAGAGTCAACAGAACATTGGAGGACATGCTCCGCATGTGTGTTCTAGACTTCAGGAAGCATTGGGAATACCACCTGTATTTGGTGGAGTTTGCGTACAACAATAGCTACCAGGCGAGTATTCAAATGGCACCCTTTGAGGCCCTGTATGGAAGGAAGTATCGCACGCCATTATCGTGGCTGGAAACGGGTGAGGCTAGGTTGTACAAGAAGCAGGAGGTGGAGAGTGCTTCTTCTTTGGTGCGGATCATTCGAGAGCGTTTGCTGATCGCTCAGGATATGCAAGCTAAGTACTACAATGCCAAGCACCAGAATAAGGAGTTCGCGTTCGGCGATTGGGTGTACTTGAAGATAAAGCCGTTCGAGGGTGTTTCGCGGGTGAGACGCTTGAAGAAGCTGAGCCCAAGATACCTTGGACCCTTTGAGATTCTGGAGCAGGTCGGCGAAGCGGCTTAGCGTTTGAAGCTATCGGTGTAATTGATTGGACTACACGATGTATTCCACATCTCTGTGTTTCGGAAGGCGGTGCAAGAGCCTTCACAGGTGATCGCAGTGGATCTAGTACCGGTGGACGAAGGGTTGATGACTATGGAGAAGCCCGTTCGTATTGAGGACTTTGAAATTAAGCGACTCCGTAACATGGAGATCCGTATGGTCAAGGTCCGGTGGGACAATTGCGGTCAGGAGGAGCTCTCTTGGGAACTGGAGCAAACTTTGCTGGAGGAGTACCCGGAGTTATTATGCTCAGGTAATGCTTAAAGTTTTTTTTCGTTTTCTTTCCTTTAGTAATTTCATGGGCAAAATTCATTTAAGAGGGGGAGAGTTGTAACACCCCGAAACTGAAAAGAGGGACGGGTGACGTTTGAAGCCAAGTCTGAGACTTGGAGCAGGTGACACGGGCGTGTCACAGGCATGACACGGGCGTATCACGGGCATGTTCGGCCACGGGTCATGTGGTCGACGTTTTGGCGATCGGCGATCATCGAGTTGAGGTACACGGCCTGAGACACGGGTGTGTCCCAGGGCGTGTCACGCTAGGGAGATTTCAGAGTTATGCACACAGGCCATGACACGGGCACAGACATGGGCGTGTCACATGTGACACGGGCGTGTCGGGTGCCGTGTCGCAGGCCGTGTGCTGGTCGGAGCGTCGGGCGAGACATGAATGGGCGACACGGCCCTGGACACGGGCGTGTCGCAGGCCGTATTTGGCCCAGTTTTTATATTTTAGACCCCGATCGTGGTCGTTCGTTTTCTTATGATGGGATCCGATGTTTGGGGGTTGGTGCTGGAGGTTTAAACCAGAAAATAGGGTTTGTAATTCCTCATTTCATCCCCTTGGTTCTCTTTCTAAAGGCTAGAGAGAGGGGAGAGCAAGGAGGAGGAGGAAGGCAAGATCCGGTCACCGGCGGAGCTTCGAAGCTCCAAATCGCAAGCCGACTTCGGATCCGCGGAGGTGAGGAGATTGCAGTGCTTTCCTTCTGCATAGATTTCCATGGCGCCAAGGAGAAATGCAAGGGTAATGATTATCATCTCGAGCATGTGAAGCTCTCCTTCCTTTGCATGGGAAAACCCTTCTCCCGCGAGTGTGCGGCGAGATTGCGGTATTCATTGGGGTAGATATGTAAAGTCCCCCTTGTTAGAGTCCAGAATCGTAGTACTGGCATAGGTATGTTGTGTGAAGCCTACCCAGACAAGTTGGTCTAGATCGATGATGTGCATTGCATTTTTAGCCGGAGAAGACTCAGTGCCCTTTTGTTGTTTTCGGGTTTCTACGGGGTAGATTGCAGCAGGGATCCTTGGGGAGTAACCCTAAGGCGCACCCAGAAAACTGGGCGGAAACGCATTTCTGACATCTTGGTGGCCGGGGAGCCAACCATGAACATAACTGGGTTATGTGATTGTGTGATCGAACTATGGTATCTGGTAGAAGCTTGGCCCGCACGCACGTCTTAATATGACTATACGATGTGAGCAACAGGCAAGTGGATGTGGACTCGGGCTATGCGGTTTGGTGACAGACATCTGAAAAAGAGACTGGACATTGGCATGGTCGTGCGAGTCTTAAGCTTAGACTGGAAAGACTACATTGCTCACGAGTTTTGCCATCCAAGGGACGGTGGTGAGACCACGGTTGCGTCTAGATTCACCAAGTTAGATCCCTTAGAGCACGGGGTGTGTGGCCGTTTGAGCCCGCATCTGTGATGTTATGCTTATTCTCTATTTCATTGGCTAGGCTAACAGGTGCATGGAAGAAGCTTTGCCGCCACGAGCTTGGGGGCAGAATCATTATAATTTGGTCAGCTTAGCTGACCGTTGCCTTTGTTTACCACCGTGCGGTGGATTGTTGCTTGCAGGTGCCATAGAGCCGAGCGGTAAACAACGGGTTAAAGCCCAAGTTGTTGCGCCGGCCCTCGAAGGCCTATTATTGAGTGTTTTCTGTTATTCTCATGTATGACCGGCCTGCGTGCCGAACTTTGGAAGACATTATCTATTAAGCAAACCTTTGTAAGGCCTTAAGGCCATTTTTGTTTTTGTGTATCGTACATTCGTATGGAACTTTTGTAGTGGACATTCATGCTATGGCTGGGTTATTTTATCTTGCAACATAATAACTTTCTTCCGCTAGGTGATCTGTGTAGGACGTTGTGATTGGTTGAATGGTCTCAATAAGTAAACAACCAGTCTGTCCGTAGTATATGGCGTCGGGCCCCGGCCGGACCTACTGTTATATGCTCTGTGACGGATAGGGGTGTTACACCACGTATGGCTGGACACATGTCGGATGGCAAGACGGCGGCCAAAGAGCGATGGTTGACTGGGGTCAAAGCAGCTACTGACGATATCGCCCAGGATATAACGGATATCGCCAGGCGATAGCGTTAATATTGACTTAACAGCTGAAATTGTGGCCTTTGCTTTCTTTTTATGAGAGGATCGTGTGGCTGGGTTTATTCTCGAGGCTGATTAACTAGAGAAGAGGTGAAGATAAGATTCATTTCTCTTCTCTCACACTCTCTCATCCTTCTCATCAAGTTCTTGGAAGAAAGGAAGAACAAGGCTGATGGCTGAAGATTTTCTAGCTTAGTGAAAGAGATCCCATAGTTAGAATCGAGAACTAAGGCAAGATATGTGAAGAGGAAAGCGAGGCACTCCTTTCCAGCTAGATAGAAAGCTTGTTAATGGCTCCAAAATGAATTTTGAGGGTAACAATCTTCCTTATTCGACAAGTGAAGTACTTCTTTTCCATATGTATGGAATTCCCCACTAAAAGGTGGAGAATCGAGGAGATTTTGTTGGGTTGATAAGTGATATCTCCGGGTGGTTTTGCATATAGAATTCAAAAATCGTAGCACAGAATAGACATGCTGTATGAAGCCCATTCAGACAAGTTGGTTGGAATTGGTGATATTGTATTTTGTGTGCCGAGAAAGACTACTAGTGTAAACGAGTATTTTACGGTATCTCTGGGTTGAACCTGTGAAATGAGAGTAGAAGGAAGTATAAGAATTGTTCTCCGAGAAAAAACCAAGAAGATTCCACAGTTTGCATAACCGTTGGATATTGACGGGTGACAGTGAGTATCACTAGCGATAGATCTTGATGAGCTATTATTGTTGTGAAAGACCTATTTTCTAGTACTGCAGGATACTGCAAGGTATTCGATGGGAAGATGTTCCATTTGTGGCTGAGTATGGAGACAGAAGAGAGTTCTATCGCTAACGCCAGGCGATAGTGACTATCGCCTGGGGATAGCTTCCAAATAGCATTTTATTGACAAATCTAGTCTCTTGGAGACCGTGTGGCTAGTGTGAGGTGTGAGCTCTTAAATGCCAATGAGCCGAATGTTCAAGGGGAAGCCGACCCGTGTCAGTCTAGTTTGAACAGATGAATTTAGTAATGGGCAATAGATGAATCATACCCGTCTTATGTCATTCAGACTAGATTGCCTAAAGTAATTGGCTTTCATTGTTGGCATAATGAGAGTCTTAGGCCCCGTGCTACAAAAACTAGAATGCTCAAAGTTGACTGTCATGTCTCGGACCTTTGAATGGTGGTGGGACCCTGGCAATCTGGTACACTGAAAATGTGCCCTGATTGCACGGAATGTTTCGCCGCTGAGGCACTCGTTTGTGATATGTTGAATGGTGCTTTAGTGTGGCGTATTGTGATATATATGTGTTAATTCTATGATTGCAGGGAAGGAATACCGATGCCCCGGGTATGGGGTAGGTTCGTTTTAAATAGGTCAACCGAAAGCTATCCATTGCTTTATTTGCCACCCTTATCTTGGATTATCGCTGTGCATGTGCTGGAGGGCTGAGTGGGAAGTAGCTGGATGAAACCTTTGATGCTATACCGAACCTTGAAGGACAAGCAAAGAACTTTATTGTTTTCATCTGTGGCCGGCCTACGCGCTGATGTCTGGAAACCGCACTTTTGAATCATAACTGGAAGGCCTTAAGGCCTTGACTTTGTGTATTTTACAAACATTCCTGAAATATATAAATATATATATATATATATATATATATATATATATATACTAAGTTCAAGTTAACCCTTGAAGCTTCAGCTAGAATGCTCTGAGTTAGGATTCATTTAGTCATTGATATTAAGGTGTAACTCCGCCGACTGTCTGTGGGATATGGCGTGGGGCCCTACTGGACCTTATGTTATATTTCATGTGACGGATTGTAAGACCCTATTTTTTTTCTTTTTAAACCACCGGGGTCTTAGGCCTAGAACTGCTGCTTTGCGGTGACACCTTCACACCCGGGAAGGTCGCCACTACATAATGCCGATCCTGCAGGCCGATTCGATCACAACACTAGTAATATAATAAAGGGCAAGTCCACAAACATCACTTATATAGTAAATATTCTCCCCGAAGGGAGTATCCACAGATATAATAAAAGTACTAAAATAATGGCTCATGCCCAGTACATCAAAATCCTCACTACATATATCACTCATAGAGGAAGAAAAACTAAATCTCTACTAGCGATCGGGACTAACAGTCCCAACTATCTGAACTCTGGTACTAGACTGCCCCATCTCCAAGCGTGTCGACCTCCGGGGCTACTCCTCCATGCTGGGCTCCACGGTCCCCTAAAATGATGTGGTTAAAAAAACTGTTAGTCTAAAAGACTAAGTCCTATCATCCCCCGCCCCTTCCCCCATGACTCCTAGGCATCGAGCGGGGATGAAGAAAGGAGTGGACATGATAGTGGAGAATAACAACTGTAGGTGATGGCAGAACTAGACTAGCAGTTTGATGAGCATGCATAAATATAACAATAACAAAGGTAAGAAAAGCTACTCAAGAAATCAGTGACCTTAGCTTATTTGAAAGCACATAAGGCAAGTGATCTTTTACAAGGCTCCTATCGTATAAAAAGTCTGATACCAATTTATACAATAGGGTGTCGGTTTACAAGCAAGCATTATTTATCAAATTTAATTACTGAATAAAAACCTTAACTTATAAGCATGCTTGCGCGGACTTATAAACCAAGGGGTCGTTTTGCAGGGCCTATTGTATAAAGCGTCTCATACCACTTTATACAATAGGTGTCAGGGTTATATGCAATGGTTATGCTATGACATGCAATCATGCCATGATGTGAACATGTAAGTGCAACTCACCCACTCGACTCTGTGTACACAGACGTTTAGTTCCTCCTTTCTAGAGCCGAACCTCCCAGGATACCTCCGTAGTGGCAAACCAAAGTAGTGGGTTGGGCCTCGCCCACCTCTAAACCGGTAATTGCACTACCAGTCAGACCTATCGTATGCCTCAATGCTGGTGCACTAAGCGGAGCGCCTGTGTACTCTTGCTGTCTAGCATACCAGACTTTAATGGCGAAGTGCTAAACCACACTTGTAGAGTCAACGTATTGGCATAGGTGCATCGACCCTCCAATACCGAAGACCTACCACCTTATACTTTATGTAGATGCAACCTTAATGTATCATCCACCGAGCCAAAGCTCCCCGGACTATCCTATCTGTCACAACCAAGAACCGAGCCAAAGCTTGCCGGACTATCCCGTCCGTTACCACCAACAATCGAGCCAAAGCTTGCCGGGCCAACCTGCCCATCACCAAAATCCACCAAGCCTAAAACCCGAGTGACCCAACCTAACATCCCGAGACATCGAGGTGAGTGAAAGTGAACCCTTACTTATGCTAGTTACTCTTGCAATTAAGTTTTACCTACAGTTTAGGTTAGCCCAGGACTGCCCCCTGCATACCCCGTGATGGGCTCTCAAAGGGCACTAGGAGCTATGATGGGTTGAAGCCAAAAGCTTCATTTCGCAAGGCACTTATTGCTATTGGTTTATACCCGATTCTCGATCCCTTAGTATTACCTTGGATCAAATCCTAGCGTGTTTTGAGCCTTTTCTCTCTCCACGGGGAAGTCAATGTTTCTTCGATCCCGAGCACCACCTAAATTTAAGACACTCTACTACCTACTCTTCCCAATTT
Source organism: Platanthera zijinensis (assembly GCA_039513925.1). Lineage (NCBI taxonomy): Eukaryota > Viridiplantae > Streptophyta > Magnoliopsida > Asparagales > Orchidaceae > Platanthera > Platanthera zijinensis. The sequence goes on from CM077082.1 coordinate 81,802,227, forward strand.
CCAAAGGTATCCCCTATCCACTTACCAAGTAATTACACTAACATCCCAACTCTCTGGATTCATTTTGAACCATATCATGATTTTTGTAGTTTTTACTAAACACAGACCATACTAAGCTATTTGATGTATATAGTGGGAGACACTCAAAATTATCATCAAATATCCCTATAATAATTATTGGGGGTCTACCATGCCATGATTGGCCTAAATCTAGGATTTCATAAATTTCTTAATTAACTTGTTAATTTATTTAATTTTCCTAAGTAATCCAAGACCCATGATTGAGTGAAGTACCCCTTTCAGACATGCAAATGCTCGACAAAATTTATTATAATTACATGCTGACTATTGAATAGCAAAATCAAAGTGTCCCAATTTTTCAGCAAGGTTTAGGACTCTAAATCCGATTTTAAATACAACCTACATTAATCATTTTAAAGAGACAAGTACTGCCAATATACTTCCAAACATTCTGAGAAAATTCAAGGATGATCATAAATACATATAAACAGTCCAGGTCAAGTTTGATAATTTATTAGTGAATAATTAACTCTAAAATTAATTTTCTCAAAGTAATCCAAGTTAACAGGTTAATGAACTAAGTACAACAATTATTCGTCTAAAATTTATAATAAAAACCCTATATGAGCATATTGACCTAGGAACACTACTGATCAAGTTGCACAATTTTACAACAAATAATGAGCTCTGAATGAATTATTGAACAAGTTTCCATTTTGATGAGCGTTGAAGTATGTACTGTAAATATGTATTTAAAATTCTAATAAAATTCATACATGAGTATAATGGTCTAAAACTCTCTCTGCCCAATTTTTATGACTTTCCAATGGACAATGAGTTCACAATATCAAAATTATTAAGTAGGGCTAACTCATGCATTACAAAGGAAGTACTGAGACTAATGTTCCAAAGTTCCTAATTAAATTTCCAGAGGTTCATACTAACCCTATAACTGCAACACCCAAGTTTCATCACTATTCAATGAATTTTAATAACTTATTCTACCACTACAAGGTTAGTGCCCTAAACGAGGTTTAGGGTTTTGAGAGGCCTAACTGTCCCTAAGTCCAACAGTATTTTCACTAGAGGACATTAGCTTCCATAAGTTTCTCTCCACCAATCTTCAAGTCCATACAAGGGCTTTTGACCATATGCCCTTCAAAAACCCCCAATGTCCAAACACAGGGTTTGAACTTTGGTCCTATGGCAATTCAATCCCAAACCACCCCATATTCCATATGAGGGTGCTACAGGTCATAACCAACCAGTGGTCCCAATTTCAACCTCTGTTGAAGGGATTTGGCCACTCCAAACTCCAAGTGCACTTTTGACTTAAATACCCCCTTTTGGGCATGGCTAGGGTTGTTTGCTTCCAACCTAAATCATCACCAAAAGTGATGAAAGTAAATATGGAGCCTTATACCATCTTCCAAGATCCCCACAAAAATTTTGGAGGTTTTTGAGGGGTTTAAGGCACCTAAATGAATTCCATATGATTTATTAAAATATTCACAAAATGTTAGAAAAATATTGTCCAAATATTCTTATTTTTGGACAGTATGAGGGGAATGTTATGAAAAGCCTATGTCCTAAATTTAAAAGTATTTTGGTGACTGGTTTGGTGTGGGCAATAGTGTTTGTGACTGGTCACACCTATTTATAGGTTGCACCAAAATGAGTGATGTGGTAAAACCACTTATCCAAAGTGGTTGAAACTAATTTTAAATTAAAGATACCCTCAAGATCTACAAAGTTCATGTTGACCATTTTCTCTATTTTTGCCTCTAAGTATTTTTAATATTTATTACAAGGTGAATAATATTAGGAGACATAATACACAAAGTCAGGAATTAATAAAATATCACCAGCACACATCTTAAGGCACAATCGTGGGGCTCCTGGCTTTCTTCTTCTTCCAGCCAAAGGCAAGGATTCACCCGACCTGTAGCCTATCCCAAGCTTGTTTCCCGGCAACCCATCTCCCTCCCCAGCCGGCCACTGCCACCACAACCTCCGTAGAGGTGGTGGCCATCGCTGGGCGGCGGCACGGCCGCCGGAGGGGCGGATTCTGGAGAACCCAACTGCCCTTTTTTTTCACGGAAAACCAGTGATTTTCATCACCCGATCGGGCTCAATTGAGCCCGTTCCATATTCCTAACAATTCCTACGATCTACCCATAAGGAAAGAGGAAGGGGAGGACCTTGCTCATGGCATAGAGATGTATCGATCGCTGGGATGCCATGGTCGGTGGTGGCGCCGCTCGATTTCTATAACTACACAGTGGGCTTCCTCGGCTCCTTCAAGTTTTGTGCGAAAACCGCTCCTCCAAGTAAAGTGAGTCTTTTAAAATGATAAAATGGGCAGAGGGGAGGGGTCTAGAATGTGGAGGCCATTAATTCCCCTTTAAGAGATTTTCGGCCATGGAGGAAGAGGGTGAATCTGGGCTCAATCCAGCAAGGAAATGGCTTGATACTCCTCCTCTTCTCCAGAGGAGTTGAATCTAGCCATAAAATGGGGAGGGGAATGAAGCCAAGGCTTTCAAGTGCCATTAATGGCCGTAAAAGCCAAATTTTGGCCAAGGCTTTGGGATAAAACGTCTGCCACGTGTCATTCGACCCTTGGACAACTTATTATTGTTTAAATGAGTCTTAATGAAAGGACCGGGCCTATTAATTCAGTTTGGCGCAATTCCCGAAAAGGTCTAGTTCAGCATATTCATACGAACAGGCGAAAAGGGCCGGAAATTTCGCTAAGTCAAAAGCGTTGAGACAAGCCTCCACACTCGACGCCAAAAATCTCCAGGAATTTTCTAAGTATAATGGCGTGAAGTGAGCTTAGCTTACTCGACGCCATTCAGTCTATGGCATTGAGTGAGCTCAACTCACTTAATGCCATAATTCCAGAAAATCCTTTCTCAGTATGATGGTGTTGAGTGCACTAAACGCACTCAACGCAATTCAGCCCATAGCATTGAGTGGACTCAGCGCACTCAACGCCCCGAACTCAAAATCCATTTCTAAGTAAGATGGCGTTGAGTGTACTCAACGCACTCAATGTAATTCAGCCCATGGCGTTGAGTGGACGTGACGCACTCAGTGCCCCGAGCTTAACATTCTTCCCAAGTAAGATGGCGTTGAGTGTAATCAATGCACTCAACGCCATTCAGCCTATGGCGTTGAGTGCACTCGACGTACTCAACGCCCGATCCCAAGATTCTTCCTAAGTAAGATGGCATTAAGTGAACTCAATGCACTCAATTCCATTCAGCCTATAACATTGAGTGCACTCGACGCACTCAACGCCCGAGCCCAAGAATCTTCCTAAGTAAGATGGCGCTGAGTGCACTCAACGGACTAAACGCCATTTAGCCTATGGCATTGAGTGCACTCGATACACTCAATGCCCGAGCCCAAGATTCTTCCTAAGTAAGATGGCAATGAGTGCACTCAACACACTTAACGCCATTCAGCCCATGGCATTGAGTGCACTCCACGCACTCAATGCCCGAGCACAAAAACCTGTCCAAGTTGATACCTGATCCACTCGTCGAGTCTTGTCGACTCAGTCGACGCTTCTCAGACTTGAGTCATCTTGGTCTCTTTTTGGTTGACCCCAATGGGTCCGTAGTGACATATTGGCCTCCCTTAAGGTTAGAGGTGCAATGATGGCATCATGGAACCAAGTTAAAACCCTAAGGTCATGCCTAGGATTGTAATTGAGATTCTACAACTTACAAACCAAGGTGATTTTCACCTTGAGCCTTGGTCACTTGGTCATCTTGGGCTTTCTAGGGTTTTGTCATGACCTAGTTATGGAAAAACCACTCCTAAGGGGTCTAGTTGTTTGAGGAATGTTACAAATCCTAATATATAAACAAAAAATTTCATCCCTGAAATTCTAGTTAGGCCTACGGGGTTTCAAGTATGAAGGTAAATTGTAACATCCCGAGAGGTTGTGAGTAATACATGACTAAAAATCTTCGGGTACCTTTGTCGCATAAGGTCCTGTGGCTCCCATGTGTGCTCCTGTTGCCCATGATTCCTCCCCAGGACCTTGACCAATGGAACCTTCTTGCGGCGCAAGACTCGTATCCCCTTATCGTCAATCTGGACCGGTTCTAGGTGAACTGACCGATCAGATGCTACCGGAACATCCGTGGCCGTAATCTGCTGCTGAAGGCAGTCATCGGTATGTCCTCCTCCTGAATTCGCAGGTGGTAGTAACCCGACCTCAAATCCAACTTCGAGAAGAAATGCGCCCCCTCCAACTGATCAAATAGCTCATCTATCCTTGGCAATAGATAGGTATTCCAGACTGTTAGTCAGTTTAATTCTCGATAGTCGATGCATAATCTAAGTGTACCGTCCTTATTCTTGACGAACAGCGCCGGGGCTCCCCATGGTGAAGAGCTCAGCAGGACGAATTCGGCTTCCACTAGCTCCTGCATCTGGCTTTGAAACTCCGTCAACTCCTTCGGAGCCATTTTGTAAGGGGCTCTAGATGCCGGCTTAGCCACTGCCACCAGCTGTGTACGAAAAATCTTCTCTCAGTGCAAAGGTAGCCTTGATAGCTTCTCTGTGAATACGTCAGCAAAATCCCGCACCACCCGGATATTAGAGATGGAATCCTTGGCCTCAGCCATTTAGAACAGCACTTCATAGACTTATCCCCCTGTAAGTGGGCCTTGACGACCTACGCGGATGATAGCAATAGGGGGGGAATAGGTCTAATACCATCGATGACGATGTGCAAATCCCCATGCCTCATAGTGATCCTCTTTGACAGGCAGTCAATCTGGGCATGGTTCCAATGCAACCATGTAATGCCCAGGATCAAATCAAAGACTGGCATCTTTAAGATCGTTGTTGGTGCTTCCAATGCCTTTCCGTCGATCTCCGCCTCCATGTTGCAGTCGGCAGATGTGAATAGCTCTGATCCGTCTGGTAGTCGTATCCTCATCATCAAGCCTATGAACCGCTCCACGCCTTCCAACCCTTCCATGAAGGCTTCCGACACGAACGAGTGTGAAGAACCCATATCGAACAGTGTATAAGCGGGCTTGCCACTGATGAAGACTATGCTTGGGGTAGTTAAATGTCTTAGAAAATCTAGTTATGATTTTCTTTGCTAGTTTGTAAATTCTATATCCATGACTCTAATTATTTAGGAAAGAAAGCATAAAATTTACTGGCGTATCTGTGATCACTTGCTCCGGGTTCCGTGGTTGAGCCAGATCCAGAGCATACACTTGCTCCCCCTCCTGTCTGTGGTATCCGACCTAGTATCCACGTCCTCGGCTAGGTCCTTGACCTCCATAATTCTGAGCAGGCGGGGCAGCCGGTGGTGCTGGTAGTTGTTCCACCTTCATGGGGCAGTTCCTCCGAATATTCCCAACCTGATGATAATTGAAGCACTCTGGCGGGGGATATGCCATACCCCCAGGTCTCTTCATCTCCAGCATCTGGAGGGGCTTAGGAGCAATCACCACTGGTTCCCTCTGCTCCTATCTCACCTCCTAACAAGGCTGGTCCTCTGCCCCTCTACCATCTCTCCCATCAGCAAAGCGACCCCTTCGTTGATCATCTCTAGCTCCCCGGCCCTGTTTCTCAATTGGTCGCTTCCAGCCTCGAGTAGTGTGCCAATCTACCTTAATCCTCTTTGTCATCTCCAATATCTGAGGAATAAGCCCGTCAGAAACAAACAACAGATCCTCTCACAGAACCTTATAGAACCTCTTAGTGTATGCAGCCTCATCTAATTGATAGGAATCCATAAATCGGGCCAGGTGATTGAACCCCCGGTGGTACTCCACCACTGTCATGGTGCCTTGCTTCAACTGTAAAAATCTATCTTCCAGCTCATCTCTGGCCGACTACGGAACAAAATGCTCCAACAGTGCAGCCCTGAACTCATCCCAAGCAATCTCTGCAAACTCCCTATCAGCAAACGTCGTGTCCAGCGATGTCTTCCACCATCTCTTGACATGGGACTCCAAGTAAGATACCACCAAAGGCACCCTCTCCTCCCAAGGGCACCGTATCCCAGTCAGCATCTCATGCATGATGTCCAACCACTCCTCTGTTCGAACGGCTGACTCTGTCCCCAAGTAGGATGGGGGAGAAAGTCCTCGGAAAATGCTCAGCTAATTGGCCCCCGGGTTTGGCTGTGGATTTGAAACCTGTTGGGCCGTAAAAGCATCTAGAATAACTATCAGGGTCTGCCCCATCTCTGACTGTAAGAACGGAGTGGGGACCGGGGGAGGTGGTTCAACATTCGGAGTCTGCTGGACTCCGCCCTATGGAGTAGGCTGTGCTGGAGGCTTCGTAAAAACAGTCATATATAAGTAAACGTTCAACCCTAATGAAAAGTGGACAATTTACATGTGATCCCCCATATGGGCACACCACTTCTTCCGCTACATAGTTTGTCCCCAAACTAATCTCGTGCGGGGGTGACCCAGGGGTTGTGTACTGCAACTTTTCCGATCGAGGTTTCCTCTAATACCACTTGTAAGACCACCCCCCCCCCCCTTTCTTTTTAAATAACCGGGGTCTTAGGTTCAGAACCGCTGCTTTGCGGTGACACCTTCACACCCGGGAAGGTCGCCACTACAAAAGGCTGATCCTGCCAACCGATTCGATCACAGTAGCAATATAATAAAGGGCAAGCCCGCAAGCATCATATATATAGTAAATATTCTCCCCGAAGGGAGTGCCCACAAATATAATAAAAGTACTAAAATAAGGGCTCATGCCCAGTACATCAAAATTCATTACATATATCACTCATAGCGGATGCAAAACTAAATATCTACTAGGGATCGGGACTCACAGTCCCAGCTGTCTGAACTCCGGTACTAGACTGCCCCATCTCCAAGTGTGTTGACCTCCGGGGCTGCCCCTCCATGCTGGGCTCCACAGTCCCCTAAAATGATGTGGTTGGAAAACCGTTAGTCTAAAAGACTAAGTACTATCATCCCCTGCCATTTCCCCCATGGCTCCTAGGCACCGAACAGGGAGGAAGAAAAGAGAGGACATGATTGTGGAGAATAGCAAATGCAGGTTACTGCGGAACTAGACTAGAAGTTTGATGAGCATGCATAAATATAACAATAACAAAGGTAAGAAAAGCTACTCAAGAAATAAGTAACCTTAGCTTATATGAAAGCACATAAGCCAAGGGATATTTTGCAAGGCTCCTATCGTATAAGAAGTCCAATACCAATTTATACGATAGGGTGGCGGTTTACAAGCAAACAATATTTATCATATATATTTACTGAATAAAAATCTTAACTTATATGCATGCTTGCACGAACTTATAAACAAAGTGGTCATTTTACAGGTCCTATTGTATAAAGCATCCCATACCACTTTATACAATAGGTGTTAGGGTTATATGCAATGGTTATTCTATGACATGCAATTTTGCCATAATGTGAACATGCAAGTGCAACTCACACACTCGACTCTGTGTACAAAGACCTTTAGTTTCCCCCTTTCTGGAGCCGAACCTCCAAGGATACCTCCGTAGTGAAAAATGGAAGCGGTGGGTTAGGCCTCCCCACCTCTAAACCGATAATTGCACTACTATTCAGACCTATTGTATGCCTCAATGCTGGTGCACTAAGTAGAGCGCCTGGGTACTCTTGTCGGCTGGCGCATCGAACTTTAATGGCGAAGTGCTAAACCAAACTTGCCGAGTCAACGTATTGGCGTCGGTGCATCGACCCTCCAATACCGAAGACCCACAACCTTATACTTTATGCACAGGCAACCTTAATGTATAATCCACCGATCCAAAGCTCCCCAGACTATCCCATCAATCACAACAAACAACCGAGCCAAAGCTCGCCGGACTATCCCGTCTGTCACAACCAACAACCAAGACAAAGCTTATCGGGCCAACCTTCCCATCACAAAAATCCACCGAGCCTACAGCCCGAGTGACCCAACCTAACATCTCGAGACATCGAGGTGAGTGGAAGTGAACCCTTACTTATGTTAGTTACTCTTGCAATTCAGTTTTACCTACAGTTTAGGTTAGCCCAGTACTGCCCCCGTTATACCCCGTGAAGGGCTCTCAAAGGGCACTATGAGCTACGATGGGTTGAATCCCAAAGCTCCCTTTCGCAAGGCACTTATTGTTATTGGTTAATACCCGATTCCCGATCCCTTAGTATTATGTTGGATCTAATCCTAGTGTGTTTTGACCCTTCCTCTCTCTCCATGGGGAAGACGATGTTTTGTCGATCCCGAGCACCACCTAAATTTAAGAAACTCTACTACCTACTCTTCCCAACTTTCAAAGGTATCCCATATCCACTTACATAGTCAATACACTAACATCCCAACTCTCTGAATTCATTTTGAACCATAGCATGATTTCTGCAGTTTTTATTAAACTCAGACCATCCTAAGCTATTTGATGTATACAATGGGAGGTACTCAAAATTATCATCCAATATCCCTATAATACTTATTGGGGGTCTACCATGCCATGATTAGCCTAAATCCAGGATTTCATGAATTTCCTAATTTACTTGATAATTTATTTAATTTCCTAAGTAATCTAAGACCCAAGTTTGAACATGAAGTACCCCTTTCAGACATGCAAATGCTCTACAAAATTTATGATAATTACATGATGACTATTGAATAGCAAAATCAGAGTCTCCTTAATTTTAAGTAAGGTTTAGTCCTCTAAATCTGATTTTAAATACAACCTACAATAATCATTTTAAAGAGACAAGTACTGCCAATATACTTCCAAAAATTCTGAGAAAATTCAAGAATGATCATAAATACATATAAACACTCCAGGTTAAGTTTAATTATTTATCACTGAATAATGAACTCTAAATATGATTTTCTAAGAGTAATCCAAGTTAACAGGTTAATGAACTAAGTACAACAATTATTCATCTAAAAATTATAATAAAATCCCCATATGAGAATATTGACCTAGGAACACTATTGATCAAGTTTCACAATTTTACAATAAATAATGAGCTCTGAATAAATTATTGAACAAGTTTCCATTTTGATGAGCTTGTGAAGTATGTACTGTAAATATATATTTAAAAATTCTCAAAAATTCATACATGAGCATAATGGTCTAAAACTCCCTTTGCCCAATTTTTATGACTTTCCAATGGACAATGAGTTCACAATATCCAAATAATTAAGTAGGGCTAACTCATGCATTACAAAGGAAGTATTGAGATTAATGTTCCAAAGTTCCCAATTAAATTTTCAGAGGTTCATACTAACCCTATGACTACACCACCAAAGATTCATCACTGTTCAATGAGTTTTAATAACTTATTCTACCACTACAAGGTTTGTGCCCCAAACTAGAGTTAGGGTTTTGAGTGGCCTAACTGTCCCTAAGTTCATTAGTATTTTCACCAGAGGACCTTAGCTACCATAAGTTCCTCTCCACCAAACTTCAAGTCCATACAAGGGCCTTTGACCACATTCCCTTCTCAAATCACCAAAGTCCAAACATAGGGTTTGAACTTAGGTCCTAAGGCAATTAAATCCCAAACAACCCAATATTCCATATGAAGGTGCTACAGGTCATAACCAACCAGTGGTCCCAATTTTAATCTCTATTGAGTGGATTTGGCCACTAAAAACTCCAAGTGCACTTTTGACTTAAATACCCCCTTTTTGGGCAAGGCTAGGGTTACTTTCTTCCAACCTAAATCATCACCAAAAGTGAAGAAAATAAATATGGAGCCTTATACTATCCCCCAAGATCACCCCACCAAAATTTTGGAGGTTTTTGAGGGGTTTAAGGCACCTAATTAAATTCCATATGATTTATTAAATTATTCACAAAACTATAGATAAATATTGTCCAAAAATTCTGATTTTTGGACACTATGAGGGCAAGGTTATGAAAAGCCTATGTCCTAAATTTCTAAGTATTTGAGTGAGTGGTTTGGTGTGGGAAATAATTTTTGTGACTAGTCACACCTAGGTATAGGTTGCACCAAACTGAGTGTTGTGGTCAAACTACTTATCCAATGTTGTTGAAACCAATTTTAAATTAAAGTTACCCTCAAGATCAACAAAGTTCATGTTGACATTTATCTATTTTTGCCTCTAATTATTTTTAATATTTATTTCAAGGTGACTGATATTAGGAGACAGAAAACACAAAGTCGGGAATTAATAAAATATCACCTACACACGTCTTAAAGCACAATCGTGGGGCTCCTAGCTTTCTTATTCCTCCAGCCAAAGGCCAGGATTCATATGACCTAAGGCCTATCCCAAGATTGTTTCCCGGCAACCCATCCCCCTCCCTGGCCGGCCACCGCCACCACCACCTCCGTCGAGGTGGTGGCCATCGATGGGCTGCGACACGGCCGCCGGAGAAACTGATTCCGGCGAACCAGACCACCCTTTTTTTCCCGGAAAACCAGTTATTTTCATCACCCGATCGGGCTCCATTGAGCCCATTCCATAGCCATAATAATTCCTACGATCTACCTATATGGAAAGAAGAAGGGGAGGACCTTGCTCCTGGCCTGGAGACGTATCGATCGTCGGGATGCCATTGTCGGTGGTGGCCCCGCTCGATTTCTACAACTACACAATGGGCTTCCTCGTCTCATTTAGGTTTTGTGTGGAAACCACTCCTCTAAGTCCAGTGAGTCTTTTAAAATTATAAAATGGGGAAGGGGAGGGGTCTAGCTGGTGGTGGCCATTAATGCCCCTTTAAGAGCTTTTTGGCCATGGAGGAGGAGGATGAATGTGGGATCAATCTAGCCAAGAAATGGCTTGAAACTCCTCTTCTCCAGAGGAATTGAATCCAACCATAAAAGGGGATGGGAATGAAGCCAAGGCATTCAAGTGCCATTAATGGCTGTAAAAGCAAAATTTTGGCCATGGCTTTTGGTCAAAACATCTACCACGTGTCATTCTACCCTTGGACCGCTTATTATTATATAAATGAGTCTTAATGAAAGGACCGAGCCTATTAATTCAGTTTGGCACAATTCTAAAAAAGGTCCGGTTCAGCCTATTCATACAAACCAGCGAACAGGGCCGGAAATTTTGCTAAGGCAAAAGCGTTTAGACAAGCCTCCACACTCAATGCAAAAAATCACCTGGAATTTTGTAACACCTCTACCCGTCAAGAAGAATATAATAGAGGGTCCGGCCGGGGCCCCACACCATATTCCACAAACAGGCGGAGACGCTACGAACTAATATCAAAACCAACGCATCCTAACACAGAGCATTCTAGCGAAAGCTTCACGGTTAAAACTTTGAACTCAAGATAATGAACACTGTCCACTATAATATAGGAATGTCTACAAACAACCAAAGAGTCCGGCCTTAAGGCCTTCCAAGTTTCTCTTAACAAGGTGTGGATTACAGACATCGGCACGCTGGCCGGCCACACATGAACAAAAAGAAACAAAGCAATGCCTTCGAGGGCAGCAACGCAGCTTGGGCTTCAGCCCGCTAAGTCCTGCTTGGACCAGCACCTCCAGTACCTGTAAGAACCAATCCACCAAGCGGTGGCAAACAGGGCAACGGTCAGCATTCAGTTGACCAACTATAACGACCCTGCCCCTGGCACGGGGCCGCGAAATTCCATCCCTGCATAGCAATTGTCCAATATGATATATATAGCAATTCAAGCAAGACGTGCACGACCGCACAGTCACATATCACAAACACCGGCACGACGGCCCGACGTTCCGTGCACTCATGGCACACTCGGGTGCACCGGAAACACCGGAGCTCACCATTGAGCATTTAGTCCGGCACGCAGGCCCAAGACTTTCATTATGCCGCTGACGAAAGCCCAATGCCTTGGCGCTCTCATGTCCAGCCTACATAACGCAGGTACAGATCAGCCACCCCCCGTTGCTCAAATCGCCTTGCCCAACCAAGTACATCGTACCTGAGGCCATATTTAAAGGCGCGGGTCGGTTTCACCTTGCCTGTTCGGCACGAAGCCTTTTCATGCAGTTGCATCCCAACGCTCAACCGCACACAAAGTGGCAACTCACGGCCACAAGAGTTGAACCCAACTCTCACAATTTCCTGGACTTCCTCCAGTACTTTATCCATCTTGCATACAAGCAATAATCACGGAGTCTTCTCCGATATGCAAACAAGCATCACCAATCCAGACCAACATGTCCAGATGGGCTTCATACATCATGCTTAGATCCGTACTCCAATTCCGGACTCTAACAAGGGGGACTTCACATATCTACCCCAAGGGACGCCACAACCCACCGCATACTCGCGGGGAAGGGTTTTCCCTATACAATACAGGAAAGAAGGACTTCACATGTACAAGAAGGAAATCGTTACCCTAGGAATTCGCTTCGGAGCCATGGAGAGAAATTAAGACGGATGAAAGCCTTCGTAGCAGCGTTGCCTTCGCAAATCCGAACTATAAAAAAATTTAGTACACTCGTAGCAGCGTTGCCAACCAAATTTGGGGGAATTTTGATAAGGGAATCTCCCTATATTCCTTTTATTTAATAAATGAAATTTCTATATAAACTATAAAAAAATTCCCTCAGAAAATTCTGATTTTTGGGCAGGGCCTAAGGCTAACATAAGCAGATGCATGACCTAAATTTCATTGCATTTGGACTTAGGGTTTGACCTAGCATCCATTTGAAATTCTGCCCTAGCCTATGAGCAGTCCTAGGAGAAATGTTTTATAGTGAGCTACAGTGCCTCAAATTGCAAGTTTAGGGAATCAAATTAAAGGTTAGACCTAGATCTATCTTTTTCATGTTGGACATTATTTCTGCAAATGCATCTAAGAGGCCTAAATAATTCATGCAAGGTGACTATATTTATGTGATAAAAAAATGAAATCAATTCACAGGATCCATAGTTTAATATAATTAAAATGGATGACATCCATTTAACTTCTCCACTGAGCCGACGGACCAGATCGATCTGTCCTATAGCTATTTGATCTCCACTTTCCCGGCCATCCGACCACAGCCACCGCTGGCGATTATCGCCACCACCTCCTTTGAGGTGGTGGCTAGCGTTTCCCGATGATATGGATGCCGGAGGCGGCACCTCCGGCAAACCCGAGCAAGGAGAAATGCTCGGAAATATAATCTCATCTTCCTTATATGGTATCGGGCTCAATTGAGCCCAATATCTCTCCTAAAAGAACTAGACGGTTAGCACTAAGAGAGGGGAGGAGAAACGGACCTGTAGCCGGGCTTGGCGGTGAGTACGATGGTGGTGAGCCATGGTCGACGATTGCTCATGCGAACTCATATCTCCAGCTATCAGTTTCCACTCATCTTGGCTCACTAAAGGTGATGGTGGGGTGGACTAGAGGTGAGGTTGGGAGTGGTTGGTTTAAGGACTTTGAATAGGGGGTGGCTGGGAGTTGTTGGGAGTGGCGTTGCATGGCTGGTTGTCCTTGAGCTTGGTTCCTCCTTACATCCAAGTGTCACCATAATATTGGACCATCCAATTATTACTTTAATTAGGTCTTGTTTGAAAGGACCGGGTACAATAAGTCAATTGGCACTCATTCCGAAAACCCGGTTCAACCCATAAATATGAACCCGTAAGTACAATTTTTTTAAACCAAAAAATACTCTAAGTCCAAAAGCGTTGAGTGGTGTTGAGACCACTCAATGCCTTATGGTGTCCTGAGTTTTCTAAGTCAAAAGCATTGAGTGGCGTTGAGATGACTCAATGCTGCATTGAGTCCACTCTGTGGCCCAGCATCCAGAATGTTTCTAAGTCAAAAGCGTTAAGTGGCATTGATACCACTCAATGCCGTGTTGAGTCCACTCAATGCCTCATCATCCAGAATGTCTCTAAGTAAAAAGTTTTGAGTGGCGTTGAGACAACTCAACGTCGCATTGAGCCAACTCAATGCCTCAGCATCCAGAATGTTTCTAAGTCAAAAGCATTGAGTAGTATTGAGACCCCTCAACGCCACATTGATACCTATCAATGCTAACAACATTCCATAGTTTCTAAGTCAAAAGCATTGAGTGGAGTTGAAACCACTCAACACCGCATTGAGTTCACTCAATGCCTCGTTGTGTGCTGGAATTTCTAATTCAAAAGCGTTGAGTGGCATTGAGACTACTCAATGCTGCGTTGAGTCCACTCAACGCCAACAACATCTAGTAAAATTATAAATTAAAAGCGTTGAGTGGCGTTGAGACCACTCAATGTTGCATTGACTTCACTCAATGCCAATATCAGCAAGAATTGGTCCAAGTTTAAAACATTGAGTGGCGTTGAGACCACTCAATGCCGCGTTGACTTCACTCAATGCCAACATCAGGCAGAATAAGTCCAATTTGAAAGTGTTAAGTGGCATTGAGACCACTCAACGCCACATTAACTTCACTCAACGCCAACATCAGCCAGAATAAGTCTAAGTTAAATTCGTCAAGTGGCATTAAGTGCACTCAACACACTCGAAGCTTCGTCGAATGACGTCGAGTTCACTCAACTCACTCGACGCTTCTCATGCCTGATCCAATTCTCTTGCCTCAAAATACGTGTGAGGGGCCTAGTGCAAAATGGGATGTTACAAGCCAACTAAATAATGTCTCCAAACCATTAAGGCGAACACCACTGCCCCTAACTCCAAATCATGTACTGGATAATTTACCTCAAGCTTCTTCAATTGTCTAGAAGCATATACAATCAGTTTCCATGTTGCATCAACACAGCTCTCATTCCTTTATAGGCGGCATCGATGTAAACTTGAAATCCTTCTTTCCCTGATGGAAGAGCTAGGATGGGTGTAGTGGTAAGTCGATCCTTCAGCTCTTGAAATGCACCCTCACACTGGGGTGTCCACTCATATGACACACCTTTCATTGTTAGGGCAGTAAGAGGAGGGTATTTCTTTGAAAATCCATTCACAAGCTTACGATAATATCCGACAAGCCCATGAAAGCTTATTACATCGGTCACCGACTTCAAAGGCGACCATTCCTTCATGACATGCAACTTGGTCGGGTCTACTGCTAATCCAGCACCGCTAACGAGATGGCCCAAGAAGGCAAATTCTCGGAGCCAAAACTCGCACTTGCTAAACTTAACAAATAGAGAATGCTCTTTTAATTTCTTCAATATCAAAGATAAGTGTTCAGCATGTTCCTCTTTTGTCTTTGAATAGACAAGAATGTCATCGATGAAGATGGTGACAAAGAAGTCAAAATACGACTCGAACACCCTGTTCATCGAACTCATGAATGTCGAAGGGGCGTTCGTGAGCCCAAACGGCAACACCGTGAACTTGTATAAGACATACCTTGAGCTAAATGCTGTCTTCTGAATATCTTCCTCTTAAATTCTCAACTGATTGTACCACGAGCGCAGATCCAATTTGGAAACCCAATGCGCTCCCACCAACTGATCGAATAACTCGTCGATTCGAGGTAAAGGATAAGTGTTCCGCACCGTCAATCAGTTGAGCTCCCGGTAGTCTATGAATAATCGTAGAGACCCATCCTTCTTATTAACGAACAAAAAGGGGCTCCCCAGGGTGATGAACTGGGATGAACGAACCATGATTTTACTAGCTCTTGTAACTGAACTCTAAACTTGGCGAGTTCTTTTGGAGCCAGTCTGTAAGGGGTACGAGAGATGGGTTTGTCTCCTAGTACTAATTTAATTTGAAAGTCCACTTCTCTGTGTGGGGGTAATCCTAACAGCTTCTCAGGGAAAACCTCAGGAAAGTCCCGCACAACTGGCACGTCTTTAATACTTGCCGTCATCTCTTTTTGTTCAAAAAAATATCATATACACCTCTTCCCATTTCATATGGGCCTTAAGGGTCTGGATTGAAGATAACAACATTCGCGGCGCGAATTTAATACCTTGGAAGATTACTTCAGAGTCTCCATGCCTCAAGGTGATTTGCTTCACCGCTAATCAATCCTGGCATGGTACTAGTCCAACCATGTCATGCCAATATTTAGATCGAATTCTGGGATTCTCTACACCGTCACAGGGGTTTCCAAAATCTTTTCTCCAATGTATACTTCCAAGTCACACTTAGCTGATGACGACTCTCAGAGCCATCTCGGAGTCGTACTCTCCGAGTGATACCATTGAAGTATTACACGTCATCTAAATCTTTCACAAAGTCTGCCGAGACAAACGAATGTGTGGAACTGGTATCAAATAAGGTGTGAGCTGGTTTCTCACTAACGGTCATGATGCCTAAGTATCAATTATAAAGACTCAAGTTAGATTCCTAGCGCATCTTAGGCAAATTAAAGACGAATTATTATAATGTATTAATTAAATCTCGACATACCTGGAATCATGTCTTGGGGATTCTGCTCCTGAGTCATGTCCAGAGCAAACATCTGCTCCTTAGCAGGTTCAAGATTCCTTCCTCGTGGTCCTCCTCCTTGACCACAACCTTGTCCTCGTCCTCGCGGATCTGCCGGAGGAAAAACAGGGGGGTTAGCTCCATTTAGTTTCGGGCAATAATGCCAGATGTGACCCGATTGATTACACTGGAATCATAATCGCTCGAACTTCCCTCCGAGCTGCAGATAAATTTGTTGAGGTGGAGGTAGTGCTGGCTGTGGGGCAGGATGTTCCATCATTAATTTCTGGTGGAAACGGAAACCACCTCTATGATTTCCTCTTCCACCTCTACTATTATGTCTATTTCCAAAGCTAGGACTTGCTTCCATCACGCCCTCGACTGGTCTCTTACTACTTCCCAAGTGATCTGCCTCCATCCTTTTCGTCAAATCAATGATCTCTTCCAAACTCGTGTCCACTAAAAAAAAGGGCTTGTCTTAGGGGATATCAAAAGTCTTTGTAAAATGTTTTTGCGTACCCGTAGTCATCTAACTCATAGGAGTCATCAAATCTAGTAAGGTGTTGAAACTCCTCTTGATATTTTATCAAGGACTTGGATCCTTAATTCAACTGCAGGAATCTCTCATCAAGCTCATCTCGAGCGGTAGAGGGAATGAAGTGTTCCAAGAAGGATCCAAAAAATTCATTCCAATCGATCTCAGTGTACACTTGACCTTGGAAAATGGAACCCATGAGGGACTTCCACCACCTCTTCGGGTGCATTTCCAAAACTGACACGGCTAAGGTCACAGCCATACTAGCTGGACATCTAATTCCAGCCATTAACTCTTACATATTGTCAAGCCATTCTTTAGTACGGAGAGCCGAATCTGTCCCATGGTATCAGTTGGGGAGAGGGCTCGGAAGGAACTAAGCCAGGTAGAGCCCGGGGCTTATTGTAGCACCGGGGCTTGTTGAGATGTGAAAGCATATAAAATTTCGGTAAGCATCTGTACCAACTCCGACTGATGGAACTGGGTGGGGATGGAAGGGGCAAGGGTGCCCGCTACTGGCTCTACATGTGCTGGGATATACACATAAACGTACAAACCTAAGGTCAGGTTGGTTAATCGTAGGGTAATGACTAGACATACATAGTGTGAATTACACATGGGCACACCACTGCTTCCGCGATTTCAGTTTGTCCACAAGTAGACCAATCGAGTGGGGGTGGAACCATTGTTCAATGACTTCTTTAGTTCAGGATTATTGCATGCTGATACCATTTGTAAGGCCCCCTCCCGAAACACAAGACACGACCTAGGGGAGTCTTATGCCAAGAATAGCCACCTTGCGGTAACGCCAACACATGGGTTGACCGATACTACATGAGTCCTATTATGCTGGTTAAAACCAATATCATCCATGCAAACCCAACATAAAGAATGTATAGAAGTCAAAATCCACACAAGTATATAAGTCCAAATAAGTACATCAATAATAAGAAGCTACAACACATCTTTAATATCAGAGTACACCAAAATTGCCCAAAGGGCTATAATCATGAGTGCCTCAAAAACTCACATCCGTAACTGACGGTAGTGAAGGAAACGTCGTATTAGTCCCTGTCACCCTGACCTTGCCACCCTCCTGCAAAACCTACTGTTGCTGCATCTCAGCCCACTAAATGTCCTCCTAAAATGGTAGTCATAGCAACCGTTAGTCATAAAGACTAAGTGACTATCTCATCATCTCACTATATATATATATATATATATATATATATATAAGTAGTAATAACAAGTAGGTGGTATATCTCTATATATCATGAGTAGTAATAGCACCAATGAATAACATTATTATTAACATTCTATTCTAGCAGTTCTACCCAAATCATAACAATCCATTAAGCATATAAATCTACAATAGGAAAGAAACCTAACTTATAAAAATGCGCATATAGATTTATATGTTAAGGATCGGCTTAATAGTAAAGTAACTCATCTTATAAGAGTGCCCATACAAACTTATATGATAAGGACCTCATGCGGTGCAATTTAATATTATGAATGTAATACGATGACTCACCCATGTTCACACACACACACTTCTATGTTGACATAGACTTATAGTTCCCACTTTTCGAGCAGGTAGCTAACCTCTCAGTTGCCATCCATCGTGTCCAGATGGTGATAATGAAATGGGCTTTCTACTACTAGGCGGGCATAAAAACTACCAAGCCTATGCCTCTGTATGCCTTAATGCAAAGAACAAAACAACGGAGCTCCCAGCATACTACGGCTCAGAAGTGGTCTCAGTTAGATGTGCAACAAGAACAAAACCCAAATAAGCCTATCGTTATGGTACGGAAGGAGCTATGAGAGCATATCACCATAAGACCAAGCCAACCATCCAATTGGCCCTGAAGGAGCCCTAGGAATGAGCACTGAGGACGAAGCCCAACCGTCCAATGTCTATCTATCAACTCCCATCAGTGTGACGACTGGCAAGCCGATAGACCTTCCATACTATCCTTAACCCAGGATTATGACTCCGCGTGTCAACTCACACCACATGCAAATTCACATGGCCTTGCCATCAACCATACAAGGGCTCCAGCCGAGTCCCTTTCATCATTACCAATGCAGTGATCAACAACACTCAAGCGATCCATACTGAGTCCCTTATCATCATTACCAATCCAGTGTGGTCAAATACTCACGCACTTACGCCCTTTCACATTTTCATGCTCCCAAGCACTCAAGGGTTCAACATCAACACACGTGGCAAGCCACCTTAAACAACATTCCAATCCCACACTGCTACCCGTCGGGAGACACACTCTAAGTAGTGGACTATACAAATTATCCCATCCAACACTTGAGATCACGATTCAACATTTCTCATGGCCATGAGATTTACCTCATCTGATTCCTTCCTTCTAATCAAGCATTCAAAAACAATTATGCTTTCATATACTTATCACCATAATGTATTAGCTCTTCACGTATTCATCAAGCATGATAACATAAGTATAGATTACACATTCAATTATCGGGCACCACACCATTTTTCAAAACTTGTATCATTAATCGGATTACAATCACGCGCATCCTTACCGGATTTCACAAGTAGCTATTTGTACCACCAAATCACATCAAACTATTTGTTCACTAATTTCCCCAAACCATTAGTTTAATTAAATTCATCCAAACCATTTGTTTATATCGTCTACATATAACTAGGCTCATCCAAACCTCAACATCATCTTACTACGTTTCTTCTACCTAGCCCAAAACTGGTTAGACACTAACCCGAAGCATCCTGCACATAAGTTGCTACCATGCAGCAACATCGATTAGAGATTTTAGGAGCTAAAAATCTCGTATGAAAATGTGTAACAATCCATTGGAAAGGTATTTCCGAGGAAGAAAACTTTTGTATTCAGCCCAAGACCTGGATTCGACCGTATCATGCTCGAAAATGGACTCGAAGTTCGATGCGCGCAAAAAACAGATTTCTGCATGCATTTTAAACAAAAACGAACGGCATCGGTTCGTCTTCTTGCATTAGACATTTGTTCAAAACCATATACAGCACTTAATCCTCCCTTATTCACCCTCAAAATACCATTCTTCTTCACGAAACCAAGTCCACCATCTTCACAACGAAAATTGGAGAGGTTGAAGACAACTAATCTCTTGGACAAGGTCCTAGCATGGTCTCTTGCTAAGAGATCTTCATTTTGCACAAGTCCAACTCTTTTCTAAAGATCTAGCACCAAGGGAGAGGGTAGGAAGCTCACCTCATTTCCGGCCATGGATATTGTCACTCTCCTTGGCGGCATAGTCCTTCACGAATGGAAGTTCGGCCTCTAGAAAATCCGAAACCAGCGATCTCGTCCTTCCTCCGCTTCTGTTGGGTTTGCGTAGTAGCGACTCAGTAAGAAAAGGAAGTGATGGCCAGGGTTTCCCATTTCTTCCTTTTTATAGCAATGTAGTAGGGTTTGGTCATGTTTCCACGTGTCACCCTAACATTGGACCACCCATCATTACTTTTAATAGGTCTTGTTTGAGAAGGCCGGGTCCAAATAAGTCATCGACGCTTATCTCGAAAACCTGGTTCAGCCCGTATGCATGAATCAACAACACGGCCTGTCAAAAATTTGCTTAGTCAAATTCATCGTATATACACACTTGACAAATCGTCGAAATTTGTCGTTATCATTCAACACCTCGTTGAGTCCAGAATTTTCTAAGTCAAAGCATCGAGATTGTCGAGTATCACTCAATGCTTTGTTGAAAGTGTCATGATCACTGAACGCCTTCCCAAGTCCAGTAATTTCTAAGTCAAAGAGTCGGGATCATAGAGTAACTCAACGCTTCGTTGAAAGCGTCGTGATTACTCAATGCCTTCCCAAGTCAATTAATTTCTAAGTCAAAGCGTTGGGATTGTCGTGTATCACTCAACGCTTCATTAAAAGCGTCGTGATCACTCAACGCCTTCCCAAGTCCAATTATTTCTAAGTCAAAGCGTCGGGATAGTCGAGTATCACTGAACGCCTCGTCGAATTGCATTGAGTTCACTCAAAGCTTTTTGACGAAATATTCTTGCCAAAATATTCTAAGTCAGATTCGTCATATATACTTGACGAATCGGTCAACCCTCAAAACAGTCTCGACGAATTATTTAAGTCATACTTGAGTAATTCTCCTTAGCTGAATTACAAAGCCCAACTCTCTCCATGCGTCGAGTATCACTTGATGCCTGCCCACCAATCAACGCACTCAACACTTCATCGAGTCTAGTTGACGCACTCGATGCCTGTTACCAGTGCACCCCGAGCCTGATTCAGTTCTCTTGACTCAAAATGCGTGCGAGGGGTATAGAACGAATTAGGACGTTATAAGAACGATCTCCCATCTGTCAAACATTCTGGAGTCCATCCTCCTCATATGTTGGATCTTTGTCCCTAGCCTCATGTTGAGGATTCCTGGGACAGTACTGTGTAGATATAGAGACAGGATTCTACCAAGATTGTGCTCTGGGATGTATTCTACAATTCTATTGAACAATACTTTACCTAGGTCTGTTTTCTTTGATAGAATGATCCTGGTAATATGTTCAAACATTTTCTTAGAAATCTTATCATGTGAAACTATCATGCAAAGCAACGATTTTCCCAGTACATATGCTAGGAACTTGCCTTACTATTCAATTCCTTCCTTAACACAGACCCAATGGTATGCTTGGAGAGCCCACACCACTTCAGTTCTGTCTTAATATTATCCTGAATTAAGTCAGTATCCTCATCGGACTCATTCACCTTAGGTAGATATAAAGCTTTGCATAATCTCTTTGTAATGATCTAGATCATCTTTCCACCAATGAGGATTTGATTTTGGATGAGTCCACTTTGGCATTTGAATAGAGTTACAGGACATCTCTTTTCCAAATCAGGATAGGCTTAGATAGGATAAAGTTTAGGTCAGCAACCTCTAGTAAGTATAGAACCTACTTGACTTCCTCAGGAGCATCCTTAAAGCCATTTCAAACCAGCTCAAGTCCCTCATATAAGAAATCCATTTCCTTTTGAGCCATTGATTTATTGAGTTTCTAAAGAGTTGAAGAGCTTTCTTCGCAGGGAGATAGTAGTAAGCAAAGGGCCAGGAATAATGTTTCTTATTCTAAGCACACTTAGGTCTTTTTATACTTACCTCTAAGTAGAGAATGTGGAGAGGCGCGTACCTTTTGTTTGATCATAAATTGATCAACGACTGTGATTAATTCCGATATATAGCCGCAAATAAACAATCCTGGGAGTATGCATTGACTGGACTCGATGCACTCAACACTCTTGACACTTATTGTTGTCACGACGCTCTCGATGCTTGTGTACTTAGACTCAACGCACTCGACACCTGACTTGTCTCTGTGCACTCTGAAAGTCTTTAATTTCAAGGTAGCTAGCAACCTAGAGGGGGGTGGTTTAATAGGTTTTCTTGTTTATTATTATTCTATTTAACTTAATGTGTTATGAGTGAGTGGTTTTTAAGCTTTCAAGATAATACACAAATACACACACAAAATTTATAGTAGTTCCCCAGATTATGGGTACATCCACTCTACTCCTACCTTTTTAACTTCTAGTTAGACAAGACACTTCTCCAAAAACGTAACTTCAAAGTGCTTACACCTCAGATCCCACAGGATCTTGCAGTCTCCTCCAAGACTTACAACTCAGGCACAAAGCCCTACCTCAGAGCAAACACCTCCTACAGCTCAGTGATCAAACTGATCACCTACCTAAGACTTGAAGTCAAGTCCTACAACTCAGGCTTTGGAGGTTAGCTCTACCTCAGAGAGAATGAATCTCCTACAACTCAGGCATAAGGCCCTACCTAAAATCCAAATTTAAATCCTACACTCAGTCCCAAAGGTCCTACACTCAGAAAGTATGACTCTCCTATAGCTCAGGAAAAATTGCCCTACCTCAGGCTCAAAAACACTACAGCTAAGATCCACAAAGGATCCTATCTCAGACCCAAATCAAGATCATATACTCAGACCCAAAGGTCCTACACTCAGGCAAAAATGCCCTACCTCAGGCACAAAGGCCTTACAACTCAGATCCAAAAGGATCCTATAGAAATGGAATAGATTCGTGTTATATTGACTAAGAGAAATTTCTCAGTGTCTTCTCCTGAGCTGAGTTATCTCAGCTCTAACTATCTTCTCAGCCGCAAAAATATGATCTTCAGTAAATGGCTGCTTCTATTAGAAGTATTTCAGAAATGTGTTTTGAAACTTGCTGAAGAAGACTGAAGTCTTGACAGAACTTGAGCTCTTCAAACAGCTAACCTAAACTTGTAGTAAACTGAAAGCTCTACTTCTTCTCTTTATCAAAAATAAGTCTGAACTTGCTATAGAAGAAGAAAATACTACATCTATCTGGAATGAACTTTTGGTTCAGCTGAATCACTTCAAGCATTTGGCTCGGCAGCAATGGCAAGGAAGATGAAGTCCAACCGCAAAAAGTGAAACCCTAAAAGTTAAGTTCTTCCTTGATAAGCTATCCCTTTTATCTTCCGCCGATTAACGGCTCCAAAAAGTAGTGGGGACCACCTATAGTTGGCAGCTGCAACTTGCTTTCATGGAAGAAGACATATAGTAGACCTCCGACATTATTTGTCGTGTTCTGTAGCTTTCCCGCACTTAATTTGAACTCTGTTGACTTTGTCGACTTTGGCTGACGTCATAAGTTTACGAACTTAGCCAATTTCTTAAATTCACTCCAGGAATTAAGAGCGTTGAGTGAACTGGCATCACTCAATGCTCTTACACTTAGTCATTAATGCACCAGTCTGAAGGCAATGAGTGAGCTGGCCTTACTCAACGCTTTCTACTTTTCCTGTCTTATTTATTGGGCATTGAGTGAACTGTCTTCACTCAACGCTTCTGGACTTAGTCGATTTCTATCTTCTTCTAAGGCTTTTAGTGTAGTAGCAAGACTCAATGCTTTTGCTATCAGGCATTGAGGGGGTTGAGTGAAGGTTCATCACTCAATGCTTTTGTACTTGACCGCCTTCTATCATCTTAGGCTTTATCATAACACGACGCCTTCTTCTTTATCGTCAAGCGAGTTGTGTTCACTCGACACTTCTAGACTTTGTCATATATTCAGCCTGCCAATAATTGGGCATTGACAGATTCAACAATACTCGAAGATGGCATTGAGTGAATTGTCGTCACTCAATGCTTGTGGACTTGGCCGCATAATTGCTTTGTAGACAACATGGCTTTGACTGTCCACAACTAACTCAGCACTTTATGGCATCTGATATTGAGTGAACTAGCTTCACTCAACGACTATGGACTTTGGCAATTTTCAGCCTCTCCACTAACATTACATGACATCTGGCGTTGAGTGAACAGTCATGAATTAATGCATGTGTACTTAGACAAATTTCTATCTCTCCACATCTTTACTTTGTGATTACCTATCACATAAATTGGAATACCTGTCCTATAATTATTTCAAGGACTAACCTGCATGCATGAAATTGAACATACATCAAATACAATACTGTGTATATCATTTACTTGCTTGACTTCTTCAAATCTTCTTCAAATCTGGGACATTGTGGGCAATGGACCCAACAATCTTCCCCTATATGAAGAAGTCAAAACCCTCAATCAAAATCCTTAGTCAATGACATACACTAACATAGGCAGTAATAAAACATAACTTAGAGAACTTATAACAAGAGAACAAGTTATAGTTACCACACTTTCCTTGCCCGCGGGGTGAACATCATCACACCTGCTCCCCCTGAATTGCTGCTACTTGTCCTTGATCATTTTGATCATTTCCTTCTAATAGATCTGATACACTTATATCCTTCTCATTTGTATCCTTCTCTCCCCCTTTTTGATTTTTGTCAATAGTTAGGGAGGCTCTGATTATCTGCTCCCCATTTTTGAGTACAGATAAGTAACTCTTACAGTAGTTGAGCCACTTGGGAGTGCTAGAGATGTGATGCTCCTTCCCCCTTTTTGGATACCACTTGAATCTACCTACGCAAGTGTTGGACTTGCTCTCCCGCAACTAAAGAATCCTCTATCATACTTCCTGGTAGACATTCTTGTCTATACCAGTCCGGATAGTACTTGAACATGATACCACTAAAGGTATACCAGTTAAAAATCTTCATTCCACTGAAGAAAAATTCCACCTGTAATAAATAGTATAACCTACAATAACATGAGGGGCAACTAAAGCTATACCATGTGGAGCATACCCAACTCAAACTTTAAGGTTTTGAATTTTGCTTAATTTAGTGGCTTAGTGAAGATGTCAGCCACTTACTTGTCTATAGGGAAAAACTCAAGGTTGATATCTTCATATTGCAGATGCTCCCTAATAAAATGATATTTTATCTCAATATGCTTAGTCCTGCTGTGTGAGACAGGATTACTAATAATTGAGATGACACTAGTAGAATCACAATATAAGGGACTTCTACTTATGTAGAGGTTATAATCCTGGAGCTGATGCTGGATCCGTAGCAATTGACTAAAGTAGCTACTTGCTGAGATGTACACGGACTCTATAGTTGAGATTGCAACATTTGTTTGCTTCTTGCTACTCCAAGACACTAGTCTTCCTCCCAAGAACTAATAGGTGCCAAAAGTGCTCTTCTTGTCCTCTTTACAGCCTGCAAAATCTGCATCTAAATTGTCTGTTAGTTCAAACTCCCCATTTCTAGGGTACAATAGGCCAAGATCTAGTGTGCCCTTAATATACCTCGGAATTCTCTTTCCAGTAAAGTAGTGAGATTCTTTATGGCAAGCCTGATACTTAACACAAACTCATGTAACATACATGATGTCTGGCCTACTTGCAGTTAGATATAGAAGGGAGCCAATTATCCATCTATACATAGTTTCATCAATAGTTTTCTCTTCCTCATCTTTGCCTATAGGCATACTTGACCCCATAGGAGTTTTTACGGTGTAGGCAGTCTCCATACCAAACTTTTTGATTAACTCCTTGGTAAACTTAGACTGGGATATGGACAAGTCATAATCAGTCTGTCTTACTTGGAGTCCCAAGAAGAAATTAAGTTCACCCATACTGCTCATCTTAAACTTCCCTTTCATAAGTTTTTCAAACATCCTACAAAGGTTATCATCAATAGATCCAAAGATAATATAATAAACATATATCTGGACTAGGATTATCTTACCCTTAGATTCCCTTTGGAATAGGGTCTTGTCTATCTTCTCCCTTGAGAATTTATTCTCAATTAGGAAGCTTGTCAATCTATCGTACCATGCTCTAGGGGCTTGCTTCAACCCATATAGATCTTTCCTAAGTCTACAAACAGAATCAGGTGAGTTAGGAACAACAAAACCTAGAGGCTGCTTAACATAGACTTCTTCTTTTAAGTTACCATTCAGGAAGCCTGACTTCACATCCATCTG
Organism: Platanthera zijinensis; assembly: GCA_039513925.1. NCBI lineage: Eukaryota > Viridiplantae > Streptophyta > Magnoliopsida > Asparagales > Orchidaceae > Platanthera > Platanthera zijinensis. The sequence goes on from CM077082.1 coordinate 81,828,546, forward strand.
GTTGACCTTGAATCCCTTGTGTGCAACATATGCAAGGAATTGTCTGATGGCTTCCAATCTTGCTATAGGGGAAAAGTTTTGATTAAAATCAATACCTTCTTCTTGTTTGTACCCCTTAACTACTAGTCTGGCCTTATTCTTGATTATAATGTCATTTTCATCAAGTTTATTCCTGTAAATCCACTTGACTCTAATGAAATTATATCCTTGTGGTCTGGGAACCAGATTCCAGATCTTACATCTCTTTAACTGGTTCAGTTTTTCTTGCATAACAACAATCCAAAACTTATCTATGTTAGCCTCTTCAAATCTCTTCAGCTCAACCTGCAATATGAAGCTTGAGTATAGTATTGTGTTGATACTTCTGTTCCTGGTCACTACACCTTGGCTAACATTACCATTGATCTGGTGTCTTGGATGATCCCTTAGATGCCTGACTACTGGAGGCAATCATGCTTCAGCATTAGCCATAAGGGTAGCTACTTGCTGATCTTCATCCACCTCACTTGTGTCTTGTAGTCCTTCTACTAGAATATCAATTTCAACAGCTTTATCTTGGATTTATGGAGCAACTTCTTTGAGAGTTAGCTAGTCCATAATCTGTTCTGTACCTGCTATACTAGAAGAGGAGCTTAGAAACTCACTATTAATTATAGTAGACTGATCAAAGAATACTTGTATAGATTCTTCTACAACTTGGCTTTTCAAGTTGTAGATCCTTGATGGGCTAAAACCCGAACAGGCAAGTGTACCTGTCGAATCGTAGTATCAAGGTCGTATTAAAACTCTGGAAGGCAAGTAATATTACTCACAACGACTTTATTATCCTACCGAACGATTGATGAGTTTTGAAAATTAAATTGAAATAAAATTAAAAAGAGAAATAAACAATTGCAAAAGAGTGCTCGATCGACGATTCACTTTGAAATAAAATAACGAAATAATTTAGTTAGCATTTGCAATTCTATTAAGACCGTGATGGATCTGATATTAGGAAATAATCTCGCTAGAGCATTAAATCCCCTAACTTATAGACGTTCTGACCGAAATCTCTTTCAAGTCAAAAAGGCCTAAAGTCACATTACCGAAGTGACCCGCACTATTGGATTTGACTCCAATCCGGAGGATTTACGTCATCCTATCTCTAGGGGTGCGTTCAACTGCTTACTTCCTTAAGTGATCTTTCATATTCACGAGCCTCTCGGCTACTCAAATACGAGATCGGAATCTACTACCGTATACTAGCAATACGGAGTCGATACGAAATAAAGCAAGGAAGGATCAAAAATAGAAAAATACAAATGCAAACATAAAATAAAAGATCCGTTATTTCATCACAAAGCTTATCGCGATCGGGCACAAAAACTATTTAGCTAAGCATGATTGGAAGGGAAATAAGAATGATAAGAAAAAAAGAAATTCATTTGCATTGATGATAAAAGAAGGGGCACAAAACAAAAAGAGAAGAGAGAATATTTTACTATCAAAACAAAAAGAGATTACACTTAAAATTTAACAAGAAAATAAAAAAGGAACTCTCACTTGCTCTCTACAAAATCTACTACAAAAACTTCACAAAAAACTACTGTTTTAAAACAAGAGGCAAGGGGTCCTTTATATAGGAGAGGGAGAATGTTCTAGATGAGGGGAGATAAAGGGGTGGTCGGCCATGTAGGAGGAGAAAGATTCATGCATTTTATTCAATGAAGGGGAGAGAGAAAGGGAAGGTTCATGTATTTTAATAATGGAAGGAGAGAGAGAAGGCTACATGCATTGTATTGTATTTAATGGAAGTGGAAATAAAAATATAAAATAAAGAGCAGGGGGATGAATGGAAGTGTGTATAAGGGGAAAGAAAAGGGGGGGGGCGGCCTCATGCTTGGAGATATTCATGCATGTAATAAATGGAGAGAGAGGGAGAGAGAATGAATGAGGTGGAAAGGTGCATGCATGCATGGGGAAATTAATGTGGAGGGAGAGAGAGGTTGCCGGCCACATGGGATAAAATTGGCTATTTGTATTGGCTTTATGAGGGCTCGGGTAGGAGGAAAAGGGCTACTCCAAGTGGGCTGAAAATAATGTTTGTGGGCTAAAAATAGGAGCCGGGTTGGACTTGCTTGTAAGTGCTCGGGTTGGGCTGCTTGGGCTGCATGGTGAGGAAGTGGGCTGGCCGAGCATGGATGAAGGGCTGCTCTTGTAGGCTGCTCCAAAGGCTCGGGTTGAGGGCTAGGTGCTGCTCCAAATCTTGTGGGTTGCACCATATTGAGGGCTCGGGCTGTACATTTAGATGAAGAGGGCTACTTCATATGCAATGGAGGAGGCCGGGCTGCACAATGCTTGAACCTACAAAACAAAACAAAACAAAACAAAACATTAGACACATAATAATATGTATAAATATTGAACATAATAAGCAAAACATCACATAATATAATGCAACATAAGAAGACATAAATATAACAATGATAACACATTAAACACAACATAAAAATAAATAACAAACATACTAAAACATAAACATAACATAACAAAAACACATAATAAAGTTAGAGATTATAATATCCTAACATAAAAGACAATTAAATGAGAAATAAAACAAAATAAGCATAAAATAAAAGAAATTATAAATAAACTTAAGATTTTGGGCTTATAAACTATACCAAAAATGATGACTAAAACAAGTCATCAAACTCCCCCATGCTTAGTCTTTTGCTATTCCAGAGCAAAAGGAAGAGAAATATTTATAAGACATTATAAAATTTTCAATTAAACAAAAAAATTATTTACATCAAAATCTAGCCAAAAATAAAATTTAGGGATTTACGAATGAAGTCCTAAATTATGAAATTAAGGTGAAAAGAGAGAAATATTTAGCCAAAAATTTTCTAATAAATTAACTTGCACTCAAAATGGAGTAAAGTGCAAACAAGGTTAGTTTGAAATTATAAAAACCTTAAGTTGAAAGAAACTTACAGAAAAAATTGCAACCTACTACTTATGCTCTCCAAATATTTTAATTTAAAAACTAAGATAATAATATTGGCTAAGGGGTTTGAGGAGGAAATTAACATGAAGAGGTCTTTGATTGGAGGTGATCATCATTATTTTTTTCTTCACACCCCACACAATTTTTTTTAAATAAAATATATATGTAATACCAGAAAATGATAGAGTAACATCCTATCACATCCCCCGACATATATGAACTTTTAATTCCTCTTTTCATTTTTGGGTTGCATATGTGTACAAGAGAATAAGGAACTAACATCTCCTTATTCCCATGACATATGATCTAACAATAAAAAGAAAAAGAGAATTGGGTAAGGATAAGGGATTAAACAAGATTTTATAAAATAAACTAAAATACTATAGAGCAACTACTAGTAGATTGAGATTTCCTAAGAATCTAAAAGCATGAGGTAATAATCATTAGAATCCAAAATTGTTAAGCAAAATTACTACAAAATTTAAACTATTTAAAATAAAAGAGAAAAAGTGCTAAATAAACTACTCTAAGCAAATTAAAATCATAAGATTATCCTCAAAACTAAATCACTAAATATAAAATTTAACTAAATATGATGAAATAAAAGATTAGCAAAGAATGCTTATAAACAAACTCAAACTAAATTTCTGAAAATAACAAAAAGCTAAGCATGAGGTTTATTATTTTTTTGATTTTTTGACATTTTTCATTTTTTTTGGTTTTGAAATATGATCTTTTTTTTGGAATTTTTGATTTTATAATTTTTTTTGGGTTTTTTAATAAGGCTAAATAAAAGCATTAAAAGGCATAATATAACTATACTAATTTTAAGAAATTTAAAACTTTTTTTTTAAAACTTTTTTTTTTAGAATGGAAAGAAGAAAGAAAAAAACTAAACCCTCCCCCATGCTTAAATTTTGCATTGTCCTCAATGAAAAATAAAAAAAATAACGAAAAAGGAAGAAGAAGGGGGAGGGGGGTGCAATAAAGTAAATAAAAAAAAGAAAATGACTTCCCCGGATTCGTAAGGTCGAATGCAGATGTCGCTCCCTAATGCTTGAGCTGGACACCGGCTCAGTCCTAAGGAAAAGAGCAAAGGATGGAGCAAAACGAACCGCCGGGGGTTTTTATTCCTGCAAAACAAAATAAGCAAACAAAAAAAGAAAAAGAAAAAGGGATAAGCAAGGGGTGCCTCCCAAGAGCGCTCTTTGTTTAACGTCGTCTGAGCCCGACGTTATTGGTTAGCTAAATGGATAATAAAAAGTAAAGTGAAGTGGTAACTCCCTAAGTATGTGCTTAGGGGAGTAAATCATAAAAAAGTAAAATTGAAGAATCGCACCGACATGCGGTGGAGTCTTCAAGAGAATGACGCCCGAAAATGAACGGACGGAATTATAGAAGAACTCCGCCGTATGTAACATGGGAAAGAAAGGGTCGTCAAAAGAAGAAGAAAGAAAAGAAGTAGAAATAGAAAGAGGAATAAAAGAAGTATAAAAAGAAATTTCATCAACGAAAATGTCACAAGGAGAATGAGAGACTTGTGAAATTTTGGGAGAAGAAGGGGTAGAGAAGACTAAAGAAGAATTATCTAAAATAAAAGAAGAAGAAAAAGACTCGCTAAAACTAGAAAACATTGGAACAGTTAAGGATGAGATTGAAATGGAATCATGAACGTCTTTAGAAGGAGAAATATGAGATGTCTCGTCATCCTCAACGGGTAAGAAGCACGCCGGAATATCCATAGAGGTGTCTTCCAAAGGAGGAAGAAAACAATCCGGAATATCCGAATAGTTATCCTCCTCGAGAGGAAAAAGACAAGCCGAGATATCCGGTGACTCATTACAAGATGAAATTGGAGGAGACAGAGAAGAAGACGAAGAAAAAGAAGCGGCCTCACGAGAAAAATAATCCCTAATGGTCTTGAAATGCGAATTAATATTATTAATAGAAGTTTGCATTTCAAGATACTCATTATTGATAGAATTAAAATTAAAATTTGGAGGCGCGGCGCTTTGCGTGGCAAAATAGTAAGAAAAATAAGACGGGTTCCCCATCTCCCAAGTAGGATAAAAATTGGAGTAAGGGTCAAATTGGCCATTTTGACTTTCCCAGAAAAATTAAAATCAAAAGAGGGAGGGGTTCCCGAAAGACATTCAGAATAAAAGTTGTCGGGCGACCCGCAAGAAGCGCAAAAATACGATGATGCCATAAAAAAACTGTTACCAAAAAAGAAAAAGAAATTTTTTTTTTGATTTTTTTTGAAAAATAGTTTTTTTAATGGATTGGCTCCCGAACTTCCCAAGGGCTACCCGGTGAAGGGTTCGCAAGGTACTAGGTAAAATGGTGGCGCTTAAAGACCCTTACCCTTTTGAAGAGAATTTAGGTTGGGTAGAAATAAGATGATGTGGGTTTATTATAATATATATAATAATAAAAATAATAATAATAATATTTTTTGAATTTTAGTAGAAGTAATAAATTCGATGCTTTCGTAATATTGCCAAAAATAGTCCCCGGCAACCGCGCCAAAAACTTGATGGGCTAAAACCCAAACATGCAAGTGTACCTGTCGAATCGTAGTATTAAGGTCGTATTAAAACTCGGGGCAGGCAAGTACTATTACTCACAACGACTCTATTATCCTACTGAACGATTGATGAGTTTTGAAAATTAAATTGAAATAAACTTAAAAAGAGAAATAAACTATTGCAAAAGAGTGCTCGATCGACGATTCACTTTGAAATAAAATAACGAAATAATTTAGTTAGCATTTACAATTCTATTTAGACCGTGACGGATCCGATATTAGGAAATAATCTCGCTAGTGCATTAAATCCCCTAACTTATAGACGTTCTGACTGAAATCTCTTTAAAGTCAAAAAGGCCTAAAGTCGCATTACCGAAATGACCCGCACTATTGGATTTGACTCCAATCCGGAGGATTTACGTCATCCTATCTCTAGGGGTGCGTTCAACTGCTTCCTTCCATGAGTGATCTTTCATATTCACGAGCCTCTCGGCTACTCAAATACGAGTTCGGAATCTACTACCGTATACTAGCAATACGGAGTCGATACGAAATAAAGCAAGGAAGGATCAAAAATAGAAAAATACAAATGCAATCATAAAATAAAAAATGCGTTATTTCATCGCAAAGCTTATCGCGATCGGGCACAAAAACTATTTAGCTAAGCATGATTGGAAGGGAAATAACAATGATAAGAAAAAAAGAAATTCATTTGCATTGACGATAAAAGAAGGGGCACAAAACAAAAAGAGAAGAGAGAATATTTTACTATCAAAACAAAAAGAGATTACACTAAAAATTTAACAAGAAAATAAAAAAAGGAACTCTCACTTGCTCTCTACAAAATCTACTACAAAAACTTCACTAAAAACTACTGCTTTAAAACAAGAGGAAAGGGGTCCTTTATATTGGAGAGGGAGAATGTTCTAGATGAGGGGAGATAAAGGGGTGGCCGGCCATGTAGGGGGAGAAAGATTCATGCATTTTATTCAATGAAGGGGAGAGAGAAAGGGAAGGTTCATGTATTTTAATAAATGGAAGGAGAGAGAGAAGGCTACATGCATTGTATTGTATTTAATGGAAGTGGAAATAAAAATATAAAATAAAGAGGAGGGGTATGAATGGAAGTGTGTAGAAGGGGCAAGAAAAGGGGGGGTCGGCCTCATGCTTGGAGATATTCATGCATGTAATAAATGGAGAGAGAGGGAGAGAGAATGAATGAGGTGGAAAGGTGCCTGCATGCATGGGGAAATTAATGTGGAGGGAGAGAGAGGTGGTCGACCACATGGGATAAAATGGGCTATTTGTATGGGCTTTATGAGGGCTCGGGTAGGAGGAAAAGGGCTGCTCCGAGTGGGCTGAAAATAATGTTTGTGGGATGAAAATAGGAGGCCGGGCTGGACTTGCTTGTAAGTGCTCGGGTAGGGCTGCTTGGGCTGCATGGTGAGGAAGTGGGCTTGCCGAGCATGGATGAAGGGCTGCTCTTGTAGGCTTGTAGGCTACTCCAAAGGCTCGGGTTGAGGGCTAGGTGCTGCTCTAAATCTTGTGGGCTGCACCATATTGAGGGCTCGGGCTATACATTTAGATGAAGAGGGCTGCTTCACATGCAATGGAGGAGGCCGGGCTGCACCATGCTTGAACCTACAAAACAAAACAGAACAAAACAAAACATTAGGCACATAATAATATGTATAAATATTGAACATAATAAGCTAAACATCACATAATATAATGCAACATAATAAGACATAAATATAACAAAAATAACACATTAAACAAAAACACATAATAAAGTTAGAGATTATAATATCCTAACATAAAAGACAATTAAATGAGAAATAAATCAAAACAAGCATAAAATAAAAGAAACTATAAATAAACTTAAGATTTTGGGCTTATAAACTATACCAAAAATGATGACTAAAACAACTCATCAATCCTATATGCTTTACTATGATTGTTGTACCCAACAAAAATCCCATCAATGGACTTGGCAACAAACTTAGTCACATTGCACTTCCCATTGTGAAGCACATAACACTTACTACCAATGATTCTTAGATAGCTCAGGTTTGGTTTTCTTCCCTTCAAGATCTCATAAGGAGTCTTCTTGTGGCTCCTTGTGGTGGAGGCTCTATTGAGGACATGACATGTAGTATTTACTGCCTCAGCCCAGAAATATTCTGGGAGAGATGTGTCACTCAACAATGTCCTTCCAACCTCTATGAGAGTCATATTTTTCCTCTGAATAATCCCCTTTTGCTGGGGTGTTCTTGGAGAAGAAAATTCTTGATGAATCCCTTACTCTTCACAGAACATTGTCATGCTATCAGACTAGAATTCAGTCCCATGGTCACTTCGGATTTTGACCACAATACTATTAAACTCATTTTGAATTTGCTTAACAAACTTCATGAATACATCAAGGGTTTCATTCTTTTTCTTAAGAAAGAACACCCAAGCATACCTAGAACAGTCATCAACCACCACAAGGGTGTAGACTTTCATACCAAGACTATTATTGGGTCTATTGATCCCAATGTCCCTTATTTGAAGAAGGCCCAGTGAATAATGTGTACACATGTGGTGATCTAACTTGTGCTCATGTTTAATGATTGCGAGTTGTCCCAGTAATAATTATGGGGCAGGTAGCCTAAATTGCTAAGTAAGGTAAAATACTTACCTAAGTGGTGGACTGACAGAAATCTGTTTAAGTCTATCGGCATTGAGTGAAGGTGACTCACTCAACGCTAGATGACTTAGAGTGCTGATTGAAACTTTTAAAGTCAAAGCCAAAGCAGCGGCAAGCTGAGAATGTGGCTAAGTCCACAGGCATTGAGTGAAGTCAACTCACTCAATGCCATACAACAAAAAGCTGTGAGACAGGCTAAAGCAGTAAAAGACTAAGTTGAAATGAGCAGAAAAGTGACTAAGTCCACAAGCATTAAGTGAAGTAAACTCACTCAATGTCATATAGCTAAAGGTGGATAAGTAGTTTGGCATTGAGTGTTGAAGACACACTCAACGCCACACAGTAAAAAGCTATGTGTCGAATTGAGTTCAGAGTTCGTCGAACTGAGTTCAGAGTTCTTCGAACTTAGTTCAGAGTTCGTCGTGCTGAGCCCATCATTCGTCGAACTAAGTTCAAAGTTTGAGAATCTGAGTTAGTCGAACTAAGTTCAGAATTTGTCGAACTGAGTTCAGAGTTGAGTGAGGCATGCTAACTCAACTCTCTCAGCGCCTAAGATGTTATATACCCAGAAAATTGGCTAAGGAAAAAAGCGTTGAGTGAAGTATGCTCACTCAACGCTCTCAACGCCTAATTTATAGAATGTATAGGCTAAGGCACAAGGCGTTGAGTGAGGTGTGCTCACTCAACGCTCTCAATGCCAGACATGCAGAAAAGGCTACAAATTGGTTAAGGCTAAAAGAGTTGAGTGGAGCTTGCTCACTCAACGTTATCAACGCCTAGATAGACAGAATTCTATCTAAGTGTTTTTGCATTGAGTGAAGCTCATTCACTCAATGCCTATTCTACTGATGCTTAATTTTGGCTAAGTCCAAGGTGCTGACATCAACAAAATCGACAAGGTCAAATAAGTTCAAATCTAGTACGGTGAAGCTACAAAACAAGACAAACTCTGCTAAGAAGCTACTATACGTCCTCTTCCGTTAAAGCAAGGCGTAGCTTGAAGCTACAGTTGGGCCCATTGATTTATAAGAGCTGTTGATCAATGAATTACAAAAGGATGAGATAGGCCAAGACACAAGACAACTTTTAGGGCATTATCAATTCATAAAGATAGCAACCGACTTCTTCTTCAACATCATTGTGGCTGTGAAGAGAAGAACATAGAGCAAAATGACTCGAGGTCTAAAGGCTCAACAAGTTAGCTGTTTGTCTTGATCTTCGACTATAACAAGAATAGAGGACGTCTCTAAAGAAGAAAAGAAAGTCAGCTGGTGTTATTTGTAACATCCCATTTCCGGCTAGACCCCTAGGAGTCGGTTGGTCGTAACAGAACCCTAGGAAGCCCAAAAAATTGAAATAATCGACCGAGATTTCGGGTCACGGGTTGGTCACACCCGTGACTGACCCGTCATGCCTATGACATAGGGCGTGACCACGTTCGACGATCGTCGATTTCAGTTCGACGGTCGTCGACCCATAATTGGCCACACGGGCCTGTCACGCCCGTGACTCACAATGTCACGCCCGTGACATAGGGCGTGACCACAATCGACGATCGTCGATTTCAGTTCGAAGGTCGTCGACCCAGAATGGGCCACACGGGCCTATCACGCCCGTGACCCACAATGTCACGCCCGTGACATAGGGCGTGACCACGTTCGACAATCGTCGATTTCAGTTCGACGGTCGTCGTCCCATAATTGGCCACACGGGCCTATCACGCCCGTGACTCACAATGTCACGCCCGTGACATAGGGCGTGACCACGATCGACGATCATCGATTTCAGTTCGACGGTCGTCGACCCAGAATGGGCCACACGGGCCTGTCACGCCCGTGGCCCACAATGTCACGCCCGTGACATAGGGCGTGACCATGTTCGACGATCGTCGATTTCAGTTCGACGGTCGTCGACCCAGAATTGACCACCCTTTGACGATCATCGATCTCAGTTCGATGATCGTCGAACCCAGAATTGGCTATCTGGGCCTGTCACGCCCGTGACCTATGTGTCACGCCCGTGACAAAGGCCGAAACGTCAGCCAGACTGAAAATTTCGGTAACCGACGTTGTAATCAATTCGGATTATGGGAAGTTACACAAGGAGTATTTATGGGCAGTTTCCTATTTTAATTATTTAAGTAAATAAGGAAATGCTAGTCCAATAGGAAATTGCCACCTGGCAAACATCTCTTCGTTTCCAGCAATTCAATTACCAGCATCATAACCGAAACGTTATTAAGAAGAAATATTAATGGCCATGAACGTTTCAACCTTTCCCCTCCCTCCTCTCTTCCCTTTAAAAAGGCCCCTTAGGCTCAAGGATGAAGTTTCCCAGCCCTTACCTGAAGTTTCGAGTCTCCTACTGTGCTGTAGAAGAATTCCGACGACGCCACCACCGCGCCATGACAGTCCAACGTCCATCTCGCCGTCAAACCATGAATAAGGTCCTCCTCTACTATTTCTTCTATGGATAGATCTTAGAAATCATTAGGAGAGATATCGGGCTCAAAAGAGTCGGATCGGGTGAGCATTTCCATGCTTTTCCGAAATTCGCATGGTGGCGGGTTCGCCGGAAACCGCCTCTCCGGCGGCCGTGCCGCCGCCCGACGGTAGCCCTCACCTCAACAGAGGTGGTGGTGGTGGTAGCCGGCCAGGGAGATAGCTGGATGGCCGGGAAATAGCTTTGGAAAAAGCTACAAGAAACTAAGCTTTCAAGCTTCTGGTTTCGGGCTGTTGAAGAAGATGAACAGTGGCATGAGAATTAAATTCTATTTTTAAAGCAATTTCCGAATAAAAATATCTGTCACTTTAAATAATTTGGGAAAAATACTTAGAGGCTCCTACAGGAAAAATGGTCAACATAGAAAATGTAGCCCTTGAAGTCTAGTTTAATTTAAAATTGATTTCACTCGATTTGGAGTCCTAGCTAGACCACAGCACCCCTTTTGGTGAGGTCTATCCAGAGGGCTGTCTTGACCTTAGAAAACTTCCCCACCCCAATCCAGTCATCAAAATGACTTGAGGTTTTGGGTGTGGCCTAATATTATCTATATATAGATGTTGTCCAAAAATTAAGATTTTTGGGAAATGTTTCTCTATAGTTTTTAGAAAAATTCAATAATCCTAGCTTAATTTAATTAGATGGCTAAAAGACTTCCAAACCCTCCCAAAGTTTTGTGAGTGGTCCCTGGGTTTATCATAAGGCTTTGGTAAAAATTTCATCTCATTTGGAGATGTTTTGGTTAGGTTTGTGTCCAACCCTAGGTTGATCCTTATAGGATAATTTAAGATCAAACACCCCTTGGTATTTGAGTGGCCATATCACCTCAACAGGGGCTGATATTTTGGTCACTGGATTTTTAGTGCATGACACACCCTCCAAAGGAGTTTGGAGTGGTTTGGTGTAGGGTAGCCCTAGAACTCTAGGGAGAATCCCTTAATGGTGGATTTGTAGGGTTGTGAAGGTCATGAGGTCAAATTACCTTGGTCTGACTTGAAATTTGGTGGAGAGGACCATAGGGACATTAAAGTTCTCTGGTAAAAATATTAGGGTATTTGGAGACCTTTAGCCCACCTAAAACCCTAACCCTAGTTTAGGTCACCAACCTTAATTTGAGTTATTAAACTATTAAATGAATTACAAATCAAGCAAAAATTTGGGTAGAGTGAGGTTATGGTCCAAGTAGATATAATATAATATTGTTGAGATTTTTGGATTATTTTATACAGTACTTCATTTACAACTTTAATGGTACCCTGGATATTTATTTTGATGAGTATGGAATTTCTGTTTGCTGGAATATTATGAAATCTTGGATTAGTGCATATTATAGTATGATACTCCTTATGTAATTTTCTTGGAAATTTTATCTGATTATTTTAGGTACTTTATTCTTTAAGGTGCTAAATGTGATATACAGTCAAAAATACAAATGGTGCCCAATTATTGATTGGAAAATTATGAAATTTGATCAGTGGGTGTTTCAAATTATGATAGTCACCTAGTAATTTTCTCTGGAATTTTAAATGGATAGAAACAGTACCTCCTTCATTAAGTTATGAAAATTAGTATCTTACTTTAAAATAAATTCAGAGTTCAAATAATGGAGAAAAATTATGGTACTTGGTTTATGATGGTTTTAGGACACTATATAGCTTACATAATTTTCTTGGAATTTTTGGATAATTATTTACAGTACTTTCTTCACGATATAGTAAAAGTAGCCGAAAATGGTAAATTAGGAAATATATGCATAAACATCTCTGGAATTTCTCAGAACTTGGAATTGCTGTTTAAATGTTGGATATGATTTTTACTGATTTTATGATGATTTATTATTGACTCATTAGTGCACTTCATGTTCATACAAGGGCATTTGGGATCTTAGAATAAATAAATTAAATGCCAAATGAAACAAGAAAATTATTAAATTCTGGATTTAGACTATTTAGGTCATGGTAGACCTCCAGTAAATATTATATGGGATTTGGAAGAAAGTTGGGAGTACCACCCCTTGCATACCTCATAAAGATTAGGACGGTCTGCGTTTAGTAAAACTGCAGAAGCGGAGCTAGAGTGGCTAATGAACTTGGAGATGGAATTTCGATAGTTTGCTGGTTTGGATAGGGTGGGTTAAATCAAGTTCATTATTGGAAGTCAGGATGGGTAGGTTGTGAGATTGACTAGTGATAGGTAGTGTTCGGGTTCGACGGAAGACCGTCCTCCCCGAGAAGAGGAAGAGTCAAAGCCACCCTAGGAATAGCCCACTGTAATACGAGAAGGGAATGGGTTAAGGGAACCAATCAAGTATGATAAGTGCCTTGGAAAGGGAGTTTTGTGATTCACCCCATCATAGCTCTTAGTACCGCTGCGAGCCCTTCACCGGGTAACCCTCGGGAAGTCCAAGGTTAACCTTGAATCTTAGGAATAAAATGATCAAGAGTAACCCTAATAATAGTTGTACCTCACACCTACACTTGTACACTTAGGAAGAAGAATTGGCATGGAATGGGTAGAGTAGGTCCATAGTCTAAGGGCCTACTAGAAATGGCTATGGTTTGGTTGGTAATTTGGAAGTCCAGGGAGCAGGATGCTCGGGGACTTGGTATATACTTGGTAGCCTAGAGAGCTGGAGGCTCAGTAATATGAGAACTTATACAAATATAATTGTCATGATTGCATGTGCATAAAAGTGGTGGGTCATCGGTACTAGGCGATCGATCACACCGACAGCGGTACGTTGACTCGGCGAAAAGCCTGGTGTGTACAGCCAGCACAAGTACGCAGATACTCTAGGTTGTGTTCTTCTAGGGGCGTACGGAAGGGCTAGGCCTGGTAGTGTGGTTACTCGCCTAGGAGTGGGGGGCCCGACTCACTGTCTCCGTTTGCCACAACGGAGGTTCTTGGGGGTGAAGCTAGCCTCCCGAACAGGGGGAACTAAAGGTCTGTGCGCATAGAGTCGGTGGGTGTGTTGCACTTGCTTGTGCATTTCATAGCATAATTGTGTGTCATAGCATAAACATGCCACCTAACGTATAAAATGGTATGGGACGTTTTATACGATAGGCCCTGCAAAACGACCCCTTGGTCTATAGGGGTAATCCCTATAAATCAATGGTTATATTTCTTGTATTTTCACTTACTTGCCATTCCTTACTGTTTGACAACCGACACCCCAACGTATAAGTGGTATGGGACACTCTATACAATGGGAGCCTTGCAAAAGATCCCTTGGCTTATGCGCTTCCGCGCATAAGTTAAGGTTACATTTTTTACTTTCTGTGCTATCTTATTTACTATAGAATTGCTAGCATAGGCCCGCTGTCACCTGTTTATTTGACTTAATCTCCACCTTCATGTCCATCCCTTTCTTCCTCTCCGCTCGGTACCTAGGAGCCATGGGGTAAGGGGTAGGGGATGATAGTGCTTAGTCTTTATGACTAACGGTTTTTGAACCACAACATTTTAGGTGTACCATATGGAAGGGTCCCGGGTGTTGCAGTTTCTGACAGAATTGACCCCGCGACCGTGTTACCATTGCCACCAGCCGGGACATACACGGGTTAAATGCCCCTTGATGGGTGGGATCCCACCAGCTCAGTGACCAGGAGGCCGAAGACGTAGACGCCGACGTGGATCGCGAGGCGGCGACGACAGGCCAAAAAGGAAGAAGCACCCAGAGATACAGCACCAGCAGAGCACGGAGTCGGTGGAGATGGGCCAGTCTAGCTTGGGTGCTCTCAGCTCAGTGACAGTTACGGTGACGCTTAGTGTTAGTTTTGCTTTCGCGAGTGACTTGTAGTGAGGATATGATGTACTGGGCACAAGCCCTTCTTTGTACTCTGATTATTATTATTGTGGACTCTCCCTTCGTGGAGATTAATATATACATGTGATTATGTGGACTTGCTTTTACTTTATTATGCTACTATTCTGCGATCGAAAAGGTCCGGCAGAATTGGCGTTTTGTAGTGGCGACCTTCTCGTGAGTCGGTGTCACCGCAAAGCGACAGTTCTGGGCTAAGACCCCGGTGGTTGAAAAAGAAAAAAAAGGGGTCTTACAAGTGGTATCAGAGGGAAACCTCGATCGGAAAAGTAGCAGTCCACTAACCCTGGGTCACCCCCGCTCGAGTTTAGTTTGGGGACAAACTAAAGCAGCGGAAGCAGTGGTGTGCCCATAAGGGAAATCACATGTGAAAGTCCACTTCATCGTTAATTGGAATCCTTCTCTGTAGCCTGTGGCATACCCTGCCCACAGCAGGGAACACCTCCGGCGGCAGGGAACATTTAACATAATTCTCTAGTCTACGACGTAGACTCAACCAACTAGGACTCGTGACTAACCATGGCAATTTATAGTGTGCCCTAGTTCAAAATAGACCTTGGGTATGAATTTGGTTAAGGTAAGGAGATACCCAAAGAGAATAAAGGAGGAGTTTAGCACGAGAATGACTACCTAAGATGAAAACTCAGGTGTCCCTACTATCCCAATCAACGATTATTCGAAGCGGTAGACTACTTTAAGGAGAATTGAGACCAATAATACATTAGCAGAATGGTAAAATACAAGTAGTCTTAACCCTCAACACTAGTAACAAAATTACCTAGAGGCAACCACCGAGACAAACACTGAGGGTCGG
Organism: Platanthera zijinensis; assembly: GCA_039513925.1. Lineage (NCBI taxonomy): Eukaryota > Viridiplantae > Streptophyta > Magnoliopsida > Asparagales > Orchidaceae > Platanthera > Platanthera zijinensis. Next base: position 81,843,893 of record CM077082.1, read on the forward strand.
ATAGGAATGCAAGTTCGGAAGATACCCATGTGGGATTGGGAACATTTTGACCCGGATAAAGTTGTCGTAAATGTGACTCAGAGAGTTTAAGGTATGGAGTATATTAACGAGTTTCAGGGTGGAACCCCAAGTCGAAGATTGATGCCCTAGAAATAGTGCACCCAGCTAGGACAGATGTAACAGGGTGATATCCAGGATACTTAGCCCAAGATAGGTAAGGGCTGATCTTTTGTTTATTGGGGGCTAAACCTTTGTTTATTGGGCAAATTAGTATTGGCTTGTGTTTCCCTGGATTCAGGATGAAGATCCGAAGGCATTGGGATCAGATTTTGTCGAAGACACCGAGGCTCAACTGAGACTAATCAGAGACAGAATGTTAGAAGCGCGGAGTAGACAAGCTAAGTTTTATAACGCCCGACATCGTCAGGTGGAGTTCAGGTGGGGAGACCGAGTGTTTTTGAAGATCCGGCCCATGCATGGAGTTTCACAAGTGCGTGGTTGGAGGAAGAAGTTCAGCCTTAGGTATATGGGCCCTTCCGGGATCCTAGAGTGGATCGGGCCCTAGCTTACAGGCTGGAGTTGCCACCAGAGCTGGCAGCTCTGCACGACGTATTCTACGTTTCTTCACTTAGGAGGTCTTTACTGCGCCCGGAGCAGCAGATTTTGACCACAGATGGACGGGTAGCTTCCAACTAGTCAGTTTACTTGGAGCCGATTCGGATCGATGGCAGAGGAGTACGGACTTTGCGTCGGAAGAAGGTTCCGTTAGTCAAGGTTCTGTAGAACAAGCATGGACAGGAGGAGCATACAGGGGAGCCACAGGACTCGATGCGACAAAGGTATCCGGAACTTTTCGATCGGGTATACCTCACAACCCCTCTGGACAATCAAACTGCATTCCTATTTTAAACCAATAAGACCGAAATTTCAAGAATAAGGGCTAACCCTTTGTTTATTGGGGGTATATACCTTGACAATTGGACGAATGGTTCTTAGAATCAAAACTGCACACTGCAAACGTAACGCAGAGATGTAGATCTTTCAACTCTCATGGGATGTTACAAGCTTCCCCTCCCGATTGGAGCCCCGTAGACTTAACCTAGATTTCGGGGACGAAATCTTTGTTTTGTTTATTGGGATTTATAACATCCCATTTCCGGCTAGACCCCTAGGAGTCGGTTGGTCGTGACAGAACCCTAGGAAGCCCAAAAAATTGAAATAATCGACCGAGATTTCGGGTCACGGGTTGGTCATGCCCGTGACCGACCCGTCACGCCTGAGACATAGGGCGTGACCACGTTCGACGATCGTCGATTTCAGTTCAACTGTCATCGACCCATAATTGGCCACACGGGCCTGTCACGCCCGTGACTCACAATGTCACGCCCGTGACATAGGGCGTGACCACGATCGACGATCATCGATTTCAGTTCGACGGTCGTCGACCCAGAATGGGCCACATGGGCCTGTCATGCCCGTGACCCACAATGTCACGCCCGTGACATAGGGCATGACCACGTTCGACGATCGTCGATTTCTATTCGACGGTCGTCGTCCCATAATTGGCCACACGGGCCTGTCACGCCCGTGACTCACAATGTCACCCCCGTGACATAGGGCGTGACCACGATCGATGATCGTCGATTTCAGTTCGACGGTCGTCGACCCAGAATGAGCCACACGGGCCTGTCACGCCCATGGCCCACAATGTAACGCCCGTGACATAGGGCGTGACCATGTTCGACGATCGTCGATTTCAGTTCGACGGTCGTCGACCCAGAATTGACCACCCTTTGACAATCGTCGATCTCAGTTCGATGATCGTCGAACCCAGAATTGGCTATCCGGGCCTGTCACGCCCGTGACCTATGTGTCACGCCCGTGACAAAGGCCGAAACGTCAGCCAGACTGGAAATTTCGGTAACCGACGTTGTAATCAATTCGGATTATGGGAAGTTACACAAGGAGTATTTATGGGAAGTTTCCTACTTTAATTATTTAAGTAAATAATGAAATGCTAGTCCAATAGGAAATCGCCACCTGGCAAACATCTCTTTGTTTCCAGCAATTCAATTACCAGCATCATAACCGAAACGTTATTAAGAAGAAATATTAATGGCCATGAACGTTTCAACCTTTCCCCTCCCTCCTCTCTTCCCTTTAAAAAGGCCCCTTAGGCTCAAGGATGAAGTTTCCCAGCCCTTACCTGAAGTTTCGAGTCTCCTACTATGCTGTAGAAGAATTCCGACGACGCCACCACCGCGCCATGACAGTCCAACGTCCATCTCGCCGTCAAACCATGAATAGGGTCCTCCTCTACTCTTTCTTCTATGGATAGATCTTAGAAATCATTAGGAGAGATATCGGGCTCAAAAGAGCCGGATCGGGTGAGCATTTCCATGCTTTTCCGAAATTCGCATGGTGGCGGGTTCGCCGGAAACCGCCTCTCCGGCGGCCGTGCCGCCGCCCGACGGTAGCCCTCACCTCACCAGAGGTGGTGGTGGTGGTGGCCGGCCAGAGAGATGGTTGGATGGCCGGGAAATAGCTTTGGAAAAATCTACAAGAAATTAAGCTTTCAAGCTTCTGGTTTCGGGCTGTTGAAGAAGATGAACAGTGCCATGAGAATTAAATTCTATTTTTAAAGCAATTTCCGAATGAAAATATATATCACCTTAAATAATTTGGGAAAAATACTTAGAAGCTCCTACAGGAATAATGGTCAACATTGAAAATGTAGCCCTTGAAGTCTAGTTTAATTTAAAATTGATTTCACTCGATTTGGAATTCTAGCTACACCACAGCACCCCTTTTGGTGAGGTCTATCCAGAGGGCTGTCTTGACCTTAGAAAAATTCCCCACCCCAATCCAGTCATCAAAATGACTTGAGGTTTTGGGTGTGGCCTAATATTATCTATATCTAGATGCTGTCCAAAAATTAAGATTTTTGGGAAATGTTTTTCTATAGTTTTTAGAAAAATTCAATAATCCTAGCTTAATTTAATTAGACGGCTAAAAGACTTCCAAACCCTCCCAAAGTTTGGTGAGTGGTCCCTGGGTTTATCATAAGGCTCTGGTAAAAATTTCATCTCATTTGGAGATGTTTTGGTTAGGTTTGTGTCCAACCCTAGGTTGATCCTTATAGGATAATTTAAGATCAAACACCCCTTGGTATTTGAGTGGCCATATCACCTCAATAGGGGCTGATATTTTGGTCACTGTCTTTTTAGTGCATGACACACCCTCCAAGGGAGTTTGGAGTGGTTTGTTCTAGGGTAGCCCTAGAACTCTAGGGAGAATCCCTTAGTGGTGGATTTGTAGGGTTGTGAAGGTCATGAGGTCAAATGACCTTGGTCTGACTTGAAATTTGGTGGAGAGGACCACAGGGACATTAAAGTTCTCTGGTAAAAATATTAGGGTATTTGGAGACCTTTAGCCCACCTAAAACCCTAACCGTAGTTTAGGTCACCAACCTTAATTTGAGTTATTAAACTATTAAATGAATTACAAATCAAGCAAAAATTTGGGTAGAGTGAGGTTATGGTCCAAGTAGATATAATATAATTTTGTTGAGATTTTTGGATTATTTTATACAGTACTTCATTTACAACTTTAATGGTACCCTGGATATTTATTTTGATGAGTATGGAATTTCTGTTTGCTGGAATATTATGAAATCTTGGATTAGTGAATATTATAGCATGATACTTTTTATGTAATTTTCTTGGAAATTTTATCTGATTATTTTGGGGACTTTATTCTTTAAGGTGCTAAATGTGATATACAGTCAAAAATACAAATGGTGCCCAATTATTAAATGGAAAATTATGAAATTTGATCAGTGGGTGTTTCAAATTATGATAGTCACCTAGTAATTTTCTCTGGAATTTTAGATGGATAAAAACAGTACCTCCTTCATTAAGTTATGAAAATTAGTATCTTACTTTAAAATAAATTCACAGTTCAAATGATGGAGAAAAATTATGGTACTTGGTTTATGATGGTTTTAGGTCACTATATAGCTTACATAATTTTCTTGATATTTTTGGATAAATATTTACAGTACTCTCTTCACGATATAGTAAAAGTGGCCGAAAATGGTAAATTAGGAAATATAGGCATAAACATCTCTAGAATTTCTCAGAACTTGGAATTGCTGTTTAAATGTTGGATATGATTTTTACTGATTTTATGATGATTTATTATTGACTCATTAGTGCACTTCCTGTTCATACAAGTGCATTTGGGATCTTAGAATAAATAAATTAAATGCCAAATGAAACAAAAAAATTATTAAATTCTGGATTTAGACTATTTAGGTCATGGTAGACCTCCAGTAAATATTATATGTGATTTGGAAGACAGTTGGGAGTACCACCCCTTGCATACCTCATAAAGATTAGGACGGTCTGCGTTTAGTAAAACTGCAGAAGCGGAGCTAGAGTGGCTAATGAACTTGGAGATGGAATTTCGATAGTTTGCTGGTTTGGATAGGGTGGGTTAAATCAAGTTCATTATTGGAAGTCAGGATGGGTAGGGTGTGAGATTGACTAGTGATAGGTAGTGTTCGGGTTCGACGGAAGACCGTCCTCCCCGAGAAGAGGAAGAGTCAAAGCCACCCTAGGAATAGCCCACTGTAATACGAGAAGGGAATGGGTTAAGGGAACCAATCATGTATGATAAGTGCCTTGGAAAGGGAGTTTTGGGATTCACCCCATCATAGCTCCTAGTACCGCTGCGAGCCCTTCACCAGGTAACCCTCGGGAAGTCCAAGGTTAACCTTGAATCTTAGGAATAAAATGATCAAGAGTAACCCTAATAATAGTTGTACCTCACACCTACACTTGTATACTTAGGAAGAAGAATTGGCATGGAATGGGTAGAGTAGGTCCATAGTCTAAGGGCCTACTAGTAATGACTATGGTTTGGTTGATAATTTGGAAGTCCAGGGAGCAGGATTCTCGGGGACTTGGTATATGCTTGGTAGCCTAGAGAGCTGGAGGCTTGGTAATATGAGAACTTATACAAATATAATTGTCATGATTGCATGTGCATAAAAGTGGTGGGTCATCGGTACTAGGCGATCGATCACACCGACAGCGGTACGTTGACTCGGCGAAAAGCCTGGTGTGTACAGCCAACACAAGTACGCGGATACTGATAGTTTAACTTTCAAGACAGCCTAAACACCTAGAGGGGGGGGGGTGAATAGGTTCTGCTTTTTTATAAAAACTTCTAGGCAGAATTCAATTCAATGGCTAACAAAAGAATCACAGCAATCACAGAAAATAAAACATCACAGATTGCACAATGTTTTATAGTGGTTCCCCAAGGTCTGGGTACATCCACTTTCCCCCTTCACCTATCTAGCAGTATGCTAAATTCGGCCAAACTTCCACTAATCTCAGATCAACAGATCCTACAAATCAGAACCCAGCTGGTTCCTACAACTCAGGCACAACTGCCCTACCTCAGCCTTGCCCCAAGGCCTATAACTCAGAGAAGATTCTTCTCCTACACTCAGGAAAACAGCCCTACCACTCAGAGTTCAACACTCCTACACTCAGCCTTTATAACACAGGCTTACAACTCAGATCTGTGAAAACAGATCCTACAGAAATATAGAAAAGATTATTTAACTGTCTTGCCTAAAATGAGAGAGAAAAGGCCAAGACAATTCTTGATCAGCTGATGCAATCAACTGTATCTGAGCCTTCTTCAAAGCTTCTTGAAAATGAACTTAGCTGAGTTGATTCCAAACAGCTTCTTGAGAATCCACTGGTGGTTTCTTTCTTCTTCTTCTTCTTCAAAATTTTGGCTTGATCTCTCTCTATCCAGCACTTTGAATGATTCTTCTGAATTCTGATTAGAACTCTTCTTTGATCTATCCTTAGATAGTCTTCTTTGATCTTCTGGAGAAGATCTTCTTAAGTGCCTAGCACTTTCTTGAAATGAATTGGATTGTAATCCTTCTCAACTTTTTGATTCTTATCAATGTTTTCAAAAGTTACTTTCTCCTTCTGAATCTGTCTATTTATAGACTTTCTTCATGATAACCGGCTGATCCGGTTTCTAACCGTTTTCTGACAAGTCTGACAGCTTCAGTTAACCGGTGGCAACCCACAGCTGTCAAATCTTCAAACAAGTCCTGTGCCTTAGTCTTGAACCACAAGTTGTCGAGACAGTCTGTCAGAAAGTGTCGAGACCATCTGTCTATCTGTGTCGACACAATTGACTTTGGTGTCGACACAGTCTTCAGTGATGTCGACTAAGTTGCCTTTGAGTCGACACAGCTTCTTCTGAAAATAACTTGGTCTTGACTCTTCAATGTGTCGACACAAGTCCTGTGTGTCGACACAGTTGTTGTAGAATCATAACTCAGTAAGTGTCGACTTAATCACAATGTGTCGACATATTCTGCTAGTGTAGACAAACTTGAGGTTGACTATATTCTTCTGTGTCGACACATATTGCTGGTGTCGACAAACTTGAGGTCGACTATATCCTTCTGTGTCGACACATTTTCCCAATGTTGAGGTCGACGCTTTTCTTCTGTGTCGACACAAATTCCCAGTGTTGTGTCGACTAATTTCTTCTATGTGTCGACATACTTTCTCTGTGTCGACACTTTTTCCCAGTGTAGTTGTAGACTAACTGCTATGTGTCGACACTGCTTCCTAGTGTTGATGTCGACTAATTTCTTCTATGTGTCGACATACTTTCTCTGTGTCGACACTTTTTCCCAGTGTAGTTGTAGACTAACTGCTATGTGTCGACAATGCTTCCCAGTGTTGATGTCGACTAATTTCTTCTATGTGTCGACATACTTTCTCTGTGTCGACACTTGGACTTAGAATTTTTCTGCATACTTTATCAATTCTTCACCTGCACATATCAACTCAAAAAAAACAACATCAAATACACCTTGATGTATATCATTGAGCTAGGTTGGGCTTCTTCAAATCAGGTACACATTTTCCAAGGTACCCAACAATCTCCCCCTATTTGGAGAAGTCATAACCCTTATAGCCAATGATATACACCATTTATAAACAGTACTAAATTGATGATATATGACATAACAGGAATACTTAATATAAACAAAACATAAAAAACAATCCATCACAGAATGCACATTATAATATGCCAAACAACATTTTGTTTATAACTGGGTAATGTTTGATTACATTGTTTTACATTTAATGATTACATCACAACATTACAAAACACTATGAAGGAACTTAAAACATAATCAGGATTGATCAGGCTCTCTTATGATAATCCCTTTGCCTGATTGAATTGTAGCTGTCACAGGAGCTTCTGATTCTTCAGCTATCTTCTTTCCTTTTTGATCAGCTTTCTTCTGAGCTTCTTCCTTGATCCTTTGCCTTTCAAAATAGTGAAAAGGCTTTGGGAAGTACTTGCTTGGCTCCTTAGCATCTGGTGGCAGCCTTCCCAGCTTAGCTTTTCTTCTGAATTGTACTATTGCTTCCTGTCTTGCCTCATACTTCTGCCATTCTATCTCATTGTACCACTTCCCTCTCTCATGAACTATGTCTTGTACAGCTTTCCATGTAGTGAGTATTATGTTCCTTGAAGTAGGACTCCACTGCTCATAATCTGGCTTGAGTGCATCCTGCTCTCTGAATCTCTTCTTTGCTAATAGAGCATCTTGCTATTCTTTCAGAGTAGCCTCTGGCTTATCAACCTTCCCAATAACAATATTAGTAACCTCCTTTGGAGGACTATACATGCCTTGAACCTGCTGATCAATCATGTCAAAATCTGGAGGGGGGGTAAATGACTTGGGCAACCTCAGGTTGATTGCCTTCAAGTAGATTTATTTGTATTCCTGACTCAGCCACCATAGCATCATCACACAATGGGGGATATCCCAATGTGGCTCGGATACTATTGGTCACTCATTTGGAGTGCTCTGAGCCTGCATGAATTAGCATCCTCTCCCCCTTTATGGCTTCTCTAGAGACATGATCTCTTAGATCTTCCTTTTGAAATCTGATTTGGCCATCCAAATAATTCACACCCTCTTTAAAAAATGGTTTTAACTTTTGAAGCTTTTCAGATATTTCTTTTTGAGAGGTTGTGATAGCAGTCTTAACAGAAGCAATGGCAGCTTGAAAATTCTTATCAAATTCTTCCCTTTCTTTGGCTCTATCTGCAGGCAGACCTGGAACAATCTTCTTGACTTCCTCAATGATCGCATTATGAGATTCAGTTAAATTATCATTCATTCTTAACTAATTTTCCAATACATAGCTTTGCTTCAGGGCAATATCATCTACCTTTTTAGTAATAGCCTCTTGTTGTTGAGCTAGATAAACCACAGCATTGCCACCCTTGTGGAAGCAATCTGTCATTTCCTTTTTATGCATGTTGACTTGAAACTGGATGGACTTTATATCCTGAGTTAAGTCAAACTGAAGTGACTTGCTATTTTCATCAACATACTTTTCCAGAGCCATCCTTTGTTCATCCAATTTTACCTGTAGATCTATCATAAACTTGTTATAATAAAAGGCTGGAGATACTTGTAGAGGTGTTGTCTGTAAAGCCTGCTTATAATTCTTGCTTCTTCTCTTAAATACAACAAGTTTTCTTTTCTTTGCCATCCTGGCATCTTTAGTTTCAGTTTCAGATGAAGTATCTAAATGAATTCTTTCTTGAGGAGGATGAATTGTATCTGTCCCAGTGACCTGTTGCTCAGCCTCAACATCCACTGGCTCCCCCTCAACCTGTGGCTCAACTTCAGCTTCCTGATCAATGTCCATACCTATGGACTTCTCAATTTCTGGTCCACCTCCGACTTTATCAGTAATAGTATCAACATCAGGGAATAACTCCTCCAGAGTAAATTCCAGTTGAGCTGTAACTTCTGCAGCAGTTAAATCTTGAGATAAGTTTAACTGTGCTTCCTCTTGCACTTGTACTTCAGTATTTGTAGTATCTAGAGGAGGAGTGGACACTAGCTCCCCCTGAACCTGTGTAGTAATAAAAATATGAGCAATGTCTTTTATAGTAAAATACATTAGCTCCCCCTATACTTGTACCTTATCAGGAGTAGATACCTTTTGAGCAGGAGTGGAAACTGGCTCCCCCTGCATCTGTGTAGGTGTTGACACTTGCTGGACTATAGTTGAGTCAAGCTGTTCTTCAACCTGTGTCCTCAGTGGGTCTTCTTGTAGTTGTTCAGTTTCTTGATTTTGAGTAGGGGATTTCACAGGGGTGTCTGGCCTGCTCTCTTCAGGCACATCCTTGGACAGCACCCTATCCCACCTTGAGAACAGTCTCATATCCATTCTTCTCATATGATTAATCTTAGTCCCTTGCAGTTGCTGCATTACTTCAGGAATCACTCCAGTGAGGTATAAGCTCATGATCCTGGCCATGTTAGGCTTCTTGATTCCTTCTTTGATCTTGTCAAAGAGTACTCCTGACCAATCAGTAGGAATTGTAAAAACAATCCTGGTCATAAGGCTGAACATATAGGCAGAAATCCTATCATGTCCACCTGTCTTGCAGAGGATCACTTTCCCAACTATTTCAGACAAGAACTTCCCTTGCTGATTCATACCCTTCCTGTTGAATGTAGCTCCAATCTTCAAGCCTGAGTCCAGTCCACACCATTGAAGGGCTTCCCTTGTCTTAGAACTAGGAACTTCCTCTTCATTCTCAACTACTTGCAATTGAAAGATCTTTCTTAAACTTCTTTGAGTAATCTTCACCTTAGTCCCTTGTACATTGGAATTAATCTTGAGGCCAGTCGAGTGAACTGATGCAGAGATAAAGAACTCGTGCACCTCCTTCTTCCAGATTTTAGTTGGTTCTGAGATTAGAAATTCTAACCCTGACTCAGAGAGGAGGGTGATAACCCCTTGAACATCTGGCGGCGCCTCTGCAAAGGCCTGGCGCACCAACTCATACCCTTCATTAATGTTGTCTTCAATCCTTGGCGCCATCGATTCGTCGAGAAAGATTGAGAGAAGAGCGAAAGATAGACTGTCGACACAGGGTTTTAGTCTCGAAAACCTTAGAAGCGTGTCGACAGAAAGAGTTTTTGACCTATTTATAGCTTCAGTTGAAAGAAGTCCAAAAGGCGCCAAAAACAGTCTAAATGTGTCGACACAGACGGAATGTGTCGACACAAACTTCTATTGACTCGACATTACTTCAGCCTACTATGTGTCGACACCAATTTGTGGTTACGTCGACACCTTGGATACATAGTAGTAAGACAGAAATTCTGTGTCGACTCTAAGGATAAGTGTCGACACATATTCTGTAAGTGTCGACACCATTATCCTGGTTGAGTCGACATTACATTTCTGGTTAAGTCGACAATATAACTCTTAAGTGTCGACACATATTCTCTGTGTCGACACAATATTTCTGACTTGTCGACATTATTTCTCTGAGTCGACACATTATTACTGAATATGTCGACACATTCTTACTTAGCCAATTTCTATTGTTATTACTTAACTTACTTAAATCCCACTTTAATTGTATTGTTAATGATTTTGTTAATACATTAATCAATGGTTAACATACCTAATTCAATTTTGAATTTATTGAATTTGGTTTCATCTAAAGGCTTAGTAAATACATCTGCTATTTGATAATCTGTTTTTACAAATTCCAATGAGATGTCTTCTTTTTCTACATGTTCTCTAAGAAAATGGTATTTGATTTCTATATGCTTAGTTCTACTATGAGAAACTGGATTATTAGCAATAGAAATAGCACTCTTAGAATCACATAAAAGGGGTGTTCTACTTACCTGAATACCATAAACCTTAAGCTGATGCTGCATCCATAATAGCTGTGCACAGCAGCTTCCAGCAGCAACATACTCTGACTCAGCTATGGAAATTGCCACACTAGTCTGCTTCTTACTACTCCAAGATATTAGTCTTCCTCCCAGGAATTGACAAGTACCTGTAGTACTCTTTCTATCCTCTCTACATCCTGCAAAATCTGCATTTGAATAGCCTGTTAGTAGAAAATCTCTATTCCTAGGGTACCAAAGACCTAGAGTAGGAGTGCCCTTTAGATATCTCAGAATTCTTTTGACTGCAGTATAATGAGATTCTTTAGGGCAGGCTTGGTACCTAGCACAGACACATGTTGCATACATAATGTCAGGTCTACTAGCAGTGAGATATAGTAGAGACCCAACTATTCCTCTATACAATGATTCATCAATAGGTTTACCTGCCTCATCTTTGCATATAGGCATACTTGTTCCCATAGGAGTTCTCATGGTGGAGGATGACTCCATAGCATATTTCTTAATTAATTCTTTGGTGAACTTAGACTGGGATATGGACAATCCATCATCAGTCTGTCTTACTTGGAGTCCCAAGAAGAACTTAAGTTCTCCCATACTGCTCATCTCAAACTTACCTTGCATAAGTTTGGCAAACTTTTTACAAAGGTTGTTTTCAGTAGATCCAAAGATTATGTCATCAACATAGATCTGGACTAAGATGATCTTTCCTTTGGATTCCCTAAGGAATAGAGTTTTGTCTATCTTTCCTCTTGAGAATTTATTCTCAATGAGGAAGGTAGACAGGGTTTCATACCAAGCCCTTGGAGCTTGTTTTAACCCATACAAAGCTTTCCTAAGCTTATACACACAATCAGGTTTAAGAGGATCTACCAAACCTGATGGCTGCTCTACATATACTTCTTCTTTAAGATCACCATTCAGAAATGCTGACTTCACATCCATCTGGTATACTTTGAAGTCTTGGTAGGCTGCATAGGCAAGGAACATTCTGATTGCCTCCAGCCTTGCTACTGGAGCAAAGGTTTGATCAAAGTCAATCCCTTCTTCCTGCCTGTATCCTTTTGCAACTAACCTTGCTTTATTCTTCACTATTATTCCACTTTCATCTAGCTTGTTCCTATAGATCCACTTAGTGCCAATTATGTTGTGGCCTCTTGGTTTAGGAACAAGCTCCCAGACTTTGCACCTTCTGAATTGATTCAGCTCCTCTTGCATAGCATCAATCCAGTGCTGGTCTTGGATAGCTTCTTCAAACTTCTTAGGTTCCATTTTAGACAAGAAACTTGAATGCAAAACTGTGCTTTGATTTTTGCTTCTAGTTTGCACTCCTTGTCTTGGATCACCAATTATCTGATCAGCAGGATGATCTCTTAGATATCTTATAGCTGGAGGAAGATTCCCTTCAGGTTGAGCATCTCCAGCTTCTTCATTCTGCTGAACCTCTTGGTTTTCATCAGCTTCCATTATCTCTTGTACTCCCCCTGGACAGCAGCCTTCATTTTCCAATGCTCCATCTTCCTTTGAAGCTTCCGCAATGGAGAGCTTGTCCATCCTTTTGCTTATACCTGTTGAGTCATTTGATCTACAAGACAACTCACAATTGATTAATCTTGTTTCATCAAATACAACATGCACAGATTCTTCAACAACTTGATTAGTTAAGTTGAAGACTCTATAGGCCTTACTATTTGTGTTGTACCCAACAAATATCCCATCATGGGATTTGGCAGCAAACTTAGTCAAATATGACTTGCCATTATTAAGTATATAGCACTTGCAACCAAAGATCCTAAAATAGGATAGATTTGGTTTTCTGCCTTTCACAATTTCATAGGGAGTCTTTCTGTGGCTTTTGGTGATAGAAGCCATTTGATGACATGATAAGCAGTGTTTACTGCCTCAGCCCAGAAATATTCTGGGAGAGAGGTGTCACTCAATAGAGTTCTACCAGCTTCAATTAATGTCCTATTCTTTCTTTCAGCAATTCCATTTTGCTGAGGTGTTCTAGGTGAGGAGAACTCTTGGAAAATCCCAAAGTCTTTACACAAGTTTGTAATGCTTTCAGATTGAAACTCAGTACCATGGTCACTTCTGATTTTGACCACTGTACTATTTAGTTCATTCTGAATTTGCTTTACAAAATTAAGTAATACACTTGGGGTTTCAGATTTTTGTCTCAGAAAGAACACCCATGTAAATCTAGAATAGTCATCTACAACCACTAGAGTGTAGACCTTCCTACCTAGACTGTGAACTGGCATAGGACCAAAAAGATCCATATGCAAGAGGTATAAGCACCTCACAGAATCCTTGTTTTCAAGGCTTTAAAATGAGGATTTTGTCTGCTTGCCCTTTTGACAAGCTGAGCATACCCCTTCCTTTATACACTTAACTTGAGGCCCATTCCTCACTAGTTCTTTACTGAAGAGTTGGCCAATTGTCTTGTAGTTTAGATGAGCCAATCTCTTGTGCCACTTAACACAATGAGAAGCATTGTCATCAGCTACAAGACAAATGGGGGAAGCCTTATTCTCACATTCAAAATTAAGGCAATACACATTTCTCTTCCTATCTCCAGTCAATATGATCTCTTGATCACTTGACCTTTTGATATGACATCCATCCTTACCAAATGAAATGTCATATCCTAGATCACTCAGCTGGCTTATGCTTATTAGATTATGTTTCAAACCTTTTACATAGGCCACTTGGGTGATAGTAATTAGGTTAGAAGAAATGTTACCAAACCCTTTGATGACTCCCTTCTCAGATCCACCAAAGATCACTTTAGGTCCATCTTTGACAGATGAATACTCCTTCAGCATCCCCTTTGTTCCAGTCATGTGCCTGGAACAACCACTATCCAAGTACCATATAGGGGCATGGTTACTTGGATTCACCTGCAATACAGAATTACTTACCCTTAGAACCCAAGTAAGTCTTGGGTCCTTGGTTCAGGTTAGCATTAATAAAGTTATCATAGCCTCTTCTAACAGGTAGACTCTTATTCTTTATAACACTTGTGTTATACCAGCAGTCTAATGCAAAATGGCCTCTCTTGCCACAGCACCAACATTCAAACTTATTGTATCTAGATCTAGATACATCCTTATCAGAAGAATTTCTGTTCATTGCTGGTGCTGTTGCAACTTCACCTACTGATTTCTTAAAACCATTGGGTTTATGACCATAGGTAGGCCTGCTTGCATTTACACCCTTGTTCTTCAGAACATTAGTCTTAATATGACCTTGAATGTCTTCATGATCATATATGTTAGAAGGCACTTTCACCTTACTAAACTTTATGGGGACTGAAAGGTTTAGTGGCTGAATAGGGGCTTTGCCTTTCCTCTTGAATCTGCCAGCCCTGGAGTTACCTTTAAATCCTAATCCAGCCTTACCCTTCTGAGTGACAAATTCATCTATCAAGGGTAAGACAGATTTTGGCTTAGAGTAACTAGCCACTAAATCCCTTTCAATTCTAAGTCTGGCCTCCAGACTCTTCACTTGATCATTAGTATAATTAATTGTGCCCATCTGAATAATAGTTATATTCTTCAGCTTGGCAATTTCATTTAATTTTTGATCAAGGACTTTTTCTAACTCAGTTGTTGCTACCCTTAGTTCAGCAATTTCCTGAGCCTGAGTTTTAACCAGGTTCTTGCTTTTCTTAAGGGCCTGCAACAAGTCCCCATACTTGTCTATCAATTAATAGACATCTCCTTCAGATTCAGATGCATCTTCATCACTTGATGCAGATGTAGCTGATTCTTCACTTGTACTACAAACAGATGTACTGGAAGGACATTTTACCTCATTAGGACCAGACTGATTCTGGCATATGTCCTCTTCTGATCTTATCATCAACCCCATGCATTGATGTTCATTGATGGAGTCTAGCAACTGCATAAACTCCTCTTCCTCAGATGCAGCATATAGTCCAATATATGCTTCAGCTTCAGATCCTGATTCTGAAGTTGACTGGTCTGACAGACTCTTATCTTTCTTTGCTACAAAGGATTTCTCCTTCTTGCCTTTCTGATAAGTCTTCTTCTTTTCTGAAGATTCCTTTCTCTTGTCAGGACAATCAGCCACTACATGTCCAGGCCTATTGCAACAATAGCAGACAATCTTTGAAGTAGTGGCTTTGCTGGGCTTTGATCTGCTTTTCTCTTTCCTTGATGACCTTCTCTTCTGATAATAGTCATCAACTTGCTGTGATGTGGAAGGCCTAGACTTCCATTGCTTCTTTTTCAAGAACCTTTGGAATTGCCTTGTGAATGCAGCAAAGTCTGCATCTGAATCACAGCTTTCTGAACCCTTATCTGAATTTTCAGAACTATCTTCTTCAACTTCCTTAGGAGGAGATGGTGATTTCCTCCTATTCTTTCTAGTGGCTTCAGCATTAAATGCCACAGTCTTTTCTCTGTGATCTCCTCTTGAGTTTCTTTCCTCCTCCTTCCTCACCATAAGTTGCATTTCATAGGATAGCAACTTTCCAAACAGGGTTGGAGGAGATATCTCTGCCAATTTAGCCACTTCTCTTATGGCACAGATCTTTGTATCCCAATCCTTTGATAAGGATCTTAAGATTTGTCATTCAGTTCATAGGTACTGAAGACTCTTCCATAGGATATTAGCTCATTCACAATTCTATAGAATTTCTTATAGCACTCAGTTATGCTATCAGATTTTCCTTGTCTAAAGCTTTCATACTCCTGATTTAGCATAGACTTCCTGTCCAGCCTTACTTCTTCAGAACCCTCCATGTAGACAATCAATGTGTCCCACATCTCCTTGGAGGTCTTGCAGTGAATCAGATTCTGAAATGTTGAATCATCTATGGCACTAACAATGATGTTCTGTGCCCTTTTGTCCATGGTTGCCAAGATGATTACATCCTTGGTCATTTCTGAATAAGTCTTTGGTATTTGGATATTTGCATCAAGAACAGATATCTTCATTGGAATGAAGGGGCCTTCCTGTACTGTGATGTAAATCCTTGGGTCAGATGCCTCCATAAACAATCTGACTCTTTCTTTCCAGATCCCAAAGATTTCCTTCTTGCATATGGGTAATTTCATAGACCCTAGCTCCTTATGATTCTCTCTAGAACCCATCTTCTTGAATCGTGAATTTGCCTTCCAGATCTACCTCAGACTGTTAAGTCCTTTTTGAGGAACCTCCCTCTGATACCACTTGATAGTTTAAATTTCAAGACAGCCTAAACACCTAGAGGGGGGGTGAATAGGTTCTGCTTATTTATAAAAACTTCTAGGCAGAATTCAATTCAATGGCTAACAAAAGAATCACAGCAATCACAGAAAATAAAACATCACAGATTGCACAATGTTTTATAGTGGTTCCCCAAGGTCTGGGTACATCCACTTTCCCCCTTCACCTATCTAGCAGTATGCTAGATTCGGCCAAACTTCCACTAATCTCAGATCAACAGATCCTACAACTCAGAACCCAACTGGTTCCTACAACTCAGGCACAATTGCCCTACCTCAGCCTTGCCCCAAGGCCTACAACTCAGAGAAGATTCTTCTCCTACACTCAGGCAAACAGCCCTACCACTCAGAGTTCAACACTCCTACACTCAGCCTTTATAACACAGGCTTACAACTCAGATCTGTGAAAACAGATCCTACAGAAATATAGAAAAGATTATTTAACTGTCTTGCCTAAAATGAGAGAGAAAAGGCCAAGACAATTCTTGATCAGCTGATGCAATCAACTGTATCTGAGCCTTCTTCAAAGCTTCTTGAATATGAACTTAGCTGAGTTGATTCCAAACAGCTTCTTGAGAATCCACTAGTGGTTTCTTTCTTCTTCTTCTTCAAAATTTTGGCTTGATCTCTCTCTATCCAGCACTTTGAATGATTCTTCTGAATTCTGATTAGAACTCTTCTTTGATCTATCCTTAGATAGTCTTCTTTGATCTTCTGGAGAAGATCTTCTTAAGTGCCTAGCACTTTCTTGAAATGAATTGGATTGTAATCCTTCTCAACTTTTTGATTCTTATCAACGTTTTCAAAAGTTACTTTCTCCTTCTGAATCTGTCTATTTATAGACTTTCTTCATGGTAACCGGCTGATCCGGTTTCTAACCGTTTTCTGACAAGTCTGACAGCTTCAGTTAACCGGTGGCAACCCACAGCTGTCAAATCTTCAAACAAGTCCTGTGCCTTAGTCTTGAACAACAAGTTGTCGAGACAGTCTGTCAGAAAGTGTCGAGACCATCTGTCTATCTGTGTCGACACAATTGACTTTGGTGTCGACACAGTCTTCAGTGATGTCGACTAAGTTGCCTTTGAGTCGACACAGCTTCTTCTGAAAATAACTTGGTCTTGACTCTTCAGTGTGTCGACACAAGTCCTGTGTGTCGACACAGTTGTTGTAGAATCATAACTCAGTAAGTGTCGACTTAATCACAATGTGTCGACATATTCTGCTGGTGTAGACAAACTTGAGGTTGACTATATTCTTCTGTGTCGACACATACTGCTGGTGTCGACAAACTTTAGGTCGACTATTGATGCGCGTAAAATACGGCAAGCGTACCGGTCGCTCAAGTAATAAAGTTGGGAATGAATCCCCGGATGTCGGTCTCTTGAGGAATGCAATTGGCGTCGAACGATCTAGACTCTGAAACTATCGTTATGAGAGTTAATTTAAATAAACAGAAAAGAAAGGGGCTTTTGTTGGTGGTCTTACGACCGATTACACTAATGCAAACTATGCGGTCGCAATCACCGCTTCTCAAGGCGAGATGGATGTAGCGGCCGCGATGCCGTACTTCGATTGGCGAGTGGACGGAAATCTAGCGAGTGAGGTGATTAGTGCGGAGCAAGCTTGAGTGAAACGAACATGTGGAGTGGAGCGAGATGGAGCGAGGCGCATCAAAGAATAAATCTCAAGAGCAAGATGAAATACAACTAATAACAATAATGCTAGAAGTTGATGTCCATTACAAGCACACGCATTTCTTACAACAAGAAAAAGAGAGAAAATGCACAACCATGAGATTGAAGATCCACCGCGGTTGTTGGCCGGAGGTGCGGGTTGTCAATCCGCTTCCAAGCGCAGTCCGAGGAGGGCTTCCGGTACTACCGAGCTGTCACCTCGAGGGCCTGTAACTCCGTTCTCTAGGGGTGCTTCGTCTTCTTCCTTGGTGGAAAGCTCGGAGAAGAATGCTTCAATGGCCGGGAGGATCGCCGGAGGATGCGAAATGCTTCGAAATCACCGGAGAAGGTCCTCCCGTTGGTATGGATGAAGGTGGAGGTGAATGGGACTTGCTGGAGGGCGAAACGGCGGACTGGCGAAGGTTCCGTAATGATCCTCTCGCCCTAATTCGCGGAACAGTGTATTTATAGCTTGCAGAATAAATAGCGCGCACGACCACTGGCGCACGACCAGTGATCGTGCGCGACCAAGGTCAGCGCCCGTGCGTGAGCAACCTGCAAACCTGCATCAGAAAATCAGTAGTCGCGCACGATCAGCAGCGCACGATCAGTGATCGTGCGAGGCAAGGCTGATGATCGTGCGGAAATAGCCAGACAGACTTTGCAAAATGGGTATGACTGCGCACGATCGGCGGTGCACGAGCAGTGGTCGTGCGCGGTATGGCAAGTGATCGTGCGGAAGGTTCAAGACAGAGTTTCACAAATGAGACCGGGCTGCGCACGATCAGTGATCGTGCGCCAGGAGGTCGATGGTCGTGCGTGGGTAAAAACGCACGACCACTGACTCCTTTGCCAAAAATAGTGAAACGCCTATCCCGAATGCCCTCACGATCCCCAAACCTGCAGGAAAACTGCACGGGGCATCGATCGCGGCAGCCACAGCAAACAGTGATAAACATAGCAAGAAAGTAAATGCACACAAGCACAGAAAATGGGCAACAAAGGTGCACAGGGCGTGGAAAACCGTAGCGAAACAAAAGGAGTGCAAATGACGCTAAACGGTGTGCAAAGACAAGGAAATAAGCCCAGATGAGTCCGAAAATAGGTATATAAAGAGGACTCATCAACTATACCCTTCTGTGTCGACACATTTTCCCAATATTGAGGTCGACGCTTTTCTTCTGTGTCGACACAAATTCCCAGTGTTGTGTCGACTAATTTCTTCTATGTGTCGACATACTTTCTCTGTGTCGACACTTTTTCCCAGTGTAGTTGTAGACTAACTGCTATGTGTCGACACTGCTTCCCAGTGTTGATGTCGACTAATTTCTTCTATGTGTCGACATACTTTCTCTGTGTCGACACTTTTTCCCAGTGTAGTTGTAGACTAACTGCTATGTGTCGACACTGCTTCCCAGTGTTGATGTCGACTATTTTCTTCTATGTGTCGACATACTTTCTCTGTGTCGACACTTGGACTTAGAATTTTTCTGCATACTTTATCAATTCTTCACCTGCACATATCAACTCAAAAAAAAACAACATCAAATACACCTTGATGTATATCATTGAGCTAGGTTAGGCTTCTTCAAATCAGGTACACATTTTCCAAGGTACCCAACAGATACTCTAGGTTGTGTTCTTCTAGGGGCGTACGGAAGGGCTAGGCCTAGTAGTGTGGTTACCCACCTAGGAGTGGGGGGCCCGACTCACTGTCTCCGTTTGCCACAACGGAGGTTCCTGGGGGTGAAGCTAGCCTCCCGAACAGGGGGAACTAAAGGTCTGTGCGCATAGAGTCAGTGGGTGTGTTGCACTTGCTTGTGCATTTCATAGCATAATTGTGTGTCATAGAATAAACATGCCACCTAACGTATAAAATGGTATGGGACATTTTATATGATAGGCCCTGCAAAACGACCCCTTGGTCTATAGGGGTAATCCCTATAAATCAATGGTTATATTTCTTGTATTTTCACTTACTTGCCATTCCTTACTGTTTGACAACCGACACCCCAACGTATAAGTGGTATGGGACACTCTATACGATGGGAGCCCTGCAAAATATCCCTTGGCTTATGCGCTTCCGCGCATAAGTTAAGGTTACATTTCTTACTTTCTGTGCTATCTTATTTACTATAGAATTGCTAGCATAGACCCGCTGTCACCTGTTTATTTGACTTAATCTCCACCTTCATGTCCATCCCTTTCTTCCTCTCCGCTCGGTACCTAGGAGCCATGGGGGAAGGGGTAGGGGATGATAGGGCTTAGTCTTTATGACTAACGGTTTTCAAACCACAACATTTTGGGTGTACCATATGGAAGGGTCCCGGGTATTGCAGTTTCTGACAGAATTGACCCCGCGACCGTGTTACCATTGCCACCAGCCGGGACATACACGGGTTAAATGCCCCTTGATGGGTGGGATCCCACCAGCTCAGTGACCAGGAGGCCGAAGACGTAGACGCCGACGTGGATCGCGAGGCGGCGATGACAGGCCAAAAAGGAAGAAGCACCCAGAGATGCAGCACTAGCAGAGCACAGACTCGGTGGAGATGGGCCAGTCTAGCTTGGGTGCTCTCGGTTCAGTGATAGTTACGGTGACGCTTAGTGTTAGTTTTGCTTCCGCGAGTGACTTGTAGTGAGGATATGATGTACTGGGCAAAAGCCCTCCTTTGTACTCTGATTATTATTATTATTTTGGACTCTCCCTTCGTAGAGATTAATATATACATGTGATTATGTGGACTTGCTTTTACTTTATTATGCTACTATTCTGCGATCGAAAAGGGCCGGCAGAATTGGCGTTTTGTAGTGGCGACCTTCTCGTGAGTCGGTGTCACCGCAAAGCGGCAGTTCTGGGCTAAGACCCCGGTGGTTGAAAAAGAAAAAAAAGGGGGTCTTACATTATTTTCCATCTGCACTAGTAGGATTATTAAAAGATCCAGCAGCACATCACAGAAGAACATCTATTGGAGGATGTGAAGAAAAAGTCTGGGCTGAATTGTAATACCCCAAATCGGTACAAATGATAAGTCGACCAGAGATCGACGATCGTCGAGCGAAGCTCAACGAAGATCGTCGAGCGGAGCTTCTGCTCGACGACGATCGTCGAGCTGAGCTCGATGAAAAATGTCGAGCGGAGATCTTCAAGCTGTGCTCGATGATTCTGGCCTGTTATCAGCCCCAATGCGGAGCGGTTACCCGTGTCAGGTGAATAATGTGCGGCCATTGAGCGGTGATTAACCTTTTCAACTCAAAACTGAACCGTTGCTTGGTATTGTTGAATGGATCAAGTGGTTGGGATAGAACCCAATGCCTTATCTGTAGAGAAATGGAAAGAGGAAAGTATTATTTTGATGGAGCGTATGTCACCGGGAAAAGTTAAACGGGAAAACTCTAGTTCGCCTACAATGCACTCTTGATCGTTCACACATACTCAAGCATCTATCGCCCACAACACGTTTCCTTTTCGCATACAAACAAAAACAAATCGGAGGTGTGCCAACTCTAAAACAGCGATCAAAATAAGAGTCGACTTGTTCCCCAAGAAAATGCAAAGGTTGCCAATCCTTTTAAAGAACAAGGCCAAGGCGACAAGCCAAGATCCGCTTATGTAAAATGGATCTATCCAATCCGGAAAAAAGAAACACGATCAATAACAATTTAATCAGAGATTTGAAAGCGTTTGAGATTTTAAAATCGTGGAGAACACGATGGTTCTTCCTCCATAAACCTCACAAGAAGAAAACACAAGAGAAAGAGAAGAATTTACCCAACCAAGAAGATCAAGCACACAAGATAAGTGGGAGAATCACTCTCTCCATGGAACCACCGGCTTCACACCGAATGGGGCTGCAACCTTCTTCCTTAGAGTCGCACCGAAGGAAGCCACACCGGTGTCACACCGAATGGCATGTAGGTAGAAAAGTGGGCGGCTTCACACCACAAGGGAGGGGGCGACTTCTTAAAAGCTTGGCCGAAATTTCCTTTTGCAAGGGGAGGGTTTTAGGTTTTCCAAATCTTCTTCATCTCATAAAAAGCCTCCTTTAAATAGGAGTTACAAATGAAATCCAACCATCCAATATTTGAGATGAAGATCTCATCAATCCGGATCGTTAATAGCACACCAAATATATAATAACACACCTACATGAAAATAAAAATATTACAAGTTATATTTTAAAGAAAATATATTTAAACTAATTAAAACTATTTAAACCTTCTTCAAGTAGGCTTTGCGCACCACAGACAGAGGTTATAACGCAGCTTTCCGTTAGCGCCCGTGGCGTTGTCATGACGCCTAAAATCTTTAAGTTGTTGCGCCGCGGCAACTGGGTCATCATCAAGAAGTGTTGGAGGAGCCGCGCCATCAATCCTCCCCCAATCAAAACAACGTATCACCGATGCATGGTCCGAGAGATAGCGACGGATAAGCTCGGCATCCAAATGTTGAAGCTCTTTTGCGAGTATTCATGAGTCGTCAGAACGGGGGCGGTCACGCCAACGTATGAGGAAGCGATCGGTAGCACCATTAGGAGTAGTAAGTGGCTCAGCAGTGAGAATCAAATCTGGAATGAGAAATGTCTTCGGGAACCTGGGAAACATGTCAGCAGTAGGAATAAAAGAAGACAACTTACCATCCGATGTTATACCTGTGGAGACCATAGGAGAGAGATCATCCGTACTACCATTCCCCAACCCATTAGAAATTTTAGTGAAGGGAGAAGACGATAAAGAAGTAACTCTTGTGGAGGCGAAACAAACATCGTTAAATCCGAGACATTAAATATGGGTGAAACACCGCAATCAGCAGGAAAATCTAAGACAAAAGCGTTATCGCCTAGTTTCTTTATAATCCGTAAAGGGTCGGCTAGCTTTGGCGCTAACTTTTTAACGGTGCCGGTTGGCATTCGTTCAGGAACTAAGCAGACTAAGACTTGATCGCCAACTTGAAAGTGCGACACCATCCTATGTTGATTAGCATGTCCTTGATAGGATTCATATTGGGAGGTCAAGTTTGCTCGAATATGTGCGTGTAAATCATGAATGTGTTGGGCAAATGATTGTGCAAATAGACTTATTTTATAAGTTGGGGGCAACAGAACCAAGTCAAGAGGCACAGGGGCCTTGTACCCATGAACAATCTCGTTTGGAGACATACCCATGGACCTATTTTTAGAATTATTGTAGGCCAATTGGGCATGTGGAAGAAGTAAATCCCAAGTGCCTTTGTAATCGCTCACTACGCATCTAAGAAGATTTCCTAGGCTCCTATTTACTACATTTGTCTGCCCATCAGTTTGCGGATGATAAGCCGCAGAGAATAGTAATTTTGTTCCAATGAGAATCCACAAGGTTTTCCAAAATTAGCTAGTGAATTTTACGTCCCTATCCGAGACAATAGTCTTCGGCACTCCGTGGTGACTAACGACGTCCTTAAAATACAGCTTCGCTATGTGAGTAGTGTCGTCGGTCTTACTATATGGAAGAAAATATGCCATTTTGGAGAACCTATCCACAACAACGAGAATAGTGTCGTGATGTCGAAGGGTGGGGGGAAGGCCTAAAACAAAGTCCATGCTCACGTCTTCCCATGGTACAGACAAGATAGGTAGCAGGGTGTACAAACCTACATTGGACTTGGTACCCTTAGAAACTTGACACGTATGGCAACTGTTCACTACCCTCCCAACCATCGCCTTTAGTTTAGGCCAATATAATTTCTCCTCGACGAGCGTAATCGTTTTGTACCTCCCAAAGTGTCCACCCAAGCCACCACTATGTAACTCCCAAATGATGTGGAGTCGCAAAGAGGAGCGAGGGATACAAACGTGGCGGATTTCACCGCGAAAAGTTAAACGGGAAAACTCTAGTTCGCATACAACGCACACTTGATCGTTCGCACCTACTAAAGAATCTATCGCCCACAACACGTTTCCTTTTCGCATACAAACCAAAATAAATCGGAGGTGTGCAAACTCAAAAACAGCGATCAAAATAAGAGTCGACTTGTTCCCCAAGAAAATACAAAGGTGGCCAATCCTTTTCAAGAACAAGACCAAGGCGACAAGCCAAGATCCGCTCAAGAAAAATGGATCTAACCGATCCGGAAAAAAGAAACACGATCAATAACAATTTAATCAGAGATTTGAAAGCGTTTGAGATTTTTAAATCGCGGAGAACACAATTGTTCTTCCTCCACAAACCTCATAAGAAGAAAACACAAGAGAAAGAGAAGAGTTTTCCCAACCAAGAAGATTAAGCACACAAGATAATTGGGAGAATCACTCTCTCGATGGAACCACTAGCTTCACACCGAATGGGGCTGCCACCTTCTTCCATGGAGTCGCACCAAAGGAAGCCACGCCATAGTCGCACCAAATGGGATGAAGGTAGTAAAGGGGGTGGCTTCACACAACAATGGAGGGGGCGACTTCTCACAAGCTTGGCCGAAATTTCCTTTTGTAAGGGGAGGGTTTTAGGTTTTCCAAATCTTCTTCATCTCATAAAAAGCCTCCTTTAAATTGGAGTTACAAATGAAATCCAACCATCCAAGATTTGAGATGAAGATCTCATCAATCCGGATAGTTAATAGCACACAAAATATCTAATAACACACAAACATGAAAATAAAAATATTATAAGTTATATTTTAAAACAAATATATTTAAACTAATTAAAACTATTTAAAACTTCTTCAAGTCGGCTTTGCGGGTCGCGGACGGAGGTTGTAATGCAGCTTTCCGTTAGCGCCTGTGGCATTGTCATGATGCCTAAAATCTTTAAGTTGTGTCGCCGTGGCAACCGGGTCGTCATCAAGAAGTGTTGGTGGAGCCGCGCCATCATATTTCCTTTTCTCACTCTCTCTCTTCCTCACTGCCCGAGTTCTGGAGAAGTAACCTTCAGCTTGTGATAAGGTTGCTTGCTGGAGAACAACTTATGGCCGAAAACAAGATCTGAAGCTATAATCGCGAAGGTGAAAGTGAGGCAATCATTTCCATCCGTGTAGAAATGCTTTGCCATGGCTCCAAAGAGAACGTCAAGGGTAACGATCTTTCTTCTTGGACATGTGAAGTCCTTATTTTGGCATGTGCATGGATTTCCCCCACTAAACGATGGATTGTTGAGGGATTTCCCTTGGGTTGATTCTTGAAATCCCCAAAAGTCTTACATATAGATCCGGAAATGTGTAGTACGGAATAGGCATGATGTGTGAAGCCCATCTAGACAGGTTGGTCTAGATTGGTGATGATTAATTTTATTCATTGAAGAAGACTCCGCATTTAAACGAGTTTTTTGTGGAGTCGGTGGGTTGTGCCTGTGATGTGGAGTAATTGGAAGTACTAGAATGGGGATTCCAGGAAAATACCCTCGTAATTCTTGTGTTGTATGTGATGGAAAGACCAGTTTTCTGGCACTACAGCTTTTGTAGGGTTTGGGTTGAGTTTGGGTACAGAAAGAGAGCTTCTGTTGAACCCGCCAAGCAATCGCGAGGAACACTAGCACTAACTCCCCTTTTTGGATTGTGAAGCCAGTCCTTGGTGGACAGTATGGCTATTGTGAGCTGCGAGCTCTTAAAAGGCTTCGTGCTGAACAGATAAAGGGATGCCGACCCACGTCAGTCTACATATTTAACTAGCGATTTGAGCAACGGGCAAGGGCTGAACTGTATCTGTATTATGGTTCTCTGACATAAGTGCCTGGGATATTCGCGTTCGTCAGGTTCACATAATGAGAGTCTTAGGCCTGCGTGCCATTAAGACTAAAGTCTCCGCCGATAGGTTGTGGAGCATAATGCTCAAACTTACCGTTGGGCTTTGGACCCTTGAACGGTGGTGGGACCCTGGTTTTTCGGTACACCAAGAATGTGCCCCGAGTGCGCGGAATGCCGCAATGCGTGACCGACATTTGTGATATATTGAGTGTTCATGAGTGCACATTGTGTGATATATCTGCTTGTCAAATGCTATGCCTGCAGGGAAGGAATACCACTGCCCCGGGAAAAAGGTAGGGTCATTATAAAGTGGTCAGCTGAATGCTGACCGTTGCCATGTTTTCCACCATCATGGTGGGCTGTCCTTGTGCCTGTGCTGGAGAGCCGAGAGGGAAATAGCGGGTTGAAGCCCCTGCTGCTACTGTTGTCCCTCGAAGGCTGAGCGAAGAACTTTATTATTTTCATGTGTGGTCGGCCTGCGCAACAATGTTTGTAATCCACACTTGTGAAGCTTAACTGTAAGGCCTTAAGGACAAACTTTAGTGTATTTGGTGTATATTCCTTTGGGGTTACATATAGATGTGATTGTTTATATATAGTGGACATTTGTGGTTGTTGAGTTCATTATTAACTTTAAATCTTCCGCTAGTATGCTCTGAGTTAGGATGCAAGTATGTTTTGGTATTAACCTATAAACTCGCCGCCTGTTTGTGGCATATAGTGTGGGGCCCCGACCGAACGTTCTATTATATGTTATTAAATGGATGGGGTCGTTTGAATTTGGTATCAGCTTGTCTCTGTCTTCCTCTTTAAAATTTGTGGTCGAATTCTTTTGTGGGGTGGTGAGCACGTATAAGTGCGACCCGCTTTAACATTTATGAACTCAAGAATGTCCACTAAGGAATGCAAATACACCTGTTTGAGGAACCTGCGCATTCCTATATTGTTTTATTGCTTGTACAAGGTCGCTAAAGTGTGTCTTGTTAACCTATAGGTGACTCGTAGTGTTGTTGTGCAGTTTGAGCCCCAGTGTTCTGATGAGAGTGCGACACCAGCTGAGGTGCCTACACCTCCTCCTTTTGTAGAAACAGTACGCTTAGTTGCTGAGGCGAAGTTTGCAATGATTCATGCACAGCCTACTGGGCAGGCACAGCCGACATTGGTGCAAGAACGGGTTGGTGTAAGGATAGAACCTATTGAGGATGTTGATCCTCGAGCAGCAGAATGGAAGTTTAAGTAGATTATGAGCTTCAATCCTCCTACGTTTACGGGTGTGGGATCCCCAATGCAGGCCGAGGATTGGTTGTCGCGCGTCAAGCGAATATTTACGGCAATAAGGATGGAGGAAGATTAGAAGGTCACCTTAGCCACCTTCTTGTTGGAAGGAGAGGCTCAGCTTAGTGGGCCGAGAAAGAGTTGCACCTTATAGCGGGATGTAAATTAGCAGAAGTCTCGATCGAGGAGTTTTCGCGCTTATTCTTAGCAAAGCACTTACCAGCAATACAATGCATCGCCATGGAAAATGAGTTCCAACGTCTAACGGATGGAGAAAGTAGTGTCGATACCTACTTGCATGAGTTTACATGATTGGGACGCTATGCGGGGTCTATCTTCGCTGATGAACAACGTTAAACCAATAGGTTCTACGAAGGGTTGCGGGATGAGTTGAGATTCCTGCTCTCAAGTTCGGTGAACCAGGGGTTTCAAGCATTGGTAGATACGGCTTGTGCGTTGGAGAAGGATATGAAGCGGGTGCAATGAAAAAGGGACTTGGATGTGATAAAATCTGAGTTCAAAGCACCCCGTTATGGAAAATCAAACTACCTAAGGAAATGGGGCAAGAGATCTATGTCTTCTGGACAGACTCCTTCTACAGTTGCGTCGGGGTCAACTTCGAGGCAAGAGTCTCATACCTGCTATACATGTGGTGAAGTGGGACATCTTGCCCGTGATTGTCGGTTTGGTCCGGCAAAGGTGGAAGAGAAGATAGGAGCGTCATATGCTGATAAGGGAAAGGTAGTGGTGGAGTCCTCTGCATCACAGATGCAGCCCCGAGTATATAATCTTGGCTAGCAGGAGGTCATAAAAGAAAGGTGGCGTCGTCATAGTTACGATCTAAGATATTGATTGATTAAAATTCATATTTCATACCTTGTGTGTAGCTTGTGTATGACGTGTTTGTCATAGGCTTTGTCCGGATTTGGGACAATCCGGCGAGAGCACTATTTGATACGGGTGCTTCACATTCATTTCTATCTAAGGACTTCGTAGCACGAATTAGAGTACCTAGTCATGTGATGACAGATAGTGTAAAGGTGTTATTACCAAACAGATGTGTGATGCATACGGATAGGACTTGTTATATGGAAGTACAAATAGGAAGTCAGGATTTCTGATTGAACGCATCTGTGCTACCGATATCAGAATTTAATGTGATCTTTGGTATGGACCGGCTCTCGGAGTAGCGTGCCTTTATTGATTGCAATTCAAAGGATATCACACTGGGCTAGAATACCGAGCCTGAGAAAAAGTTCGCTGGTATGCGAGGAGCGAGCGGGGTCTTGATGCCTGCTATCCAAGTCAACAATGCTGTTCAGAAGGGCGCGGAGTAATTTTTCACGCTTATTAAGGATGTTGAGCCAAAGTCCAGTGTGAGTGACATTCCAGTTGTTTCGGAGTTTGTTGATGAGTTTCCTAAAGATCTTCCTAGGTTACCACCCTAGTGGGAGATCGAATTCACTATTGAGTTTGTGCTAGTTGCGAAAACTGTGGCCCACTCGCCATATCAGGTAGCGCCAAAGGAAATGGCAGAACTGAAAATTCAACTACAAGAGTTGCTAGAATAGGGATACATACGCCTAAGTATGTCACCTTGGAGCGCACCTGTTCTTTTGTGAAAAAGAAGGACAGTAGTCTGCGGTTGTGTATCGATTATCACGAATTGAATAAGCTGACAGAGAAGAACAAGTATCCAATTCCATGGATAGATGACTTGTTTGATCAGCTAGTGGGATCAACCGTCTATTCTTAACTAGACTTTAAATCTGGTTATTACTAGTTGAGGATTCGAGAAGGTGACATTCCCAAGACAGCATTTGGAACACTCTACGGTCATTATTAGTTCATTGTAATGCCATTTGGGCTATATAATGCGCCATCAGTGTTCATGGATCTAATGCACCGAACGTTCCGAGAGTACTTAGACCTGTTTGTGATCATCTTCATTGATGATATCTTGGTGTATTCTCTATCTGAAGCTGTCCATGCGAATCATTTACGGTTGGTGTTGCATACCTTGCGGACAAATAAGCACTATGCCAAGTTTTCATAGTGTGATTTTTGGCTATCCTCAGTGGCTTTTCTTGGCCATGTGGTAAGTGGAGAGGCCATTGTAGTGGATCCGTCAAAGATAAGAGCCATACGGGAGTGGCAAGTGTTGTCTTCGGTGGCTGAAATCAGGAGTTTCCTTGGACTGGCAGGCTACTACAGACATTTTTTAGAAAACTTCTCATGGATCGCTTTACCTCTTACCACATTAACGAGGAAGGATCAGAAATTCGTTTGGACACCTGAGTGCATACGAGCTTTTGAAGAGCTAAAGAGTCGTTTGATCACGGCTCCTGTGTTGACATCGCCATGTGGTACAGATGGCTATGAGATTTATAGTGATGCATTAGGGAGCGGCTTAGGCTGCGTTCTTCTTTATTTTGGAAAGGTGATCGTTTATGGCTCACGCCAATTGAAAGTGCATGAGAGAAACTATCCTGTCCATGACTTGGAGTTGGCGGCGATGATTTTTGCACTAAAATTATGGCGTTACCATCTATATTGTGTAAAAGTGGATATATTTACGGACCATAAGAGTCTAAAGTACATATTGGATCAGAAGGATCTAAATATGCTACAATGAAGGTCGATGGAGTTTCTCGGGGACTACACCTTTAATATTCACTACAGCCCCGGGAAGGGAAACGTGGTCGCAGATGCCATGAGTCGTAGGACTCCGTCAAGGGAAAATTGGTCGCAGATGTATGATGAGCGTCTGATGTAGGAGTTGGAAGGGTTAGAGATTTCTTGTGTTGACAAGAATTCCACATCAAATGAATATTTGAACTGGACGGAGGTACAGTATGACCTTGTAGACAGGATTTGGCGAGCAACTGAACTTGATAAAAGTCTACAACGCTATACAGTTGATGGGTCAAATGGCTAATTTTCCTGGGATGATGGCCTTTTGTGGAAAGAGGATCGTTTTTGTGTCCCAAGTATTGGAAAGCTAAGAGAAGAATTGATGTATGAGGCTCACTTTACGAAATACTCAATTCACCCAGGATACACAAAGATGTACAAAGACATGAAAAAGCTGTTTTGGTGGCCAGGTTTAAAGAAAGACAGCACATTATGTGGCTAAATGTCAAACATGTGCCTTGGTGAAAGCTGAATGGCAGAAGCCCGGAGGTTTATCTAAGTCGCTACCTATTCCGGAATGGAAGTTTTATTATATTTCGATGGATTTTGTGCACGGTTTGCCGAGATCTCAACGCAGTAATGATTCAGTTTGGGTGATCGTAGACCGGTTGACTAAAGTGGCTCACTTCCTTCCGAACAAGAGGGACGATTCAATGGAAGTCTTGGAGAAACTTTATGTTGAGCAAATCGTACGTTTGCACGGTGTTCCCCGAAGCATCATAGGTGACCGTGACGGGCGATTCATATCAAATGATTGGAGGCTAATCCATCAGTTGTTGGGAACAAAGTTAACATTCAGTACGACCTTTCATCCCCAAACTGATGTCCAGATTAAGATGAACAACAGAACGATGGAGGACATGCTCCGAATGTTCCCCTTGGATTTTGGTAAGAAGTGGGAAGAAAATCTCTATATGGTAGAGTTTGCCTACAATAATAGCTACCAAGCTAGCATAAGTATGACACTGTTTAAAACTTTGTATGGTCAGAAATGTCGTACACCATTAGCTTGGACGGAAGCGGGCGAATCGAAATTATATAAGCGTAAGGAAGTCGAAGAAGCTAATTCGACGATACGCTCTACTCGGGAGAGGCTACTGATATCCCAAGATAGACAAGCTAAGTATTACAACGCCAAGCACTGAAACATTGAGTTTGCGGTTGGCGATTGGGTATATTTGAAAATCAAGCCCTTCAAAGACGTATCTAGGATTCGGTGCTTGAAAAAGTTAAGTCCGAGATATCTTGGTCCATTTTAAGTGGTGGAGCGAATTGGAGAAGATGCCTATTAGCTAGCTCTTTCGGCAGAATTGACTGGAATGCATGATGTGTTCCACATATCAGTGCTTAGAAATGACGTAAAAGATCCAGCTCAAGTGATTGCGAATGTTTAAGTACCGGTCGAATCTGGGCTAACGACGAAGGTTAGGCCCATTCGTATCGAGGATAAAGCCGATAAGCAGTTGCGGAACAGGACAATCGGGATGGTCAAGGTCTGATGGGACAACTGTGGCCGTGAGGAGCTAACATGGGAGCCGGAGCAGACCATGCGTGCTGAATTTCCCGAATTATTTATCTAAACTGATATAAAAGCTTTTTTTTATGTTGTACAAAACATACAATGTTGTAACAAATTTTGTTTAAGAAAAGTTCTATTAAAACATCTTGATTGCTGTTTTTTGAGTACTGTATGCAAATTTCGGGACGAAATTTCTTGTAAGGAGGGGAGTATTATAACATCCCAAATCGGTATAGATGTTTAGTCGACTAGAGATCGACGACGATCGTCGAGCGGAGCTCGACAACGATCGTCGAGCGGACCTCGACGAAAAATGTCGAGCGGAGATCGTCAAGCTGAGATCGACGATTCTGGCCTATTATCAGCCCCA
Organism: Platanthera zijinensis; assembly: GCA_039513925.1. Classification (NCBI taxonomy): domain Eukaryota; kingdom Viridiplantae; phylum Streptophyta; class Magnoliopsida; order Asparagales; family Orchidaceae; genus Platanthera; species Platanthera zijinensis. The sequence goes on from CM077082.1 coordinate 81,875,179, forward strand.
ATATGTAGCGGTGACCCATTTCAAGCGAATAGCGTACGACCATTGAGCGGTGATTAACCTTTTCAACTCTAAACTGAGCCGTTGCTTGATTTTGTTGATTGGATCAAGTGGTTGGGATAGAACCCAAGGCCTTATCTGTAGAGGAATGGAGAGAGGAAAGTATTATTTCCTTTTCTCTCTCTCTCTCTCTTCCTCGCTGCCCGAGTTCTGGAGTAGAAACCTTCGGATGTGTGCTAGGGTTGCTTACTAGTGAAGATCTTGAGGCTGAAAACAAGATCTGAAGGTATAATCGCGAAGGGGAAAGTGAACCGATCATTTCAATCCGCATAGAAACGCTTTGTCATGGCTCCAAAAAGAACGTCAAGGGTTATGATCTTTCTTCTTGGACATGTGAAGTACTTATTTTGGCATGTGCATGTATTTCCCCCACCAAAAGGTGGATTGTTGAGGGATTTCCCTTGGATTTATTCTTGAAATCCCAAATAAGTCTTGAATATAGATCCGGAAATGTATAGTAAACAATAGACAATTCTTGAAACCCCTTCTCACTCGCTAAATTTACACCTGCCGCCGCTCCTGCCCCGCTCCTACCTACGCTGCCTCCGTCTCCTCGCCCCGCACCGCTCGATTCGGTCTATATTGAGAATTGCAAATAACCGTAGCTTCCCCCACCAGTAAGACCTCCCAATTCCTTTGTGTTTTTTGTATGTGGCCTCCCCTACATCTTAATTTAAGATTTTAGGTTATACAAAGTAATATTTTTAACTTATTTTCGGATATTCTTATGTCTATTTGAATAGAAACTTTGATTCACTATCAATTTCACTTATTGATAAGTTTCGATTCAAGTTAGTGAATTGTCTATTGTTAAATCTAATCATTTATGTTGCTATTGGTGTTGCCATTTTCTTTCACTGCACGCTCTTCCTCAATAAAGTGAGTTCTTCTTTTTCTTTTCCTCTATTTCTTCTTCATTTTGCACTCTCTAATATTATGTTTATTTGCAGCAAAACTGTTCGATATAATGTCATAATTATGATTGATATTCATTTGGTTCATTCTTTTCCATCTTATCACAATCTTTATAAACATATTTCAATTTTACTTCATAATAACTCACATACTAATGCAATGGAGAACAATTTTTTATTTTTATCAACTATTTTTCTATATTAATTTTTTTTAATTGAGATCATCGATCTGCTCGCAGGCTAAGATGATATCAGGTTGAACATTCATATTATCTCACCTTCAATCTGATGGAATTACAAGATAATTTTTAGCAATTAACTTCGAGGGGTCGTGCACTAGCATATTGTATTACTTGATCAACCCATTTCCCTTTTTGTTTTTTGAACTGCCAGTGTCGATAATATTTTTGTCGGGGTACTAAAAGATAACCGGTGAGTAATCTATATTGTGAGTCTACATTTGGAAACTTAGGAATACATCCTTCCATCTCTTTTACGTTACTGAACTGCGTGGGACATTAAGGCTCCGTTTGGGGGACTTATTTTCACCGGTCAAGTGGTTACGGCCGCATGTACCAGACCTTAATTAAGGTCTGGTACATGCGGTCGTAACCGCTTGACCGGTGAAAATAAGTCCCCCCAAATAGAGCCTAAGTTTCATGTATTTTTAGTTATCGTCCACAACATGTTGTCGCCCGCCGCATGTTGTGGCCTCCATCGATTGTTCTCAGCTTTTGGATTTTAGGTTCATCTCAAACGGGACTTCGATTGCATGTCTACTTTAAATTTCTCAAATTTAAAATTTAATCTATACTATTCAAAAGAAATATAGTGGTTTGCCAATAGAATTCAGATAAAAATAGTGTAATTATATTGGCCATTAAATTTTATTATTTTATTTCTAAGCCGATGAGATTTTTTTAAGGTCTCAATTATAGTTAACTTTAATGTAATTTTTTGAGTACAATGCTATTTTTGATCCTCAAGTTCTATATGGTGAGACTACTGATGCGGTTTGATAAATATTTAAACATGCTTATATTAAGAATATTGGTTTAAGAACTGATTGTCTACTATGAAGTTGCACTTTGTTTAGTGAAGGAAACATAATCTTGGTATAAATAATCTTGCAGGAAACTAAATTTTGATGAAACCAATGAACATATATAGAAATAGTATGGCGCAAATGGGTAGAATCTTATGAAGGCCAGAGTTTGGACATATTTCAAATGGGATACATGGAGTGTACAAAGAAGACAATTAGCGTGTAACATCTTATGTTACTCCTAGACCCCTTAACTTAGATTGGGTTAGGCATGGGGTGGGGGATAGGGAATTTAGCTAGGATTGAACCTAGGGAGTGGGTTGTAGCCATGTGGGGCCCACTAAAGGGCCAAAGTCAAACTAGTTAAAACTAACATCAATAGGAACCCTAACCACACCATGACCCCACCACATTGCTCTAACCCTAAAATAATCTAAGTGGACCCTAATACATGTCATTAGGGCAACTCATTGACCCTGTTTAACCAAGTCAACTCTGAAGTCAACAAGTCAATATAATTGACCTAAAGGAGAAAATGAGAGCTAGGCCCACTCCCCTTGGGCCAAGTCCACCCAACTTGGCCCATTATAAGCCCAAGTGGTCAAAGACCACCCCTACATCTCTGGGTTTAGAGAGAGGGAACATGTAAGGGGGCAATTTGGGGAATTCATCCAAAAAGAGGAGTGAGAAATGGAAAGGATATGAGGGTGGCAATGTGGACTTCATTTCTTCTGTCCAAAGTTGCTGGCCGGCCACCCAGGGAATTTATGGGAATTTTTGGCTGCATGGTGGCAACTTAGTACCATTGGTGATACCACCAAAGCTTTAGCTGAGCTCCCCCTCAGTTTTAACTCCTCATACAGTCACTCCCGGCCAAATCCAAAAACACAATCAGCTTCAGTGAGTTGAAACCAGTGGAGAATGACTCCTGGAGCAAAGAATTCGGTGGAGAATCGAGGTTTTGAGCTGGAGATCGCCGGAGCAACATAACAATGGCCAACCGCTACCAACCTCGCCGCCATGCCGCCATTCGGGTCCGTTTCGCCGCCTCTCTACCAGTACTTGCTTTCTAGATCCTTTAGGAGAGACAACAGGCTCAATCGAGCCCAATACCATGAGAGGGAAGTGGGAACTTACTGAGCTTTACTTCTTGCTCGGATCGCTGGAGGAGCCAATTCCGGTGGCCTCACCGCCGGGAATCGCTAGCCCCCACCTCAGTGATGGTGGTGGCGACAATCGCCGGCGGTGTTGGTGGCTTAACTGGCCGGAAAATTGCAGACAAGTCGGCCCAGGAAAATTCAATCTGGGCCTTTGGCTGATCGAAGGTGATGACCTGATGCCGTCCCTTTTATCAAAGAATTTAATAAAAGTTATTAATATGAATCATTTAAATGTTGTCACACTTTTACAGTAGTATTGTATGCTTATTTTAGGCCCCTTAAAGGCATTTTCAGATCTGGTAATTAAGATAAAACTTGTAGCCCTTCCTCTTACCTTTAATTTTCCACCTTAATCTTATCATTTGGTGCAGTGTAGTTCCCTGTAGGGCTGTTTTTCTAGGACTGGTCCTAGGCTAGGGCAGAAACCAAAATTAATGCTCAGGCCAAACCAGAGGTCCACATGACCCAAAATATTGGGCATGTGCTCAACTATGGCACATCTAGCCCTGCCAAACATTGAGAATTTTTGGGAAAGAATTTTTCTATAGTTTTTGTCATAAAACACAAAAGTAATTAAATGAAATATTTGGAGTGTTATGGATCCAAATGGCCCCAAATTTTGGTGGCATGTCCTTGGGGACTATATATGTGCATGGAAAGAATTTCAGCACACTTGAATTAATGCATGTTGGGTAAACTCACTTACATGCGTTGGTTATATATAGGCTTGGGGTGCAAATAGCCAATTTTGAAATAATGTATATTAAGCCTATATGGAACATCCAAGAACCATGATATTGAGTTAAGAGACTCATTAGGGTGAATTATACCCCACATTGCAATAATGGGATTTTTAGAAACAAAAATCCCATTATTTGGAATTTTTGAATTAATTGAACTTTTGAAAAATAAATGTGAAAATAGTTTTATCATTGAGATGAAATTCTCAAACAATGTCAAGGTCAATATAATGTTATGTTTAACTTCTAAAAATTTTTATGACTCTGTTTGATGAATTTTGATAGGAGTTATGTAGAAATTACCTTTTTGCCCTTATTGTACATAAATAGAAAATTGATGAAAATATTCCTTAGAAAATTTTGGAAAAATTCTTGGTGATGTATATGAGTAATAATAACCTTGTATAAGTTTCTCAACATTTTTGGATAACTTTGTAATTTTTAAAACCTCATAGTGGCATTTTGGTAATATAGTTAAGAATGAATTTTTGTAGCCCTTGATCCATAGAAGTTTGTGAAATTCTGTTTTTGGCATTATTTTACCAATATATGAGTTCTGTAATTTTGCTAGAATATTTAATAATGAACTCCTTATACTTCCTTTGGAAAATGGTTAATTTTGTGAAATTTTTATAAATCAAGAGATAAATAGAATTATAGAAAGGAAAATTATGATTCTTGGCAGACTGTAATTTTTTACCAAATTACAACTCAGGAAAATTCAATAGGTCAGATGGATTATAATTTGTGACACTTCATGTATTAAATGGCCTAGGAAATTAATATTAGGAATTATTTAAGGGCATTAATAACTTTGGAAAATAATGAAATTCAACGTACACATCATAATAGACTATAACATCCTAAGATAATTATTTAAGGGAATGTAACCCAAAGAATTGGAAGTGGTACTCCGGGGTGGTATTAGGTCAGGGGCTGCATATAACAAAAGTATATTATACTGTAAGGACCATTGGGGAATAGATCAACGGTCAGGATAAGGTTATATATGGAATATAACCCTTGTTGGCAGTTGTTTCCTAGTGACGAGAGTAAAAGTGCAAGCCTTATGATAACAACTAGGTGGAGGCCGGGGGAAGACCGTTGCCCTTCCAATAACATCTTAAGTCATTAGGATCGCTCAAGAGTAATAATGAGAGCAAGGGAAATCATGGGTAGACATCAACTAAAGTAAATATCCTTGAGAAAGGGAGCTTTAGGCTTCAGCTAATCGTAGTTCCTAGTGCCCCCGAGAGCCCTTCACCGGGTATGCCCTGGGCAGTCCTGCGATTAACCTTAAATCATTAAGTATAATAACCCGTAGACAAGAGTAGCCTAATAGGTTAAGCGTCATATCATTATTCTCACCCGTGTAGGGTTGGAGGGATTTATGGTAACATTCTCACCCGTATAGGGGTTGAGGGATTCAGGACAGGTTTGTCCTGCAAGCTAGAGGCTAAAGTTGTAATACGTTGCATGTGTGTAAACAAACTAGTGGCGGGTCATGTGGTACTTGTCCAATCAGCACATCGATTGTAATACGGTGACTCAGGCCAGTGTGTGAGTTTGAGGGGCCAGTAGGTTGTTTTTACTACGGCCAGGTGGACAATCCCCGAAAACGCACACCCGACCCAACAAGACTGACGGGTAGTCAGCAATAAGTACGCGAATATCTAGAGTGCACCTAGGACGTGTACAAAGGCGTATGGGAGGTCTAGGTTTGGTAGTGTGTATACCTGTCTAGGAGTCAAGACACCCGCTCCACTGCTGCCGTAGCCACAATGGAGGTACAAGAGAGTGATTCTATCTCCGAAAAGTGGGAACTAAAGGTCTGTGATCACAGATTCGTTTTGTGTGAGATGTACTTGCATGATTCATAATAACCCGCATGCATTCATTCATATTAGGTCATACGCTTCATGGATTCTTATCATATAAATTAGTATGGGCTCTTTTATATGATAAGTTAATTTTTGAAACTCTAACTTATATGTTTGTATGGGCACTCATATAAGTTAGGGTACTTCTGTGATGGTAGATTAGAACTAGAATTATACGCTTACTTTACCATACAGTGCTTTATTTACTTCAGTTCTTTACTTTACTTACTGCACTTATACTTCTTACTTAGAACTGATAGAGTATATCTACTATTACTCCTCATATACTTGTTAGTATAGTGCTACTGTCATCTGTTTATACTTTCCACCCCTTGTTGTCCTCCGCTCCGTCCTCCCGTACGGTGCCTAGGAGTGGCGGGGCGAGGTGCGGAGGAAACAGCTTAGTCTTTTGACTAATGGTCAGTGACCAAACTATTTTTAGGGGCTCAAGGAGATGGAGTACCAGCACGACCAGCTGGCCGAGGTGACAGGACGTGAGGAGCAAGTTCGACTACCACCTACTACTACAGCAGAGTTGCCTCAAGTGGGATGAGTTGGTGATGATAGATAACTTCCGCTGTTAGATTTGTGAGCGAGAGATTTATATATGATGTACTGGGCATAATCCCTTTTATTTTTGTACTCATTATGGACTGATGTTTTCCTTTATATATATATATATATATGCTCGGTGACAGTGGACTATTGCACATTGCTCTGATTATACTCTTTTGTTTCTTATATTGGCCTATTGGTTATGATCGTGCTAGCCGACAGAATCGGCGTCTTGCGGCGTCGACTAACCCGTGTGTTAGTGTCACCGTAAGGCAGCAGTTCTGGGCAAAAAGAAATAATTATATGGAATTTTTTGGAGAAATTAAATAGAATTTAGTTACAAAAGTTGTTATATTGTGTTGTCTCTTTAGTGATCAGATATTCTTCACTAGTTTTATTTACTAACTGAATTCATTTGGTCACCCAAAATATATTTAGTGAACGAATCAACTTGGTCACTAGAAGATCATTTAGTACCAAACCAATTTGGTAAAAGAAACATCATGTAGTGACTGATTCGATTTGGTAACTAACACTTAATTTAGTGATCAAATCAATTTGGTGACCAAACCTACTATTAGTGACGATAATTATTTTGATCACTAAATATGTACAATTAGTGACAAAACTCTTTTTGGTGACTTAATGCATTTAGTGGCGGGGCATTCGTGACCACTTAGTGACGAATAAGATTGGGTCACTAAATCTCATTAGTGATCAAAATCTAACTTTTAGTGAGGAAAAATTTCGCCACTAAAAGTAAATTTTCTACTAGTGTTGGATAGGTGATGTAATACCCCAAAACCAAGTTTTGGTTTTCAGGCCAAGTGACACGGCCTGGGACACGGGCGTGTCCCAGGGCGTGTAAAGCAAATACTCGAGCTGGTCTCGAGTAAGTTTCAAAGTTGGGTTTCGGGTGTTTTTGGAGTGACACGGCCTGAGACACGGGCATGTCCCAGGGCGTATCATCCTTGGGTTGCTGCAGGTCGCGCGTTCGACGATCGTTGAGCATTGTGATCAACGATTGACGAGAAGAGGCGACATGGCCTGTGACACGGGCATGTCACAGGGAGTGTCTTCTCGACGATCGGCGAGATCGTGTCGACGATCGACGAGATTCATCGAGAGAGGCGATACGGCCAGAGACACGGGCGTATCTTAGGCCGTCTCAGGTTAGGCGGTGGTCACAGGCGTGTGCAACCCATGTGGTGACGCGGTTCTTTGCCGCTTAAGTTCCGCTTAAGGGACACGGCCTGTGACACGGGCGTGTCACAGGGCGTGTCAGGGCCGAAATTGACTTTTTCTGCAGATCTCGGCCGTTTGTTTCCCTCTTTACAGATCTGGTGGTCTTCAGTTTTCCCAGCCCCTTTAAGACCCCGAACTAGTAAACTTTTCCTCACTTTATCTTCTTAAGTGAGAGAAGGAAAGAGGAAGAAGGAAGGAAGAAGAAGAAGGAGGAAGGAGAGGGAGATCCAGCTAGTCCAAGCTTATATTCGCGATCGGAGGCCATATTCGGGAAGGCAGAGCTCCAAGCAGTGCTTGCCATGGCTCCAAAACATCCTCCAAGAGTAACAACTTCCTCCTTGGATTTGTGAAATCCTTCCTTTTTGCATATGCATGAATCCTCTACAAAGGTAGAGTTGAATTCTCTTGGGATGTTGAACTCCATCCCTTGATTCTTGTTGGAGTAGTCCCGGAAGCGAGAAGTACGGGTAGGCATGTGATGAGTATAAAAATATACAATTTTATTTCTTATTAAATATACATATTTATAAATAAAAACCTTAGTTTTTATTATATAAAACTAACTATTTTTATTATATTATATTTTTCTGTTTTAAAATTAAATTCTAAGTTTTTTCTGAAATTTTGTAATTTTTTCTTAGGTCACGCCCCTAGGTCACGCCCGTGACCTAGGGCGTGACAGCTCTTTTTAATTCCGTTTTCTGCTATTTTACTGGACAGCTCAAACTCAGGAAATTGATGGTCACGCCTGCTGAACACGCCCGTGCCAAAGGCGACACGCCCGTGACCTAACCAAGTTCTATCCAGAAGTCCAGCAAGCTGCCGCGCTGTCGCCACGCCCCGTGCCGCCTGTTGAATGACATGCATGACACGCCCGTGACCTATTTCGACACGCCCGTGACCAGTTCAAGTCTATCCAAATCTCCAGCTGGCTTGCCACCTGTCCCGACAGCCTGTATGTCACGCCCGTGACCTTGTCACGCCCTACCCGACACGCCCGTGTCAGGGGGCGTGTCACCTGAAAATTTTTTCTATAAATAGGCCGGCAGGGATTTGTAAATTCAATTGAACTCCAGCAGATTCCTTATGAACTGTTAGGACTCCCCAGCTCTCTGACAAGGAACTGGTAGTAGCTTTCAAGTATTCTAAAGTTCTGTAAGTTGTAATTTTTCAGCTTTATTTTCAGCTTTTTAGAAAGTTGTAATATTTTCGGACTTTATAAATTAGGCTCTTTCAATTTCAATTCTGAGTACTTTACTGCTTTCTTTTACTTTATTTTCTTTATACTATCCCGAATGAAAGGCGAAGCTCTGCTTATGTCCTGGATTAAGATAGTGTAAAACTGCTTTCAAATCTATTTTCAAAACCCTATTCTTTCATACTATTCCGAATGAAAGGTGAGGCGAAAGCCTAAGTCCTGAATTCAGATAGTGCGGAAGCGCTGCAAAATTTTACTACCCTATCTCAACAACAAAGGTGAAGCGAAAGCTTAAATCCTGGATTGAGATAGATAGGTAGATATTATTTTCTGTACTTTATACCGCCCCCATCCTGAGAAGAGGCTAAGAACCCTTAGCACTTGGTCAAGATGAGCTCTGGGCTGGATACTATTTTCAACTATTTCAACTCTACTTTCTAGTTATTCTAACTAGGGTTTTCTTAATTGATCATATACCAGGTGACGAGACACTACGTTTACGTTAACCCGTTTAAACGCAAGCCTTCCCGGTCGTACTTTCGAGTCAGTGATGCAACCATAGGAACCCTCTCGTGAAGTTAGATAATTAAGAAATAAAGTTGTTCTTTAATAGCTGAATTAATATTCTCTCAAAGTTATTCTGAAATCGAGGACTACCCTCTAAGTCCCTCTCTTAAGAAAATCACATATATAATTTGTTTTTATCTTTTAATTTTAAAATAAACCCAACTCCGTTCTTTCGATAAAATAATAGTCAGTTCTAAAAAGTAGAATAATTAACACCGACCCCAGGAAAAATACGACCTTGATATTTTCTATAAAATACTATACTCCTATGCGATAGGTACTCTTGCCTTAATCCACAGGATATAAGTAAGTAAAAAAGAGATAGACTTATATACGTAAAAGATTATATAAAACCAAATCTATCTTCTTTAAAACAAACTTTACTTATCAAGCTTTTTGGCGCCGTTGCCGGGGATTAGTTTATTTGTGTTAATATTTGAAAATAAAAGAACACTATTAATTTTATCTTTTTTTTTCTTGTTATTTAAAAACCTTAGTTTTTATAAAAATAAAACAAAAATAAAATTCCCTGAATTTAAAACTTTATTTTTATAAAACCTAATTTTTTATTAACAAGTTTATTAACCACTAACAAATTCTAACAGAAAAACCTAACCTACTATTTAACGTAGTTTATATAAAACTTGAAAAAAAAAATAAAAAGTAGTTTATAATAAAAAACCTGCTTTTATTATAAAACTTCTTTTATAAAAAACTTGTTTTATATAAAATAAAAATAACCCGTTTTTAGTTATTTTCCGTTTTAAGTCTTTTTGTGTGTTTGTATTTGTTGTTTTTTCTTAGTTTTTTTTACTTAGTTTTTTTTATTTTTTTATTTTATAAAAAAGTCTTTTTTTAGTGTATGACCCGTGGAACTCCATCTGATTTAATTCTTGGACTTGATCCTGAAATCGAACGCACCTTTCGCAGGCGCCTCCGATCTCTGAATCAAGAGCTCGTGTTAAATCTGGAAGAGTCTGTAGGCACCGCCCACGTTCAAGAAATGGCAGCAGAGCAACAACAAATGCCAGAGGTAGTCCCCCAAAGGACCATGTCTTATTATGCACGACCTAATTTAGATGACACCGGGTCTAGTATCGTTCGTCCACCAATTGCTAATAATAACTTCGAGATTAAATCGAGTATAATCCAAATGATTCAAAATTCTGTTCAATTCGATGGATTGCCCGATGAAGATCCAAACACGCACTTATGCAATTTCTTAGAAATTTGCGACACATTTAAGATAAATGGCGTCACTGATGATGCCATCCGTCTTCGCTTATTTCCTTTTTCACTACGAACGAAAGCCAAACAGTGGCTAGGTTCTCTCCCCAGAGGATCTATTACCACTTGGGCTGAAATGACCGAAAAATTCCTTACAAAGTATTTTCCACCTGCAAAAACCGCACGTCTGCGTGCGGATATTTCTTCCTTTGTGCAAGGCGAGTCTGAGTCTCTTTATGAGACTTGGGAACGTTTTAAGGAATATTTACGTCGGTGTCCACATCACGCACTGCCAACTTGGCTCCAGGTACAAATATTTTATAATGGTTTGAATATTCAAACCAGACAAGCCATTGATGCTGCCGCTGGGGGCACGCTCAATAACAAAACCCCCGAGGCCGCTCAAACCCTCTTTGAGGAAATGGCCATGAACGCGTACCAGTGGAATGTGCCAAGGTCACACCCTAAACAAGCTGGGATTTATGAGCTCGACACTTCTTCTACTTTAGCACTCCAAGTAGAAAACCTAACTAAACAATTGGCTGGAATATCTGCTTCCTCCGCCACTACTTGGAATCCAAATAATAATATAATTGAAGAAATCGATTATATGGGGAACTCTTATAGACCTTCCTATAATCCTAATATGAACTTAAATAATAATTCTTATAATCCAGGATATAGGAACCATCCTAATTTTTCGTGGAGCAACCCCAATAATGCTCAACGCCCACCGACTGCAAATCGAATTGGATTTGCACCGCAACCCCCACAACCACAAACACCACCACCACCACCAAATCAATTTAGGCCAACCCCGATAGAAGACATATTTACGAAATATGTCAGTATTAATGAGTCCAATATCCGGAACTTGACCGGATCAATTAAAAATTTAGAAACACAAATTGGACAAATATCAAAAATGCTATCGGAACGCCAACCTGGTAATTTGCCAGGAAATACGGAACCAAATCCGCGGGATACTGGCCATTCCAGTAACCCAAGTTGACAAGCCGTTCAACTACGAAGTGGCAGGGAGCTACCACCACCCGTTAGGGTAGAAAAAGAAGCTAAGGTTAGCCTTCCTACACCACTTCCCGTTACGACTCTGCCTCCTCAACCCCCGCGAATTTCTTCCACACATGTTGTTTTACCTTATCCATCTAAACTAAAAGATGAGCGAGAAGATGAACAATATAAAAATTTTCTAAAAATGCTAAAACAAATTCAAATCAATATACCTTTCTGCGAGGCAATTGCACAAATGCCTAAATACGCAAAATATTTAAAAGCGTTATTCTCAAATAAAAAGAAACTCGAAGATATTTCGAGAGTTTTTCTTAACGCCGAATGTTCAGCCGTTTTATTACATAAATTACCCCCAAAATTAAACGATCCGGGACGATTTTCTATCCCGTGTCTTTTCGGTAATCTATTAATAAAAGATGCGTTAGCAGATTTAGGTGCTAGCATAAATTTAATGCCCTACTCGCTCTTTCAAAAACTAGGATTAGGTAACCCCAGCCCAACTAAAATGAGCATCCAATTAGCAGATCGTTCTATTAAATATCCAGTAGGGATAGTAGAGGATGTTCTGGTCAAAATAGACAAGTTTATCTTCCCGGTAGACTTTGTTATTCTTGACATAGAGGAAGACGCCGATGTTCCCATAATTCTCGGTCGTCCTTTTCTCGCAACCTCTCGCGCGTTAATAGACGTAAGTAACGGTAGACTTCTCTTACGAGTAGGAGATGACGAAGTTACTATCGATATAGATCCCTCTATGAAAAACTCTTTAATAAATGACGATTCCTGCTATCTTGCGGAAGCCTCTTTTGAGGAAAATGGTTTTCCCTATTCTGATTTATTTTCAATAACTGTAGAAGAATCGGACTTGGCAGACTTACCCATTTCAAATGAATTGCCTACCGATGACCCTTTAGAACCTTTTGTATCTTTAACTTCTACAACTTTAAAAACTCCAACTTCATATGAAAAACCACCAACCCTCGAGCTGAAAACACTTCCTGCACATTTAAAATACGTTTTCCTTGAAGCCAAATCTAAACTCCCTGTTATCATTTCTGCCGAATTAAATGATAAGAAAACGTCTGAATTAATAGAAGTGTTAAAACAACATCGCCGTGCATTAGCATGGCAAATTTCTGATATCCAAGGACTCAACCCATCTTTTTGTACGCATAAAATATTTTTGGAAGATAACCCTCGTAAATCTATCCAGCCCCAACGACGTTTAAATCCTAATATGAAGGATGTCGTAAAAGCTGAAGTAATGAAATTATTAGACGCAGGAATTATCTATCCAATCTCAGATAGCACATGGGTTAGTCCCGTACAAGTCGTCCCTAAGAAGGGCGGTATAACGGTAGTGCCAAACGCTAATAATGAACTAATTCCAACACGTACTGTTACGGGTTGGAGGATGTGCATCGATTATCGAAAATTAAATGATGCCACCCGTAAAGATCACTTTCCACTACCGTTTATAGATCAAATATTAGAGCGACTCTCGGGTCACTCTTATTATTGTTTTCTTGATGGTTATTCAGGGTATTTACAAATTCCTATAGCCCCTGAAGACCAAGAGAAAACTACGTTCACTTGCCCCTTTGGTACTTTCGCCTATAGGCGAATGCCATTTGGACTTTGTAATGCGCCAGCTACATTTCAAAGATGTATGCTAGCTATTTTTGGCAAGTTAGTAGAGGACGTTATGGAAGTATTTATGGATGATTTTTCCGTATTTGGAGACTCATTCCATACGTGTTTAGATAACCTCGCTCGTGTTCTTCAACGCTGTGAAGACACGAATTTAGTGTTGAACTGGGAGAAATGCCATTTTATGGTCCGCGAAGGTTTAGTTCTCGGTCATAAAATTTCTTCCCAGGGAATCGAGGTAGATAAGGCCAAAATTGAAATAATTGAAAAACTTCCTCCTCCAACAAATGTAAAATCTATTCGAAGTTTCTTAGGCCATGCAGGTTTCTATAGACGGTTCATTCAAAATTTCTCTAAAATAACAAAACCGTTAACTCATTTATTAGAAAAAGAAGCCCCATTTATATTCGATAGTGAATGCTTAGTAGCATTCAATATTATTAAAGATAAACTTATCAACTCTCCTATTTTAGTTGCCCCAGACTGGTCCTTTCCTTTTGAGATCATGTGTGATGCGAGTGATTATGCGGTAGGAGCTGTCTTAGGACAACGAGTAGACAAATATTTTCATCCTATCTATTATGCAAGTAAAACTCTCACATCTACACAAACCAATTACACGACCACGGAAAAGGAACTACTGGCGATTGTATTTGCATTTGATAAGTTTAGATCTTATATTACACTATCGAAAGTTATAGTTTTTACGGATCATTCTGCTTTGAAATATTTACTAACAAAGGCAGATGCCAAACCCCGTTTATTACGTTGGATTCTCTTATTACAAGAATTTGATTTAGAGATCCGAGATAAGAAAGGCGCAGAGAATTTGGCAGCCGATCATCTTTCTCGACTAGAGAATGCTGCAACAGATACACTCGTGGAAGCCGACATCGAAGATAAATTCCCTGAAGAAAGTCTCCTCGCCCTCGAAAAGGTAACAAACTCTTCTACTCCTTGGTTCGCAGACTTGGCTAACTATTTAGTAGCCCGAGTCCTTCCAAAAGCTTTTTCATTTCAAGAAAAGAAGAAATTCTTTTCTGACTTGAAAAACTACTTTTGGGAAGACCCGTATTTATTCCGAGTCTGTGCCGACCAAGTAATTCGAAGATGTATTTCGAACGAGGAAGGACTAAAAATACTACGACACTGCCACGAAGGACCAACCGGCGGACATTATCAATCCAACCGGACTGCACGTAAAGCCCTTGAAGCAGGTTTCTTTTGGCCTACTTTATTCAAGGACGCTCAAAAATTGGTAAGCGTTTGCAACTGCTGCCAACGGTCAGGTAACATTTCCCGTCGGGACGAAATGCCCCAAAACTTTTACTTAGAATGTGAAATTTTTGATCTGTGGGGCATAGATTTTGTAGGCCCTTTACCTCCTTCTTTTAAAAATCGTTATATTTTAGTAGCGGTCGATTACGTTTCACGTTGGGCTGAAGCGCAAGCTTTACCCACCGCTGACTCAAGAGTCGTCGTTATGTTTCTGAAAACCTTATTTTCACGTTTTGGCACGCCTAGGGCAATAGTTAGCGACCGAGGTACTCACTTTTGTAACACCCAGATGGCTAAAGTGTTAGCCAAATATGGAGTTACTCATAAACTCGCTACCGCTTATCACCCCCAAACAAGCGGCCAAGTGGAGGTAGTCAATAGAGAACTAAAGCGCATATTAGAAAAAACTGTAGATACCAATCGAAAAGATTGGTCCCTCAAATTAGATGATGCACTTTGGGCCTACCGTACAGCATTCAAAACTGCGATCGGTTGTACACCTTATCGTTTAGTATATGGAAAAGCATGTCACCTACCTGTAGAATTAGAACATCGCGCATACTGGGCGCTAAAATTTCTTAACTTAGATACAAACTTAGCCGCCGAACAACGTAAATTTCAACTCAATGAACTTGAGGAATGGCGTGCAAATGCCTATGAAAATAATAAATTTTATAAAGAGCGATCTAAGTTTTATCATGATAGGAAAATTAAATTTCCAAAATCTTTTTCACCAGGTGATCTTGTCCTACTATATAACTCACGCCTTAAATTATTTCCAGGAAAATTAAAATCCCGATGGACCGGACCCTATACTGTTAAACAAACCTGGCCATATGGGACCGTTCTTATTTCTCACCCTGAACTAGGAACTTTCAAAGTAAACGGGCACCGTTTAAAACTATATTTTACTGGGGACCCTTTTCAAAAAGAACCTGAAACCCTAACACTACTCCATAACCTCGAAATATAAATTCCTTTGTATATTTCCATTTTTTATGCTTTTGTATATTCTGTACATATTTTTCACTTCATACATATGCCTAACATAAGTATGGGGGTGCTTTTTAGCTGCAAGTTATTTTCACTTTTATAATATTTCTTATATGTTTTCAATAAAAGTATTGTTTATTTTAGTACTCACCAAAACAATTCAAAATTTTCAAAACCATACTATGTAAATATATTCCAAAAATCTGAGTTGATCGAAAATGCAAATTATTCAATTTTCAATTTTACTACTCCTTCTCATAACTAGATAGATATAAATATCCGGAATAAATTTGTAAAATCTTATCTTGTAAATTTCATTACAATCAGAGTTATTATTTTAGCAAGCCTGCTTTCAATATCAAAAGAAATACATATATATACAATAGAAGCAAACATATTATGTTCACCAAACAATTGTTGACAGTAATTATCCTTACTCCATTCTTAACGAAATATAAGAAATACAAACTATTATAATTGCTCTCAAAATTTTTTATCCAACTCTTGAATATTTATTTATTTTTACTTGGCATGTTTTCTTACGCAAGCAAGTATCTAGGAGTATGTGCTCCTAGTAAAAGAAAAGATCTTATGTCAATGGGAATAAGATTTCATTCCGTACACATAGGCATCCAATAAATATGAAAAGATTATATGGAAAGGAGTATGTGCTCCTCTAAATATACATTGGATTCAATTAAAAACTCAAGTATGCTTTGTAATTTTTTGCCACTTCGGAATTACATTCCTTAGTAGTTATAACAACGCATAACTTAGATAAAAAGATGATAGAATACAAAAATCTATCACTTCTACAAAAACCTATTGTATAGGTAAAATTCCACCCTTCCAAAGTTGATATTCTATTTTTGTTTAAAATTTTGAGAGAGCATAAATAATAGAATGCATATTTCCAATATATCTCGTATAAAGATATAGTAATCATAAAGCCAATCTCTCTTTGTTATATTTGATTTTAATATATGCTTACTATTTGTTTTCAAAAACTTTTATGGCTATAAATTCTAACTCTGGTATCAATGATATGTACGATAACATTTAAAATCTTTATTCACCGGATGTTTATACCTGTTTTATCTTGAAGAATTAAATTGATAGTAAATAGAAAATTTATTAACCTTGTAAAAATACTCAACTCTATTATTGCTCTGGAATAGCAAAATCTAAGTATGGGGGTATTTGATGAGTATAAAAATATACAATTTTATTTCTTATTAAATATACATATTTATAAATAAAAACCTTAGTTTTTATTACATAAAACTAACTATTTTTATTATATTATATTTTTCTGTTTTAAAATTAAATTCTAAGTTTTTTCTGAAATTTTGTAATTTTTTCTTAGGTCACGCCCCTAGGTCACGCCCGTGACCTAGGGCGTGACAGCTCTTTTTAATTCCGTTTTCTGCTATTTTACTGGACAGCTCAAACTCAGGAAATTGATGGTCACGCCTGCTGAACACGCCCGTGCCAAAGGCGACACGCCCGTGACCTAACCAAGTTCTATCCAGAAGTCCAGCAAGCTGCCGCGCTGTCGCCACGCCCCGTGCCGCCTGTTGAATGACATGCATGACACGCCCGTGACCTATTTCGACACGCCCGTGACCAGTTCAAGTCTATCCAAATCTCCAGCTGGCTTGCCACCTGTCCCGACAGCCTGTATGTCACGCCCGTGACCTTGTCACGCCCTACCCGACACGCCCGTGTCAGGGGGCGTGTCACCTGAAAATTTTTTCTATAAATAGGCCGGCAGGGATTTGTAAATTCAATTGAACTCCAGCAGATTCCTTATGAACTGTTAGGACTCCCCAGCTCTCTGACAAGGAACTGGTAGTAGCTTTCAAGTATTCTAAAGTTCTGTAAGTTGTAATTTTTCAGCTTTATTTTCAGCTTTTTAGAAAGTTGTAATATTTTTGGACTTTATAAATTAGGCTCTTTCAATTTCAATTCTGAGTACTTTACTGCTTTCTTTTACTTTATTTTCTTTATACTATCCCGAATGAAAGGCGAAGCTCTGCTTATGTCCTGGATTAAGATAGTGTAAAACTGCTTTCAAATCTATTTTCAAAACCCTATTCTTTCATACTATTCCGAATGAAAGGCGAGGCGAAAGCCTAAGTCCTGAATTCAGATAGTGCGGAAGCGCTGCAAAATTTTACTACCCTATCTCAACAACAAAGGTGAAGCGAAAGCTTAAATCCTGGATTGAGATAGATAGGTAGATATTATTTTCTGTACTTTATACCGCCCCCATCCTGAGAAGAGGCTAAGAACCCTTAGCACTTGGTCAAGATGAGCTCTGGGCTGGATACTATTTTCAACTATTTCAACTCTACTTTCTAGTTATTCTAACTAGGGTTTTCTTAATTGATCATATACCAGGTGACGAGACACTACGTTTACGTTAACCCGTTTAAACGCAAGCCTTCCCGGTCGTACTTTCGAGTCAGTGATGCTACCATAGGAACCCTCTCGTGAAGTTAGATAATTAAGAAATAAAGTTGTTCTTTAATAGCTGAATTAATATTCTCTCAAAGTTATTCGAAAATCGAGGACTACCCTCTAAGTCCCTCTCTTAAGAAAATCACATATATAATTTGTTTTTATCTTTTAATTTTAAAATAAACCCAACTCCGTTCTTTCGATAAAATAATAGTCAGTTCTAAAAAGTAGAATAATTAACACCGACCCCAGGAAAAATACGACCTTGATATTTTCTATAAAATACTATACTCCTATGCGATAGGTACTCTTGCCTTAATCCACAGGATATAAGTAAGTAAAAAAGAGATAGACTTATATACGTAAAAGATTATATAAAACCAAATCTATCTTCTTTAAAACAAACTTTACTTATCAGCATGCTGTGTGAAGCCCTTCTGGATAGGTTAGTCCAGATTGGTGTTGATTGTATGCATATCAGAGCAAGACTCTGTATTATTGTGATGTGTGTGATGTTCTTGGTGGACACCTGCAGCTTGGTACAGCAGGATAGTATGTGGAGGGGTTGATGCTGTGTGATCTCAACCCTTGTAGTTGTGAATGCTACTTGTTGAGTCGGTGGGGCTGCAACTGTGGAAAAGCTTGTGTGGCGAACGGGCAAAGTGAATCTGTACCCGTGTCAGTCCTGATCGACGTCTAACGTATGTGAGCTACGGGAAAGGCTGATCTATACCCGTGTTCTGGTTGTCTAACAGTGGGGTGCTTAAGGCCCTGTTAGGATCACAGAATGAGAATCGCTCCGGCTATTTGAGCCATGGAGGATTGGAATGCTCACGAATTGCCGTCATGTCTGGAACCTCTGAACGGTGGTGGGACCCTTGTTTTCCGGTACACCGATAATGTTCCCTGAGCGCACGGAACGTCGGGCCATCGTGCCGACATTTGTGATGGATGATGACTTGTACGGGCGTACAAGTGTGATGTGCTAAAGCATACCCTTTTGATTGTATATAAGTGCTATGCAGGGAAGGAATTCCGCTGTCCCGTGCCAGGGACAGGGCCGTTATAAATGGTCAGCCAAATGCTGACCGTTGCTTTGTTTGCCACTGCTTGGTGGATCTTTTGTGTGCAGGTCAAGAAGGGCCAAGTAGGGATGAGGGTGGAAGACCCTAAGCTGCTGCTGCTAAGTGCTAGCCCTCGAAGGCTAGTTTTGTACCTTGTGTTAGAACTCATGTATGGCCGGCCTGCGTGCCGATGTATGGAAGATACCTTCTTGTATAAAGAGAAACACTTGTAAGAGTCCATAAGGCCGTACTTGTGGTTTTATATTATGGCATGTTTGGTTTAGATGTGGACTTCTGTGTTGATGTTTGAGTTTATTCTTGCAACTCTTTAATCTTCTGCTAGAATGCTCTGTGATAGGATGCGTATTTGGTATTACTTAGTAACGTCTCCGCCTGTTTGTAAGACAAGGTGTGGGGCCTCGGCCGGACTTTCTACTATGTTGCACGTAACCGGTAGGGGTGTTACAATTTGGTATCAGATTCCTTGGTTCCCTCCTCTGAATTCGTGGACGAATTCTTTTGTGGGGTGGTGAGCTCGTGTGTGAGTGTATAAAATTGAACTCAAACATGTCCACATAGGATTGAAATGCACTGGTGTGTTACACTTGTGTGTTTGTTTTGACTATTTGTTGTGTGGCTTGTCGCTGAATTGTGTGGTTTGACACATATAGGTGACGCGAAGTGTTGCGGGTCAGTCAGAACCTCAGCATTCTGTTGAAAGTGCGGCACCGACAGAGGTGCCCACCCCTCCTCCATCATCTGAAACTGTACGTTTGATTACAGAAACAGTACTTGCGGTGATGAATGCTCAGCATGCAGGGCAAGCTCGGCCTGAGGCTCCCATGCCTGTGGAAGTGCGTCAAGAACCGGTGGGCATAGCGGTTGATCAGCGTGCCGCAGATCAACAGCTGAAGCGATTTATGAGCTTTCATCCTCCGACGTTTACCGGGGCGGGTTCCCCAGCTCAAATAGAGGATTGGCTTGCTCGGATCAAGCGCATCTTGACCGCCCTTCGGGTTGAGGAGGAACAGAAAGTCACGTTAGCAACTTTTCTTCTTGAAGGAGAAGCTCGGCTGTGGTGGGATTAGGTAGAACTGCACCACTTGGCAGGCAGACAGTAGACGGGAGTCACTATGGACGAGTTCTCTCAGTTGTTTTTGGCAAGCATTTGCCGTTGAAGCAACAGATTGCTATGGAATTGGAGTTTCAACGGTTAACTCAAAAGGAGAGCAGTGTGGATGAGTATCTGCATGAGTTCATGCGTTTTGGGCATTATGCGGGCGCTATCTTTACTGAGGAAGAGTGCAAGACCAGTCAGTTTTATGCGGGACTGCGGGATGAGTTGCGATATTTACTCTCGAGTTCCGTGAATCAGGGATTTCAAGCTCTGGTCTGCACCGCGAAGGCATTGGAAGCAGATTTGAAGCGAGGACAATCTAAAGGACCTTTGGCTGTTGCAAAACCGGAGTTCAAACCGCTGCGTCCGGAGAGAAGTGGATTTCGAAAGAAATAGGGTAAGAAGTCCAGACGTTCTGGGCAAGCTCCTTCATCAGTTACTTCGGAAGAGTCGTCGGGCTATGAATCCCGCACTTGCTATACGTGTGGCAAGCCGGGACATCTTTCTCGGGACTGTCGGGTTGGTCCTCCGAAAGGTGACAAGAACACGGGTGCGTCCTATGCGGAAAAAGGGAAGGCGGTGGCGGAGTCTTCTGCTTCGCAAGTGCAGCCACGAGTTTTCAATCTGCGACAACAGGAGGCCATTAAGCAGGCCGACGTCGTCACAGATGCGCGTGATTTCTGAGTTCTTTTCCCTTTGTGTAGTGCTGCTATGTTTTTGGTGTTTATTGTGTTGTTGCTATGTTAGGCTTTGTCCTAATTTGGGAGCATCCGACACGAGCACTGTTTGATACTGGTGCGTCACATTTGTTTCTGTCAAAGGATTTCATATTGCGCATTGGCGCGCCGATACGAGGCACGACAGAAAGTTTGAAGGTACTCTTACCTAACGGATGTGTTTTGTGCGTGGATCAGTCTGGGTGTGTAGAAGGGAAAATAGGAAGTCTGGACTTCAGATTGGAAGCACTTGTGCTGCAGATTTCGGAATTCGACATAATCTTCGGTATGGATTGGTTGTCAGAGCAGCATGCTCACATTGCTTGTAATTCTAAGGAAGTTGTGTTGGGGCAGAACACCGAACAAGAAATACGGTTTAGTGGCATGCAGGGGATAAATGAGATGTTGATATCCGCTCTGCAAGTTTGGAAGGCAGTGAGAAAGGGTGCCGAGTTGTTCTTCACGCTAGTAGCAGCGGTAGAGCCAAAGGCTAGTGTTAATGAGGTACCTGTTGTGTTGGAATTCCTGGATGTGTTTCTAAAAGACCTTCTGGGGTTACCACCCCAAAGAGAAATCGACTTCACGATAGAACTAGTATCGGGTGCAAAACCTGTGGCCCGTGCCCCCTATCGTGTAGCGCCAAAGGAAATGGCGGAGCTGAAGGTTCAGTTGCAAGAATGGCTAAATCAAGGTTTTATAAGGCCAAGTCAGTCACCTTGGTGTGCGCCGGTTCTCTTTGTGAAAAAAAAGGACGACAGCTTGTGTCTATGCATAGATTATCGAGAACTGAACAAGCTGACAGAGAAGAATAAGTATCCGATCCCACGGATCGATGATTTGTTTGATCAGCTAGTGGGCTCTTCGGTGTATTCGAAGTTGGATTTGAAATCAGGTTATTATCAGCTGAGGGTTCGGGAAAGTGACATACCCAAAATGGCGTTTGGCATACGTTACGGGCATTATGAGTTCACGGTGATGCCCTTTGGATTGTCTAATGCACCTTCGGTGTTTATGGATTTGATGCACCGAACGTTTAAGCAATATTTGGATCTCTTTGTGATCGTCTTTATTGACGATATCCTGGTGTATTCCCGATCCAGAGAAGAGCATGCAAATCATTTGAAGATGGAATTGCAAACCCTGAGGGAAAAGAAACTCTATGCCAAGTTTACTAAGTGTGATTTCTGGTTGTCATCCGTGGCTTTTCTGGGCCATGTAGTTAGTGGAGAAGGCATTACAGTGGATCCTGCCAAAATTGTTGCTGTGCAGGAGTGGCCTATTCCTTTGTCAGTAGCCGAAGTCAGGAGTTTCCTTGAACTTGCGGGCTACTACAGGCGTTTTGTGGAAAATTTCTAAAGAATAGCATTGCCTCTCACTACCCTAACGCGGAAAGAACAAAGGTTCGTTTGGTCGCCCGAGTGTGCACGAACTTTTGAAGCGTTAAAGAGTCGGTTGACTACAGCCCCAATTTTGACAACACCTTGTGGCATATATGGTTTTGAGGTGTACAGTGATGCATCGGGTAGCAGCTTAGGCTGCGTTCTCCTTCAGCGTGGTAAGGTGATAGCATATGGTTCGCGCCAATTGAAAGCCCATGAGTGGTACTATCCAGTCCATGATTTGGAATTGGCCGCAGTCATCTTTGCACTTAAGTTGTGGCGTCATTATTTATATGGTGTAAAGGTGGATATCTATACAGACCACAAGAGTCTGAAATATCTTTTAGATCAAAAAGACTTAAATATGCGACAAAGAAGGTGGATGGAAATTCTTTATGATTATACCTTCCAAATTCATTACACCCCTGATAAAGGGAATGTAGTCGCAGATGCCCTGAGTCGTAGGACTCCGGCAAGGGCGAATTGGTTGTCATACCATGATGAATGGTTGATCCACGAGCTAGAATGGATGGATATTACTTGTGTGGAGAAAAACACTGCTGCGACCATGTGTTTGAATTGGATAGAGGTACACTATGACCTAATGGATTGGGTCCGCCAAGCGACGGAATTGGATGATAGTTTGTAGCGTTATGCAGCGGAAGATAAGAGCTCTCGGTTTTGTTTTGACAATGGACTTTGGAGAAAAGACGATCGAGTATGTGTTCCTTGTTAGAGAAATCTTCGTGAAGAAATCATGTACGAAGCCATTTTTCAAGGTATTCGATTCATCCTGGAAGTTCAAAAATGTATAAGGATCTGAAAAAGAACTTCTGGTGGCCGGGTATGAAGAAAGATATAGCACGTTATGTTGCTATGTGCCATACATGTGCTCTTGTGAAAGCAGAATGCCAAAGGCCAGGAGGATTCCTGAAGTCATTACCGGTCCCAGTGTGGAAATTTGATGATATTTCCATGGACTTCGTGCATGGATTGCCGAGATCTCAGTGGGGTAATGATGCGGTTTGGGTGATTGTTGATCGGTTAACAAAAGTTGCTCATTTTATTCCAAATCGAAGAGATGATCCAGTCGACAAATTGGCTAAAATGTACGTAGATTCGATCGTACGATTGCACGGAATTCCCCGTAGCATTATTTGCGATAGAGATCGATGCCTCACATCAGGAGATTGGAGGCTAATTCATCAGCTGTTAGGCACAAAGTTGTATTTCAGTACGGCCTTTCATCCCCAGACGGACGGTTAAACTGAAAGAACCAACAAGACGTTGGAAGATATGCTCCAGATGTGTACGCTAGATTTTGGAAGTCACTAAGAAGATCATTTGTTCATGATTGAATTTGCCTATAACAACAGTTACCAGGAAAGCATTCAGATGGCCCCTTTTGAAGCTTTGTACGGCAGGAAGTGCCGCACACCGTTATCTTGGGCGGAGATGGGTGAAACGAAGCTTTTCAAGCGGCAAGATGTGACTGATATGCATGAAACGGTACGTACAATTCGTGAAAGGTTGTTAATTGCTCAAGATAGGCAGGCCAAATATTATAATGCCAAGCACCGGGACGTAAATTTTGCGGTGGGTGATCGGGAATATCTAAAAATCAATCCTTTTAAAGGTGTGTCCAGGATACAGCGTCTGAAAACGTTGAGCCCGAGGTATCTAGGACCTTTTGAGGTGATTGAATGCATCAGTGAGGCAGCCTATCGGTTACTGCTACCGCCTGAGTTAAGTAGTTTACATGATGTGTTTCATGTATCGGTGCTGCGGAGAGCAATAAAAGAGCCGTCGCAAGTGATAGTTGCAGATCGGGTATCAGTCGATAGTGGGCTAACGACAAAGGTTAGGCCCATTCGGATTGAAGATGCCGCCGAGAAGCAATTGAGGAACAAAACAATCGGTATGTGAAAGTCCACCTAGTGTCAACTACCTTCACCTATGGGGGGGGGGGGGGAATAAGTGTATTGCAGCGTATTTGCGGAATTAAAATTGTACCTGCACAAGAAAACAAAACAACACAGCGCAGAAAGGACAAAAGCAATTTATAGTGGTTCCCCGATTTGGGTACGTCCACTTTCCCCCTTCGACCTATCTCCCAACCAGGGACGACTCGGTCACTTCACCAACAGGATTGAAATCCAATCCTTGCACTAACGGAAGAAACCCTTCCACACGTAGGAGTCACCACTCCTACAACACGGGTTACACTCAACCCTTACAACTAGAGACCAATTGGTCCTTTACAAAGAAATTGAAAATAGCTTGTAAGAAATACAAACAACGTATGGAGACTAAGGTGTCCCTCTTCATTCGACGACGTATTCTTGAGGTCAATGAAGAGTCCACAACCCTAGATCTCACTTGGATTGAACCTTCCCGAAACCAGCGATGGCTTGGAGTGGCAGCTAGGTTCACGGAACAAGCGGCGGCGAAGGAGAGCTGCTGCAGTGCAATCGAGATTCAAACTTCGTAGCAAAGGAAGCAAGGTCTTCCAACGGTCACACTAAGATCGGTCGTCTTGATCGATTCGGAAGGGGAAGGTTTTTCCCGATCAACGAATCAAGAGACAAGGGATCTCTGGTTAGACGCATGAGACGCTATGCTAGCCTAAGCTTCTGTCGCTGGAGATCTGGAAGAACTTGAGATCAATAGTGGCGACAACTGCTCGAACAGAGGAGACGATCGGCGGAGCAAGATCGCGATGTAGGTCACGTCGGCGGCTGTTCTTTTTGAATTCGCGTATATCGTCTTCCTTCCGCTCATACATACGGAGGTATATATACCTTAGGTCAAGCACATTACCGTTGTGGGCCCTACCAACAAAAGACATAAGTCCGGTTCGAAATACCGCTGGAAACCTGGACCGGTCCAGGAAGTGTCGGAAATTTGCCCAAGTCAAATTCGGCGAGAATGGAAGGTGATTCTCAACGAATCGGCGAGAATCACCTACGATTCTCTCCAAATTCTACTTGGTCGAATTCTGGCTGCACAGGTATAGTAGCCGGGGAAAATCGGCGGGAGTCACACTTGATTCTCGCCGGATCGTCGAGAATGCAAAGTCATTCTGACAAATCGGCGGGAATCACTTAGTGATTCTCGACGATTCTTCCTTAGAGAAATTTCTGGCGGCGTTGAGACAGCCGGCTCCAACCGGCGAGAATCAGCTAGTGATTATCGACGATTTTTACTTAGGCGATTTCTCCTCTTTCTTTCCGTGAGCTGGTCTTTGGCCCATCCTGTCTCCTTGTCTGCTCTTGCTTTATCATAACCCTGTACTTGAAATTAGGTACACCCCAATAGAGAGAGTACACGTAGGCCAACACATTGATCTGCTCAACGAGGGATTACGTCGCGCAGACCCGTGTATATTGACCCACTGCACCCTGACATTGGTGTGTACTTAGCGTGGAATAACTGTAAGCACAACTTAAAATATTTCATCAAATACATTGTGAATTCATCCTAGCTTGATAGGTGGCTTCCTCAAATCCAGGTAATTGTGGATACAATACCCAACAGTATGCTCAAAGTCCGGTGGGATAATTGTGGCCGAGAAGAGCTTACTTGGGAGCGTGAGCAAACCATGCGGACAGAATTTCCCGAGTTATTTTTGTAATTGGTTGTGTAGTAGACCTTTTAATAATCAATAGATGTGGACTTTATTGAGTTTTTCAGTCATTCAAATTTCGGGACGAAATTTTCTGCAAGGAGGGGAGGATTGTAATACCCCAAAACCCAGTTTTTGTTTTCAGGCCAAGGGACACGGCTTGGGACACGGGCATGTCCCAGGGCGTGTCAAGAAAATACTCGAGCTGGTCTCGAGTAAGTTTCAAAGTTGGGTTTCGGGTGTTTTTGGAGTGACATGGCTTGAGACACGGGCGTGTCCCAGGGCGTGTCATCCTCGGGTTACTGCAGGTCGCGCGTTCGATGATCGTTGAGCATTGTGATCGACGATCGACGAGAAGAGGCGACACGGCCTGTGATACAGGTGTGTCACAGGGCGTGTCCTTCTCGACGATCGACGAGATCGTGTCGACAATCGGCGAGAATAATCTCGGCGATCGACGAGATTTGTCGAGATAGGCGACACGGCCAGAGACACAGGCGTGTCTCAGGCCGTGTCAGGTTAGGCGGTGGTCACAAGCGTGTGCAACCCGTGTGGTGAGGCGGTTCTTTGCTGCTTAAGGGTCGCTTAAGGGACACGGCCTGTGACACGGGCGTATCACAGGGCGTGTCAGGGACAAAATTGACTATTTCTGTAGATCTCGGCCGTTTGTTTCCCTCTTTCCAGATCTGGTTGTCTTCAGTTTTCCCAGCCCCTTTAAGACCCCGAACCAGCAAACTTTTCCTCACTTTATCTTCTTAAGTGAGAGAAGGAAAGAGGAAGAAGGAAGGAAGAAGAAGGATGAAGTTGAGGGAGATCCAGCTAGTCCAAGCTCGGATTCGCGATCGGAGGCCATATTCGGGAAGGCAGAGCCCCAAACAGTGCTTGCCATAGCTCCAAAACGTCCTCCAAGGGTAACGACTTCCTCCTTGGATTTGTGAAATCCTTCCTTTTTGCATATGCATGAATCCTCTACAAAGGTAGAGTTGAATTCTCTTGGTATGTTGAACTCCATCCCTTGATTCTTGTTGGAGTAGTCCCGGAAGCTAGAAGTATGGGTAGGCATGCTGTGTGAAGCCCATCTGGATAGGTTAGTCCAGATTGGTGATGATTGTATGCATATCAGAGCAAGACTCTGTATTATTGTGATGTGTGTGATGTTCTTGGTGGAAACCTGCAGCTTGGTGCAGCAGGATAGTATGTGGAGGGGTTGATGCTGTGTGATCTTAACCCTTTTAGTTGTGAATGCTACTTGTTGAGCCGGTGGGGCTGTAACTGTGGAAAGGCCTGTGTGGCGAACAGGCAAGGTGAAGCTATACCCGTGTCAGTCCTAATCGACGTCTGACGTATATGAGCTACGGGAAAGGCTGATCTGTACCGGCGTTCTGGTTGTCTAACCGTGGGGTGCTTAAGGCCCTGTTAGGATCACAGAATGAGAATCGCTCCGGCTATTTGAGCCATGGAGGATTGGAATGCTCAGGAATTGTCGTCATGTCTTGAACCTCTGAACGGTGGTGGGACCCTGGTTTTCCAATACACCGGTAATGTGTCCTGAGCGCACGGAACGTCGGGCCGTCGTGCCGACGTTTGTGATGGATGATGACTTGTACGGGCGTACAAATGTGATGTGCTAAAGCATACCCTTTTGATTGTATATAAGTGCTATGTAGGGAAGGAATTCCGCTGTCCCGTGCCAGGGACAGGGTCGTTATAAATGGTCAGCCAAATGCTGACCGTTGCTTTGTTTGCCACTGCTTGGTGGATCTTTTGCGTGCAGGTTAAGAAGGGCCAAGTAGGGATGAGGGTGGAATACCCTAAGCTGCTGCTGCTAAGTGCTAGCCCTCGAAGGCTAGTTTTGTACCTTGTGTTAGAACTCATGTATGGCCGGCCTGCGTGCCGATGTATGGAAGATACCTTCTTGTATAAAGAGAAACACTTGTAAGAGGCCATAAGGCCGTACTTGTGGTTTTATATTATGGCATGTTTGGTTTAGCTGTGGACTTATGTGTTGTTGTTTGAGTTCATTCTTGCAACCCTTTAATCTTCTGCTAGAATGCTCTGTGATAGGATGCGTATTTGGTATTACTTGGTAACGTCTCTGCCTGTTTGTAAGACATGGTGTGGGGCCCCGGCCGGACCTTCTACTATGTTGCACGTAATGGGTAGGGGTGTGACAGGTGAGAGGGAAAGTGGATGTACCATTATTAGGGGAACCACTATAAACCTTGTATGCTTTGTGTGTTTTCTTTATGGTGGTTTTATTACAGGTTGCAAGTCTTGAAAGCAGAATAAAATCAACTGATAAAGCAACAAACCAAAGGATAATCACTAAGGACTAAGAAACCTATTCACCCCCCTATAGGTGATTTAGTTATCCTTGAAATCTAAGACTTTCATGTTATATCATAGGGAGGTTAGTCAAAAGGGACCTAAAAATCTTTGTAGACCTCAAAGGATAGCTAAAAAGGTTTAAACTTATGTGTTCAAAAGTGAACCATAAAGTGTTGAGATCAATGGAGCTCCAAGTCGGCAGAAAAGACTTGAACAACACTAGACTGTTGGCAGCTCTTGTAGAAGACAAAGGGCATCCAGAAACTTGAGCAAAGATCAAGGCCACTCTGACACATTCAGATAGTGAATCAAAGGTGGATGAATCTGAGGATGAAGAATGTAGTGTCTATGAGCTGACTACTGAATCATAAAAAGAATCCTGTCATGATCAACCTGAACAAAATGAGGAATATTTCCCACCTAGCTCATCCTCAGAGTCTAGATATGAATCCTGCTCAGACTCTGATGCATCCTCATCAAGTGTTGATTAGAGTCCTCTATCAGAAGATGATATCAATCAATTGATTGAAAATCATGCTGCTCTTCTTAAATCTTTCAGGAAAAGCAATTTGCTTGTTAAGGAATAAGTAGAGTAAATTTCCTCCCTATAGCTGGCTGCTTCCCAGCAAGATGAGACTTCATCCTTGCTATATCTGAAAGTGAGGGATGTAGCTCATCTGAATATCTTTGTAGATATCCATGTTAAGTCCATCAAATATAAGGACTCTATCATCAAGGATCTTGAAGATAAACTTGAAAGGGAGAAGAGTGTTGTGGCAAATTTCTCAAGGATAGATGCTATCAAGAGAAAAACTGAATCTGAGTGCATCTCTAAAGTTATCCAATCTCAGAGGAGAGGTCGACCTCCTGTCAGGCCTCAATCTACCTCTCACAAGGTAATTCTCCCATCTAATAGGCATGACCAAGACTGTATGTTTGGTCACTGGAGGTGTGGGAATCTTCCTTATAAGGTTACAAAAGTACCCTACAGTGGAAGAAGAGAGGTCATGGGATTGAGTGCACAAAAGGATCCCCATATAGAAGTCCAAAAGGCCCAAACAGGACCTTTTGTATTTAGTGCCCCTGTTGGTGCTGCCATAATGATCTGGAAGTGATCAAGCATGTAGCCTCACTGCCAACTCAGTTTGGGCCTATAACAACCAATGGTATCAAAGGGAGGTTGTCAACAATATTCATTGTTTTAGAAGTTGCTAAATCCATGGCATGTAGATTTGGAGATTTAGAAGTGTTCTAAATGCCCATATCTAGTCTTGGATCTTCCCAAGAATGCATGCGATTTCTTTGAAATTTACTCCTTAACAGTAACCATCACTTTGTTGGTTTGTGAAACTAGCATGTGTTAGATTTTGAATATCACATGAAGTGACGAGCTTGACTACTGTGTAAGTGGAGTTGGTGTTGCTCATGTCCTATGCATGTAAATCTGAAGAATCAGAAATGTTCTGGATGTTCAGATTTAGCCTGGCTCGACAAGTGTTGATGATCATCTTGTGCACATCTGGGATGCATTTGGATTATGCCTGCTGATTTTATTTTGCTCAATGTGCACACTGGTAAAGTGTTAACCATGATTAAAGAGTAAATCGAATATCAAAATTCCTTAAGCAATATTAAGTTTTCGGATGCCTTCCGATGGATGACACTCTTCCTGCCTCGATCGATGAAATGTGTGCTTGCCAAAGCAAGGTGATTTAATCTATCTTGGTAAGGGTGCATGCGGATAATTATGATATCCCAATATCGACATTGAGTCAAGCTTAACTGGGTTACCTCAAAGGTTAAGTTCCCGAAGGCATGGGATTGGCATGCACCATATGATGGATGCGAATAAAAAGTTATTCAGCAGCCATACAGGAATTGCATAGTGATGCAATTGGCAAGCATTTCCTACCTAAATAGCTGTATTGTGAGAGAAAAGCCAAAGCTGACTTATAGTGTTAGTGAAATATGGATCTTGTCCACTAAGAGGGTTACTCGCTAAACTCTTCAAATTGATATCGAGGGTTGTCGGTTTTATAAAAATAGTGGGAGTTATTTTGATTAAAGTCCAAATCGAAAGAATAAAATTATATTTGTGAAATGTAGTATTAATTTGCTTTACTTGTATCCTTGTAGATTTTCATGTCAAGTGGTTGACACTAACACCCTGTCCCTTAGAGCGATCCTTGAGATGAAAAAGCTGAGCGGAACAAATTATATGGACTGGTACAGGAACTTTCGAATTGTTCTTAGGCAAGAGCGCAAGCTCTATTTTTTGGAAGAGGTCTCCGCTGATGAGCCTGTTAGGAATGCGTCCCGTATTGATAAAGATGCTTACAAGAAGTATCTTGATGACTCCTTAGATGTCGAATTTCTAATGCTTGCGACCATGAACTATGAGCTCCAAAAGTAACACGAGAGCATGGGTTGCAAGGAAATTGACGAGCATCTCAAGAAAATGTTTCAAGGGCAAGCTTGTCAAGAGAGATTTGATGACACTAAGGCATTGTTCTAGTGTAAGATGGGAGCTCGGGACCTAGTAGGGACCTAGGTATTCAAGATGATTGGGTATATCGAGACCCTTGAAAGACTAGGGTTTCCTTTGGGCTAAGAGTTGGCAATAGACCTGATCCTACAATCGTTGCCAGACAGTTATGAGCTGTTTGTCTTAAACTATAACATGAATGAAATAGACAAGACACTGCCCGAGCTCCTAGGTATGTTCTGAACTACCGAGATAAACATGAAGAAGGCCAAGCCTGCTAGCCCCATATTGCTTGTGCATAAAGGCAAGGTCAAGGCCAAGGGATTAAAGAAGACGAAGGTAGTATAACACCCCAAAACTTGGAAGAGGAATCGACGACGTCGTTTTGGCCAAGTTTGGGTTTTGGGGGTAGGCACACGGCCTGTGACATGGCCGTGTCACAAGCCGTGTTGAGCCTGGGTCGCCGAGCCGTGTTGGTCGACGATCGGCGAGAAGGCACACGGCCTTGGACACGGGCGTGTCCCTGGCCGTGTCCTTCTCGGGCTGTTCGCAGAATTTATTATGCTAGGCGTGACACGGGTCATGACACGGCCGTGTCGGGGCTGACATGGGCGTGTCGAGGGACGTGTCTTTGGCCGTGTCTTGGGCCGTGTCCTTCTCTGGCTGGGAATGTTGGTCGGCAGGGGGAGTGACACGGGCCTCGACACGGGCGTGTCAACGGCGACACGGCCGTGTCGGAAGCCGTGTCAAAGGCCGTGTCAAAGGCCGTGTGCTGGTTTTCGAATCGGTCGAGACGACGAATGGCTAACACGGCCATGCACACGGCCGTGTTGCAACCCGTGTTCGGCCCAGATTTTCTAATTTGGGTTCCGATCGTGGCCGTTCGTTCTTTTCCTTGGAAGATCCAACGGTGGGGGGCCTCCCTGGGTGGTTTAAGGCCGGGAATAGGGTTCCAAACCCTCATTCCCCACTTTCTTTTATCTCTCTAAGTTCTAGAGAGAAGGGAGAGCAAGGAGGCCAAGATCCGGCCGCCGGCGAAGCTTCGGAGGTCCGTTTCGCGAGCGGAGTTCAGATCCGCGAAGGTGGGAGCGTTGCGGTGGTGTTCAACCGAGCAAATCTTCTCCATGGCTAGGAAGAGGGGACGGAAGGTAACAACACTTCTCTTCTCGGTTTTTAGGATTTAGGATGCATGAATAGCATCCCCTTCCTTTGTATTTTTGAGCGCCAAATCTCTCAAATGAGGGGGATTCGTGTAGCGGTTCAAGAGGAACCTCCGGGTTGAGTTTGTTCATCCCGACATGTTTTGCATTAGAGATCCGCTCCGTTAGCGGATTAGGCATTGTGGGTGAAGCCGTGGTCGCGACCGTTAGTCCGACCCGGTGATGTTGCATAGCGAGCTTCGGGGATTCAGTAGAAATCCATTGCGGCAATACGTCGTTGTATGTATGTATTTTCCCCCTTATATTTGAGTGAGTACTCGTGGTCGAAACCAGACAAGGTTAGCTCCGTGTTGTGTGGTAGATGATTTCCTTGGAGCACGGGGAAGACACGGTGCAAATCGTGATTGGGGTGGGGAAACCTTGTTTGTGCAGTGCAAAGGCGCGGCTATGTCTCCGTGGTCGGCTGGCTATCCCGTGACGCGCAAGTCATGTGGGGGTAGTGTCCCGACGAGACTAGCCCCTTGTGTGGACTAACGAAAATGTCGAGCGGAGGACAAGCCCGGGCATTGTGGCCATGAGCGGGTGGGGTCCAGCAAGGCTTCTTAGAATCGGTCAGTGTGAGTGTAACGACCCCATCCGTTACATGACGAATAGTAGAAGGTCCGGCCGGAGCCCCACACTATATGCCACAAACAGATGGTGAGGTCACAGGATAATACCAAACCATACACGAATCCTAACTCAGAGAATTCTAGCGGAAGCTTTAAGTTGTAATTTGAACTCTGACCAGGAATGTCCAATATATAAACCACATTTATATATATAGCCACGGAATGTACAACAAATACATAAAGTTTGGCCTTAAGGCCTTACAGTTCCTCTTTCCACACCGTATGGTTTACAAACCTCGGCGCGCAGGCCGGCCATACATGAGTAAAAGAAAAAAAGCAAAAACATTCGCTTATCCTTCAAGGGCTAGCCGCAGCAGCAGCAGCAACAACAGCAGTAGGGCTTCAACCCTTCATTTACCACTTGGCTCTCCAGCACCTGCATTGGGACAATCCACCCAAACGGTGGCAAACAATGCAACGGTCAGCATTCAGCTGACCCAATTATAACAATCCTACCCCTTTCTCGGGGCATTAGCATTCTTTCCCTGCATAGCATGGCATCATCATATAGCAACTATGTGCGCGCAGGCACATTCAAGCCATCACAACTATCGGCCACACGGCCCGACAGTCCGTGCACTCAGGGCACATTCTTGGTGTACCGGAATACCAGGGTCAACACCACCGTCTACACGGTATTTGAGCATTCTAGTCTTTTCGGCGCGCGGGCCTAAGACTCTCATTAGGCGCTCCAACAAAACCCATAACCAGGCTTCCAAGTCGGACGGACCTAATGCAGGTACAGATCAGCCACCCCTCGTTGCTCAAGTCGCCGTGCCACCTCGAATACGGAAGTATCCATGGCAATTTATAGGCGCGGGTCAATTTCACCTTTCCTGTTCGACAATCTGCCTTTTCATCGATTTGCAGCCCAACGGCTCAACCGTACATAAAGTGGCAACGCACGGCCACAAGAGTTGCATCCAACCCTCTTCATTCCCTGGACTTCATCCAGTACTTCCTGCTGCACCAAGCAATAGGTAGGCACAAGGAAACACAAGCCATAATCACGGAGCCTTCTCCGATATGCAAACAAGCATCACCAATCCAGACTACCATGTCCAGATGGGCTTCACACAGCATGCCTAGATCCGTACTCCAATTCCGGACTCTAACAAGGGGGACTTCACATATCTACCCCAAGGGACACCACAACCCACCGCACACTCGCGGGGAAGGGTTTTCCCTATGCAATGCAGAAAAGAAGGACTTCACATGTCCAAGAAGGGAGATCGTTACCCTTGTCGATCTCTTGGGAGCCATCGAAATCTAGCCGGTGAGAAAGAACCGCAGCAGCTTTGCCTTCACAACACTGGCCTCGGATCACGAATCGGACCACGGGAGCTCCGCCGGTGGCTTGATCTCCTCCTCCTTCTTCTTCCTCCTCTCTCTTTCTCTCTTCCTTAACCAAATGAAGAATGACTTTCTTCATCAGCCTCTGCTGATTAAATCCAGCTAGGAAACACCTGAGCCCTTGGATCCAAAGAGAGAAATTGAACGGCCACGATTTTCCCAAAAACCCACTTTTTTTGGCTGACACGGCCTGTGACACGCCCGTGTCACAGGCCGTGTACCCTTAAGCGGCACATGCGGTATTCGTACTGACTGATCTTTACCAGAACACGGGCATCGATACGCCCGTGTCGAACCTGACATGCCTGTGTCAGTCATGAGACACGCCCGTGCCACCCCTGCCTCATCGAGCTGCAAGCAGTACATGGGTAGGCACACGGCATCGGACACGCCCGTGTCCAACCTGACACGGCCGTGTTCAAGGCTTGGTTCCAGGCCGTGTAATCTTCTGACTCAGAACGCCTATTATTTGAGTGACACGCCCTGGGACACGCCCGTGTCCCAGGCCGTGTACCCCCGACACGCCCTGGGACACGCCCGTGTCCCAAGCCGTGTAAACCAACCTGCACCTCAAATCCATATTTGAGACTTTTGGGGTGTTACAATCCTCCCCCCCTTAACAAAATTTCGTCCCAAAATTTGCACGGCAAGGAAACAAGGAAAAACGATGCTATAACTTGATAACTCTGTTATAACAAAAGGTACACGGTCTACAGTTTATACAAACAACTCGGGAAATTCAGCTCGCATGGTCTGCTCTCGCTCCCATGTTAGCTCTTCATAGCCACAATTGTCCCATCGGACCTTGACCATCCCGATCACTTTGTTCCGCAACTGTTTCTCGGCTCGATCCTCGATCCGAATGGGTCGAACCCTCGTCGTTAGCCCATACTCGACTGGTACCCGATCATTCTCCACTACTTGAGCTGGATCCTTGACAGCCTTACGAAGTACTGAGATGTGAAATACATCATGTAATCCACCCAAGTCTACTGAAAGTGCTAGTCGATAAGCAGCTTCCCCAACTCGCTCCACCACCTCAAATGGACCAAGATACCTCGGACTTAGCTTTTTCAACCGCCGAATCCGAGATACACCTTTGAAGGGCTTGATCTTTAAATATACCCGATCCCCCACCGCGAACTCCACTTTCCGGTGTTTGGCATTGTAGTACTTTGCTTGATGATCTTGGGCTATCAATAGCCTCTCCCGAATAGAGCGTATGAGCGAGGTAGCTTCTTCGACTTCCTTTTTCCCACTCAGCTTAGATTCGCCTGCTTCTGCCCAAGCAAACGGTGTACGACATTTACGACCATATAAAGCCTCAAATGGTGCCATACCGATGCTCGCTTGGTAGCTATTATTATAGGCAAATTCGACAAGAAATATATAATCTTCCCATCTCTTACCAAAGTCTAGGGCGCACATGCGGAGCATGTCCTCCATCGTCCTGTTGGTTCGTTCAGTCTGTCCATCCGTTTGGGGATGAAAGGCCGTACTAAACGCTAACTTTGTAGCCAACATTTGATGAACTAGCTGCCAATCACTCGATGTGAACTGCCCATCACGGTCACTGACGATGCTCCGAGGAACACCGTGCAGTCGAACAACCTATTCCACATAAAGCTTGGCCAAGGTTTCCACTGAATCGTCTCTTCGATTTGGAAGGAAGTGCGCCACTTTTGTCAACCGGTCCACAATCACCCAGATTGAATCATGACCGCGTTGAGATCTCAGCAACCCGTGCACGAAATCCATCGAAATGTCATCGAACTTCCATTCCGGAATAGGTAACGACTTCAGGAAACCGCCAGGCTTCTGGCATTCCGCTTTCACCAATGCACAAGTATGGCATTCCGCCACATAACGTGCTACATCTTTCTTTAGTCCGGGCCACCAGAACAGCTTTTTTAGATCTCTGTACATCTTTGTGCTCCCTGGGTGAACTGAGTACTTTGCAAAGTGAGCTTCGTACATCAACTCTTCACTCAATTTACCCACACTCGGGACGCACACTCGACCATTTCTTCGTAACAAACCGTTATCCCAAGAGAATTGGTCATCCGGCCCATCTTTAGCATAGCGCTGGAGACTTTCATCAAGCTCCGTTGCTCGCCGAACTCTGCCCGTAAGGTCATATTGCACCTCCGTCCAGTTCAAGCATGCATCGGTTGACGAACCCTTGTCAACACAAGATATCTCCAATGCTTTCAATTCCTGGATCAAACGCTGATCATGCCTCTGCAACCAGCTTGCCCGTACCGGAGTCTTCCGACTCAACGCATCAGCGACCACATTTCCCTTCCCGGGAGTATAGTGAATCTCGAAGGTATAGTCCCCAAGGAACTCCATCCATCTTCATTGTCGCATATTCAGATCCTTTTGATCCAACAAGTACTTTAGGCTTTTGTGATCTGTATAGATATCCACTTTCACGCCATAAAGGTAGTGCCGCCACAACTTGTGCGCAAAGATTACCGCCGCCAACTCCAAATCATGGACGGGGTAATTCCGCTCATGCACTTTCAACTGGCGCGAGCCATAAGCAATCACTTTACCAAACTGCAGAAGGACGCAGCCTAAGCCGCTCCCGGAGGCATCACTATAGATCTCATAGCCATCTGTACCACATGGCGATGTCAACACAGGCGTCGTGGTCAAATGACTCTTCAAGTCTTCAAAAGCTCGCGCGCACTCCGGTGTCCAAATGAACTTTTGATCTTTTCTCGTAAGCGTGGTCAGAGGTAAAGCAATCCGTGAGAAGTTTTCCACAAACCGTCTATAGTAGCCCGCAAGTCCAAGGAAGCTCCTGACCTCGGCCACTGAAGACATCACTGGCCAATCTCGAATGGCACTTATCTTCAACGGATCCACCGCGATACCTTCTCCACTTACCACATGGCCTAAAAAGGCTACTGAAGAGAGCCAGAACTCACACTTTGAGAACTTGGCATAAAGCTTATTCCTCTGCAGGGTATGCAAGACCAACCACAAATGGTTTGCATGATCCTCTTCCGACTGAGAGTACACTAAGATATCATCGATAAA
Organism: Platanthera zijinensis; assembly: GCA_039513925.1. Taxonomy (NCBI): domain Eukaryota; kingdom Viridiplantae; phylum Streptophyta; class Magnoliopsida; order Asparagales; family Orchidaceae; genus Platanthera; species Platanthera zijinensis. The sequence continues at coordinate 81,912,129 of CM077082.1, forward strand.
CACAATCACGAACAAATCCAAGTACTCTCAGAACGTTCGATGCATTAGGTCCATAAATACCGAAGGCGCATTACATAGGCCAAACGACATTACCGTGAACTCATAATGACCGTAGCGTGTTCCTAACGCCGTCTTGGGAATGTCACCTTCCCGAATTCTCAGCTGATAATATCCCGATTTCAAATCCAACTTGGAATAGACCGTTGATCCTGCCAGCTGATCAAATAGGTCATCAATCCGTCGGATCGGATATTTGTTTTTCTCCGTCAGCTTATTCAATTCGCGGTAGTCAATACATAACCGTAAACTACCGTCTTTCTTTTTCACAAATAGAACAGGCGCGCTCCAAGGTGACATACTTGGGCGTATGTATCCCTGCTCCAACAACTCTTGCAATTGGACTTTCAACTCAGCCATCTCTTTTGACGCGACGCGATATGGTGAGCGGGCCACAGGTTTCGCACCTGGCACCAACTCAATAGAGAAGTCAATCTCCCGCTGGGGTGGTAACCCAGGAAGATCTTTAGGAAACACATCGGCAAACTCTGACACAACCAGTACTTCACCGACACTGGCCTTTGGCTCAACAGCCTGAATTAGCGTGAAGAATAACTCCGCGCCCTTCTGAACAGCATTGACGACTTGGAGTGCAGACAACAGAGTCCCGCCAACTCCTCGCATACCAGCGAATTTCGTCACAAGTCCGGTATTCTGGCCTAGTGTAATCTCCTTGGAGTTGCAATCAATAAAGGCACGCTGCTCTGAGAGCCAGTCCATACCAAAGATCACATCAAACTCCGATAACGGTAGCACGACTGCACTCAAACCGAAATCCCGACTTCCTATTTGAACATCCACATTGCAAGCCCTATCCGCAAGCATCACACATCCATTCGGCAATAGCACCCTTGTACTATCCACCGTCACATGACTCGGTACCCCCAGTGCGAGATACGAAATCCTCAGACAGAAAAGAATGTGAAGCACCCGTATCAAACAGGGCTCTCGCCACATTATTCCGAATCAGGACAAAGCCTGCAGCACACACATCATGCACAAGCAATACATAACCACAAACAATAGCACGTAAGCAAGTAAGCTAATCACTCGTACCTGTGACGACGTCACTTTGCTTAATCGCTTCCTGTTGGCCAAGCTGATAGATTCGGGGCTGCGCCTGGGACGCAGAGGAATCAACCACCGCTTTGCCCTTCTCAGCATAAGACGCACCCGTCTTCTTTTCCCCTTTGGGCTGAACAACCCTACAGTCACGGGCTATATGCACCACCCGGCCACAGTTATAGCATGTACGAGAATCCGGCCTTGATGTCGCCCCCGACACAACGGTCGTAGTCACTTGCTCAGACGACTTGGACCTCTTGCCCCCTTTCTTCTGGTAGAACGATTTGCTAGGGCGAGGTGCTTGAACCTCTGGCTTTGACACAACCAAGCCCTTGTTCCCTTGCACCCTCCGCATGTCCTTCTCCAACGCACACGCAGTATCAACCAACGCCTGAAACCCTTGGTTCACTGAACTCGAAAGCAGGAACCTCAACTCATCCCGCAATCCTTCATAGAACCTATTCGTTTTCCTTTGGTCATCCGCGAAGATTGTTCCCGCATACCGTCCCAACCTGGTAAACTCATGCAAGTAGATATCCACGCTATCTTCTCCTTGCTTTAACCGTTGGAACTCATTTTCCATGGCACTGCATTACGCCGCTGGGACATGCTTCGCCAGAAATATTCGAGAGAACTCCTCAATCGATACTTGCGTTAATTGCCTGCCCGCCAAATGGTGTACCTCAACCTCGCCCCACCACAACCGCGCCTCTCCTTCAAGCATGAAGGTGGCCAAGGTGACCTTTAGAGTTTCCTCCGCCCTGATCGCTGTCATTATCCGCTTGACACGCGATAACCAATCCTCTGCCTGCATTGGGGATCCCATTCTCGTAAATGTAGGCGGACTGAAGCTCATGAATTGCTTCAACTGCCGGTCAGCTGCTCGTGGATCTACAACCTCAACCGGCTCGGGTCTTACATCAACACGAACTGGCACTACTGCCGGCTGCGCTTGCCCGGTCGGCTGAATCATGGCAAATAGAGCCTCAGCAACTAAGCGAATAGTTTCCGCAGATGGAGGAAGTGTTGGCACCTCAGCTGGTGCCGCACTCTCATCAGAGCCCTGGGGCTCAGACTGCCCAGCACCACTACGCGTCACCTATAAGTGGACAAGACACACATTAGCGATCGAATGCAAGCAAAACAACACAAAAAGGAACACGCAGATTCCTCAAACAAGATTTTGTACATTCCTAAGTTCATTAGCGTTACAGCAGGGCGCATAAACACGCGCTCGCCACCCCATAAAAGAATTCGACCACGAATTCGATAGAGGAAGACCGAACGAAGATGATACCAAAATGTAACGACCCCATCCGTTACATGACGTATAGTAGAAGGTCCGGCCGAGGCCCCACACTATATGCCACAAACAGACGGTGAGGTCACAGGATAATACCAAACCATACACGAATCCTAACTCAGAGCATTCTAGCGGAAGCTTTAAGTTGTAATTTGAACTCTGACCAGAAATGTCCAATATATAAACCACCTTTATATATATAGCCACGGAATGTACAACAAATACAAAGAGTTTGGCCTTAAGGCCTTACAGTTCCTCTTTCCACACCGTATAGTTTACAAACCTCGACGCGCAGGCCGGCCATACATGAGTAAAAGAAAACAAGCAAAAACATTCGCTTAGCCTTCAAGGGCTAGCCCCAGCAGCATCAGCAACAGCAGTAGGGCTTCAGCCCTTCATTTACCACATGGCTCTTGATAATACGTTTTGTAGCCTAAACTATTATCGTATTTTATATTTTATATTGTATAAATTATGTCTGTTATTAGTTTATTTTTATCCTTTTTATGTAAATTTTATTGCCACTAACTTTTTCCTGTCTTTTTGCAGGTTTTCAGAAAAATCGCCAAAATGGCCTGTCACACCCCCCTGTCACGCCCTACCTGGGCGTGACCTAGGGCGTGTCACCCGATCCCGATGACACCTGCTGGAAGGGACAGAAAACGGTCAAAAACCGCTGTCATGCCCCCCTGACACGCCCTCCCTGGGCGTGTCACAAGGCGTGACCAGGGGCGTGTCGCCCTCTGCCGCAAAGCTGCCGCCGCATTAAATGCCGTCCCGCCTCAGCACGCAAATAGTACTGTCACGCCCCATGTCACGCCCGTGACATGGGCGTGACACCCTCCTTTTTCGGTGACTGACGGATTTCCGACCAATGATTTGGACATGACATGCCTGTCACGCCCACCTGTCACGGGCGTGACCTAGGGCGTGACCACCGACGTACCGAGGCAATCATCCCTCCCGCCAGAATCAAGAGCCCGAGGTCAAATCCGTACCTGTCACGCCCCCTGACACGCCCCCCTAGGGCGTGTCGGAGGGCGTGACCAACCCGAGAAATTTTCTATAAATTGAGCCCCCCTCCTCCCCATTTCAGCAAGCTTTGGTTGAGTGGGGTAGGTGCTGCCCCTTTGTTTCTTGATCCTTTTTCATGCTTTCTCTCTCTCTCTCTCCCCCTCTCTTTGTACTTTTTGTTTAACCCTAGTTTAATCTTAGTTTGTTCTAGCTTTTATTGTAATTTTCTTCTTGCTTAGTGCTTAATGTAGGGCTAGAATAGGGTTTAATTTTCATGCACTTGTAATTTTATTTTCATTAGTGTAACTTGCCCTTTTTCATTAATAAAATTGTTCTTCCCTTAGCTTGTGTGTCTTCTTATGTTTTTCTACTCATCTCCCCCCCTCCACTCCATTATGATTAACTAATCCTCCTTGTACTCGATCTTGATGATCCGAGGTTAGAGCGATTATGTTATGATGTTTTAATCAATCTTTTCTTTTTAGGTTAGGGCCTTGAATTACTCTTGATTAATCACGGGTTGGGGGTATATTTTCGATATATACTCTCCGCCTTTGCTTTCATTCTGGTCTAGCCGAGAGGCTGAAAGAATGAAGTGAGCATTCAAGAGTAAAGGGAGTTGTACGCACCCCTCGAGAGAGGCAGACGTCCAAATCTCTCGGATTGGAGTAAAATCCAATAGTGGGGTTCACCGCGTAAAGCGAGTTTTAGGCCTCCGATTTAGACGAGAGTCGGTCGGACCTTCCTAAACTCAGTTGTGCACGACTTCGAGAGAAGCGTGTTCAAGCTTTAGGAACCTCCACGGTCAGGGACCCTTATCCTATTAAGTTTAGATTTTTATCGCATTTTCTTAATCGTCTTTAGCCGAGGTGAATCTCGATCGGGTGCATTTCCATTTCATATTTTCTTCCTTTAGTAGAAATCTCCTATCTTGTGCTCTTTAATTAACTGTAGTAGTTTCCTTTCTAGCATAGTTCTTTTCTTAATAGCGTAACTTAATTGCGGTAGTTCTCTTTCTAGTTTGCTTTAATTCCTCCATTGCGCTTAGATTTTCTAAAACCCTAGTTTTTCCGTCGATAAGATAATAGCGTTCGTGTGAGTAAGCTTAGCCAACAGTTCCCGGATTTCATAATGACACTTGTGTCCCCTTGCAACAATTCGATAGGTATACTTGCCTCATCGGGTTGCTAGTTCGGTTGCGTTTATTTTCTTCGAACCCTAGCGCGCAACAAGTTTTTGGCGCCGTTGCCGGGGACCCAACTTCCGTTGATATTTTGAAAACACGAACCTATTAATTTTATCTCTTCTCTTTCTCATCCCCTTTCTTTAAAGTTTTAAAAATCAAAAAAAAAAAAATTTATCACCGCTCTTAATAGTAACCAACCTCACAATTTTTCTACGCCACCTAATTCTCTCAAAAAGGGCAAAGGGCTTTAAGCGCCACTGTCTTGTCTAGTACCTTGCGAACCCTTCACGGGGTAGTCCTTGGGAAGTTCGGGAGTTAATCTATATAAAAAAAAATTATTTCAAAAAGAAAAAAAAAATTTTAATTTAATTTTCTAAATCTAGTTTTTCTTTCTAGTTTATCCTTTTTCTCTTTCTCTTCTTCTTTTCTGTTCTTTTAGTGCATGACCCGCGGGAGTCCGTCGGTTATTTTGGACTTGGACCACGAAATTGAGCGTACTCTTCGGAGAAGATCGCGATTTCAAGGTCCTACTATCCAAGTGCCGGTTGAGGACTCCGAGTCATTTAATACTTTAAGAATGGAAGAACCCAACGTAGATGAGGTCGTGCAAAGGACTATGTCCTATTATGCACGACCGAACCTCGAGGGAACAGAATCGAGTATAGTCCGCCCTACTATAGCAAATAATAACTTTGAACTAAAGCCTAGCATAATTCAAATGGTGCAGCAATATGTGCAATTTGACGGACTTCAAGATGAAGATCCGAACGCACATATAGCTAGCTTTCTTGAAATTTGTGACACCTTCAAGATAAATGGTGTCACAAATGATGCGATCAGGCTAAGACTCTTCCCCTTCTCTCTAAGAACTAAAGCTAAGCAGTGGCTTAACACACTTCCGAAAAATAGCATAACCACTTGGAATGAATTAACTGAAAAATTTTTGGCGAAGTATTTTCCGCCAGCTAAAACTGCAAAACTTAGGAACGACATCTCTGCCTTCGGACAAATAGACTCTGAAACCCTTTACGAAACCTGGGAGAGATTTAAAGAATTATTAAGACGATGCCCACATCACGCGCTGCCTGTATGGTTACAAGTGCAGACGTTTTATAACGGGCTAAATCAAAGCACGAAGCAAATGATAGACGCAGCTTCTGGCGGTACTTTAAATCATAAGACCCCGGAAGCCGCTCTTGAGCTTTTTGAGGACATGGCCATGAACACTTATCAGTGGAATGTGCCTAGGTCCCGCCCGAACAAGCCTGCAGGTATCTATGAAGTGGACAACGTCTCCCAGCTCGCTCTGCAAGTAGAAATCCTAAGCAAAAAAATCACGGAGATGACTGCTGCCTCCGCCCCTCAGGTATGGGAATCTGCAACCCCTACTCCAGAACATTTAGATTATGTTAATAATTTGCCTAGAACTGCTTTTAATAATTTTTCTGCTGCGAATTTTCATCCGCCTGGTTTTAATTTTCCGAATAGTTATAACCCCGTTTTAAGAAATCACCCGAACTTTTCATGGAGTAATCCATCGAATGCGATGCGCCCACCTCCGCAAAATGATTTTTCTGCACAACCACCACCACCACCACTACTTCTTCAAAATTACCCAAAACCTCCGAGATTGGAGGAATTACTTTCTAAATATTTCACCACAAATGACGCTACCATAAGAACTTTAACCGGAAGCGTAAAAAGTTTAGAAAATCAGGTAGGACAGCTCGCGAAAATAATTTCTGAGCGACCCGCAGGGTCTCTTCCTTCCAATACCGAACCCAACCCGAGAGAGCAAGTGAAAGCTATAACTCTTCGGAGTGGGAAGCAAGTCTCCGGTATGGTAAGTGAAGAGCCCGAGGAAAGCTCCGCTCCTGCTTTTAAAAATCAAAGCTCCGCTTCCGCTTTTAAAAATCAAAGCTCTGCTCCCGCTTTTAAAAATCAAAGCTCTGCTCCGCTTCCACCCTCTGCTGAAGAAGTAATCACCCCCACTTTAGAAAATAATCTCACTCCACCACCCATCTTCAAAAATAATTCAACTCCTCCATACCCCTCTGAACTTAATAGACAACGTCAAGATGATCAGTACTCCCGCTTCTTAGAAATCTTCAAACAAATCCACATTAATCTTCCCTTCCACGAGGCTATTTCGTAAATGCCGAAATACGCCAAATATCTTAAAGACCTCCTCACAAACAAGAAGAAGTTAGAGAATCTTTCGCACGTCACGCTAAACGCCGAGTGCTCCGCCGTTTTAACAAACGGTTTGCCGAAGAAAATCAGTGACCCGGGTAGTTTCTCTATCCCGTGTGTCTTCGGTGATCTCTTTGTTAAACACGCATTAGCCGACTTAGGCGCAAGTATAAACCTGATGCCCTTTTCGTTGTTCAAAAAGTTAGGGATTGGTAGCCTTAACCCCACGCGTATGAGTATCCAGCTAGCCGATAGATCCGTCAAGTACCCGTTAGGAATAGTGGAGGACGTTCTGGTGAAAGTCGACAAGTTCATCTTCCCGGTGGACTTTGTCATTTTGGACATCGAAGAAGACGTCGAGGTTCCCATGATCCTTGGCCGACCCTTCCTCGCCACCTCCCGAGCCATCATTGACGTAAGCAATGGTAAGCTCTTTCTTCGAGTAGGCGACGACGAAGTCACATTTCCTATCACCCCTTCGATGAAGAACACCTTAGCGAACGATGACTCATGTTTTTTCATAGACGCCGTGAGTGATGATTCTTCCTACTGCCTCTCCGACTTTGAAAAAGAATTTTCTACTTTTTGCTCCTCTTCTCTTACAACAGAATCACTGCAAGGAAGTGATGAATCTTCTTATTGTCTTTCTGACTTTGAAAAAGAGTTTTCTGATTTTTGTTCTTCCTCTTTTCTTCCCACTGAATCTGTACAAGAAGCCATCTTGGCTGCTAGCCCCACCCCTTATTACGTTCCTTATAAAAAAGTTTATGAAGATATTATTTTTGAAAAAGAAAGAATCTCAAAATCCTCTTATGAAGAACCCCCTACCCTAGAACTTAACGAACTTCCCAAACACCTTAAGTATGCCTTCTTAGAAAAAGACTCCAAGTTACAAGTTATCGTTTCGGCCTACCTCACGGATACGCAGAACGATAAACTTCTTCTAGTTCTACGTAAGCATCACCGAGCTATTGCTTGGCAAATTTCTGATATCAAGGGCATAAGCCCATCTTTCTGTACACATAAAATTTTAATGGAAGATAATTCGCGTAACTCTATCCAACCTCAGCGCCGTATAAACCCGAATATGAAAGAAGTAGTTAAGGGCGAGGTTATGAAACTATTAGACGCAGGAATTATCTACCCTATATCGGACAGTAAGTGGGTTAGCCCCGTTCAGGTAGTTCCGAAAAAGGGAGGGATAACCGTAGTTAGTAATGAGAATAATGAATTAATCCCGACACGGACGGTGACGGGTTGGCGTATGTGCATAGATTACCGTAAGTTAAATGACGTCACCCGTAAGGACCACTTTCCTCTACCGTTTATCGACCAGATTTTAGAACGTCTCTCCGGCCATAGCTTTTATTGTTTTCTCGATGGCCTCTCGGGGTACTTTCAAATACCCATCTCTCCCGAGGACCAAGAGAAAACTACGTTTACTTGTCCCTTCGGCACCTTCGCGTACCAAAGAATGCCATTTGGATTATGCAATGCGCCGGCTACATTCCAACAATGTATGCTCGCAATATTTGACAAGTACGTAGAAAGCATTATGGAGGTATTCATGGACGATTTCTCCGTGTTCGGCGGCTCCTTCGATAGATGTTTAGAAAACCTCGAAAAAGTCTTAGAACGATGCGAAGAAACTAACCTTGCACTAAATTGGGAAAAATGCCATTTTAAGGTGAGGGAAGGGTTAGTTTTGGGTCATAAAATTTCTGCTAAAGGTATTGAGGTAGACGTTGCCAAGATAGAAGTTATTGAGAAGTTGCCGCCGCCTACAAACCTAAAAGCTATAAGAAGTTTCCTAGGCCACGCTGGTTTTTTTCGTCATTTTATAAAGGACTTCTCCAAGATCACTAAGCCCCTCACCCATCTCTTAGAAAAAGACGCTCCATTCATTTTTGATGACTCTTGTATTTCTGCCTTTGAATTAAATAAAGAAAAGTTAATTAACGCGCCAATTATGATAGCTCCGGTGTGGGACCTTCCTTTCGAGATTATGTGCGATGCGAGTAGTTTTGCGGTGGGGGCCGTATTAGGTCAACGCATATCTAAGAACTTCCACCCCATCTATTACGCTAGTAAAACCCTCACATCTGCACAAGAAAATTACACCACAACCGAGAAGGAGCTCTTAGCTGTAGTATTTGCGTTTGATAAATTTTGCCCTTACATTACACTTTCAAAAATCATTGTTTTTACGGACCACTCGGCCCTCAAGTACCTTCTTGCCAAAACGGATGCCAAGCCTCGCTTGATTCGCTGGGTCTTACTCCTCCAGGAGTTTGACTTAGAGATCCGTGATAAGCGAGGAGCCGAGAACTTGGCCGCCGACCATTTATCAAGATTAGATAACCCCTTTATAGAAAAATTAAATGAAAAATCTTTTAATGACTATTTCCCTGATGAGAAGCTACTTTTAGTTAATACATCTACTTCTCCTTGGTTCGTGCACATCGCCAACTATCTAGTGGCCCGGGTGCTCCCAAAAGAGTTCTCCTCTCAGCAAAAGAAGAAATTCTTTTCTGAGCTGAAGAACTACTTTTGGGAAGACCCACATCTTTTCAAAATTTGTGCGGATCAAGTGATAAGGAGATGTGTTTCTTGTGATGAAGGAATTGATATTCTAAAACATTTGTATGAAGGTCCGACAGGTGGGCACTATCAAGCTGCTCGCACCGCTCATAAGGTGCTTTGCGCGAATTTTTACTGGCCTAGCCTGTTTAAAGACGCGCAAGCCTTTGTGAGCAGGTGTGATAGTTGCCAACGGTCGGGCAATATTTCTAATAAAAATGAAATGCCGCAAAATTATTTCTTAGAGTGCGAAATTTTCGACCTCTGGGGAATTGATTTTGTTGGCCCCCTTCCTTCTAGCTTCGGAAACAAACATATTTTAGTTGCTGTTGATTATGTTTCACGATGGGCTGAGGCCCAAGCTCTTCCTACGAACGACTCCCGAGTTGTAGTCACGTTTTTAAAAAAATTATTTTCTAGATTCGGTACGCCTCGCGCAATCGTTAGCAATAGGGGTTCCTATTTCTGTAACGCGCAATTTTCAAAAATCCTTACTAAATACGGCGTTACGCATAAACTGTCCACTGCCTACCACCCCCAAACTAACGGTCAAGTCGAAGTAGTTAATAGAGAAATAAAAAGAATATTAGAAAAGACTGTTTCAACTTCTAGAAAAGACTGGTCAACCAAACTTGACGATGCTCTATGGGCCTACCGAACAGCGTACAAAACTGCCCTCGGATGTACGCCGTATCGGCTGGTCTATGGAAAATCGTGCCATCTGCCCGTAGAGTTAGAACACCGTGCCTTTTGGGCCTTAAAATTTTTAAACTTCGATCCCCACTCAGTCGGTGACCTTCGAAAATTTCAACTAAATGAACTCGACGAGTGGCGCTCTTATGCTTATGAAAATAATAAACTTTATAAAGAGCGGACGAAGCGTTTACACGATAAACATTTAAGGCACCCTAAAAACTTTAAGCCGGGCGACCAAGTCCTGTTATATAATTCTCGTTTACGTTTATTTCTGGGCAAATTAAAATCTCGCTGGTCTGGCCCGTTTTCTGTTTTAGAAGTATTTTCCTATGGAACTGTTTTAATTTCTCACCCTGATAAGGGTAATTTCAAAGTGAATGGTCAGCGTCTTAAACTCTATTTTTCTGGTGATGATGATGTCAGTCCAAACATTATTAAGTTTCTGCTTCACGAACTCTAATCTGAAACTTTTAATTTTTTGCTAAAAACAATTTTATTTCGAAACAACAATATTTTTGGACAATATTATTTTTTTTGATGCGTCGAGCTCAATGACGCTTTAACCAAAGGGCGCTCTTGGGAGGCAACCCAAGTTATCTTTTTTTGTTTTCTTTATTTTACAATTTTTGCCTCGGACGGCTCCGACAAGCTGAAGCTTCTGCGATCGCCTGCTCCAACATTGCTGAATCCATCACAAAGTCCAAAGAAGACATTCGGGGAGCGGTATCACTCAGTTTTCGCAGCAAATAAATCCGGGGAAGTACCTGTATCTCAATTTTGTCTTTCAATTCTGTATTTTATTTTTCTCTCCTTCTCCAATCCCCTTCTTTAGCCATTGAGGACAATGTCTGTTTTAAGCTTGGGGGAGGATTTCCTCCTTCACTTTTGCTTAGTGTAAATATTTTTCTTTTTGTATATATTTTAAATATTTCCAACACTTTTGCTTAGTGTAAATATTTTTCTTTTTTGTATATATTTTAAATATTTCCAAAATAAAAAAAAATGAATATCTTAAAATTCCAAAAAAAAAATGAATATCTTAAAATTCCAAAAAAAATGAATATCTTAAAATTCCAATAAAAAAAATGAATATCTTAAAATTCCAAAAAAAAAAGAGAAAAAATTATCCAAAATCCAAAAAAAAAAGAGAATATTTCGCAAATTAAAAAATTATATATATATATATATATGTGTTTTTGAATAGTTTAGACATTTTGGTATTTCAATAGTACCCCTAGTTTTTAGTTTTGTTTTACTCAAAATCTCCTATAAACAACTTAGTTAATTATAATATTTCTAATCGTTCTTTTTAATTATGTTTCACAAGTAAAATGTTGGCCATACTGTGTTTCTAATTCACGGTAGCATGTTAAGGTGAAATATTTTTCTAAAACTCGCATTTCTATTATGGTTTTTTGTTGTTTATTTCCTTTACTTTCTTAAAAATTCATCATCCACTATTTTCTTTTTCGTTTTTGAATAATTTTTGTAAAGTCAACTTTTGAATAACGTAGTATATGTAAACGATCCAAGTCACCTATTATTTCTATTTTCAAGTTAATTTCATCAATCTTCTTTTATTATCTAGGACTCGCTTTTTGAAAATTTTTCAAACCTTTGTTTTAAATAAATTCAAAAGCGTGAAAATGATTTAGGCCATTTTTGTTTTAGTTTGGGCTTTCCTGCTAACCTAAAAAACTTTTACCACTAGTTAGCCGTTTTTGAGCCTTTTTCCGATTTCATTTGATAGCTCCTCCCTTCATTTCAGTTTCACCAAAGCCAAAAATTCTAACCTATCGAATCACACTAGCCTTTTTGAGTTTCATAATTTAGTTTGACAATTTTGATAGGGTATTTTGTGATTGTTGTGGGAGAAAGGTTTTCGGAAAAAAAAAAGTATGTTCGAAAGTGATGTTTATTTTTGTTTGGCCAACTCAAAAAGGAAAATAAAAATATTTATGGCATTTGTTTTGAAAAAAAAAATGGAAAAGAAAAGAAGAAAAAAAAAAGAAAAAAAATGTGTATATATTTTTATGAAAGTTTTTGAAACTCTTTGCTTTGGTTTAGTGTGATTTTAAACCTTCACGTTTATCTTTGAATTCCACTCCTAATCATTTTCCTAAACCGAACGTTTCTGTCCTATTTAAGTCCTTTTGATTCACGCTTTTTGATTTTTTATTTAACAACTAAGAAAAGAAAAACAGTAAATCAGTTTTAGTTTTAGATTTAAACCTAGATTTTTGATAATTAAATTGATATAATTATAATGCGTTGCTTGGATCTAGTAACAACTCAATGCGTGTTTTTCATTTTCGTTGCTTTACTTAAGTCCATTTAAAAAAATCTCGTTAAAATTTTGGATGATTTGTTTTTATTAAGTAAAGTTTTTAAAAAGTTTTACCATACCTAAATAATTGTTTTAGACTTACATTTCACCTTTTCCCTACTTAGAATTTCGCATAGTACTTGTGTAGGCATAATTAGAACTTTTTGATTAGTCCTTTTTATAAATTTCTAGTTTTTATATTTTTGCTTGGGGACAAGCAAAGCTTAAGCTTGGGGGAATTTGATAATACGTTTTGTAGCCTAAACTATTATCGTATTTTATATTTTATATTGTATAAATTATGTCTGTTATTTGTTTATTTTTATCCTTTTTATGTAAATTTTATTGCCACTAACTTTTTCCTGTCTTTTTGCAGGTTTTCAGAAAAATTGCCAAAATGGCCTGTCACGCCCCCCTGTCACGCCCTACCTGGGCGTGACCTAGGGCGTGTCACCTGATCCCGAGGACACCTGCTGGAAGGGACAGAAAACGGTCAAAAACCGCTGTCACGCCCCCCTGACACGCCCTCCCTGGGCGTGTCACAAGGCGTGACCAGGGGCGTGTCGCCCTCTGCCGCAAAGCTGCCGCCGCATTAAATGTCGTCCCGCCTCAGCACGCAAATAGTACTGTCACGCCCCATGTCACGCCCGTGACATGGGCGTGACACCCTCCTTTTTCGGTGACTGACGGATTTCCGACCAATGATTTGGACATGACATGCCTGTCACGCCCACCTGTCACGGGCGTGACCTAGGGCGTGACCACCGACGTACCGAGGCAATCATCCCTCCCGCCAGAATCCAGAGCCCGAGGTCAAATCCATACCTGTCACGCCCCCTGACACGCCCCCCCTAGGGCGTGTCGGAGGGCGTGACCAACCCGAGAAATTTTCTATAAATTGAGCCCCCCTCCTCCCCATTTCAGCAAGCTTTAGTTGAGTGGGGGAGGTGCTGCCCCTTTGTTTCTTGATCCTTTTTCATGCTTTCTCTCTCTCTCTCTTCCCCTCTCTTTGTACTTTTTGTTTAACCCTAGTTTAATCTTAGTTTGTTCTAGCTTTTATTGTAATTTTCTTCTTGCTTAGTGCATAATGTAGGGCTAGAATAGGGTTTAATTTTCATGCACTTGTAATTTTATTTTCATTAGTGTAACTTGCCCTTTTTCATTAATAAAATTGTTCTTCCCTTAGCTTGTGTGTCTTCTTATGTTTTTCTACTCAACTCCCCCCTCCACTCCATTATGATTAACTAATCCTCCTTGTACTCGATCTTGATGATCCGAGGTTAGAGCGATTATGTTATGATGTTTTAATCAATCTTTTCTTTTTAGGTTAGGGCCTTGAATTACTCTTGATTAATCACGGGTTGTGGGTATATTTTTGATATATACTCTCCTCCTTTGCTTTCATTCTGGGCTAGCCGAGAGGCCGAAAGAATGAAGTGAGCATTCAATAGTAAAGGGAGTTGTACGCACCCCTCAAGAGAGGCAGACGTCCAAATCTCCCGGATTGGAGTAAAATCCAATAGTGGGGTTCACCGCGTAAAGCGAGTTTTAGGCCTCCGATTTAGACAAGAGTCGGTCGGACCTTCCTAAACTCAGTTGGGCACGACTTCGAGAGAAGCGTGTTCAAGCTTTAGGAACCTCCACGGTCAAGGACCCTTATCCTATTAAGTTTAGATTTTTATCGCATTTTCTTAATCGTCTTTAGCCGAGGTGAATCTCGATCGGGTGCATTTCCATTTCATATTTTCTTCCTTTAGTAGAAATCTCCTATCTTGTGCTCTTTAATTAACTGTAGTAGTTTCCTTTCTAGCATAGTTCTTTTCTTAATAGCGTAACTTAATTGCGGTAGTTCTCTTTCTAGTTTGCTTTAATTCCTCCATTGCGCTTAGATTTTCTAAAACCCTAGTTTTTCCGTCGATAAGATAATAGCGTTCGTGTGAGTAAGCTTAGCCAACAGTTCCCGGATTTCAATACGACACTTGTGTCCCATTGCTACAATTAGATAGGTATACTTGCCTCATCGGGTTGCTAGTTCGGTTGCGTTTATTTTCTTCGAACCCTAGCGCGCAACAGCTCTCCAGCACCTGCATAGGGACAATCCACCCAAACGGTGGCAAACAATGCAACGGTCAGCATTCAGCTGACCCAATTATAACAATCCTACCCCTTTCTCGGGGCATTAGCATTCTTTCCCTACATAGTATGGCATCATCATATAGCAACTATGTGCGCGCAGGCACATTCAAGCCATCATAACTATCGGCCACACGGCCCGACAGTCCGTGCACTCAGGGCACATTCTTGGTGTACCGGAATACCAGGGTCAACACCACCGTCTACACGGTATTTGAGCATTCTAGTCTTTTCGGCACGCGCCCTAAGACTCTCATTAGGTGCTCCAACAAAACCCATAACCAGGCTTCCAAGTCAGACGGACCTAACGCAGGTACGGATCAGCCACCCCCCGTTGCTCAAGTCGTCGTGCCACCTCGAATACGGAAGTATCCATGGTAATTTATAGGCGCGGGTCGGTTTCACCTTTCCTGTTCGGCAATCTGCCTTTTCATCGAGTTGCAGCCCAACGGCTCAACCGTACATAAAGAGGCAACGCACGGCCACAAGAGTTGCATCCAACCCTCTTCATTTCCTGGACTTCATCCAGTACTTCCTGCTGCACCAAGTAACAGGTAGGCACAAGGCAACACAAGCCATAATCACGGAGCCTTCTCCGATATGCAAACAAGCATCACCAATCCAGACTAGCATGTCCAGATGGGCTTCACACAGCATGCCTAGATCCGTACTCCAATTCCGGACTCTAACAAGGGGGACTTCACATATCTACCCCAAGGGACACCACAACCCACCGCACACTCGCGGGGAAGGGTTTTCCCTATGCAATGCAGAAAAGAAGGACTTCACATGTCCAAGAAGGGAGATCGTTACCCTTGTCGATCTCTTGGGAGCCATCAAAATCTAGCCGGTGAGAAAGAACCGCAGCAGCTTTGCCTTCACAATGCTGGCCTCAGATCACGAATCGGAACACGGGAGCTCCTCCGGTGGCTTGATCTCCTCCTTCTTCTTCTTCCTCCTCTCTCTTTCTCTCTTCCTTAACCAAATGAAGAATGACTTTCTTCATCAGCCTCTGCTGATTAAATCCATCCAGGAAACACCTGAGCCCTTGGATCCAAAGAGAGAAATTGAACGGCCACGATTTTCCCAAAAACCCACTTTTTTTGGCTGACACGGCCTGTGACACGCCCGTGTCACAGGCCGTGTACCCTTAAGCGGCACACGCGGTATTCGTACCGACTGATCTTTACCAGAACACGGGCATCGACATGCCCGTGTCGAACCTGACACACCCGTGTCAGTCATGAGACACGCCCGTGCCACCCCTGCCTCATCGAGCTGCAAGCAGTACACGGGTAGGCACACGGCATCGGACACGCCCGTGTCCAACCTGACACGGCCGTGTTCAAGGCTTGGTTCCAGTCCATGTAATCTTCTGACTCAGAACGCCTATTATTTGAGTGACACGCCCGTGTCCCAGGCCGTGTACCCCCGACACGCCCTGGGACATGCCCGTATCCGAGGCCGTGTAAACCAACCTGCACCTCAAATTCATATTTGAGACTTTTGGGGTGTTACAGTGAGACGGGACCCTGACGTGCGAAGTCAGAATGTGCGGGCAAGCCCCGGGGTATATGACCCTCGTGCGGGTGGGGCCTTTGCAAGGTTCCGTGTGACGGCGTGTGTGCCGTTAGGGACATGGTGGTTCCCTTGTATTTGCGGCTTTAAGCCAATGGGGAAACGGAAGTACCCAGTGTTTGATTATATGCTAGATGCATACGAGCTAGGGTGCCTTGGGTGAAACCCGGGTTGCATTCATGTTGCATAGTAGGCCCCTTTCACTTTGTACAAAACATAGAGAACATGTATGCTATATGAGACATCCAAGCCTGTTTTACCGCTTTAATATATATGCTCTTTTGGTATACGAAGTGCTAACTTGCAGGTGGAGTGGTACCCCGAGGTCCGTTAGGGACGGCCGGGAGGAGATGTGTTTGTTACACAGTAGAGGTCAGCCTTTGCTGACCCACGTTACTTCAAATCCTTACAGGGCAAGGATCGCATGTAGGAGCTAGCGCGCCGGGCGAAAAGCCCTAAGCCTCATGAAGTGTTGCTGTGCTTGGATTTTCCTTTTGTGTTTGCCACTCTTGTTATGTTTAAGTCCGGCTTGCATGCCGAGGTAGCCTAGGCGTGCTTGGCACATTTATAATTTTGGACTATTATTGTGTAAGGCCTTAAGGCCATTTGATACTCTATCGTTAGTGGATAACTTCTGCCGGTTATTGTTCTGTTTCCGCTGTGTTTGTCTAGAGTTTTGAGATTGGGTAGTTTTCATATCATCTTTTAATACTAAAGCTGTGGCGTCCGTATGTTGTGGGGCCCCGGCCGGACCCATATTATATGTTCTTTACAGGGGAGGTGTTACAATTTGGTATCAAAGCGAGGTTCGCGTTCCAATGAGAAGTTTCGCGCTCGAAAGTATGAGTCGAGTCGCGTATAAGAAGTTATCCACATAGGAGTATCGCGGGACAATGAGTGTCGTTGTGTTCGAGTCTTGCAATTAGAGGCTGATTTGCGTTTTCTTGCTTGTGTTTAGAGTGCAAGCAACGAGGTTGGGACCTCGAGGCCAAGAGAAGAGCTCTCGGCAAGTAGTGCGACTGCGCAAGGTCCGCTAGGGATGGGGGTCACACCGGCCGACTTCTGTCGTATGCTTGCAGAAGCGATGGTGGTGGCCCAAGCTGCAGCGACAGCACAGGTAGCAGCTCCCGTTGCTCAAGTAGCAACTCCTGCTACCCCGGACACGACAGTGACCGTGCAGGTTGAGGAAGCCAGACGGGCAGAGCCACAGGCCGAGAGAGTGGTTGTCGTGCATGGGGACCGGCAAATGAAGTACTTTCTGAGTTTCCACCCTCCAACCTTCAAGGGAATAGGCACACCCACAGATGCAGAGGATTGGTGGGCTAGAATTCAGGAGCTTCTGAGGGCGGCAGAGGTGCCAGACGAGAAAAAGGCAGAGTTCACAGCCTTTATGTTGGATGGAGAAGCCAAGTTATGGTGGGGAAGCCACAGTGGCCGGCAGTTTCTGGGACGCACACCGTCCATCGAGGAGTTTGGGAATGCCTTCCTGAAGAAGTACATACCCGCCTCAACGAGGTTAGCTCTCCAGAGACAGTTCCTACATCTGGTTCAGCGAGACAAGTCAGTGGATGAGTATGTTCAAGAATTTACTCGCTTGGGTCGTTGTGCAGGGACGACCATGGCAGACGATGAAGAGAGGGACAATCTCTTCTATCATGGACTGAGGGAGAATCTAAGACAACCCCTCATATCGTTGAAACGTGCGGGTTTCAACGAATTGGTGGAGGCGGCCCGAATTTTGGAGAGTGACATGGAGCGATCTCAGCATCGCAAGGGTTTCACACCCAATCAGGGGGAGGAGAAGAAGCCTGCTCAGTCCCATGGAAAGGCGGAAGGGAGCCGATGGAAGAAGAAGCCTTCCCCATATAAGTCGGGCGAGAAAAGTAATTGGACGTTCGGAGGGTCACGCTCTAAGGGCCCTCAGACGTGCTATAGTTGTGGCAAGCCGGGCCACATAGCAAGATTTTGTACCCAAGGGGGCACTGAGCAAGAGCCAAGGCAGGAGCAAACTGTGCGCTCCGGCCCAAGTGCCGTAGAGAAAGGGAAGATGGCGGAGTCGAGTGCTTCTCGGTTTCAACCAGTGCAGCCAAGGGCCTACAACCTTGGGCAGCAAGAAGAAATCCGTCAACCCGATGTGGTGACAGGTACGAGAGGTCAACCTGCACCTTAGATTCCATTCTTTCAAGCCTTTATGTTTGTTGCATGTGTGTAGTCTTTGTAATGGTATCTGGGTACCCCGCTAGGGTACTCTTTGATATGGGAGCGTCGCACTCCTTCCTTGCGGAAGGCTTTATCCGGAGGATCGGAGTGGAGTCTTCCTCGACAGACTCTGAGTTGAAGGTGCGCATGCCCAATGGGTCATCTATGACTACCAGGGCTAGAGGCCGGATTTGTTGGAGTCTTGAGGGAGTCGACTTCGTATTGGTAGCGACGATCTTGCCGTTGTCCGAGTTCGATGTGATTTTAGGGATGGATTGGCTAGCGGAGCAGCGTGCCAGTATCGACTGTTTGTCCAAGGTGGTAACCCTGAGGGGCGTGGGGCAAGCGGAAGTCAAGTTTGAAGGCCTGCATGAAGTGGCATGTTCCCTAGTTTCGGCACTTCAGTTAGTGCGAGCTGTTAACCAGGGAGGTGTAGCTCTAGTAGCGTTGTTGGAGGTTAGCCTTTCCAGGCTGTCTCTTGGAGAAGTGCCCGTGGTGGCGGAGTTTGGAGATGTATTTCTTGAGGAGCTACCGGGAGCACCTCCTCGGCGGGAGATTGATTTCTCCATCGAGTTAGTGCCCGAGGCTAGGCCGGTGTCACGACCACCCTTTAGGATGGCACCGAAGGAGTTGGCCGAGCTCAAAGTTCAGTTGTAGGAGCTTTTGGAGCAAGGGTATATCAGGCCCAGCTCTTCACCATGGAGTGCGCCGGTGTTATTTGTAAAGAAGAAGGACAGTAGTATGCGTCTGTGCATAGATTACCGAGAGTTGAACAAATTAACTGTCAAGAATAAGTATCTGATTCCCCGGATAGACGATCTCTTCGACCAGTTGGTGGGATCGATGGTGTACTCCAAGTTGGACCTGAAGTCCGGATATTATCAGTTGCAGATTCGTGACGAGGACATACCCAAGACCGCGTTTGGTACGAGGTATGGTCATTTTGAGTTCTCGGTGATGCCATTCGGGCTGACGAACATGCCGTCCGTGTTCATGGACTTGATGAACCGAGTGTTTTGCGAATATTTGGACTGGTTCGTAGTCGTCTTTATCGATGACATTTTGGTGTATTCCAAGTCGGAAGCGGAGCACGAGTCGCACTTGGGGACAGTGTTGCAAGTATTGAGAGAGAACCAGCTTTATGCGAAGTTCTCCAAGTGCGAGTTCTGGTTGGAGAAAGCAGCATTTCTAGGCCATGTGATTAGTTGGGACGGGGTGGCAGTGGATCCAACGAAAGTAGAAGCCATCAGAGAGTGGCCAGTTTTGAGGACCGTGGCGGAAGTCCGAAGTTTTCTTGGACTATCCAGGTACTACCGAAGGTTTGTGGAAAACTTTTCGCAGATAGCTCTACCCCTCACTTCCCTAACTCGCAAAGATCAGAAGTTTGTATGGACTCAAGAGTGCAATCAGGCATTTGAAACCCTGAAGGAGAGGCTAATGGCGGCGCCAATCCTAAGTCTACCAAAGGGGACCGAAGGATTCCAGATCTTCAGCGACGCATCTGTATGCGGTTTAGGGTGCGTGTTGGTGCAGCATGGTAGTGTGATAGCTTTTGGGTCGAGGCAGCTGAAGCCTCACGAGAGAAATTACCCCGTCCATGATTTGGAGTTGGCGGCAGTAATTTTTGCTTTGAAGTTGTGGAGGCACTACGTTTATGGTGCAAAGGTGGAGATCTTCACGGACCACAAGAGTCTAAAGTATCTCCTAGACCAGAAGGACCTAAATATGCGGCAGCGCAGGTGGGTCGAGTTCCTTGGGGACTACGAGGTGGCGATTCAGTACACGCCAGGGAAAGCCAATGTGGTGGCAGATGCTTTGAGTAGGAAGTACTCGGGGCAAGGAAATTGGATTGAAGCTCACGATGAGCGGTTAAGGCAGGACTGGGAGTCCCTTGGTTTGGAATGTGTGGCAAGAGGTGAGTCTAGCGTGGCTCGACTAAATTGGGTTGAGATGCAGAATGACTTATGCGATCGTATTCGGGAAGCGACCCGTGTAGATGCGGAGTTCCAACCTTTCGTGGAGGAAGCTCTAAAGGGCGAGGGTAGCGCCTGGGAGATGGTTGATGGGATTCTGAGGAAGGGCGGAAGGGTTTGTGTACTGCAGTTCGGCAAGCTCCACGAGGAGTTGATGTTTGAGGCCCACTTCACTAAGTACTCCATTCACCCAGGCAGTACAAAGATGTACTTGGATATGAAGAAGTCCTATTGGTGGCCTGGGATGAAGCGGGACGTAGCTTTGTGTGTGAGTCGGTGCCAAACTTGGGCCTTGGTGAAGGCCGAGTGTCAGAAGCCGGGCGGGTTCTTGAACCCTCTTCCAATCCCCGAATGAAAATTTGATGACATCTCTATGGATTTTGTGCATGGGTTGCCTAGATCGCAGCAGGGTAATGATGCCATTTGGGTGATTGTGGACCGCTTGACCAAAGTGGCACATTTCATCCCAAATCGGAAGGAGGACGGTGTGGAAAAGTTGGTGGAGTTGTACGTCCGCAATATTGCACGACTTCATGGGATTCCGAAGAGTATAGTCAGCGACCGGGATGGACGTTTCACGTCTAAGGATTGGCGGTTGGTGCAGAAGAGCTTGGCACAAAACTCATATTCAGTACGGCTTTTCATCCTCAAACCGATGGGCAAACTGAGAGAACGAACCGTACTTTGGAAGATATGCTAAGGATGTGTACTCTCGACTTCGGCAAGAAGTGGGAGGATCACCTCTTCATGGTGGAGTTTGCGTATAACAATAGTTACCAAGCTAGTATCAAGATGGCGCCATACGAAGCTCTGTATAGGAGGCGGTGTCGAACACCGATGTCTTGGACAGAGGCGGGAGACACCAAGCTTTTGGGGAAAGAAGTGGTAGCCAACGCTAGTGAGCTAGTACGGACCATCCAAGAGCGCATAAAGGTAGCTCAAGATCGGCAGTCGAAGTATTTCAATGCTCTCCACAGGCATGTGGAATTCGCTGTGGGCGACTGGGTGTACCTTAAGATCAAGCCGTTCAAAGGCGTTTCACGAATCCGCCGACTCAAGAAGCTGAGTCTGAGATTTTTGGGACCATTCAAGGTCATCGAGCGAGTGGGAGAGGCAGCGTACCGGTTGGCGTTGTCCACAGAGCTAAGTGGATTGCATGACGTTTTTCACGTCTCCGTTTTGAGGAAAGCTTTGTTAGAAGCCAGCGTGGTGATGGAGCCGACGGCGGTGCCGGTAGAGGAAGACTTGAGGACGCGAGTTTGTCCAATTGGGATAGATGATTCAGAGGTTCGGCAATTGCGGAACAAGGAAGTCAAACTCGTAAAGGTCCGTTGGGACAAATGTGGCTGCGAGGAGCTCTCATGGGAGCGAGAGCAGGCCATGCTGGAGGAGTACCCCGAGCTTTTCTCCTCAGGTATCGTTTAGAATTTGTGTACTTTCCATGTTTTAAATTTCGGGACGAAATTCTTTAAAGGGGGGGAGAATTGTAACACCCCAAAACATGGAAGAGGAATCGACGGCGTCGTTTTGGCCAAGTTTGGGTTTTGGGGGTAGGCACACGGCCTGTGACACGGCCGTGTCACAAGCCGTGTTGAGCCTAGGTCGCCGAGCCGTATTGGTCGACGATCGGCGAGAAGGCACACGGCCTTGGACACGGGCGTATCCCTGGCCGTGTCCTTCTCGGGCTGTTCGCAGAATTTATTCTGCTAGGCGTGACACGGGTCACGACACGGCCGTGTCGGGGCTGACACGGGCGTGTCGAGGGTCGTGTCTTTGGCCGTGTCCTTCTCTGACTGGGAATGTTGGTCGGCAGGGGGAGTGACACGGGCCTCGACACGGGCGTGTCAACGGCGACACAGCCGTGTTGGAAGCCGTGTCAAAGGCCGTGTCAAAGGCCATGTGCTGGTTTTCGAATCGGTCGAGACGGCGAATGGCTAACACGGCCATGCACAAGGCCGTGTTGCAACCCGTGTTCAGCCCAGATTTTCTAATTTGGGTTCCGATCGTGGCCGTTCGTTCTTTTCCTTGGAAGATCTAACGGTGGGGGGCCTCCCTGGGCGGTTTAAGGCCGGGAATAGGGTTCCAAACCCTCATTCCCCACTTTCTTTTATCTCTCTAAGTTCTAGAGAGAAGGGAGAGCAAGGAGGCCAAGATCCGGCCGCCGGCGAAGCTTCGGAGGTCCGTTTCGCCAGCGGAGTTCAGATCCGCGAAGGTGGGAGCGTTGCGGTGGTGTTCAACCGAGCAAATCTTCTCCATGGCTAGGAAGAGGGGACGGAAGGTAACAACACTTCTCTTCTCGGTTTTTAGGATTTAGGATGCATGAATAGCATCCCCTTCCTTTGTATTTTTGAGCGCCGAATCTCTCAAATGAGGGGGATTCGTGTAGCGGTTCAAGAGGAACCTCCGGGTTGAGTATGTTCATCCCGGCATGTTTTGCATTAGAGATCCGCTCCATTAGCGGATTAGGCATTGTGGGTGAAGCCGTGGTCGCGACCGTTAGTCCGACCCGGTGATGTTGCATAGCGAGCTTCGGGGATTCGATAGAAATCCGTTGCGGCAATACGCCATTGTATGTATGCGTTTTCCCCCTTATATTTGAGTGAGTACTCGTGGTCAGAACCGGACAAGGTTAGCTCCGTGTTGTGCGGTAGATGATTTCCTTGGAGCACGAGAAAGACACGGTGCGAATGGTGATTGGGGTGGGGAAACCTTTTTTGTGTTGTGCAAAGGCGTGGCTATGTCTCCGTGGTCGGCTGGCTATCCCGTGACACGCAAGTCATGTGGGGGAAGTGTCCCGGCGAGACTAGCCCCTTGTGTGGACTAACAAGAATGTCGAGCGGAGGACAAGCCCGGGCAATGTGGCCATGAGTGGGTGGGGTCAAGCAAGGCTTCTTAGAATCGGTCAGTGTGAGACGGGACCCTAACGTGCGAAGTCAGAATGTGCGGGCAAGCCCCAGGGTATATGACCCTCGTGCGGGTGGGGCCTTTGCAAGGTTCCATGTGACGGCGTGTGTGCCGTTAGGGACATGGTGGTTCCCTTGTGTTTGCGGCTTTAAGCCAATGGGGAAACGGAAGTACCCAGTGTTTGATGATGTACTAGATGCATACGAGCTAGGGTGCCTTGGGTGAAACCCGGGTTGCATTCATGTTGCATAGTAGGCCCCTTTCACTTTGTACAAAACATAGAGAACATGTATGCTGTATGAGACATCCAAGCCTGTTTTACCGCTTTAATATTAATGCTCTTTTGGTATACGAAGTGCTAACTTGCAGGTGGTGTGGTACCCCGGGGTCCGTTAGGGACGGCCGGGAGGAGATGTGTTTGTTACACAGTAGAGGTCAGCCTTTGCTGACCCACGTTACTTCAAATCCTTACAGGGCAAGGATCGCATGCAGGAGCTAGCGCACCGGGCGAAAAGCCCTAAGCCTCATGAAGTGTTGCTGTGCTTGGATTTTCCTTTTGTGTTTGCCACTCTTGTTATGTTTATGTCCGGCTTGCATGCCGAGGTAGCCTAGGCGTGCTTGGCACATTTATAATTTTGGACTATTATTGTGTAAGGCCTTAAGGCCATTTGATACTCTATCGTTAGTGGATAACTTTTGTCGGTTATTGTTCTGTTTCCGCTGTGTTTGTCTGGAGTTTTGAGATTGGGTAGTTTTCATATCATCTTTTAATACTAAAGCTGTGGCGTCCGTATGTTGTGGGGCCCCGACCGGACCCATATTATATGTTCTTTACAGGGGAGGTGTTACAGGTAGGACCTAGTAGGACCTAAGTCGAGACTTGAGCCCATGTATTCTGCACTAAAAAAGAAAGGCTGAAGGAAAGAAGGAAAGTGCCACAGCTATGGCAAGGCTGGTCATTGGAGGAGGAATTATCCTTCGTACATCGAGGGTCTGCACAATTTGAGGGGAGGTATGACTTCTGCTTCAGGAATATATATTATAAAGATAAAATTTTCTGCTCCTTCATCCTGGGTATTAGATATCAGATGTAGTTATCACATTTGTATAAATGTGCAGGAACTGGTAAGGAGAAGATTGCTGAGTAAAGTAGAGGTGGAACTAGGCGTTGGCAATGGAGTAAGAGTTGTTGTTATTGCCGTGGGGGTTTATTATCTTGCTTTGCCCAGTGGGCTTGTAATAGAATTAGATAATTGTTATTTTGTTCCTTCGATAACTAGAAACATTATATCCATTTTATGTTTGGACATGATGGGTTTTTCTTTTATTATAAAGAACAATTTTTGTTCAATATTTAAGATTGATGTTTGTTATAGTGTAGCCCAAATGTTTAATGGTCTGTATATTTTGAACTTAGACCATCTAATTTATAATATTGAAAATAACAAAAGATTTAGAACGAATGACTCGAACCCTACATATCTTTGGGATTATCGTTTGGGCCATATAAATGAGAAACATATATCCAAGCTCCATAAAGATATACTTTGGACTCATTTGATTATGAATCATTTGTGAGATGCAAATTTTGTTTGTTAGGCAAGATGACTAAAGTTCCTTTCACTAGCTTCCATGAGAGGGCTGATGATCTCTTGGGTATAGTACATAGTGATGTATGTGGACCCATGAGTTCTGGGGCTAGAGGTGGGCACATATACTTTGTTACATTTACGGATGGTTTTAGTAGATACGAATATGTGTATCTTATGAAGTGCAAATCTGAAACCTTTGAAAAGTTCAAAGAGTTTAACAATGAAGTAGAGAACCAATTGGGTATGAAGGTTAAAGCACCCCGATCTGATTGAGGTGGCGAATACCTAAGTCATGAGTTTCGTGATCATCTAAAAGAATGACGTATTATATCACAGCTCACTCCACCTAGATCATCACAACATAATGGTGTGTCTAAGCGGAGGAATCGAAACTTGTTAGACATGGTGCGATCGATGATGAACAAGAATTGGAACCTGAGTCAGGACTACAAGTTGTTTTAGTTGGAGAGCCTGCTCAAGAAACACAAGTTCCACGTAAATCTGGTAGACCAAGGGTTGAACCTGATAGATATGGATTTTTCATGTCTCAAATAGGTAATGTATTGCTTATGGATCATAGTGATGAGCCTGCAAACTACCAAGAGGCTATGTGTGAACCAGACTCCGAGAAGTGGCTTGAGGTCATGAAATATGAAATGAACTCCTTGTATGAAAACCAAGTGTGGACTTTGGTGGAACCACCTAAAGGGGTAAGACCCATAAGGTGCAAGTGGGTCTTTCAGGAGAAGACCGACATGGATGGGAATGTACAGAAAGTCAAAGGGCGACTGGTTGCTAAGGGTTTCAAGAAAAATCATGGTATTGACTATGATTAGAACTTTTCCCCTATTTCCATGGTTAAGTCCATCAGAATTCTGCTTGTTATTACTGCGTATTATGGCTACGAGATCTGGCAGATGGATGTCAAAATGGCTTTCCTTAATGGGAACCTCCTTGAGGAAGTGTACATGACATAATCTGAGGGTTTTGTATCTCCAGGTGAAGCTACTAAAATATGCAAGCTGCAGAGATCCATATATGGATTAAAATAAGCTTCTCGAAGTTGGAATCTTCATTTTGATGAGAAGATTAAGGAGTTTGGTTTTATCAAGAATGAGGATGAACCGTGTGTTTATAAATGGATTAGTGGGAGCATTGTTGTCTTCCTGATTTTGTATACAGATGACAAACTATTGATCGAGAATGACAATTCGACCCTACAAGTTTTTAAGAAAAACCAAGGGGACTGCTGTTTGATGTAGGACTTAGGGGAAGTGACTTATATACTCGGTATTAAGATCTATAGAGATAGATCGAAGAAGTTATTGGGTTTGACCCAAAACACGTACATTGACAAGGTGTTGAAATAGTTCAGCATGCTTGAGTCCAAGAAAGGATTCTTTCCCATATCTTATTGTGTGAATCTCTCGAAGGACAAGTGTCCCAAGTCTTATGAAGATAAGGACCACATGAAGTTTATTCCATATGCTTCGGTAATTGGGTCAATCATGTATGCCATGATATGTACTAGACACGATGTCTCTTATGCTTTGAGCATGACTAGCAGGTATCATTCTGATCCCGGTGAAGGTCACTGGATAGCCGTCAAGAATATCCTCAAGTACTTGAGAAGGACTAAGGATACATTATTGGTATTCGGCGGAGAGGAAGAGCTCATTGTAAGTGGTTACACGGATGCTAGCTTCCAAACTGATAAAAACGATTCAAAGTCTCAGTAAGATTTTGTGGTTTGCCTGAATGGAGGTGCAGTTAGCTGGAAGAGTTCCAAGCAGGATACATTTTCCGATTCTATAACTGAGGCTGAGTATATCATTGCTGTAAATGCAGCGAAGGAGGCTGTATGGATTAGGAAATTCATCGGCGAGTTAGATATAGTTCCTAGCATTGTTCGTCCCGTAATTCTCTACTGTGACAATAATGTTAATTGCACTTGCTTTGGAACCTAGATCTCATCAACGCTCCAAGCACATACTTCAACGGTTCCATCTAATTCGAGAGATTGTTGATATAGGAGATGTGAGCATATGCTGAGTGCCAACTGATGAAAACATTACAGATCCACTAACGAAGCCTCTCGCATAGAGAAAGCATGATAGTCATGTTAGATCAATGGATATACGATACCTGAATGATCAACTCTAGTTTGAGTCTTATGGAATGTATGTTTATTGGCTGATATTTTTCATTTGATGAATAAAAGTACAGTATGCATTTCATTTATATATTTTGGCAAGTTATTTTATTGTGTTATTATTTCTATTGTGAGAAAATTGTTAACTAAGATAAATGCCCTTAGAATATTTGCATCCATAGGTCAAGAAGTGACTTGATGTGAGAACCTATGATCCTAGAAGCTTCATTCTTAAAGGTCCCTGGTCGTTGTATCATCTTAGAAGCTAAGGGCGATAATGATGCCTTTAAGATTAGCAAAATTGTTGATTGATGACCTGTCCTCACAGGTCATGATATTGTGATATCAAGTCATCACATGGGTACTTGTTATGAACAAGTTGTACTGGACAGACCCACCGTGAGAATACTTTGTGGATTGTTATATGAACATGTCATAAGTATGGCTCGAGTGGCAATGGTGTGTGTGGTCCTTTGACCTGAAGTCACAACACTCACTGAGTGAGGAAGAACGAGCTTTGAAGCCATCAAAAGTCCAGTCTTGAGAAAGTTGGATGAAAAAGGTGATTATTGGGTATGTTACTGATGGCCGCGGAACAGAGACCTACTGTGGTTGGTTCGAAATGGTCAGATTCCACGGGCCGGTTAGAAGATCGAGTTTTCTAACGAGAGGAGGCAAGTGCACCTATCGCAAGTAGTACTCGGTATTCGGGAAAATACCGAGGTCGTATTATTCTCGGGGACGCGTTGATTATATCTACTCTTCCAGGAACACTATTATCTTACTAACAGTAAGGTGGGATTTTTTTAGTTTAATTAAAACGGAAAGAAAGAAAGCAGAATTTTGCTAAATTAGTTCGATGACGGGTTAACGCTCGGCATCGAATCGGATTAAGACTAAAATAATTCTTAACAATTATTGAACTTTGTTTTTAATTTAATAAAAGGCACTTGGCCGTGGAGGTTCCAAGAACATGAGCTCACCTTGGTCTAGGGATATCGCTCACCTGGGCGCTAAGGCTATTCGACCGAACGTTTGTCCGACGAAGGATTCCCCTTAATGCCCGCATTACGCTAAGAACCCCGCTATTGGGTGGGGAACCCAATCCGGCAGAACTACGTTTCTCCTCTTTCGAGGGGGCGTACGCAGTTCTCTTTACCTAAGGGGGATCGGTCCATACGTGCAGCCTCTCGGCGTCGCGTATGGATAACGGAAATAGAGCTCACACATCGATTATGTGGTCCTATGTGTCGTTAACCCGGGGTAAACCTTAAGTCCTTAAATTAAAATAAAAATAAAGTTTTTTAATTATTTCAAATCATTTTTTATGTCCCAATGCTCTTCGATGTCGAAGGCTAAAAGAGATTAGCCACTCATCGGTATGGGGACGGCTTTATGGTTTTAGGTGAAGCGTGAGTGTTAAATTAAGCACTGAACAATTATAAGAGAAAACACGAAAAATAGGACAATTAGATAAATTGAAGGCTAATTGATGCAGGCACTCACGCACACCTCAAAACCATAAAAAAAAGTAAATAAAGCAAGCCCTACTCAAGTGAGTAGGCGAAAATAAATGCACACACACACACACTCTTCTTAATTGAAGAAAGCGATAAATAAAGCGGTAAAATTATCTCCTACACACACGCACTCTACATAATTGAGAAAGCGATAAAATTGCAAGTCCCGGCTCAAATGAGTGGGCGGGAGTAAATTTATCTCATACACGCACGCACTCTACTTGAAAGTAAAACACACACACGCACTCTACAGAAATGAAAACACACGCACCCACACAAAGTTTTCCTACTCAAGTGAGTAGGAAGAAAATGAAAGCAGTAAAAAGACAAGTCCCACTCAAACGAGTGGGCGGAAAATGAAAGCAGAGCGCCATTTAACTCTTAACGAGTAGGCGAAAATAAATGCATACGCACACACGCACTCTACAGGAGTTGAAATAAAGCAGTAAAACCTAACTCATACACGCACGCACTCTTGCAAAAATAAGAAAAACAAAGTGCTCAGAAAATTTAAACGATTGCATTTCTACCGCTAGAATGCGGTAGAAATGAATAAAAAGTGAAAATAAAAATTAACCGGAGCTAAAAGTTTTGCAAATAAACGCAAAATGAACGTACTCGAAAAATTAATACAACTGCATTTCTACCGCTAGAATGCGGTAGAAATGCATAAAAAGATGAAATTAAAATTAAAGGGACTAAAAGTTTTGAAATTAAAAAGCTAAAATGAAGTTGACGAAAAATTATAACGACTACATTTTTATTCATAAGTTTTTATAAAACCTCCAAAAAAGTGAGAATAAAAATAAAAAGGAACGAGAAATTTTACATTCCTAAGAGCCTAAGTTAAAGAAAATAAAAACAAACACTTTTAGGGGGGTTTTTATAAAACCTATATGAATGAAAATGATAGAGAAGAAAAAGCTAAAGCTAAAAAGTGCGGAAAATGAAAACTAGACGGACGACACAACGGCTAGAAATGCCGATAAATCCTAAATCTAACTAAGTTATGAAAGCTAAAAAGATGAAAACATAAAAGAAATACAAAAAGCTGAACGAAAAATTGCTTAAGTAGGCGCATTCAAATGGATTATTCAAACTAATTAAGAGAGAAAAATTCAAATTTTATTAAAGTAAAACCCTAATACAAACTAAGAGAGAGAGAGGGGGGAGAAATTCTCCTTACATAAGTATGGAATCCAATTGGGCAGCACCTCCCCTAAGGAAAGTGGTCAAAAAGGTGGACAAAATAAGCTTCCTGGAAGCTCTTATTTATAGGCAAAATTTCGGGTGGGTCACGCCCGTGACTAGGGCGTGACAGGGGGGCGTGTCGACACTATTCGTGAGCTGATCGGGTGATTTGACTGGAAAGTTGACTTTGGCTGAAAACGTGGCGGTCACGCCCTAGGTCAAGGGCGTGATATGTGTCGGTCACGGGCGTGACTGGGGCGTGTCGGGGAGGTCGATCTAGGCGCGGTCCGGCCACAAAGTCGCGCGCGTCACGTCGGGCCAGGTGGCAAGGTCATGCCCGTGTCACACCTTGACACGGGCGTGTCGAAGGGCGTATCGAGCTGGGTTTGATGATCGCCGATCGTCGAGCTGGCACCTGTGGTCGGTGATCGTCGAAGGCATGACACGGGTGTGTCGGTCATGTGACACGGGCGTGTCAGTCAACTTTTTGACTATTTTTGGAATTTTTCTGGAAATTTTCTGCAATAAAAATAAAGCTAAGTTAGAAATAATATTTACAAAAATAAGCAATTTATTGGATAAAACAGATAAAAAAAGACAAAAAACAAACAAAATTGACTTAAATAAAATACGAAAATATAGGTATATTTACAACTCATCAAACACCTCCATACTTAAGCTTTTGCTATTCCAGAGCAAAAGTTTGAGGTGAACTTATAAGGAATAATAAAAAACCCTAAGTTCTGCTACCGCTAAATTAATTATAAGAGAGATCAAATAAAAATATACGGGGTATAAGAGTTAAGTCCTAAAATTATTTAGATGATTTAAATAGGGCAAAAGTTTTGGCCAAAAGACTTCTTGATGTAATCAAATAGAAAGCAATAATTGTATTGGTTAGATTAACAGAAAATAGTTTGGAGTTATACGAACTTTAGCTTATAAGAGTGTTATCGGAAATAATGCAATTTACGAATTATGCTCTCAAAAAGATTTTAGAATTAATTCTAGAGTCATGAAATTGGCTAGGGTGGGGGGGGGGGTTGATGTTGGTTTATGAAGATGCTTGGATTTTGAGGCGAGGTTATTTTTTCTCGAACCTCCAATTTTTTTGATTTGGATGTTAAAGGAAAACGAAATCTTATTTTCCTTAACATAAAATTTTTTCTTCTTCATAAATAACCCAATGTATATGTGTTGGAGTAATGAATTTTATTCTCTTACTCCGTAACATATAATCTTTTAATTTATTGGGTGCCTATGTTTACGGAATGAAATCTTATTCCCATTGACATAAGATCTTTTTTTTTGGGGAAATATTTTTATCATACCAAGTAGGTTATGATAAGTAAGGGGAGAAAAGAGAACTAGATTTTTAATTGAAAAATAATTGAGAGCAACCTTTATAAATTGTACGTTCCAATTTTTCAGAAAGCTAAAAGCAAGCATAATTGAATTCTATAGTCGTTATTTTCTAACATGGTACACATGCTCCTATCTATGAAAAATTAGAAGTAGTGCCTAAAGCGAGTCCCCTATTTTTAACAAAGTATAATAAATTCTTTAAAACTTAACCCCGGCTATTTAGATTTTTCAATCTATAATTAACAAACGAATAGTGAACAAAGAATTGATCAAATTCGCATATAAATAAACTCAAAAAGAAAGTTTTGGATAACAAGAAACTTAAGAATGAAACGTTTGATTTATTTGTTTCAAAACTTTCATAAAATTTTTTTGTTGTTTTTTGAAGTTTTGCTCTTTTTTTGTATTTTTGTATTTATATCTTTAATATATACATTCTAAAAAGAAAGAAAAAAATGCGAAAATGAAAATTTTTTTTGGATTTTTTAAGTTTTGTGAATTTTTTTGTATTTTTAAATTTTGTGAATTTTTTTTGTATTTTTAATGAAATTTTCATTCTATTTACAAAAATTTGGGAAAAAGAAAAAATATTTACAAGGATGAGAGGGACAAAGGGAGAGGGTAAAGAGAAAGAATATTTACAAAAAGTATTTACAAGAATTATTTACAAGAATATTTACAAAAATATAAACTAGGTAGCCGCGAGATGACTCGTTATGTGGATGGCTCGATGAGCCGGATCTCGCAGACCGAGTTAAAGATAAGTCAAAGTTTCAAAAATGAAACTTCAAAAATTTTTTATTAAAATTTTTTGATTTTTTTGTGTTATATATATTTTTTTTTTGAAGTTTTGTTTTTTTGTAAATTTTTTTTTTTTTTTTTTTATTTTTTTTTTATTTTTGTAAGTGAAAAAGAAAGTACGAAAATACGAAAACACCCCCATACTTAGATCCAACATTGTCCCCAATGTTGTATGCTAAGCATGAGGAACAAGACAGCAGGTATATGTACAAAAAAGGAAAAAGAGGGGGGGGGCAGAAAACGTCCCTGATCCGCGCTCGGGGAAGCCCATTAGAAACCCTGCATTTATTAGAAAAATAGAAAACATAATAAATAAAGACGTAAAAAAGATAGACGTGGGGTGCCTCCCAGGAGCGCTTTGTTTATAGTCGCATAGCTTGACTATAGTGGCGGGTTTATATATGGAGAAGGGTTATGGTTTCGCTCCTATTGATCACAGGGTCGCCCGCTATATAAGACTTTAACCGATTACCGTTCACCTTAAAAGTGCCTTTTTCGGGGTGGGAGATGAGTATGGTCCCATATGGCCAAACCTCTTCAACCTTGAAGGGGCCGAACCATCGCGATTATAGCTTACCTGGGAAAAGCCTAAGACGTGAATTGTAAAGAAGGACTAGATTGTCCGGAGAAAAAATTTTGGGGGTTTTAATTTTTCGATCGTGATAAAACTTAGAACGCTCCTTATAGAACTTATTGATCTCGTAAGCGTTCGCACGCCATTCATCGAGCTCGTTTAGTTGCAGTTTTCTATTCTGAGCGGCTAAGTTAGAGTCGAGGTTTAAGAGTTTTAATGCCCAAAGTGCGCGGTGCTCCAGTTCTACGGGTAAATGGCACGCTTTGCCATAGACTAATCGAAACGGGGTACAACCGGTAGCGGTTTTGTACGCCGTACGATACGCCCATAACGCATCGTCGAGCTTAGCGGACCAATCTTTCCTATTAAGGGAAACGGTTTTTTCTAATATGCGTTTGATCTCTCGATTTACTACCTCAACTTGGCCACTTGTTTGCGGGTGGTAGGGGGTGGCAAGTTTGTGCGTGACTCCGTATTTAGCTAACGTCTTAGCCATTAGAGCGTTACAGAAATGCGTTCCCCTATCACTAACAATAGCGCGAGGCGTGCCAAAGCGAGAAAATAATTTTTTTAGAAATGTAACGACGACTCGCGCATCGTTGG
The DNA here is from genome assembly GCA_039513925.1 of Platanthera zijinensis. Lineage (NCBI taxonomy): Eukaryota > Viridiplantae > Streptophyta > Magnoliopsida > Asparagales > Orchidaceae > Platanthera > Platanthera zijinensis. The sequence goes on from CM077082.1 coordinate 81,945,134, forward strand.
TGGGGAGAGCTTGCGCTTCCGCCCACCGTGATACGTAGTCGACCGCTACTAAAATATACATATTTTTATAAGAAGGAGGTAGGGGGCCAACAAAATCTATGCCCCATAAATTGAAAACTTCGCATTCTAAAAACATATTTTGGGGCATCTCGTCGCGGCGTGAGATGTTACCCGACCGCTGACAGCTATCGCATGCGCGCACAAAATTGTGCGCGTCTTTGAAGAGAGTGGGCCAAAAGTAGCCCGCCTCTAGCGCCTTCCTAGCGGTCTGGTTGGCTTGATAGTGCCCCCCCGGCTGGACCCTCGTGGCAGTGCCTCAATATTTGTGTGCACTCCACTCCCGCAACGCATCGTCGAACTGCTTGGTCCGCGCAGATACGGAAAAGAAATGGGTCATCCCAAAAGAAATTTTTCAAGTCGGAAAAGAATTTCTTCTTTTGATGACTTGAAAAATCTTTTGGAAGTACCCGCGCGACTAAGTAGTTCGCAAAATCTGCGAACCAAGGTGAAGATGACGAAGACGAATGAATGGCGAGAAGGCGTTCCTCGGGGAATCTGTCATTTATTTCAGATTCGACGAGCGCTTCCGCACCCGGATTTTCTAAATGGGAGAGGTGGTCTGCCGCTAGATTTTCCGCGCCCTTCTTATCACGGATCTCCAAGTCAAACTATTGTAGGAGGAGAATCCATCAAAGAAGGCGGGGCTTCGCGTCGGCTTTAGCTAATAGATATTTAAGGGCGGAGTGATCGGTAAAACGGATAACTTTAGATAGCGTATGGTACGAGCGAAACTTATCGAAAGCGAAAACGACGGCTAAGAGTTCCTTTTCCGTCGTCGTGTAATTCACTTGTGCGGAAGTGAGCATCTTGCTAGCGTAATAAATAGGATGAAAGTGTTTTTCTACGCGTTGGCCAAGAACGGCGCCTAAGGCAATATCACTAGCGTCGCACATGATTTCGAACGGAAGGGACCAATTAGGGGCCACTAGAATCGGAGAATTGATAAGTTTTTGTTTTATAAAATTAAAAGCTGACTCGCAATCGCTACTAAAGACAAAATGTGATTCCTTTTCCAAGAGGTGAGTAAGCGGCTTTGTTATTTTTGAAAAATCTTGAATGAAGCGCCTATAAAAGCCCGCGTGGCCTAAGAAACTCCTAATGGATTTTATGTTTGTCGGCTGAGGAAGTTTTTCTATGATTTCAACTTTGGCCTTATCGACCTCTATCCCCTTAATCGAAATCTTATGGCCGAGGACCAAACCTCCTCGAACCATAAAGTTACACTTTTCCCAATTTAAAACAAGATGTGTGTCCTCGCATCGCTGGAGGACACGATCGAGATTACGAAGACAATCCGGGAATGAGCATCCGAATACAGAAAAGTCATCCATAAATATTTCCATAATATCTTCTACTAGCTCACCAAAAATTGCTAGCATACATCTTTGGAATGTAGTCGGCGCATTGCAGAGGACAAATGGCATTCTTCGATAGGCGAAGGTGCCAAAGGGGAAAGTAAAAGTTGTTTTCTCTTGGTCTTCGGGGGAAATGGGGATTTGGAAAAACCCCGATAAACCGTCGAGAAAACAATAAAAAGGATGACCGGAAAGACGCTCAAGAATTTGGTCAAGGAACGGTAGTGGAAAATGGTCTTTGCGGGTGGCATCATTAAGTTTGCGATAATCGATGACCACACGCCAACCCGTAACAGTACGAGTTGGGACGAGCTCGTTGTGGTCATTCGCCACTACGGTCAGACCACCCTTCTTGGGCATGACATGAATGGGACTAACCCATGCACTATCAGAAATGGGATAAATAATCCCAGCATCTAATAATTTAATTATCTCAGCTTTCACGACGTCTTTCATGTTTGGGTTAAGACGCCGCTGTGGCTGAATGGTTTTGTGGCAATTATCGTTTAAGAAAATTTTGTGAGTGCAGAAAGAAGGGTTAATCCCCTTTAGGTCAGAAATTTGCCAAGCAATTGCGTGGCGATGTTTAAGCAAAACCTCCAATAAATCGGACGTCTCCGAATCGCTTAAATACGAAGAAATGATTACCGGGAGTGTATCATTTTTCCCCAAAAAGGCTTATTTTAGGGATTCGGGTAGTGGTTTGAGTTCTAGGATGGGCGGTTCTTCTAATGAGGTTTTAGTGCTAATGTCTTTTGAACCAATTGGTTCAAAAGGCATATTCGTAGACTCGTCCTCATCGCAATAAAAATTTTCGAGCGAAAAAATATTTTCGTTTAAAAAATCGGACTCGAAAACCGGAGAAGAACAATCTCCATAAAAAGAATCTAAAGAGTAGCAGAAATCGTCGCTCGGCGACGAGTCTTCCATAGAGGAGTTAATAGAAAAAGTAACTTGGTCGTCTCCTACCCGAAGGAGAAGCTGACCATTACTTACATCAATTAACGCACGTGAGGTCGCGAGGAAAGGGCGACCAAGTATTATTGGTACGTTGGCGTCTTCCTCGATGTCCAAGATGACGAAGTCCACCGTGAAGGTGAACTTGTCTACTCGGACAAGGACATCCTCAACAACCCCGATAGGGAACCTAACCGAGTGATCCGCTAGTTGGATGCGCATATTGGTAGGAGCAGGAGTACCCAAACCTAAACACAGGAAGAGCGAGAACGGCATCAAATTAATGCTCGCGCCTAAGTCTGCTAAGGCGTATTTTACTAATACATCGCCAAAAAGGCACGGGATGGAAAACCGTCCCGGGTCGTTTTGTTTTGAGGGCAATTTACTAGTAAGAGCCGCCGAGCAGACAGCGTTGAGAGATATATGCGAAATATCCTCGAGTTTGCGTTTATTAGAAAGTAGTTCTTTTAAAAATTTCGCATATTTAGGCATTTGCGAGATAGCCTCGCAAAAAGGAACATTAATATGAATTTGTTTAAGTAATAAAATAAATTTTTCATATTGCGCGTTTACTCGCTCATTATCTAACTTATGCGGGTAGGGCAACGCCTTGTTTAAAATAGTTTTGTCGTTAAAAATCGGTAAGGGTTGCGTAATCGAAGAAGAGGGAAGAGGGGTCGGAGGTGAAATATGTACCTGAGGATCGATCCGTTTTGGATCGACCACCTCCTTACCGCAACGGAGGGTTATAGCATTGGCGGTTTCCCTTGGATTGGGCTCCGTGTTCCCTGGCAGTGCCCCCAGGGCGCGTTTTGACATAAGTCGCGCCAGCTGCCCAACCTGGAGTTCTAAATTTTTTAGCGATCCGGTGATGTTCCGGATATTGGACTCGTTGGACGCGACATAACGATTAAAATTTTCCTCCACTGGGGATGGCTTCATAGGAGGGGGAGGAGGAAACGTTGGCGCAAAAGGAGGGGGAGGGGGACGCTGCGCGTTGTTCGGGTTGCTCCAGGAGAAATTCGGATGGTTCCTCCAACCCGGATTATAGTGGCTACTATAAGGGTTGTTTTGAAATGAGGGACGCACCGGATTTCCCATATAGTCCACGAATTCGTCGACTACGCAGACGTTGGAGGGGGGGAGAAAACAAGGCGGAGTGGAGGAGGCAACAGACATCTCCGCCACCTGCTTAGTTAGCCTTTCCACTTGGAGGGCTAGCTGAGCAGTGGCATCCACTTCAAAAATGCCCGCCTGCTTAGGGCGCGCCCGTGGGACATTCCACTGGTAGGCGTTCACCGCCATTTCCTCGAAAAGGGCCTGGGCGGCCTCGGGGGTCTTATTGTTCAGAGTGCCCCCGGCAGCCGCGTCAATAATTTGACGCGTCTGACTATTCAGTCCATTATAAAAAATTTGTACTTGCAACCATGTTGGCAGAGCGTGGTGCGGGCACCGGCGGAGGATCTCCTTAAAGCGTTCCCAAGTCTTGTAAAGAGACTCGGAGTCGTTTTGGACGAACGAAGATATGTCCGCCCGCAGTCTTGCAGTTTTTGCGGGCGGAAAATACTTCGTAAGGAATTTCTCAGCCAATTCCGCCCAGGACGTGATGGATCCCCGCGGGAGGGAGAGTAACCACGCCTTAGCCTTGGACTTAAGAGAGAAGGGAAAAAGGCGCAAACGAATGGCGTCATCAGTGACGCCATTAATTTTAAAAGTATCGCAAATTTCAAGAAAATTAGACAAGTGATTATTGGGGTCCTCATCCGGCAGTCCGTCGAACTGCACGGCATTTTGGATCATTTGAATCACACTTGACTTAATTTCAAAATTATTGTTGGCCACAGCGGGCCGAATAATACTCGACCCCGTATCATCCAAGTTAGGCCGAGTGTAGTAAGACATAGTACGCTCGGCCGGTTGGGCATTATTCGGGTCGGCCATAGAAGAAGAAGAGGGTTCTCCGATAGATTCTTCGCTAAAAAGGGAATTCGACGGAGAGATCGGATACGCGCAAGAGAGCGGTCGATCTCGGGGTCGAATTCAAGATTTTCAGAACTCGAAGGTTGTCCACGGGTCATGCACCCTAAAAAAATGAAAGGGGAAAGGATTTTTTTTTTGTATAAAATTTTTTATTTGAAAATAAAGTAAAATTAATAGAGTCCCGGATTCAATATAACAACCGTGCTTCCCCGGCAACTGCGCCAAAAACTTGATGGCCTCGGAACAGAGACCTACTGTGGTTGGTTCGAAATGGTCAGATTCCGCGGGCCGGTTAGAAGATCGAGTTTTCTAACGAGAGGAGGCAAGTGCACCTATCGCAAGTAGTACTCGGTATTCGGGAAAATACCGAGGTCGTATTATTCTCGGGGACGCGTTGATTATATCTACTCTTCCAGGAACATTATTATCTTACTAACAGTAAGGTGGGATTTTTTTAGTTTAATTAAAACGGAAAGAAAGAAAGCAGAATTTTGCTAAATTAGTTCGATGACGGGTTAACGCTCGGCATCGAATCGGATTAAGACTAAAATAATTCTTAACAATTATTGAACTTTATTTTTAATTTAATAAAAGGCACTTGGCCGTAGAGGTTCCAAGAACATGAGCTCACCTTAGTCTAGGGATATCGCTCACTTGGGCGCTAAGGCTATTCGACCGAACGTTAGTCCGACGAAGGATTCCCCTTAACGCCCACATTACGCTAAGAACCCCGCTATTGGGTGGGGAACCCAATCCGGTAGAACAACGTTTCTCCTCTTTCGAGGGGGCGTATGCAGTTCTCTTTACCCAAGGGGGATCGGTCCATACGTGCAGCCTCTCGGCGTCGCGTATGGATAATGGAAATAGAGCCCACACATCGATTATGTGGTCCTATGCGTCGTTAACCCGGGGTAAACCTTAAGTCCTTAAATTAAAATAAAAATAAAGTTTTTTAATTATTTCAAATCATTTTTTATGTCCCAATGCTCTTCGATGCCGAAGGCTAAAAGAGATTAGCCACTCATCGGTATGGGGACGGCTTTATGGTTTTAGGTGAAGCGTGAGTGTTAAATTAAGCACTGAACAATTATAAGGGAAAACACGAAAAATAGGACAATTAGATAAATTGAAGGCTAATTGATGTAGGCACTCACGCACACTTCAAAACCATAAAGAAAATTAAATAAAGCAAGCCCTACTCAAGTGAGTAGGCGGAAATAAATGCACACACGCACACACTTTTCTTAATTGAAGAAAGCGATAAATAAAGCGGTAAAATTATCTCCTACACGCACGCACTCTACATAATTGAGAAAGCGATAAAATTGCAAGTCCCGGCTCAAATGAGTGGGCGGGAGTAAATTTATCTCATACACGCACGCACTCTACTTGAAAGTAAAACACACACACGCACTCTACAGAAATGAAAACACACGCACCCACACAAAGTTTTCCTACTCAAGTGAGTAGGAAGAAAATGAAAGCAGTAAAAAGACAAGTCCCACTAAAACGAGTGGGCGGAAAATGAAAGCAGAGCGCCATTTAACTCTTAACGAGTAGGCGAAAATAAATGCATACGCACACACGCACTCTACAGGAGTTGAAATAAAGCAGTAAAACCTAACTCATACACGCACGCACTCTTGCAAAAATAAGAAAAACAAAGTGCTCAGAAAATTTAAACGACTGCATTTCTACCGCTAGAATGTGGTAGAAATGCATAAAAAGTGAAAATAAAAATTAACCGGAGCTAAATTTTTTGCAAATAAACGCAAAATGAACGTACTCGAAAAATTAATACAACTGCATTTCTACCGCTAGAATGCGGTAGAAATGCATAAAAAGATGAAATAAAAATTAAAGGGACTAAAAGTTTTGAAATTAAAAAGCTAAAATGAAGTTAACGAAAAATTATAACGACTACATTTTTATTCATAAGTTTGTATTAAACCTCCAAAAAAGTGAGAATAAAACTAAAAAGGAACGAGATATTTTACGTTCCTAAGAGCCTAAGTTAAAGAAAATAAAAACGAACACTTTTAGGGGGGTTTTTATAAAACCTATATGAATGAAAATGATAAAGAAGAAAAAGCTAAAGCTAAAAAGTGCGGAAAATGAAAACTAGACGGACGGCACAACGGCTAGAAATGCCGATAAATCCTAAATCTAACTAAGTTATGAAAGCTAAAAAGATGAAAACATAAAAGAAATACAAAAAGATGAACGAAAAATTGCTTAAGTAGGCGCATTCAAATGGATTATTCATACTAATTAAGAGAGAAAAATTCAAATTTTATTAAAGTAAAAACCCTAATACAAACTAAGAGAGGGGGGGGGGGGTGAAATTCTCCTTACATAAGTATGGAATCCAATTGGGCAGCACCTCCCCTAAGCAAAGTGGTCAAAAAAGTGGACAAAATAAGCTTCCTGGAAGCTCTTATTTATAGGCAAAATTTCGGGTGGGTCACGCCCGTGACTAGGGCGTGACAGGGGGGCGTGTCGACACTATTCGTGAGCTGATCGGGTGATTTGACTGGAAAGTTGACTTCGGCTGAAAACGTGGCGGTCACGCCCTAGGTCACGGGCGTGACATGTGTCGGTCACGGCCGTGACTGGGGCGTGTCGAGGAGGTCGATCTGGGCGCGGTCCGGCCGCAAAGTCGCGCGCGTCACCTCGGGCCAGGTGGCAAGGTCACGCACGTGTCACACCTTGACACGGGCGTGTCAAAGGGCGTGCCGAGCTGGGTTTGATGATCGCCGATCGTCGAGCTGGCACCTGTGGTCGGCGATCGTCGAAGGCATGACACGGGCGTGTCAGTCAACTTTTTGACTATTTTTGGAATTTTTCTGGAAATTTTCTGCAATAAAAATAAAGCTAAGTTAGAAATAATATTTACAAAAATAAGCAATTTATTGGATAAAACAGATAAAAAAAGACAAAAAACAAACAAAATTGACTTAAATAAAATACGAAAATATAGGTATATTTACAAATGCAGTTTGATGAATGCAGTTCGTGGAATGCAGTTCAACGAATGTAGTTCGACGAATGTAGTTTGACGAATGCCATTCGATGAATCTGGCCTTCAGAGTAGAAAGCGTTGAGAGCTTTGAGTCCGTAAATAAGCTATAAGACACTCAATGATTCGTCGAGTATAAATTGATACTCGACGGTTCATCGTATATCCTATAGATATTCGATGATTTGTTCAGACAAACTTTTATCTAGCTGAAGGTCCTTTTTTTCTAAGTCCTGGGTCTGCAATTAGCAACGAGCTTTTTTATTTATTCCCTTTGGGTATAAATATGAAACTTTAGGGATTGAACAGTAAGTGATTATTCCTTCTGTCTAAGCACACGAGCCGTCACTGTGCGAAAGACTGATAACCCTAAAAGCTGATGGAAGCGTTTCGCCGATCCCGTCGCCGAGCTCGATCCCGATCCCGGCGAGTGTCGCTGCCGCCTCTCCTTCAACAGACCTAGCAGTCTGTGGAGACGCTGAGTGTCCTCTCCCTACATAAAACTTGTGCGACAAGTGGCTACGGGTTCCCCTGATCGTGTGGATTTCCTATAGAGGCGCGAATATACTTTCTACGCTCAAGACTCAAGTCCCTAGTGACCGGTTGGAACATTTCTAGAGCATCTAGGTTGATTATTGACTCAATCTCTCAAAGGTAATTTTATTACAGCATGCTTTACTTCTTGATTCATGAATATTGCTAGATCCTAACTCGTTTGGGATTTTCTTGTTCTAATTTTCGCTGCGTGCACAAGTGTTGTGCCATCACCAAAAACCCAACAGCCCCAACCCGCTCATTCAAGGATATGGCTATTGCTTACTCTAAAGTTCTTCCAGCAAGAACTGAAACCAAAGGAAAGCCAGTAAGTGTTGCTACCTTGGCTATGCCTGAATCCATGATGAACTTGACATCTACAAAGAAGGATGTTACAAATGATGTTTAGAGTAATCCAAGTTCCTCCACTGGCAGACTAGCTTTTGGTCAAGCTCTTGCTGAAAGAAACAAGAATAAGGCCACAGTTCTCCTCTCTGAAAAGACAGCCAGAAGTGTCTTGCACACTTCAAAGTGTGTTCAGAAAAGGAGATACTAAATCCATGAATGTTGGTGTTGTGGCAATTGGGCCACTTTGCCATAGATTGTTGGCACAACCCCTATGTGCCAAAGGCAAGGCTATGTCTTCCGGACAGGAGCCCTATAGGTAGATATATGCATTCTTATGGTAACAGTAACCTAGGAACCAAGTCAGCTTGGGTTCCTAAGGTAAGGTAAATCATGTCTTGCAGGATAGTCCAAGTGGCCATGCCCAATTATGGTCATTGGACAGAGGTGTACCAGACCTAAGTCTTGGTACAAGGAATGATTCAACTAATAATCTTGCACAAGATGTCCAAGACATGTGCAACTGTTAAGGGGGAGCTAGCCAAACAAAGCCATATGCAAATCAAAGGCTAAACATCAGGAGCAAGGTTGCTGGTGTGCTCAGAGACTGTTAATCCAGTATGTGCTTCAAGTCTACAGGGCAGAGATAAGTGGAATTCACCTAGCTTTTAATTCTACTAATTAATTGCTCAATTGCTGAAACTGTGCATGTTTGAAATAAGGTACTTGGAATAGATGTTTGAGAAGATGTGAAAAATTTATCTAAACCACACTTCTCAATAAATATGTTCGCGGCTCACATATTCACTATGCCAATAGGTGTAACTAGATTCAACATCCTTAAATTAACATGGGAATGTTAAATTTAGTTTAAATTACACTTCACAAAGACTCATAAAATCGACATGAACATGTTGAAACTAATTCATATTACACTCAACTAGAACACATACTATAATAAGAAGTGCTGCTCATCTTAACCCCTACTGACTAGACAAATTTAATATTACTAAAAGAGTCATTGGAAATTCAATTACAAAAGAAATGGTCAATCAATTAAGACTTAGAAGTCAAAGGTTGAGGAAAATATAAGCCTAATAAACTAAATCAATGATGGAAACAGATCAAACAGACAAAAAACGTCGAACTGAGCTCGAAGATCGTCGAACCGAGCTCAGCGACCTGAAGAATAGCTGAAAAGAGATCGTCGATCTGAGCTCGAAGATAGTCGACGGGAGTTCGACGATTTATCGAAGTTGAGCTCAGAGAGCGTCGAACTAAGCTCGACGTTTCGTCGACCTGAGCTAGACGAAAAATGCCTTAGACTTGGCTCTATAACCTTGATATTAGAATGGTCCTGGGGGCAGCTTCTAACCTAAGTTCTAAGCCCTAGACTCATTCTAATGTTGACCTTTACAACTATACAACTAGGTCAACCTGGTTTCCTAAGACAAACATAGTGATCCTTACCCAAATTAGTAATAGGGTGTTCCAACAATCTCCCCCTATTTGGGTTAGGATTACTATTTACAGACAGAATTAGGAAATAAATAAGCATACATTCAAGACAGAAACTAAAACAACAATGCAGAAGAAAAGATATAGCAGCAATGTAGATCACAGAAAAGAAGTCAGCAAATATCCAAAGGAGGATGATTGTTCAGCTTACACAATTCACTTCTTCTCAGTTCCCTTTTTAAACAAAATTTCTCTGTTGGGATTGAGGGCTTCTTTCTTGGATCTTCTATCATCTTCTGCACCTAAGGAAGTTTGAGATTTGGGCCTTGGAACTACAGCCTCAGGGTGCAGCTTCATATAATCTTCTGGATTAAAGAATTTTCTTGATGCATATCTCTCCAGTTCTTTCTTTCTCTGATCTAATAAAGTTATTATGTTTGAAGTGTCCTTGCCTTGCTCTCTGGCCTTTTTTATTTGATCAAGAGCAGCCAACTCTTTCATTCTAGCTGTCCTAGGACAAGGGGTTGTTCTCAGGATCCTCAATGAAACAGGAGGTTCATATCTGTTGATGGACTCAGAATCAGTAGGAGGAGTCCTGGAGACAACTACATCTTTTAGCTTATAAGGGAAAGGACCTGAAGTAGAATCAGTATGCCCTTGTCCTTACTTTTGATGAAATCTGTGCCCTCTCTGGCTTCCTCTATATTGACCCCTTCTAGACTGATATCCCCTTTGATGTTGCCCCCTTTGATAGTATTTCTGATATGACTAGGAGGAGCTTTGCCTGGAAGCTGGAGCTTGAGAGGCTGTGCCTGAACCAGAATCTGGAGAAGGAGGAGGAGGAGGCTGATACTGAGAAGATCCTTTTTCATACTTATTCAGCTTCCTTCTCTTCTTCATAGCCTTTGATTGGTTCTTGGAATACTGCATCCAGGGCTCAGATATGGGGCAGTCATGCAGAATATAGTAGGGAATGTCATTAGAATCCTTTGCCTGAGCTAGGGGGACTGACATCAAGGCCTTGCTTCTGGCCTTCCTCTTCTTGGCAATAGTATTTGCAGAGTAATCTGAATCAGTTTGGAATTGATCACTCTCTGAACTTTGAGGATTGTCATACAAATCATCAATGCTTTTTATGTATTTCTCTTGTAACTTCAACTGATCAGCAGTCAGGGCAGGAGCAGCATCAGAAATTTGAGCAGAAGGAACTTTGAAGCAACAACAGCAGTAGGAGCAGTAATAACAGCAGGTGCAAGATCTTCTAGGTAAGAAGCAACTTCTTCAGCAGCAGATGTATCTTCAAATACAAGAACCATTTCAGTATCTTCAGCAGCAGCAGCTACAACAACAAGAGGCACAATGGCCTTAGTAGCAGCATCAGAGATGGAAACATAAACATCCACAGCCTTCAAGGAATTTACATATGCTTCAATTTGGCTGGGATCACAGACAGAAATAGGCACAATGGCCTTAGACAAGTCTTCAGTATGAGGAACTGGCAAAGATCTGAGGTAAACTGTATCAAACACAGAGAGCAAGCTTTGGAGGTCCATTGCAAAAGCAGGAGCAGATTCAAGCACAACCACTACTTCAGAAGGCATCTCCCCCTGCCTGGATTCAGGGAGAACTGAGTCAAGGCACCCAGAAGAGGTAATTGCCTGAGAGGGAGTGAAGGAGGAGAGCTTGGAAGACAGCTCCTTGACATGGGTCAGGAGTGGAGCCAGAGTGGTCTCTAGTAATGAGGTTAGCTTAGGAGCTAGCAGCTCATATAACCTGTCTGCCAGAGCTGATAAATCTACATGCTCAAGTGGGGCTTGAGCAGAGGTAGGAGAGAAGGTTGTTGGAAGGATGATGGCTGGAGCTGGTGGCATGGAAAGTGATGGTATAGTAGGTCTGGGAATGGATGGCTCTGAGAGGGGAATGGAGGAGATTGAAGATGTTGAGGTGTAGATAGGTGAGGCAATGGAAGGTGTGAACGATGGTTGGGATAGAATTTCTTGCAGCATTTGTTGGAATGAGGAGGTAGAGGGAGGCTCAAGAGGAGAGGAGGGGGAATCATCCATAAAGGAATCATCTGCCAAGGAAAATGATGGAGAGGTGAAGATTGGGTAGAGAAGAGAGGATGGAATTCCTCTGAGGTAGATGCTGGAGGGGTTGAAACTGGTGAAGAAATGTTAATGGGGGAAGATATCAATATGGTGGTGATTGGAGGTGAGGATGAAGTGGCTGAGGTAGAGACAGCTGGAGGAGGAGGAGAAGCAGGCAACACTTCTACTAGGGCAGAGACCAGAGGTGGAGTGACTGAGACAGTCCTGGTGCCTGAAGATAGTGGTGCAGCAGCTCTGGAGGGGTTTACAATCTGCCTGTCCCATTTGATGAAAAGGGCACAGGAGAGCCTCTTGGATGCATTAATGAACATCCCAGAAGAGATTAGCAGCTCAGGGCATCTGGAATTCAGATAGACCCCTAGAATTCTCCCAAAACAGACAGCAGTCTTACTCAGCTTCTTCTTAATCAGGTTGAAGAAAATTGATCCCCAGTCTAGATGTTTCTTATAAAGCAGAGCTCCTATAAGACAAAATTGATATCTTGATATGGTATCATGGGCTGAGTGCTTGGCCAGAAGCACTTTCCCAACTACATCAGCCAAAAATTGAAATTCTATCGACAGATTTTTCTTCAACAGTTTGTTAGGGTTCACAACATTGTGACCCATTCTATCAAGCATGGAGTCATATTCCTCTCCAGATAACTCTATAGAGTCTTCTCAGGAACTCAGATGAAAAACTTCAGTTAAAAGGGCCGGGGACAATTGTACCTGAGTCCCTTTTATGAAGCCGACGACAGAGTTCTCGTTCTCATCTGTCGCTATATAACAACATTCCTTTATCTCTTCGGATGCAATCTTCATTCTGGTAGTCATTATTTGCGATAGCTGCTGATCTCTGAATAGATTAAGAAAATCCTTGAAGCGCTGATCGCTTCCATCAAACGAGTTCATGTCGATATCAAATCCGGTGTCAAATTTCATTTTGGAGATTGCAGCATTGGAGCCAGCCATTTTTACCTGCAACAAAGAACCAAACACGACCAACCGTAGAAGATTTGGAGGGAAAACGAAGAAAGTTGCAGAGAGTATGAAAGCACAAGAGATGAACGATGGCTGAAGAAATGATTTTATATTAGGGTTCGACGGCGAAACGGAAAATCGTTGGGCTCAGTTTGACGAAGCGTCGATCTCAGCTCGACGATTTGGGCTACAGAGGGAATCTGAAGAGACGTCAATATCGTCGATCTCCGTTCGACGATGTTGAAAAGCGTCGAGCTCTGCTCGACGGCCTCTCAACAGAAGGAGAGAAAACCTGGAGCTAACGGAGGCGCTGAACTCAGATCGACGATTTCGGAAACATCGATCTCTGGTCGACGATTTTTAGAAAAACGTCGATCTACGTTCGACGATTTTTGGGAAGACATCGAGCGCAGTTCAGAGACCAAGCCTATTCTACAGACACAAAAGAACTGATTTTTTAGCCTAGTCTTGGTCTGTTTTAACTTTTCAAAAATCTTGTAAATTAGTTTAGGCTTCCTCCATCTAACATGCCTAACTGATTTAGGAAGAAACTGTGTTTCTTTTCATCCAAAGGCTTGGTGAAAATATCTCCCCTTTGCAAATCAGTAGGGATATATTGAAGTTCTATTTTGTTTTTCTCTACATTATCCCTTAGAAAGTGATGCCTAATCTCTATATGTTTTGTCCTACTATGGAGGACTGGATTATGTGCTATAGAGATAGCACTAGTATTATCAGAAAAAATTTTAGACTTCTCTAAGTTGTAGCCATAGTCTATGAGCTGATTTTGTATCCAAAGTATTTGTGAGCAGCAACTGCCTGCAGCCATATATTCAGCTTCAGCAGTTGAGGTTGACACAGATGTTTGCTTCTTACAAAACCAAGAGACAAGTCTGTCACCAAGGAACTGACATGTTCCACTGGTGCTTTTCCTGTCTATTCTGCATCCAGCATAATCAGCATCTGAAAATCCAGTTAATTCAAATCCTGAGTCTGTTGGATTCCAGAGTCCTAGATTTGGACAACTTTTTACATATCTAAGAACCCTTTTAACTAATGCTAGGTGTGACTCTCTAGGGCTAACTTGGAATCTGGCACATATGCATGTAGCAAACATTATATCTGGTCTACTGGCTGTAAGGTACAATAGAGAGCCAATCATTGCTCTATATGTTGTCTGATCAACTGGTTTCTCATGTTCATCAGCATCCAATACAGCATTGGTAGGCATGGGTGTTTTCATTCAAGATGCCTCAGACATACCAAATCTCTTAACCAATTCTTTAGCATACTTGGTTTGGGAGATAAATATGCCCTCAGCATGCTGTTTTACTTGCAATCCTAAGAAGAAGGAGAGCTCACCAATGCTACTCATTTCAAATTTGGAATGCATCAGGTTGGAAAACTTTCTGCACAAGTTTGAATCAGTAGATCCAAATATGATATCATCTACATAAATTTGTACAAGTAGGGTGTGGGACTTATTGGTTCTAATAAAAAGAGTATGGTCTACTCTCCCCCTAACAAAATCATTTTCCAGAAGAAAGCATGCTAGGGTTTCATACCATGCTCTAGGAGCTTGCTTGAGATCATATAATGCTTTATGTAATTTGAAAACATAATCAGGGTGAGTTAGAGAGATAAAACCTGGAGGTTGTCTAACATAGACTTCCTCTTTGATGTCCCCATTGAGAAATGCACTCTTCACATCCATCTGGTAAACCTTGAAGCCTTTGTGAGCAGCATAAGCTAGGAATATTCTAATGGCCTCTAACCTTACAACTGGTGCAAAGGTCTGGTCATAGTCTATTCCTTCTTGTTGAGAGTAGCCTTGAGCAACTAGCATTGCCTTGTTTCTGACAATAACTCCTTGATCATCCAGCTTGTTTCTGAACACCCACTTTGTTCCAACAATGGAGTGATCCTTTGGCTTAGGCACTAGTTCCCAAACCTTATTCCTTTCAAATTGATGCAACTCCTCTTGCATTGCAATGATCCAGTGTGGATCTTGCTCTGCTTCTTGAATGGATTGAGGCTCAACTTGAGATAGGAAGCAAGTGTGCATCAGGTTCTGGTTGACCTGATTTCTGGTTTGCACACTAGCTGAGATCTCTCCAATTACTTGGGTGATTGGATGACCTCTTGTTGTTACTAAATCAACGGGGGGTGTTGATTGTTCACCAACCAGTGTTGTTGTTTCCTCTTGTGGAATAACAACTGGCCCTTTAGGATGATTTTCTTCAAGAGGTTCAACTTCTTCTTCATCATCACTGCTCTCAATCTTTTGTTGAGAGGTTGTATTCTCTTCTTTAACCTGTAACCTGTCCATACTTTTTGAAATAGAGTGTACCTGCAAAGGTTCTATGGTAGAAGTAGACTTCTCCTTATAACACATGTTAGTCTCATCAAAAGTAACATAAACAGATTCTTCAATTTTACAGGAAGATTTATTATATACCCTATATGCCTTGCTGATCATAGAGTATCCCAGAAACACTCCTTCATCAGCTTTAACTTGGAATTTTGCTAGATATTTCTTGTCATTATTATGAATATAACAAGTACAGCCAAAAATTTTAAAATAATCTATTTTAGGTTCCTTCCCTTTGAGCAATTCATAGGGAGTCTTGCCCTTTAGTTTATGTATCAGGCTTCTGTTTAGCACATAGTTGGAGGTGTTCACTGCCTCAGCCCAAAAGGATAGAGGTAGATGAGCATCTGTCAATAATATAGTAGCAGATTCAATTATGGTTCTATTTTTCCTTTCAGCTACCCCATTTTGTTGAGGAGTTCTAGGAGCTGAGAAAGTGTGCCTGATCCCTTCACTTTGACAGAACTCTTGCATAAGAAGAGAATCAAACTCTGTCTCATGATCACTTCTAATCAGGGCAATGTGAGTGTTGAACTCAATCTGTATACATTTGAGAAACTCTGTCAAACACTTAAAGTTATCAGACTTCTTCCTCAGAAAGAATACCCATGTGAATCTTGAGAAGTCATCTACAATCACTAAAGTATAGGACTTCCCTCCTAGGCTTTGTACTGATATGGGTCCCAAAAGATCCATGTGCAACAAATACAGAATCCTAGGTGAATCACTCTTATTAAGTGACTTAAAGCTATTTTTAGTTTGCTTGCCTAATTGACAAGCCCTACAGAGTCCTTCCTTCTTATAGGGGCCAGAAGGTAGTCCTCTAACAAGGTTGTCCTTGGAGAGCTTGGCAATGGTTCTAAGGTTTAGATGTCCTAATCTCTTATGCCATAAAACATTTGGCTTAGATATGGAATTGAATAAACAGATGTCTACTTTAGATGAAAGAAAATCTACTAAGTAAATGTTACCTGTCCTTTTACCTGTTAACACAGTTGTGTTATCCTCTAACTTGATCTTGCACAGGGATTTGTTGAAAGTCACCTTGTGTCCTTCATCACATAGCTGACTGATACTTATCAGATTGTGCTTCAGTCCTTCTACATATGCCACCTTCTTGAAAGTGACTGAGCCTATCTGAGCAGCACCATATCCTTTGGTTTGGCCAAAATTTAAATCACCAAAAATCACTTTGGGTCCAAGTTTGGATATGAAGGATGATAGGTTCTCCCTGTTCCCTGTCATGTGCTTTGAGCACCCACTATCCAGATACCATTGTTGGTTAGATACTGGATAGGTCTTCACCTGCACATGAACAGCTTATTTGTTTTTGACCAAGTTAACCTTGGGCCTAAGCTGATATCCTTTGAATTCAGAAATGAAAGACATATCAGGTTGACTCTTATAGCCTTCAGGATGGTATCTCCTAGGAGGTACTATCCATTCAGAATAGGGGTTAAAGCCTTTGGATGTGGGACTTCTAGGATTGAATCTAGATGTGCCATTGAAGGAATGTTCACAGATCTGATCTCTGTTCGACGATCGTCGAACCGAGGTCGACGATCTTAGGTCAGATCGTCGATCTCTATTCGAAGATCTATTATACTGATGTTCAGAGTCTGGATATCGTTGAGCTGAGGTCGACGATTTTGGGTTAGACCGTCGAGCTCTGTTCGACGATCGTCGAGCTCTGTTTGACGATCGTCGAGCTCTGTTCGATGCAGTCTGTTGAACTGAAATTTTCTCTGGCAGATCTGCATTCTTCCTAGCTACCTCTATTACTCCCTTTCCTTTGTCAGAGACAAATTTGATTGGAGTTGTTAATATTATAGGTTTGCTGGATGAGGCACCCAAGCCCAGTGTACTATTGAATCTATAGTTCACTGTGCTTGTAATGTCCATCAGTCTGATACTTCTCCCATTTAGGGATTCTTCAAACTTTTTGGCCTTTGATAGTTCACTTTTCAGTGAAGCTATTTCTTCCCTACAGCATTCTAACTCCTCAGAGAGTTTGAGGTTATTTGAGTTTAGGACACTGTATTCAGATAATTTGTTTCTGAGAGAGATTATCTCTTTCTCAGATTTTAGTAAGTCCAAACACAATGTCTTAAATTCAATTTTAAAGTCCTCAGAATTAAAATCAAAAGAGTTAATTACCTGATCTTCTTCTGGTTGAGTTTCTGAGTCTGAATCTAATTCTGCATCAGAGTTTTTCTGTGAGGCATTGATAGCCATCATGCAAAATTCTTTTTCATCTGCATCATCTTCATCATCACTGGAGCTGGATGAAGTTTCAGAATCCTCTTCTGTCTCACTCCATGTCTCAGCAACAAAGCCCTTCCTTGTATGTTTGTTCTTGCTGGAGGAGGCTTTGTTTGAGCTGTTCTTTTTGAATTCTTTCTCTTTCCTTCTTTCTCTTCTATCCTTTCTGTCCTTGTTCTTGTTTTCTGGACAGTCAGGCACAATGTGGCCTAGTTTCCTACAACCAAAGCATATAATTTCTTTATCATTATTTGACTTATCATACCTTGGTTTATCATGTCCTTTGTATGGCCTTTTTCTGAAGTCTTTTCTGGACAGTTTGTAAAATATTTTGGCCAGTAGGCTGACCAACTCCTCATCGCCTGTGAGCTTTTCTTCAGGCTGATTCTCAATGGCTTTGAAAGATATTGACTTCTCTTTCTTTGAGACTGGTGAGCCAACCTTCTGTTCTTCTTCTCTGTTCTTGATGAGCAGCTCGTAAGATTTGAGCTTGCCTAGGAGAGCTTCAGTAGTGATTTCATTTAGACTTCTGGTATCTTTGATTGGCCAGATTCTTGAATCCCAAGTGCTGGGGAAGCACATTAGGATCTTGTCATTAAGCTCAGTCAATGAGATTTCTTTATCCAAAGTCTTTAACTCATTGACAATCAGACTTAATCTGTTGTACATGTCTGCAACTGACTCAGCTTCTTCTCCTTTCTTGAAGTTCTCATATTGGGTGGGTATGAGGTGAGATCTTCTGTCTTTCCTCTCATCAGCAGATCCTGAGACAATTTTGGAGAGTTTGTCCCATACTTCTTTAGCTGAGTTGCATTCAGTACCTTCTGAAAAATCTCATCAGACATTGTTTGAGCTAAGATGTTTATAGCCTTAGCATCTGCAGTCTTCCATCTTTTAATTTCAGCATCTGTTCCTGAGGGAGGTGGAACAGCATTTGTGCTTGAGCTTGCAGGTGGACTTGGACAAACTGTCAAGACAAAATTGAAAATATCTTCATCAATAGAGTTCATGTATAATCTAATCCTTGCCTTCCAGAGTGCAAACTTAGATAGATTGCACACTGGAGGTCTGGTGCTTGCATAATCCTTGTTCTGTGCCATGTCTTTGAATAATATAAGATATAAAGAAATAACCCTCTTAAGAGATTGATCTTATCAAGGATCTTTTGGTTCAGGTGTTAGCCTGTGTGAGCAACCAACCTGCCTCTGATACCAATTGAAAGTGAGGGTAAGATCTATCTCAACTCTAGAGGGGGGTGAATAGAGTTTATTTAAATTAATTTCACAGTTGAAATTAATCAGCAAATATAAAATTCAATTTATAGTATAGTGTAGAGTGTTAGTAAAGAGTTAAAAACAAAGAAGTAAAGAGCACAGCACACAGCACATAGCAAACCAATCACACAAACAACCCAGAAGACACAATGAAATATAGTGGTTCCCCGAAAACCTGGGTACATCCACTCTTCTACCACCCTTGGTAGGAATCCACTCAGGATGAGTTGATCAGGTGTCCTGACACCAATGAGCTTTTGATCAGGTGCTCAAAAACCAAAACTGGATTTTTTGATAAGGTGTCTTGCCACTACTGAGTTTTGACAAGGCTCTCAGAACCAGACAGTACTTTGAAGGGAGTTCAAGACCCTTTTACAGCAGAAAAAGAAAAGATAAAGAGGTGAAGTTGTCTTCTCTGTTCTCAAATCAAATGAGAGAAGACTAGTGGATCTTTTGTTGTCAAAGCTCCCCCTGAGTTGTAGACAGGTTTAGGAATGGAAGATTTGCTCTAGGGTGATAGGCCTTCAGAACTTTAGATCTCTAGAAAAGGATTGTTTCAGCAAAAAGGCTGAAAGATGAGGTGTCTGGAGTTCTTGAGATGAAGCTGTGATCACTTTTCTGTAAGCAAAAAGATTGTTATTCTGAATCTTTAGAATTGATCACTTGTTATCTGTCACACCTTAATTCTTCTTGTTGTGTTCTCTGTGTATGTTGTTGTGTGTTCTTGTCTGACTCAAGATGAAAAAGGAAGATCTTATTCTCAAAAAGAAAATTGACAAAGATAGCCGTTGGCAGGCATAAATGTCTTCCATAAAGAGTCTTGTCTTCTAGAGGAAGGTCCAATAAAACATCCCGAATAATTCCTTGAAACTTGCTCCAGAATAAAGACAAACGGCTGGCAGATCTCCTAACATAAATGCTGAGAGATTTCAAAACATTCCAAAGACTGGCAGCATTTGATTCCTTAGGATCGTTGATCTCTCAGAAAAATCGTCGATCTGAGCTCTACTATCGTCGAACTGAGCTCAGAGATGGAAACAGATCAAACAGACAGAAAACGTCGAACTGAGCTCGAAGATCGTCGAACCGAGCTCAGCGACCTGAAGAATAGCTGAAGAGAGATCGTCGATCTGAGCTCGAAGATCGTCGACTGGAGTTCGACGATTTATCGAAGTTGAGCTCAGAGAGCGTCGAACTAAGCTCGACGTTTCGTCGACCTGAGCTCGACGAAAAATGCCTTAGACTTGGCTCTATATCCTTGATATTAGAATGGTCCTAGGGGCAGCTTCTAACCTAAGTTCTAAGCCCTAGACTCATTCTAATGTTGACCTTTACAACTATACAACTAGGCCAACCTGGTTTCCAAAGACAAACATAGTGATCCTTACCCAAATTAGTAATAGGGTGTTCCAACATATTCGATCGTAGTTTTTCCCTGTTCTTTCTTTAAACCCCACAATCAAATTTTTCCACCCTTCTTTGCTAAAGTGGGTGGTTGGCCGATTCCCCAAACCAATCTCTTTTATGCAGAGATCACAAAATAACGTCACTTTGCTTGACTCCCAACTCGCTACAATTCCTCCTTTCTTTGGTTTTACCATTGTGCTATTAACTAATAAAATAAAAATACGAATTACTAATCATACACACATACACAAAAAAACCTAACACACTCATAGACATAAAAACCTTACACACACATACACCCACATACACACACACACAAACACATCCACATCCACATACATATTCATAAAAAAAAACCTAACACACACACACACACATTCAAACACACACACACATAAACAAAAACAAACAAAAACACACACACTCACACACACACACACACACACACACACTCACACACAAACATATCCACATACACATACAAACATATACACACACACACACACACACACACACACACACACACATAAATACACACTCACAAAAACATTCAAATATACTCACACAAACACATCACATACATACACACTCACACATCCACACACCTACACACATGAATACACACTCACACAAACATTCAAATATACTCACAAAAACACATCACATACACACACACACACAAACACATCCACATACACACACACACATTCCACAAAAAAAACCTAACACATACACATTCAAACACACACACACACACATAAACAAAAACAAACAAAAACACACACTCACACAAACATTCAAATATACTCACACAAACACATCACATACATACACACTCACACACCTACACACATCAATACACACAAACTTTCAAATATACTCACACAAACACATCACATACATACACACTCACACATACACAAACCTACACACATAAACAAAAAAAGAAACACACACATAAACACATTCACATACACACATCAAACACATTCAAACAAACACATACACACACACATTCAAACACATTCACATACACACACACAGCACATTCACATTCACATACAAATACATTCACATACACACACACACATTAAACACACATACACACACATAAACAAAAACAAACAAACACACACACACACACACTCATAAAACAAAACACACACAAAAAAACCTAACACACACACACACACATACACACACAAACATTCAACATACACACACACACACACACACACACACACACACACATCACATTCAAACACACACACACACACAACACATTACTCTCACACACAGCACACACACATAACACAAACACACATTACTCACACCCAAAACACATATGCTATAACTCAAAAAATATAACACATACACAAAAAAAGAAAATCATATACCTGAGAAGGAGTTGAATGCAGTGCAGTGAGTTGCAAATCCGGAGGAGGAGGAAAATCTGAAATCGCCGATGCTAGGGCTGGAGTTGCAGACGGGCTGATGGACGAAGTCTAGGGCTTGAGAAGAGCGTCGCCGAGCTAGGGCTAGTCGTCGATGCTGTCGCTGGTCACCGTTCGGGAGGAGTCGCCGATGCTCGGGATGTCGCGCTGCGGGAAGGAGACGCTGATGCGTCGCCGTTCGGGATCGGTATCGCAGGATTTGATGATCGTTGCCGGTCGCCGATCGCCATTCGGGAGGAGTCGCCAATCCGCATCGCCGTTCAGGAGGAGTCGCCGATGTGTCGCCCTGCGGGATCGAGATCGGGGATAAAAAAAATGCGGATCGGGTTTGCGGGATTTTTGAAGAGCAGCTCTTTGAAGAGCTGAACGCAGGGAGGGAGAAGCTTAGCGAAAGTGCTTTGGGAGCATCTTTTTGAAAAGCGATTTTATTTAAAATCTCTCCCAAACAGTGTAAATAACAGCTCTGGCGGCTGGGAAAGAGCATCTCCAGCCGCCAGAGCTGCCCCAAACAGACCCTCAGAGCTTTCTGAATAAGCTAGCCTTCTTAGGGGAGAGAAAATCCTCTCCTTGCTCTTCTTGGATCTCTAAGCCTTGAAGGATACTGTCCTCTCCTTTGCATGGGACCTAATGGTGGTCTCCTCCTCCTTCCTAGCAGATAGCTGCATCTCATAAGATAGCAGCTTTCCAAAAAAATGTGGGGAGCAATTTTAGCAAGCTTAGACACTTCTCTGATAGCATAAATCTTTGTATCATAATCTCTAGTTAGAGATCTTAGAAACTTATCATTCAGCTCATAATTGCTGAATACCCTCCCATAGGTACTCAATGCATTGACCACCCTAAAAAACTTTTCATTGCAATTAGTTATGTTGTCCTTGCTGCTTTGCCTGAATGACTCATATTTCTGATTAAGTATGGATTTCCTGTCATCCCTAACTTCTTTAGTGCCCTCCATGTATACAATCAAGGTGTCCCACATTTCCTTGGCTGTCTTAAAGTGGATAAGATTCTGGAATGTGGAGTCATTTATGGTACTGATAATTATGTTTTATGCCCTCTTGTCCATGGTGTAACGTCCCAATTCGCGCTAGGCCCCTTGCACGAGTTTTGAGTTAAGAAACTTGACTCGGGCTCGGGGCGCACTGGCAAAAGGTGTCAAGTGTGTTGATCAGAGTGATGGGTTTTGTGATATCCGATTAATTCTTCGAGAGTACACGGCCATACTCACTGATCATCGGGTATCGGAAGCTATGCACGCCGATCGACGGGTATCGGGAATGATACTCGCCGATTCGACGGGTATCGGTGGTCGATACCCGTCGGATTGAGGGCTGCAGATTGAGAATTAGGTCAAGTGAAAATCGACGAGAATGGAAGTTGATGCACGCCGATCGACGGGTATCAGTAGCTATGCACGCCGATCGACGGGTATCAGGATGATACCCGCCGATTTTTCCTTGGATAGTTTTACTTGTTTCCGTTGTTCTATGCGTGCGAACTGAACCGGATCGGGCTTGCTGCGGCTTGTCTGACTTGGAGCGGGTCACTTCAATATGACCCATTAGGGGCGATCCAATGGGGCATTGACACGTGGTGAAAGGGATTTAACCTAATATATCGGTTTATAAGGGAAGATAAAACCGAACCCTAACCATTTTGCCGATCGACCTTGCCGTCATCGCGGACCTCGCGAAACTGACAGAGCCGAGGGAAGCCGTCGGAGCTCCTGGAGGTAGCCTTCTCTCTCTCTCTCCTTCCTTTGTCATGAAGAACAACAACAATTGTTGTCGTGGAGGAGGATGACTAGATCTATGGCCGGAAATGGTGGTACCGCTGGAAATTAGGTGAGCTTCCTCCCCTCTCCCTTGGTACTAGATCCGTAGTTATATTCTAGGAGAGATATCGACTCCATAGAGTCTTGATGGTGAGGAGATGATTTCCTAGGGAAAGCCATGCCTAGATTTGTTAATCTAGGTTTAGGTGTCTTCATCCTCCTCATCATTCAAGTGAAGATGAGAGAGGGATTCGTGGAGAAATATGGCTTCGTGAGGGTGAATAAGGGTGGACGAATTTATGGAGGAGTTTTTGGGAGATTGGTGCAAGGAGGAAGATGAACGGATGTTGTTCATCTCGCCTTAAGATGCGTGTAGAAATCTGATTTCTGCACGCAGCGATCTTCGTGGCAAATTTCAGGGGTGTTCTGCCCAGATCTGGGCTTTCGACTAAACACAAAAGTTATAACCCTTGAAATTATCTTCCAACGAGTGGTTACACGCACTCGCCAGAATTCTTATAGCCTCAGGAATCCTTGATCAGAGTTGCTGACCGGATTAAGGCTGCACCTAAATTCTGGGATGTGTAATGTGGAGTGCGATTTGGTGGAATTTAATGTTGCGATCCAACTCGAGGCTTGGGTGAACCCTTTTGACATAATCATCATATTGATATGGTAAGTTGAGGTTATAAATCTGAATTCGTATAACGAGTTGGGGGCAAGCATAATTGAAGGAAAGAGCCTGATAAAATGGGTAGATATAAATTGGTAGATGTATAAATGATTTAACTATGTCCATGATGTATGTTGAATGGATAGAAGGGAATTAGTAATACAATGCTTAGAGTGTCGTCTCCCTACGGGTAGCATTGTGGAAGTAATAAGTGCAGTGTTTACCATCACTAGTTGGAATGAGGTTGAGATGAGTAAAGTTGGACGGTTGGGCTTAGCCCTCGGTGTTAACGTCCCGAGGCTCCTTCCGTATTTGATGGATGGTTGGGCTTGGTCCTCGGTGTTCACATCCCAAGGCTCCTTCCATACCACGATTTTGTGGAATTGCATGTGGTGTGAGTCGACACGTGGTGTCTTAATCCCGGGTTAAGGATAGTGTGGCAGGTCTACGGGCTCGCCAATCGTCACACTGAAGGGAGTTGATAGTGAGACCTTGGACGGTTGGGCTTGGTCCTCGTTGTTCACGTCCCGAGGCTCCTTTTGTGCCAATTGAATGGTTGGGCTTGGTCCTCGTGCTCACTTCCGGGGATCCTTCCGTGTCACGCATAGGCCAGTTCGGGGCTAGGATCTTGGTGCACATTTACCCAAGAGAACCCGTTGAGCCATAGAATGCATGTGAGCTCCGCTATTGTGTTCTTAGCGTTGAGGCGTATGGAGGCCTAGGCCAAGTAGTGTGGAGACCAGCCTTGTAGTAGAGATGCCCGCTTTACTGTCACCGTTTGGCCACGACGGTTGACGCCTGAGAGGTTAGCTACCTGCTCGAATAGTGGGAACTATAAGTCGATGTCGACATAGCGGTTGCATGTGCTTGACATGGGTGTGTCATTGCATTGCATACATAGCATTGCACTTAATTACATACACAAGACCCACCTCGTATAAGTTTGTATGGGTACTCCTATACGATCAGTTACTTACTGCTGAACGACCCTCAACTTATATGCTTGTATGGGCATCCATATAAGTTGAGTTACTTACTGTTGTAACATTATACTCTCTTACTGTTGTAGATTAAGAGGTTGTTCATTTATACACTACTTATATTGCAACTTATGACTTGTATACTTACTTAACTTGCTTGTACTACTGTTTTATATATTGTACCTGTTCCTTTCTCCGCCCGGTGCCGAGGAGTCGCCGGGGGAGCGGATGTAAAGCCACTTAGTCTTTATGACTAATGGTTGCTATGCCTCCCTTTTTAGGAGGGAAACCCGCAGGTGGAGCAGCAGGCTATGCAGCTGGACAGCCAGGTCAGGACGACAGGGCCTGAGGGGACGGTACCGTCGCTACCGTCGGTTACAGATGTGAGTGAGAGAGATTTTGTTATAGCCCTTCTGGGCAATTCTATTTACATACTCTGATTATGTAGAAGCTTGTTTAGCTTCTCTTTTGCTGTACTTATGGACTCATGCTTAGTGTGGATTTACTTTTTTATATTATTATGGTTGGATTGGCATTTATGTGTTGATATTAGTTATAGCCGGCAGGATAGGTGTCTTGTGGTACAGGCTGACCTGAGTGTTAGTGTTATCGCAAGGCGGCTGTTCTGGGCATAAGACCTCTCTCGTGTCGTGTTTTGTGTTCCGGGAGGGGGGTCTTACACATGGTTTCTAGGATGACCTCATCCTTGGTCATCTAAATGTACATCTTTAGGGTTTGAACACTAGCATCCATGACAGAAATCTTCAAGGGGATGAAGGGTCCTTCCTGAACTGTTATGAAGATCCTGGGGTTTAAGGTCTCCATGAACAAAATCACCCTCTCTTTCAAAATACTAAAATTCTCCTTTCTGTAGATTGGAAGATTCATTGAGCACAACTCCTTATGTTCTCTCTTGAACCCATAAGGATAATCTTAAGCTACTCTTGGAGATCTGTTCAGACTATTAAGTCATTTTTGAACAACCTCCCTCTGATACAACTTGAAAGTCTTTGCTTCAAGAGTAGCTAAACTCCTAGAGGGGGGGGGGGTGAATAGGTTTTTGTGTCTTTAATGACTATCTTTTTGAGTTGGTGTGTTTTGATTACGTTTTTGTTAGCTTTCAAGAACACACAATAACACGATTCCCTAAGGTATGGGTACATCCACTATCCATCCCACCTTTCTATCTGTGTGTTAGATAAGGCCAACTTCTCTAATATCACCTCATTGAGCTTATAACACAGATCCCTAAGGATCTCTCAGTCTCATCCAAGTCCTACCTCGGGCCCAAGGCCCTACACTAAGAGATATAATCTCCTATAGCTCAGTAATCTACACAAGATCACCTACCTTAGACTTTATCCAAAGTCCTACACTTAGGCTAATAGGATAGCCCTACACTCAGATCCACCATAGGATCCTACCTCAGAGAAGAAATCTCTTACAGCTCAGGCACACAAACCCTACCTCAGATCTACAAAAGGATCTTATAACTCAGCCTTTATGTATCAGGCTTTTGGCTCAGATCTGCTAAGAAACTACAGAGTGTGAGTTTGTTGTTATTAACTTGCTCTATAGGAAGTATCCTCTAAGCCTTCTCTCTAGAATGAGTGAACTTAACCCTACTTCTCAATACCAGGGAAGTAGATCTTCAGGAAGGTTCTGCTTGTGCTGTGAAGAATCTCAGAAAAATGAGCTTCTAACTTGCTGATGAAGACAAAATGATGTTGTCGTTCTTTTCTTCTTCAATCTGCCAACCTTGTCTGAAGTTCTAAAACTTGCTGTTGAACTCGAGTTGCAGAGCTCTTATTTTTTATTTTCTAGGAAGAAGACGAAGCAGAGTTTTTTCTCCAAAATTTCAACCTGTAAATAATTTCTCAGAACACTGCTTTTTATTTCCCGTAAATTCAATGTCTCTTTGCATAGTAGGACTGGTCAAAAATGGTAACAGCTGCATCACTTTTGCATTTAAAGTTGTACTAAGGCCAAGCAATGACTTTTGTCTTCTAGCTAGAATATCCCGTGATATTTGAATTTCTGCTAACGTCAGCATGACTCAGTTCTTCTGAACTTAGTAAATTCTAGACAGACTGCTAAGGCATTGGGTGAAGCATTGTCACTCAATGCAAAAGTACTCAGCAGAATTTTGGATCTCTAGGCATTGAGTGAGCCTTCCTCACACAATGCATAGAGTAGTCTAACAACTTAGGAGTCGAGTGGGGCTTCATCACACGACGCATCTGGACTAAGTTTAATTTCTCTATATGAAGGCATTGAGTGCAGCTTCTTCACTCAATGCTTCTAAACTTAGAAAAATTTTCTATATGCTCCTTCTAAGGATTTGACTGCTTGAGCTTCTATAAATGCTTATACTCTTCTGGTGTTGAGTGAAGTGAGTTCACTCAATACTTTTGCTCTTCTGGCATCGAGTGAACTGCCTTCACTCGACGCTTCTAGACTTAGCTAGATTTCTTGTCAGCAATATGGCAGCTTTGACTGTATGTAGTTCTCTCAACACTTTTGCTCTTCTAGCGTCATTGAACTGCCTTCACTTGACCCTTTTGTAATTAGTCAGACTTTTGGTCAACATATTACGGCTTTGACTGTATGTAGTTCTCTCATAACTTTTGCTCTTCTGGCATCGAGTGAACTGCCTTCACTCAATGCTTCTGGACTTAACCCAATTAATGCTTTGCCAGCTACTTGTCTTGAGTCCAACTAGTATTATGACCCTGACATCTTGCCTAATCATGGTATAGTAGACAACTTGCATACAATGAACTTAGGGTATACATAAAATAAATTTATGCACTTAGCATTGATTGTGATTTCTCTTTAAATTCAGGGAACATTGATGGGCAATATTCCGAATAATTCTCTTATTCAAAAATTTCTGTGGACCAGAAGGTGATTGTGGCTGCTTACCAGTTGATGGGCCTTGCTTAGGGCTAGTAGATCTATAAGAAAGATACCCTCATTAGTGGGTGTTCGTGGGAAAGGTTTAAGGCGATGTTACTTAAGAAGTTCCAGCCTTCGGTGGAACAAGGTAGGTTAATGAACAATTTTCTGCATTTAAAGCAAGGACAACTCACAGTTGGTGAGTTGGATGTGGAGTTTACCAATTTGAGAAGGTTTGCTCCAGAGTTGGTCTCCATTGAGGCAGGTAAAGTTAAGCGCTTTCTAGGAAGTCTTAGAAGTGACATCCTTTAGTTAGCCAGTGCCTACAAGTCAAAAAGTTATGCGAAAGTCATTGAAGCTAGCTTGAAGATAAAGGCTAGCTTGAAAGTTATGCCAAGGAAGGATGAGAGAAAGGATGATGATAGTGGGAGCTCTCGGGCTTCCGAACTACATCGAAGAATGGGAGCAAAGTGGTGTGTGGCTTTTTCGCACGTCCATGCAATCCTATTGAAAAGTGTTTCAAGAGATT
The DNA here is from genome assembly GCA_039513925.1 of Platanthera zijinensis. NCBI lineage: Eukaryota > Viridiplantae > Streptophyta > Magnoliopsida > Asparagales > Orchidaceae > Platanthera > Platanthera zijinensis. Next base: position 81,973,534 of record CM077082.1, read on the forward strand.
GGGTGCTTAGAAGCAGTTTCAGGTGTATGCAATTCCGTGCGCGCCAAAGGGAGATCTTACTTATGCTTTTGTAAGAAGAAAAGGCATGATGTTGCCAAATGCTTGAAGAAGGATAAGGTTTGTTTTCACCAAAGGGAGATCTTACTTATGTTTATACTTGGAGTCTTCTCCGACACACAAATTAAAACATCACCAATCCAGACCAACCTGTCTGGATGGGCTTCACACAGCATTCCTATCCCGTACTAAGATTTACGGATTCTATATGCAAAACTACCCGGGAATATCACGTATCAACCCATCAGAATTCCCTTCTCTTTTCCACCGTTTGGTGAGGGATTCCATGCATATGCAAAAAAGAGGACTTCACTTGTTGAAGAAGGAATATTTTTACCCTCATAGTTCGTTTCAGAGCCATGAGCAAGCTTCCTATCTGGCTGGAAAGGAGAGCCTCGCTTTCCTCTTCGTTGATCTTGCTTCGGTTCTTAATTCTAACCACGGGATCTCCTTCACTAAGCTTGCAAAGCTTCATCCTTCTTCTTCCTTAGCTCTTTCTTCTAAGAACTTGATAAAAAGGAGGAGAGAGTATGATAGAAGAGAGATGTCTTCTCTTTTCTCCACCCCTCTTCTTAAGTGACCTCGAGGGTTATCCCTGCCACAAGATCCTCTCTTCAATAGGAATGAATGTCTACGATTCCAGCTGTCCAGTCAAATTTATCGCTATCATCGGGAGATATCCCTATCGTCTGGGCGATATCATCGGCAGCCGCTTTGACCTTAGTCAACCACCGCTCATCGACCGCTTTTTGACCATTTGATACATTTCAAGATGCGACGTGATGGTATTGACACGCGATTCCCACTATCGCCACTCCGATAGCTTACTAGACGATTCGTTGAAAGTGTCGAGAGCGTCGAGTGCGTCGAGAGCATCCAGTGTGGTAAGAGCATCTAGTGTTATCCCCAACGATACCAACTATCGCCCGGCGATAGCCACCTTTAAGTTCTGTTTTACAATTTTTGGGGTGTTACAGTTATCATCTCCTACAGCTCAATAATCTTCCCCAGATCACCTACCTCAAACTTTATCTAAATTCCTACACTCAGGCTAGGAGGATACCCTTACACTCAGATCCACAACAGGATTCTACCTCAGACAATAAATCTCCTATAGCTCAGGCAAACAGGTCCTACCTCAGATCCATTGAAGGATCTTATAACTCAGCCTTTATATATCAGGCTTACAACTCAGATCTGTTAAGATCCTACTGAGTATGAGTTTATTGTTGATGACTTGCTCCAGAGGAAGTGTCCTCTGAGCCTTCTCTCCGGACTGTGTGAACTCATCCCTACTTCTTATCAGCACCAAGGAAGTAGATCCTCAGGAAGGTTCTGCTTGTGCTGGGATGAATCTTAGAAACTGGAGCTTCTGAACTTGTTGATGAAGACTAAATGATGTTGCTGTTCTTTTTTTCTTCAATCAGCTAGCCTTGTCTTAAGTTCTCAGACTTGTTATTAAACTCGAGGTGCAAAGTTCTTCTTCTTTGTTTTCCAGGAAGAAGATGAAGCAGAGTTCTTTTATCCAAAAGTTCAACCCATAAATAATTTACCGAAATACTGCTTTTCATTTCCCGTTAATACACAGCTCTTTGCATTATAGGACTTGCCGGAAATGGCAACTGCTCCATCACTTTTGCATTTATAGCTATACTAAGGGCAAGTAACGCCTTTTGTCTTCTAGCAAGCAAATCTAGCGATATATGAATTTCTCCCAACGTTAACATGATTCAACCCTTCTGGACTTAGTAAATTCTAGACAGAGTGCTCTTGCATTGAGTGATGCCTTGTCACTCAATGCAAAAGTACTTAGAAGAATTTTGCATCTCCAGGAATTGAATGCATTGAGTGAGACTTCCTCACTCAACACATATAGACCTTTATAGTCTAATACCTTAAGTGTCGAGTGAGCCTTCATCACTTGACGCATCTGGACTTAGTAGAATTTCTCTGTATGAAGGCGTGGAGTGCAACTTCTTCACTTAATGCTTCTGGTCTTAGATAGATTTTTTATATGCTCCTTCTAAGGCTTTGACTGATTGAGCTTCTGTCAATGCTTCTACTCTTCTGGCGTTGAGTGAAGTGAGTTCACTCAACGCTTTTGCTCTTCTGGAGTTGAGTGATCTGCCTTCACTCGACGCTTCTGGACTTAGCTAGATTTTTGGTCAGCAATATTGTAACTTTGACTGTATGTAGTTCTTTCTACTCTTTTGCTCTTCTGGCATTTAGTGAACTTCCTTCACTTGATGCTTCTTAACTTAGCCAGATTTTTAGTCAACAACATTGCGGCTTTGACTGTATGTAGTTCTCTCAATGCTTTTGCTCTTCTGGCATTGAGTGAATTGACTTCACACGACGCTTTTGGACTTCACCATTTTTCTTCTTTGCCTGCAACTTGTCTTGAGTCCAACTAGTATTGTGACCCTTACATGCTGTATATTTATAGTATAGTAGACAACCTACATATACTAAACTTAGGGCATGCATCAAATAAATTCATGCACTTAGCATTGATGGTGATGCCTCTTCAAATTCAGGGAACATTGAAGGGCAATATTAACAACAATCTTCTATATATGAAGAAGGCAGAACACACATCAATACTAAGGTATTGTATTACATAAAACAAAACAATTAAGAAAATATAAGCTTGTTCAACGTTCCCTTGTTTAATGCAGTGACTTTACATGTCAATTCATTGCTCTCCTCATACAACATGTTAAAAGTTCCCCTCCCATTTTCTGGCACAACATGTCAAGTTAATTCAGTGACTTGACATGTCACATCATTGCTCTCATTGCTCTCCTCCCCCTTTCTGGCTTCTTCAATAAGCATTCATCTATTGAGGTTGGAGAAAGGATCATGAGTGAACTTTTATCTTGGTCCTTTTTACCATCATGCTTAGGAAGATTTTTTTTCCTCAACCAACATGGTGGATGGAATGACCTCATGCTGAGTGGGAACATGAGAATGTTCCCCTCAACTACATCATTATTTTTGGAGGAATATCATTCATGTCAAACACTGTATCTTACTCAGCTGATTCAGCTGATCTCACTGAAGTTTAACCTAGCAAGTTAAAGTGATTAACTACTATCTATCCATGTAACCTTGGTAAAGATGTACTTTAATAATAATGCAGATGGACTACATTATGAATTGAAAATAAGAATATAGACATGTAGATCTATAACTAAATCACTTAATGTACATGGGTCATTCAACATTAAGCATTCTTAACTCAATTTTGAAAGAATTGAACTTAGCCTCATCCAATAAATTAGTGAAGGTATCATCAACTTGATTCACAGTGGGGACAAATTTATGGCGGATGTCTTCACTTTATACATATTCTTTAACAATATGATATCTAATTTCTATAAGTTTAGTCATGCTATGTGAGACAGGATTCGCAGCAATAGAAATTGCACTGGATAAGTCACACTATAAGGGTGAATGACTTACATTGAGATTGTAGTCCGCTAGCTGATATTGTATCCATAGAAGTTGTGCACAACATTTCCCTGTCTCCTGGTTCACAGACATCTTTATTTTTGTCCCTTGCAGATACTCTTTCTTATGAGTCAGCCATAATATACTCCAATGAATGTGCATCAACATGTACATCAGCAGTAACATTGCCATTGTTTGACTCAGAGGAGTCAATGTTATACATTGTATCTTGAGCAGGGAGTTCATAGTGAATCTCCACATCAACCTCAACATTGTCCTTAGAGATAATCTGTTCTTCTGCAAAAATGTTCTGAACCTTTTCTATCACTATTGCAGATACTTGTTCATCCTCAATAGGAGTATTGAAAACTTGCCATAGAGGCACATCAGGAATTTGATATAAGCTTTGTTGGAGAGTCTCTAGATAAGAGTCAAGCTTGTCTTGAATATCAGACTAAACTTCTCCCCCTTAATTGGAACATCTCTCTTCTCAATCTATAACTCCTTTGTTAAGGTGTATGGATTAATACTTCCTGCAACAAAAAATGCATGAAGAGCTACCGAAGCTATACTAAGTTCATCATACCCAATTAAAATTTGAAGGTGTTAAACTTAGCTTTATCTTGTGGCCTGATGAAAATAACTGCCATTGCCTGTCTATAGAGACAAACTCAAGACGGATGTCCTCATATTCCATATGCTATCTAGTAAAATGATACCTAATCTCTATGTGCTTAGTCCTGCTATACAAAATAGGATTCCTAGCAATAGAGATTGCACTAGTAGAATAAGAAAACATTGGAGTTCTACTTAGCTTGAGATTTTAATCCTTGAGTTGATGATGGATCCATAGTAGCTATATACAACAAGTTCTAGCTGAGATGCACTCTGATTCAGCTATTGAGATAGCAACACTTGTTTGCTTCTTGCTACTCCAAGAGACCAATCTTTCTCCAAAAAACTGACAGGTGCCAGAGGTTCTTTTCCCGTCTTCTCTACAACCTGCAAAGTCTGCATCTGAATACCCATTTTGTTATAAGTTGTTATTCTTAGGGTACCACAGACCAAGTTCATGTGTGCCCTTGAGATATCTCAAAATTCTTTTAACTATAGAATAGTGAGATTCCTAAGTGCTTGCCTGGTATCTAGCACAAACACATGTAATATAAATAATGTCTGACCTACTAGCAGTAAGGTAGAGAAGGGAGCCAATTATGCCTCTATAAAAGGTTTCATCAACAAGTTTCCCAGTTTCATCCATGTCTATTTATACACTTGGCCTCATATGAATTTTCAATATGGAGGCACTAGCTATTCCAAATTTTTTCATCAACTACTTGGTGAACTTAGACTGAGAGATGGATAGTCCATCCTCTAATTGTCTAACTTGGAGGCCCAAGAAATACTTGAGTTCACCTATACTGCTCATCTCAAATTGCCATTGCATAAGTTTGGCAAACTTTTTGCAAAGGACAACATCAATAGACCCAAATATTATGTCATCTTCATAAATTTGGACTAGAATGATCTTACCCTTGACTTCCCTTAGGAATAATGTCTTGTCTATCTTTCCCCTTAAGAATTTGTTCTTAATTAGAAAGCTAGACATGGTTTCATACCATGCCCTAGGGGCTAGCTTCAACCCATATAAAGCTTTTCAAAGCCTAAAAACATAATTAGGAAAGTTAGGTTAAACAAATCATGAGGGTTGCTTAACATGGACCTCTTCTTTTAGGTCACCATTTAGGAAAGCTGACTTCATATCCATTTCGTGGACCTTGAATCCTTTATGTACAACATATGCAAGGAATAGTCTTATAGTATCCAATCTAGCTACTGGTGTAAAGTTTCGATCAAAATCAATACCTTCTGCTTGTTTGTATCCCTTTGCCACGAGTCTAGCTTTATTCTTTATTATAACTCCATTTTCATCAAGTTTATTCCTGTAGATCAACTTGGTTCCAATTATGTTATGTCCAGATCTTGTAGAACTTGCATATCTTGAACTGGTTTAGTTCTTCTTGCATAACCACAATCAAAAATGGATCTATGTTGGCATCTTCAAACCTTTTAGGTTCAACTTGAGACAGAAAGCTGGAGTATATAATAATGTTGAGGCTTCTTCTCCTTGCTGTAACTCCTTGCCTAGCATCTCCTATGATCTAATTTTTAGGATGATCACTCAAATGCCTCATTATTGGAGGCATTCTTACTTCAATGTCATGAACTTCAGTGGCTAGATCATGTAGGTCTTCAGCCATGTCAAGTGTACTTTGTCCTTCTTCAGGAATGTACACACCATCATCTTCTTCTAGGGTAGTTGGAGAAGTGTCCTTGATGGTTAGTTTATCCATCTTAAACCCTACACCTGTAGATCTAGAGGAGCTAGTCAGCTCACTATTAATAATTGATGATTCATCAAAGACTACATTCACAGACTCTTCTACAATTTTATTATTCAAGTTATAGACTCTATATGCTTTTCTATGATTGTTGTACCCAACAAATATCCCTAAATAGCAATTGGAAGCAAACTTAGTCAAGTAGGACTTCCCATTAATAAGCACTAAACACTTACTACAAAATATCCTGAGATAGGCTAGATTTGTCTTTCTGCCTTTCAGAATCTCATAGGCAGTCTTTAGGTGATACTTGTTGATAGAGGCTCTATTCAAGACATGACAAGTAGTGTTCACTACAGAAGTATTCTTCAAGAGAAGTATCACTGAGTAGTGTCCTGCCAGCCTATATTAGAGTCATGTTTTTTCCTCTCAGCTATCCCATTTTGCTGGTGTGTTCTTAGAGAAGATAACTCCTGAAAATCCCTAGTTCTTCATTGAACTTTGTCATGCCTTCAGATTGAAATTCAGTACAATTTTGACCATAGAATTGTCTTTTTCATTCTAAAATTGCCTAATAATGGTCATAAAGATGTCTAGGGTTTCAGACTTTTTCTTTAGAAACAAAACCCAAGCATACCTGGAGTAGTCATCAACTATCACAAGTGTATAAAATTTCCTACCTAAATTATGAACTGACGTAGGACAAAATAAGTCCATATGTAGGAGGTACAAATACCTCACTGAATCCTTAGCCCCAATGCTCTTAAAGGATGCTCTTGTCTGTTGCTCTTTTGACAAGAAGAGCAAATGCCCTCCTTGGTGCATTTTTAATTGGGTAAATTTCTGACTAGCCCTTCACTGAAGAGCTTGCAAATTTACTTGTAGTTCAAGTATGCAAGCCTCTTATGCCATTGCACATAGTAAGAGACTTTCTCATTTGTTACCAAATATACTGGAGTGTCAAAACTTAAACATAAAAAGTTTAAACAATAAATGTTTCCACTGCTAGTGTCACTTGACCTTTTGATCAGCCACTCATCCTTGTGGAAGACAATGACATAGCCAAGATCATATAGTTGGCTTATTCTTTTCAGGTTGTGTTATAACCCTTACACATAAGCCACTTTTGTGATTGATACTATGCAATTGGTGATCATACCATAGCCCTTGGTAACTCCTCTGTCTGAACCTCTAAAGAATACCTTGGGTCCAGTCTTCACTGGAGTGTATTCCTTTAGATGGCTTCTTATTCCAATTATATGCCTTGAACATCCACTGTCTAAGTACGATATTGGTGCATGGGAACTTAGACTAACCTACAAACACAGTTTAGTTTACCTTAGGACCCCACAAAGGTTTGAGTCCTTGGTTCTTGTCAACTTGAAACTGAACAATTCTACCTGCAGCTCTCCAGACAGGAAGACTTACCTTTGCCCATGGCACACTAGGGTTGTGCCAACAATCTATGGCAAAGTGTCCAATTTTACCACAGCACCAACATTCATGGATGTTGTATCTTCTTTTTTAAATAGCCCTTGTGGAGGTCAAGGAGTTAACAACTATCTATTTAGAGAGAGAGAAAGAGTCATTTTCTTATTTCTTTCAGGAAGAATTTGACTAAAAGTGAGTCTGGCAGTAGATGTACTTAGCTTACTATTAGTTGCTCCAACAGCAGTCTTCTTTACATTGTACAAGTTATTGATGGAATCAGAGATGGCCAAGTATGGCATACTTTCTCACTTACCTTTGGTCTGAGCTATTGCTGGAAGAGCCTAAGAATATGCCACTGCCTTATCTTAGAGTGTTGGGACTAGAGAACCAAACACAAATGGTCTATGATGGGCCATCTTGATTTCCTCATGGGGAGACTTCAGGGCACTCACACCCATGTATTTTATCCCTCCATTGTAAGATATCCTTGTATTATTACAAGAAGAGTTCCCATTTTTCTAGTGACCATAAATGGTATCTTTGTCATACCTATTTGATGGAAGGATTACCTTGTGAAATGGTTTCTGAGGATGAGTAGGAGCTTTGCCTTTCCCTATATAATGAGCAACTCTAGAGTTCCACTTGAACCCTAAACCCCTCTTTTCCTTTTGAGAGGTGAAGGAGTCTATAAGTGACAACATTGTCTTGGGCTTACTGAATTTAGCCACAATTTATTTCTCCTTAATGAGATTCTCTTCAAGATCCATAATGATCTTGTTCTTCTGGCTGATGGTCCTAATATGGAAGATTGAGATAGTATTTAGTTGGCTGACTTCCCTCCTCATCTAATCAAGCAAGTGTGCTGATTCAGACTACTGGGACGCAACTACCTGTAGGGAGATAATCTCCTCAACTTATTTCTTGACTAGTCTCTTGCACTTTTTCAGAGCATCCAGAATGACACCATATTTGTCAATAAACTGATTGACATCGTCTTTAGAATCTGATCCATCATCCCCACTAGAGGAAGTGGATGTATCAAACTCTGAGCTAGACTCATAGATAGAAGAAGAGCTTGGGATAGAATGTGCCTCATCAGGAATAGAAATGTCCTTATTATCTTTTAGTAGAGCCATGAGGCAGGATTCCTCATTCTCATCACAGTCACTTCAACTGTGGATAGTGAGGCCTTGATTCCTATCCCTGTAGCTAGATAGTCCTCATCCTTTTCAATAGCAGCAACAAATAACCCTATATAGGCATTATCTTCTTCTTCAGAGTCAGAAGATGCTGAGTTAGTTTGGCTCCAACTTTTCCCATTCTTGGCAATGAAGGTCTTTTTTTCTTTCCCTTATGGTGGTGATTCTTCTTCTCACCTATCTATTTTTTTTTGACTAGGCAATCAACAATGATATGCCCAGGCTTGGTACAACAATAATAAACAATTTTAGAATAATTATTTTTGTTGGGTTTAAAATCATACTTATCTTCTTTGGAGAACTTCTTCTCGGGTTTGTTGTGATCCTTCTTGTAATGTGAGTAGGAGGAAGGAGTGTTCTTCTACTGCCTCCTCTTCATCATCTCCTAGAATTGCCTTGAGAAGGCAGCAAACTCTCAATCTGACATGTTACAATCAGATGAGCTGGACTCAAAGCTTTCTGAATCAGCTGGCTTCCTTAGGTGAGAGATAATCCTATCCTTGTTGTTCTTGGAGCTCTCAGCCTTGAAGGCCACTATCCTCTCCTAAGCATGGGGCCTAATGGTTGTCTCCTCCTCCTTCCTGGCAGATAGCTGCATCTCACAAGATAACAGCTTTCCAAAAAAAATGTGGGAAGGAGTTTTATAGAGCTTGGCAACTTCTCTGATAGCAAAAATCTTTGTATCACAATTTGTGGTTAGAGATCTTAGGAACTTATCATTCAGCTCATAATTGAAGAATAACCTCCCATAGGCCCTTAGATCATTGACCACTCTATAAAACTTTTCATTGCAATCAGTTATATTGTCCTTACTGCTTTGCCTGAAGGCTTCATATTTCTGATTGAAAATGGATTTAGTGTCATCCCTAACTTCTTCAGTCCCTTCCATGTATACAATCAAGGTGTCCCACATTTCCTTGGCTGTATTATAGTGGATAATATTCTGGAATATGGAGTCATTTATGGCACTGATAATTATTTTTGTGCCCTATTGTCCATGGTTGACAGGATGACCTCATCCTTGGTCATCTTATTGTACTTCTTTGGGGTTTAAACACTAGCATCTAGGATAGAAATCTTCAAGGGAATGATGGGTCCTTCTAGAACTGTGATGAAGATCTTGGGGTCTGAGGTCTCCATGAACAACATGACCCTCTCTTTCCAAACACTAAAATTCTCCATTCTGTAGATTGGAAGCTTCATTGAGCACAACTCCTTATGTTCTATCCTGAATCCATAAGGATAATCTTGAGCTACTCTAGGAGATCTGTTCAAACTATTAAGTCCTTTTTAAACAACCTCCCTCTGATACCACTTGAAAGTCTTTATTTCAAGAGTAGCTAAGCACCTAAAGGTGGGTGAATAGGTTTTTGTGTCTTTAATGACTTTCTTTTTCAGTTGGTGTGTTGTGATTTAGTTTTTTTTAGCTTTCAAGAACACACAATAACACACAAGTATTTATAATTGTTTGCCAAGATATGTCTACATCCACTGTCCATCTCACCTTTCTAACTGTGTTTTAGACAAGGCCAACTTCTCCAATCTCAGCCCAATGAGCTTACAACACAGATCCCTCAGGCTCTCTCAAACTCATCCAAGTCCTACCTCAGGCCCAAGGTCATACACTCAGAGATATAATCTCCTACAACTCAGTAATATACACTAGGTCCCCTACCTCAGACTTTATCCAAAGTCCTACACTCAGGCTAAGAGGGTAGCCCTACACTCATATCCACCACCGGATCCTATCTCAGAGAAGAAATCTCCTTCAACTCAGGCACAAAGGCCAAACCTCAGATCCACAAAAAGATCTTACAACTTAGCCTTTATATATCAGGCTTTCTACTAAGATTTGTTAAGATCCTATAGAGTGTGAGTTTGTTATTGATGACTTGCTCCAGAGGAAGTGTCCTCTGAGCCTTCTCTCTAGACTGAGTGAACTTTACCCTACTTCTTCTCAGCACCAGGGAAGTATATCTTCAGGAAGGTTCTGCTTGTACTGCGAAGAATCTCAGAAACTGGACCTTCTGAACTTGTTGATGAAGACTAAATTATGTTGCTGTTCTTTTCTAATTCAATCAGCTAACCTTGTTTTATGTTATCAAACTTGCCTTTGAACACGAGTTGTAGAGCTCTTATTATTTGTTTTTAGGAAGAAGATGAAGCTGAGTTCTTTTCTACAAAAATTCAACCCATAAATAATTTCTCAGAACACTGCTTTTTATTTCACGTAAATCCAACAACTCTTTGCGCGGTTGGACTGGCCAAAAATGGCAACTACTGCATCACTTTTTCATTTATAGTTGTACTAAGGGAAAGCGATGCCTTTTGTCTTTTAGCTAGAAAATATTGTGATGTTTGAATTTCTGCTGACGTCAGCATGACTCAGCGCTTCTAGACATAGAAAATTCTAGAAATACTGCTCAGGCGTTGAGTGAAGTATTGTCACTCAACGCATAAGTACTTAGCAGAATTTTGCATCTTCGGGCATTGAGTGCGTTAAGTGAGCCTTCCTCACTTAATGCATATAGAATTTTATAGTCTAACAACTTAGGCTTCGAGTGGGGCTTCATCACTCGACGCATTTAGACTTAGTTGAATTTCTCTGTATGAAGGCGTTGAGTGCAGCTTCTTTACTCAAAGCTTCTGAACATAGACATGTTTTCTGTCTGCTCCTTCTGAGGCTTTCACTTCTTGAGCTTATATCAATGCTTTTGCTCTTCTAGTGTTGAGTGAAGTGAGTTCACTCAATGCTTTTGCTCTTCTGGAATCGAGTGAAATACCTTCACTCGACGCTTCTAGACTTAGCCAGATTTCTGGTCAGCAATATTGCAGCTTTGACTATATGTAGTTCTCTTAACACTTTTGCTCTTCTAGCATCATGGAATTGCCTTCACTTGACGCTTAATTGCCTTCACTTAACGCTTTTGGACTTAGTCAAATTTATGGTCAGCATATTACGGCTTTGAGTGTATGTAGTTCTCTCAACACTTTTGCTCTTCTGGCGTCGAGTAAACAACCATCACTCAAAGCCGATTTCTTCTTTGCCAACAACTTGTCTTGAGTACGACTAGTATTGTGACTGTGATATCTTGTCTAATCAGGGTATAGTAGACAACCTGCATACAATGAACTTAGGGTATACATCAAATAAATTTATTCACTTAGCATTGATTGTGATGCCTCTTTAAATTCAGGGAACATTGATGGGCAATATTCCCAATAATTCTCTTATTCAGGGATTTTAGTGGACCAGAAGGTGATTGTGGCTGCTTACCAGTTGAAGGCCTTGCTAAGGGCGGGTAGATCCGTGAGAAAGAGACCCTCATCGGTGGGTGTTCGTGGGAAATGTTAAAGGTGATGTTACTAAAGAAGTTCCTTCCTTCGGTGGAACAAGACAGGTTAATGAACAATTTTCTACATTTAAAGCAACGATAACTCACAGCTGGTGAGTAGGATGTGGAGTTTACCAAGTTGAGCAAGTTTGCTCCTAAGTTGGTTGCCACTGAGGCAGGTAAAGTAAAGCGCTTTCTAGGATGTCTTAGAAGTGACATCCATTAGTTATCCAGTGCCTAAAAGTCAAAAAGTTATGCTAAAGCCATTGAAGCTAGGTTGAAGGTAGAGGCAATCGACACTACGAGGAATTGTGGGTTTAAGGAAAGGAAGGATGAGAGAAAGGCTGATGATAGTGGAAGCTCTCTGGTATCCGAAGTTACATCAAAGAAAGGGAGCAAAGTGGTGTGTGGCTTTTGTGCTCGTCCAAACCATCCTATTGAAAAGTGTTTCGAGAGATTGGGTGCTTAGAAGCAGTTTCAGGTGTATGCAATTCTGAGCACGCCAAAGGGAGATCTTAATTATTCTTTTGTAAGAAGAAGAGGCATGATGTTTCCAAATGCTGTAAGAAGGATAAGGTTTGTATTTAGAGCGGTCGGAAGGGGCATTTGAAGTTTAAGTGCCCGCACACCAAGCCTGCATTGCAGGCAGTTCTATTATAGGCTCTACCACCACTACAGTAACAACCATTGGACAAAGAAAAGGGAAAGCTGATTGTGCTAACCATGGAAGAGGCTCAGTCTTCTATTCAGGTCATCTCATGTTAGATTCTGACCTAGGTGATAACCGATAATTATACAAAATAATTTATGTTATATCAGTTAGGTGTGTGATTTTATAGGTGAGTTTAAGGTGAGGAATCGATGGGCGTGCGTAATTTTTGATTCGGGTGATACTCACTCTTTTGTAACTAAGAATTTTATGGTCCGACATCATTGTCCAGATAAGATGCATTCATCCAGTGTAAAGTTAAATGATATTGGACTTCATGATGGACAATAACCAACCTATGAGCAGGTATGGATTACAACGTCAAAGCTCTTCAATCATATCTGCAGTACGTGCTCAAAAACCTTTAGATACTGACTATGTTTTCATTCTTTTTCTTTTTGGGCAGCTGCTAATAGCTAGCTACATGTTGAAAATTTTCCTGTGGTGCAAGAGTTTCCTGATATTTTTCCTGCCAGACATCCCGGACTTCCACAAGAGAGAGGTAGAGATCTCTATAAATCTTGAGCTAGTTACGTTTCTTATTGTGAAAGCATCTTACCATATGGCGCTACGTGAATTGGAGGAGTTGCACACCCAGTTGGTAGAGCTGCTACTGTGTAGCTTTATTAGACCTAGTTCTTTGCCTTGGGGTGCTCTAGTCCTTTTTTAAGAAAAAGGAGGGATCAATGAGATTTTGTATAGATTATCGGGAACTAAATAAGGTGACTATCAAGAATAGATATGCATTACCTAGGATTGATGATTTGTTTGAGCAATTACATGGTAGTTCTTTATTCTCAAAGATTGACCTTTGTTTAAGCTATCTTCAGTTTAGGATCTGTGAGCCTGATGCACCACTAACTACCTTTCGTACCCGATATGGACATTTTGAGTTATTGGTGATGCCCTTTGGACTAACGAATGTGCCTTTTGCGTATATGGACGTGATGAATAGAGTATTCAAGAATTTTCCAAATCATTTTGTTGTCGTCTTCATAGAGGATGTTCAATATATTCTAGGAATGTTGAAGAGCATGCCCTGCATTTATGCCTAGTGTTATCTACTCTGAGAGCATAAGTTATATGCAATGTTAAGCAAGTTTTAATTTTGACTATCTCAGGTTTCCTTTTGGGTCACATTGTAAGTAAAGATACTATCTCTGTAGAAACATTAAATATAATTGCAGTCTTGAATTAGAAGAGTTTTACAATGCCTAAGGAGATAAAGAGCTTCTTGGGGTTGGAAGGTTATTATAAGAAATTTGTGCAAAGATTTTGCGTGTTGTATGTTACCTTGACAAAGATTACACATAAGAATACAACGTTCATTTGGAGCGATGAATGTGAGGAAGATTTTTAGGAATTAAAGAAGAGGTTGTTGATGCGTGTAAATACGGCAAGCGCACCGGTCGCATAAGTAATAAAGTTTTGGGAATGAATCCCCGAGTGTTGGTCTCTTGAGGAATGCAATTAGAGTAGAACAACGAACGATCCGAAATTATCATTATGAGAGTTAAATAAATAAAGGAAAAATAAGAGGCTTTGAAAGTGGTTTGACAAACAAAGAAACTAAAGCGAACTATGCGGGTCGCAATCACCGCTTCACAAGGCGAGATGGATGTAACGGCCGCGATGCTGTAATTCGGTAAGGCGAATGGACGGTGAGCCAGAGAATGAGGTGTTTAGTGCGGAGTGCAATCGAATGGAACGACGGAACGGAGTGAAGTGAGATGGGGCGAGGCGCATCAAATCACAATTCTCACAAGCAAGATTAAACAATAGAAATCTAATTAAAACAACTAGAGATTGAAGTTCATTGCAAGCTTAAGTAACTTCATACAACAAGAGAGATGGAGAAAGATTAAACCAAGAAAGTGAAGATCCACCGCGGTTGGTTGCCGGAAGTGCGGGTTGTAAATCTGCTTCCACGCGCAGTCTGAGGAGGCTTCCGGTACCGACGAGCTATCACCTCGAGGGCCTTTAAGTCCGTTCTCTAGGTTGTCTTCATCATCTTCCTCGGTAGAAAGCTCGGAGAAGAGGTCTTTAATTGCCGGGAGGATCACCGGAGGATGCGGAACACTTTAGAATCGTCGGAAAATGACCTCCTGATGGTAGGGATGAAGGTGGAGGTCGATGGAGCTCCTGGGATGCGGAACGGCGAAGTGGCGGCAAGATCGGTCCAGTCCATCTTGCCCTAATTCGCGGATCAGGTCGATTTATAGAAGCAGAGTTAAATAGCGCGCATGACCACTGGCGCACGACTAGTGGTCGTGCACGAATAAAGTCAGCGCCTGTGCGAAAACAACCTATAGAACCTGCACAAGGAAATCAAAGCTTGCGCACGATCAGTGGCGCACGATTAGTGATTGTGCGAGGCATCGCAGGTGACCGTGCGATATGGCGGCAGAACTTGGACAAAAGAGGTCATGACTGCGCATGATCGGCAATGCACGAGAAGTGATCGTGAGCGGTATAGCTGGTGATCGTGCGATATGGCAGGGAAGAACTTTCACAGGAGAAGTCAGACTTCGCACGATTGGTGATCGTGCGCCAAAGAGGTCGATGGTCGTGCGTGGGTAAAAACGCACGACCATTGACTACTTTGCCAAAAATGGTGAAAGCCCTATCCCGGACGCCCACACGATCCCCGAAGCTGTAGGAAAACTGGACGGGTTGTCGATCATGGTAGTCACAGATATCAATAAAATGCACAGCAAGAGGGAAATACACACACGCACAGAATAGGCTAAAAAAGTGCACAAGACGTGGAATGTCGTAGAGAACCAAAAGGAGTGCTAATGACGCTAAATGGTAGTGCAAAGTCATGAAATGAAGCCTAGATGAGTCCAGAATTCGGAATGAAATGGGGACTCATCACACCCCCAGACTTAACCATTTGCACGTCCCGGGCAAAATAATCATCTCGTGAACTCTAAAATAGCTAGCTGACGAAGTAACTTCAATTTAAAGTAGAACGAGAAATCGAAGACTCAAGTGTATAGAAAATATAATAGAAGAAATTTTTAATTATACTATGAAATTTATAACTTTTGACAAACGTAAAAAGATATTGTCACTACTCAAAAGTTGAATGCCGGAGAATCGCTCGGTCATGTGTAGGAAGAAAGTAGGCAAGTCGCTCGGCTAAGCATTGCCAAAGATCGGGGCTCGTGATCACCTCCAAAGGAATCCACCAATGTCGGGGACCATATGCTTTCCCGTTCGCACTCTCTCCACGGCACTAGTTTGACTCTAGCGTAAGTCCGTAGGACTTCGGGTAATAATGGGGCTTGGGTTACGGTGAGGAAAACAAGGATAAACAAGAGGGGTAATGCACCAATCCCAAATGAGCTAACGAACAAAAAATAGTAATCGCTAACCACCAAATAAACGCAGGTGCGCCACACCCCCAGACTTACTTTTACAAATGGGTGTGTGCACCGCCTACTCCAAGCAACAATCCCATCTCAAAAAGATTTTTCATTTAAACTTTTTCTTATTTCTTTTCTTTTCTTTTTCTAGATTTTTCTGTTAAGCTTTCACATTCTTATTTTACAAAATCAGCACATTTTTCTTTTTGGGCACAACCATATATAACACAAATGAATCACCATATCACACCCAACATAAAATGTAAACTACTAATGCTCGAATTTGGCGTGCGACTAGGATCGGCTATGAGGCTTTGGCGAATATAGTGGAGCTGAATCAAAAGGACGGGTAGGCACAAAAGGGCAAGCGAGGGCAACATTAGGAAAGAGTACAAAGCTCAACCGGGCCAACATGATGGCCTACATCACTCTCACGCTAGACTAACCATGCACCAATGCTTCAAAAGTAGCTTGGGGCAAGTTCTTAGCCACCGAGAGAAATGATCCTTCCTCTGGACTCGAGCAATACAAAGCTAGAGACGCCTACACACATTCCTACGCTACCGATTGATTGCTCCGGATTCATAATTTTGAGTAGGACAAACATGATTTACGAGTGCAGAAAAATATAAATTTACAAGCATAAAGACAAATTAAACCTATACAATTTCTACACCACGTGAGTACTCGATTAGGAGCATGCACGAGTTTCGAACTACTCCGAATAATAATCCAAAGTCAGCACTGCCATTTTAAAATTGACAAAAAATGACCACATTGACTCGATCCGCGCGCGTGGTTAAGTGCGCGCTCATGTGGGTGGCAGGGTGTGTGCAGCAGGATTCTACAATAATGAGGCATAAAATAAAACTACTGGCATGCTATCAATGTGCTTGTGGAGTGCATAAGCGGCTCTTCCCCCCATACTTGAATGAAAACATAGGCAGAAATGATAATAGACATCTAAAATAAAAAGAAGGCTCAGGAGAGAGGGTACCCATGCTCCAAAGAATGAGCATACCAGGAGGCGGAGGTTGTTGCATCGCAGAAAAGTATGCTGGACCTGCGAATTAGGTTGAACCGAAGAAAAGACAAATAACAGAAAATATAGTATAAGAGCAAAATAAAAAGCGCAAAAAGAAGGGACCAAAAAGGTCCAAGCTTGGGTTGTCTCCCGAATAGCCCTTTTGTTTACCGTCCTTAAGGTGGACCAAATACCTGTATTAGCAGTTTTTATATTTTTCTTGCAGTTTATGAGATAAATAAAGGAAAATAAAATAAAAAGAACACTCATGAGACACAGATTCTGAAGACAAAAAAAATGCAGAGATAGCTACGGGGTGGAGGAAATGCCCTCATTCTTCGTCGTTGCTGTGGATCTCAATGGGTGACGGGTGTGGAGCGGGAGCAAAACGAGCTGGCTGTGGAGGGATGTTCAGGCCACCACGCAAAGCCTGCTGATATATCAGGTCTTGCATCCACAACTGGGAGTCCTCGATGTCCGCAAGGCGCTCATTCAGAAATGGAATGCTCTGACCCAGTGCAACACTAAAGTGAGGGCCGGCCTATCTCTCCGGCTCAGCTGATGGTGGCTGTGGTGACTGCGAATGATGTGGCTGAGTGCCTCCTGCAGCTCTCCGCCTACCCATGGCGGATGATTCCGGCGCAACTCCATCCTCATCCTCCTGCCGAGCTCCTCGGGCGTCGCCCGACATAACAATTTCAAATCGGCGATCGGCTCGCCGCCCAATAACACGTAGTAAATGAAAACTAACCATATTGGCATGGGTGATAACAGAGGGGGTGGTAACCTGCTCCATCGGCGGGCAACTGTCCCAAACTCCCAAATTCTTTGCGATGCGAGTGATGTAGTAAGCACCACCAATCGCGCCGGCGAGGCGATATGTGGCCACATGGTGGAAGAATGTCGCCAGCATATACCCAAGGTGGATGGGTTCCCGACGAAGCATGCTATAAAGAGAAATAAAATCCCTCCACCCAACCACATTTTGGCTAAGCAACCGCGCAGTGAGTGAGTGGTTAAGAAGATGCTGAAGGTACCGTAAGGCAGGGGAGACAATTTTCGTCGACTTGGCCTTCCGAGCCACATACTCCTTGTCGGAACCAGTGATTTCACGCCAAGCAGACCCGTGGGAGTATCCTTCAGGGAAGACGGAGCCTAAACCCTGTGGTTCCGAGATATCCGAGTAGAATCCGTCTCGGACGCCGAGCTCATGGATGGTCATAGAAATGACCCGTACCCTAATCCAGAAGGAGCATTCAATGGGGCGGTAGCCGAGAGTTTCACACTCCCACTCGAACGTGGAGAGGAACTACAGAGTGAGTTCTTTGTATCCAGGTTTGCGGCACTCAAAAACATGGCTCCACTTGTCAAACGAGTAGAGGTGGAGGATCGAATCCGCAAGAACGCCGCTGTCGCCAATGGACCTCAACTCCTCCCAATCCATAAGACGCTGAGGGAGGAAGAGTTTGTTATTCAAATCATTAGACCGGCATTGGTGGGCGTCCTTCTGAAACGTCGCCATCCTCATCAGCACTTGATACGGAGTGGAACGCCGGTAGGCGTTGACAGCCCTGCGGTTTGAGGGAGAAGCCATCGCAAGAAGGAGATCTGGGGCAGCGAGGAGAGAAGAAATCTCCCGGAGATTTGCCGGAGCTGAAGAAGGAAGCGGGAGGTCGGGAGAACGGTGCACGAACAGGACTTCGGGAACGAGAGATTAGGGCGCACGCTCAGCGTCGCCCGAGTGGTCTTTTTATAAAAACTGGGCCGACCGCACGGTTAGTGATCGTGCGCGAAATAACAAAATTACATGCAGCCTAGTTTTATACCAAGATCACTCGGACAATGCTGCGGGTGCGCAAGGGAGATAAGGAAATGAGGCGGAGCTACCACAAACATTTTGAGACTAAAGGGGCATGAAAATAAAAGATGGGATTGGAAAAGTAGAAGCAAATTGCTAAAAGCCTACAAGAAAAGAAAAGAACAAGCTACCTAGATAACTATTGGGTTTTCTGTCTCCCAACAGGACTTATTCAAATTCTAGACATTTCTTAGCTGATTGGCGTATGAAAATAGAAATGCCCAGGCAATTGTTCATGCTCGCATTTTGGTATTGGGTACCGGTATGGAGACAGAACAAACACCCCACTACTTGTATAAGTATACCTGTCATGAATGTCAAGCATGGGCAAGACATGACTTGTGAAGCTCATCATTTCCAACTCCACCTACAAATGGTCGCTAGCAGTCGTGGGCCGCATTACAGGCCCTTGTACTGACTGAACTGGTTCCACGATGGGGTCCTGCAGGGATGTGGAAACAAGAACGGGGTCAAGAAATAAATTAGAAGAATAACATAAAGGATCCTCAATCTTGGAGATGATTCCGGAATCATCCCCCATTGGTGAAATTGTAGAAAACTGAACACCACTGTCCAGGATGGTAAAAGAAGTTCCTAGCACAGCCTCCACCTCATCCGTGTATTGAACATCCTCACATGGGGTAAAAGCAGCAGCCTCGACCACGGAATTGTTCTCCACAACAGGATCTAACAGAAAGCTGGAAATTCTAGTTTCCACCTGCGAATCAACCTCAACATAAATATCAGAAATAGACAAAATATTATGCAAAGACGAAGGTGAAGGTACAGAACTCGACAGGAAGTCAAGAACTGGCTCTTCGCACCCAGACTCAATTCTTGGTAATGAATGTTCATCAGAAGTATAGATATCCATGTAGGTATGGGTATCAACACAAGCATCGGTGCATGTACTAGAAATGCTTTCTCCGAAACATGGAGATAGAAATAGTGCATAAACCGAGGCTGAAGGGGTGCTACTCAAGGTTGAAGTGGGAATAATCCGAAAATCAGGCTCATCATCCACTCCCAATTAAGCTAGATAAGTAGTGCAATCCTTCAATGCATGATCCCAGCTTCGACAAAAAATGCACTGCTTGGCCGGCTTTAGCGGTGCAGCGACAGCTGAAGCCGAAAAGAAGTAGTGTGGTAATGGCTCCGCTGGTCGGTGGATAACAGGCTTATATTTGCGTAATGTTGAGTCATGAATTTCCTGGGTACTATACTTCTGAGGACATTTATCGCTAGCATGAGAGATGTCTCCACAATGAGGGCAACGATTATTTAAATTAGCCAACATTGTAGAAATATAAAAAATAGCGGGTAAAACTACTTTGCATAAATTCTTCGAGTAAAGCTAACAACTCCAACAATGAAATAACAACATAGGGGAAAAGGGATAAAAATAAAACAAAACGAAATAACTCTAATAACAAAATTTTCAGAATCATGAATCGTTCTACAGTTGCATTCCCCGGCAATGGCGCCAAAAACTTGGCGCGTGTAAATATGGCAAGCGCACCGGTCGCATAAATAATAAAGTTTTGGGAATGAATCCCCGAGTGTCGGTCTCTTGAGGAATGCAATTAGCGTAGAACAACGAACGATCCGAAATTATCATTATGAGAGTTAAATAAATAAAGGAAAAATAAGAGGCTTTGAAAGTTGTTTGGCAAAAAAATAAACTAAAGCGAACTATGCGGGTCGCAATCACCGCTTCACAAGGCGAGATGGATGTAACGACTGCGATGCCGTACTTCGGTAAGGCGAATGGACGGTGAGCCAGTGAATGAGGTGTTTAGTGCAGAGTGCAATCGAATGGAACGACGGAAGGGAGTGAAGTGAGATGGGGAGAGGCACATCAAATCACAATTCTGACAAGCAAGATTAAACAACAGAAATCTAATTAAAACAACTAGAGATTGAAGTACATTGCAAGCTTAAGTAACTTCATACAACAATAGAGATGGAGAAAGATTAAACCAAGAAAGTGAAGATCCACCGCGGTTGTTGGTCGGAGGTGCGGGTTGTCAATCTGCTTCCACGCGCAGTCCGAGTAGGCTTCTGGTACCGACGAGCTGTCACCTCGAGGGCCTTTAAGTCCGTTCTCTAGGTTGTCTTCATCATCGTCCTTGGTAGAAAGCTCGAAGAAGAGGTCTTTAATGGCCGGGAGGATCACCGTAGGATGCGGAACACTTTAGAATCGCCGGAAAATGACCTCCCGATGGTAGGGATGAAGGTGGAGGTCGATGGAGCTCCTGGGATGCATAATGACGAAGAGGCGGCAAGATCGGTCCAGTCCATCTTGCCCTAATTCGCGGATCAGGCTGATTTATAGAAGTAGAGTTAAATAGCGCGCACGACCACTGGCGTACGACTAGTGGTCGTGCGCGAACAAAGTCAGCGCCTGTGCGAAAACAACCTGTAGAACCTGCACTAGGAAATCAAAGCTTGCGCACGATCAGCGGCGCACGACCAGTGATCGTACGAGGCATCGCAGGTGACCGTGCGATATGGCGGCAGAACTTGCACAAAAGAGGTCATGACTGCGCACGATCGGCAACGCACGAGAAGTGATCGTGCGCGGTATAGATGGTGATCGTGCGATATGGCAGGGCAGAACTTTCACAGGAGAAGTCAGACTGCGCACGATCGGTGATCGTGCGCCAAAGAGGTCGATGGTCGTGCGTGGGTAAAAACGCACGACCATTTACTCCTTTGCCAAAAATGGTGAAAGCCCTATCCCGGACGCCCACACGATCCCCGAAGCTGCAGGAAAACTTGACGGGTTATCAATCATGGCAGTCAGGGATATCAATAAAATGAACAGCAAGAGGGAAATACACACACACACACAGAAATAGGCTAAAAAAATGCACAAGACGTGGAATGTCGTAGCAAACCAAAAGGAGTGCTAATGGTGCTAAATGGTAGTGGAAAGTCATGAAATGAATCCTAGATGAGTCCAGAATTCGGAATGAAATGGGGACTCATCAGTTGTGTTCTGCCTCAGTCTTGGCTTTGACTCTAGAGGGAGTGAAGATTGTAGTTTATGTAGATGCTTCACGTGTTGGGCTTGGGAGCATTTTTATGCAAGAAGGAAAAGAAATAGCTTATGGTTCAAGACAACTGAAGATTAATAGAAGAAATTATCCTACACATGACTTAGAGTTTGCAGAAATTATTTTTTCCCTAATGCTGTGGAGACATCTCTTGTGTTGAGTCTCATGCAAGACCTTTACAAATCATAAAAATCTAAATTATGTCTTCACTCAGAAGGAATTGAATTTATACCAATGAGGTTTGCTGGAGTATGTAGCGGACTTTGATTTTGATATCCTTTATCATCCGGGTAAGGCTTACGTGGTAGCTAATTCATTGAGCTGAAAGAGCTCTAATTTTTCTAATCTCTTTGTGAAATCTTTGGAGGAGGAGATCTTATTGATGAATATAACTATCGAAAGTAGCACTTTACTGACTAGCTTCAAAGCTGAAGAGCCTTTATGGATTTCACTTATGAGACTACATCAAAATGATGATCCTGATTTATAGCACATTTGAAGTAGAATATAAAATGGAGAATTATTGGATTTTTTAATTGATGATGGTGGTACTTTGAAGTACCGAGGTAGATATTGTATTCCCAATTGAGCAAAGATTTGTGATTAAGCACATGGTTCTAGTATTTCCTATAATCCTGGTTCTATAAAGATGTATCATGATCTGAAGTAGATGGTTTGGTGGTCGGGAAAGAATGGTATAGTGAAATTTATATCTGAATGCTATATTGTATCTTGTGGCCAACCTTAGGGACAGGGTGGATAAGGTTTTTGGCATTTAATGAAATTTAAAATATTTCGACCCAGAAAATCGAGTTCTAGAAGCTACCGCAGGGCGTTAGGTAGCTAACGCACGATGGTAAGTCCATGAACTCATTTTACTTTGCCGATTCTCGTGTACACTTCTTATAAGAATACCAACTGACATTCACAGCAAGACATAAAAGTAATAAAGCAGGAAATGAATTTCATTTCACAAAACTAGAACATCAACTGTTTTTAACAAATACAAAATCGTGATCCCCGTGATGCCGAAGATCGAAGGAGGTGGAAAAATATCCTTTGTTTTCTATATAGACCCACACATAGGACAGGTTGGATCTCTCCATTTCCATCGAAGAAAGGTCTTCGAGCCGGCTGTTCACCTCCACGCAAGGAAGGGTCTTACAGCCCTACTAGATCTCCCGATTTAGACGACTCTTCCCCGGATGATTTCTCACGGAATTCTTCCTGGATTCCGACAACCCTCCAGTCGATTTTCCATGAAATCCTTCTCGGATTTTGATAACCCTCACGGTCGATTTCCCTGACACAAACAACTAGATAAAAAGAATTTACAAAAATACAAGGAATAAGAGAAAACTCCCCTCTAACTAGAATCCTTGATGTTGATGATGATTTGCTTGCAAAGGTTCGATCTTTATAGCTTGAGAGTCTTCCTCTTCGATGTTCTTCAGATCTGTGAAGTTATGCGCTTGATGAGAGTTTTTCGTAGAGAGCATCCTTCACGTGAAACTTAGGATGAAGGATTCTTGATCATCATGTTGGTAGCCTTCAATCCTTGCGCTTGAATTTCTTTTGATCTCCTCTGAAGAATTCTCCTCCTTAATGAGTTGGGATGACCCCTCCCTGCCCTTTAAAGGATAGGGAGAACTACTCTTTCAAATTTCATGAAAAACCGTCACGCAAAACTCAAGTTTGGGCTGTTTTAAATAGAGAAGGCATTGCAGAAAGCTACTGCGGGGTGGTAATTAGTTATAGCATGGCGGTAGCTCACAGAGAATAAAATCCTTCCTTTTCTTCGTGTGCTTGCGACCAATCAACTCCTCATATTCGTTGTAGTCCTTGGCTCACCGGAGTTCTTCATGCTTGAATTGGAGGGAGACGGTTTTCTTATCCTTCGACAAAGACGACGAAATGGACCACAGAGAGGAGGTCGAACCCTAGGAATTATAGAACTCTATATCTTTTCGTCTTATCTCGAATGCAGAACATGAGGCGCTTTATATATGTCTTTAAGAAAAATACGCTACCGCCGGCGGTAAGACTAGCCCCCGACGGTATGTTCTTGCGCTTCATTCTGACAGCTATCGTACAAAAATGGAAAAATATTAAAGAAAATATTTTCCTCCTTTACGAGCTAGCGCGGAGCGGTATACAGTTATCACCTAGCGGTTATGCCCAACTCGACTCTCTTGATGCCTCTGTCTCGACGCTCTCAATGCTTTCGTATCGATGCGGCATTGAGTGGGCTAGCGCCGCGCGGTAAGCTTAGTGCATCGTGGTAGGTTCCAGAGAGTTTTGCCAGATTTATTCATAGGTTAACGCCAGCAATAGTACTAGTGTTTTCTGGTAGATTCCCAAGCATCATGACAATTTAATCCATGCTACTGCATGGCAATTATGGCTAATGCGCGGTGATAGGTGCCAGAACGTGATTCTTTCATTCCTCACACCTGTAAACCTGCACATTATAAACACACAATAAACATGATCAAATACACACTGAGATTAGTTATTCTCAAACCAAGAGATGCAGAACGTATATTCCAACAAACTCCCCCTTTTGATAATAACAAATATACTATGAAGAAATACTACATAATAGTGTTTGTGTTTATAGTAAATGATAAGCGTGCAATGTGTACTCCCCGTAGATGGATACTACTCATACATAGACTCTTCCTAGTTGAGATAATTCTTCAAAAACATTCTCCCCCTTTTGGTATTATCAAAAGAGGGTGGGATAGAGCATATTAGCGAGAAGAGCATTTCTATGAGACAACTGGTTGATTACTATAAGTTTCCACTTGAAAAAAAGTTGTTACCCCTTGTGAAGATAATTATCATGATTGGGCACAAGTAAAGTATCAACGTCCTATGATTACTCCCCCTACATAAATGCTTTATATACAAAATTTAATATACGGCCCATACATAAAGAAATTGATGATCGATGTTCTCCCCCTATTTGGTAGAATAGAAGGAGGGTAGAGGAGTGTGTATGCAATGATAATTTAAACGGTCTATGTTAGAGAAGTAAAATGGGATACATTGAGCAAGATCATAGATAACTCTCTTTCACTTATTGGGCAAAAAGTATGCATGATTAAATAAAATCTAAACAAAACACTTGCTAAGAACATAATACCACTTAATACTCATAGTTTACCACTTGGTTAGAGAGTAAATATTCATGATTAAGCACAAGTAGTACGCATAGAAATATGTTAAGCACTCTTAAGATGAACATCTTTTTTTTGCAAACATGATTTCAAAATATCAAATAGGAAGCCTTATACGTAGATGTTTTCAATTCAATAAAACTCCAAGAGATGATATTTCATTAGAATTTTTGCAAGCATGATTTCAAAATATCAAAGAGAGATATTGACCACAATGTAAGCTGATTTGCATCTCAAGTAAAAATAAACATTATAGCGGTCATGCTTTGCTATCTAGTGCATTTACTTATGATTTTAGAGAATAGTATAGGTATGCATTAGAATCCAATTCTCATGAGTAGAAGTTTTATAAGAAATAATGATGTGTATAAATAGTGTTTTGGTAAAGTATACAAGTGAATTAATAAAAACACATGATATATAGAATGAACAACCATAATATTAAAATACAAAAATAATATTACTTCCACTATTTTTCAATCCACATGAGTAAGAAGTACAACTACTAAGGTGCTCTACACACACAATGCTTTTTAAGGCATATCAGGGAGTAGAGTAGTGCTTTGGGGATCACATTTATGCAATTTTAGTGTTTTTTTTTATTTTTGTGATCCGGTGTACTAAAAGAAATGGTGAAAATTTTGTTTGCTACAAGACACTTTATAATTCTTTTTCCAAGGTGCTAAACCTCACAATGCTTATTAAGACTTATCAGGAGGGTGAGTAGTGCTTGGTGGAGTTTTTCTTCTCAATTTTTATTTGATTTTTATTTTAGTGACAAAGGACTCCGGATTCACTTGTTGCGCAAACAATAGCAATTTTTATAACGACACTTTTTCCAAAGAATAAGTGCATGAAAAAATAAGGAATTGAAATACTCAATTCAGTGTAGTGTAGGTAATATAATTATGCATTTTAATTATAATATTGCTACACTACACAATCATGCGGGTATAGGATTAAAATCATATTTATGTTATCAAAATAGGTGAGTGAATAGAATCATTATCAAACATAAAACATTACTTATACATAAAGGCGCACTAAGCAATCCTGCTCATGATTTCTATATTTGATTTCATTGCACATAACAAGATAATATTCAAGGCATGAAATAACCAAAACAATGTTTTAAGAAACTTGAAAGTTAAATCAAACATTGTATTTAATCTTTAATTGATAGAATGTATTCATCCTTGACAATGACAATGAATAATAAGTAGTTTTTATAATATTTTTTTTTGAATTTTTAATAAAAATACAGAACAATAAACACACAAAGAGATATATAAATTTTTTTGTTCTTTTAATTTTTTTATAATTATATATAAATATATATATATTTAAAAAGTACTTGTGTTTTTCTAAAAACATTAAGGCTCAAAAAGATATATGATGCAAATACAAGATAGTATGATAGCATATTGTGCATGAATATAACGTACAATATAAGTGAAATAATGTTCAAGTAGTGGATATGTAAATCCTAAGTATGCCCAATAATCCAATACATAAGCTATATGTTTACACCCTAGGCTTGTACTAAGTGATGGATGGGCATGAGGAGATGTATAAATGCCTTAGGGTTGGGTGTTTATCCTATGTGCACACAGAAGAACCCGCTCAACCTAACAATCTTTCCCCAAGCGCCACAAAATGACTCACTGGAACCCACCCTAGTTAAGGATAAGACGTGGTTTACTGGTAAGAATTTCTAAAGCACACACACCTACGCCCCTGCTATTGTGAGACACACATAATGGGTGAATGATCACAAACATACTAAGACATCATGATAGAGTTATGATAAAAGGTAAATTCTGGCCACTTAGCAATGATATAACTTTTATTCCAACATATTTTGTTAGATTGATTTATCATTAATCTAAATATGATAAAGTCATATAGCAAAAATATATCTAAGGTGTCTATGACATGTTGGCTTAAAAAAATACAAAAACAAAAACAAAAAGACAGTACAAAAAACAGTACAAATACAAAGAACATTATGCATATCGTGCAGTTGATTATCGAGTAATGTTTTTTTGATTAGTTTCTACTTCTCGCAATAGAAGGATATTAATGGATAAGATATTTGGGTATCCAAATGGAGCCAAGTGTTGCGGGTCCTTTGGGTACCCAAACAGAGCGTGATAAGCCATGCAGAGATAATGATGAATGTGCCCTTTCGAGTGTAATAGGTGCGTCATTTTTAATGATGGGCCTCCATTCATACTTTGCTAGAGTATTATTTTTTGTGGCAAATTTCCATAATCATTATTTTGGAGCTTATAATGATAGTGATTTTTGAAATTATTATTAATAGGAAATTTATTAACATTTAGTTTAACATTGGAAGAAGTTAAATGCAGATTAAATATTCTACTAGATGTATGTCTTATGAAGTTTGAAATAATAGTAGATACCTTGCAAAATTTCGAAGATAAACTATACATAAAATATTTTTTATCATTTGAAATTTTTTCCACCAAATATTTTAATGATTCTAGTTTACGAGACAAAGCAACATTTTCATTAATCAATTTTTGATTTCGTTCTTTGTAAAATTTTACTTCTTTTAAAAAACCTTGAATTTATCTTTTAATTCGTTACAATCAAAACAAGGTATATTATTTTCAACTACAGAACTAGAGGAAAAATGGGATACATCAAGCTTTGGTTCTACAATTAGTGTTGTTTTGGATTTTTATTTTCTAAACGTAATCCCAAAATAACATTTTTCATTTTTTAAATTCTACGTTTAGCTGCATCTAGCATATACAACATAGAAATAGAATTAGAAACAATAAGGGAATTTGATTTCCTTAAAATGCTCTTAGACAAGGCATGATTTGAACACAAGGTTACTTTATCATCTTACTCTTCCAAAGAAATATTTTCACCTTTCCTTCCGCTTGATGTGTTCTCTTCTTTCTTTCCTCTTGTCGTGCACTCCTTACTTATAGAAGAGAAATCGTAAGTATATTCAAGAAAATTCCAAATTTCATAAGCGGTAGTTAAAATATAAATAAGTTTGAAATTTTCTTTATCAAGCGCGCAAAATAAACTATTCATTGATTTAGCATTTAAAAACATTACATTTTTACTTAAAATGCTTGTGGGCTTCCTAATTGTAATATCCCACGTTTCTTTGTCTAATGATTTAAGAAATTTTTCCATCAATATTTTCATCCCATTATAATTCATACCTGTAAACAGAGGTGGTGCTAGAGAATTTTTAGTGTACAAAGTTCCATCCCTAGTAGTCGATTCGAGATCGAGGTTTGCAATTTTTACCGATGGTGAAACAATTAATGAATGACATCTGTCTAATACCACATGTTGGATCTCATGGCCAACCTTAGAGGGGTGGGTGTAAATAAGGTTATTTGTGTTTAAAGAAATTTAAAATATTTTGACCAAGATAATTGAGTTCTAGAAGCTACCACGGGGTATTAGGTAGCTAGCGTGCGGCGGTATGTCTGTGAACTCGTTTTCTTATGCCAATTCTCGTGTATACTTCTTAGAAGAATAATAACTAACATTCATAGCAAGACATAGAAGTAATAAAGCAGGATATGAATTTCATTGCACAAAACTAGAACATCAACTGTTTATAACAAATACAATATTGTGATCCCCGTGACGCTTGAGATCGAAGGCTGTGGAAAAAAATTCTTTTGTTTTCTATATTGACCCACTCCAAGGACCGGTTGGCTCTCTCCCTTTCCCTCCAAGAAAGGTATTCGATCTAGCTCTTCACCTCCATATAAGGAAGGTTCTCAACGCCCAGCTAGATCTCCTGATCTAGTCGTCCCTTCCCCTGGACAATTTCTCACGGAATCCTTCCCAGATTCTGACGACCATTTGGTCAATTTTCCATGAAATCCTTCCCGGATTTTGACGACCCTTGCGATCGATTTCCCTCACAGAAATAACTAAAAAAAGAGTTTAAAGTAAAATACAAAGAATTAGAGAAAACTCCCCTCTAACTAGAACCCTTGATATTGATGACGATTTGCTTGCAAAGGATCAATCTTTGTGGCTTGAGAATCTTCCTCATCAATGTTCTTCAGATTCGATATGGTGTGCATTTGATGAGAGTTTTTCATAGCGAGGATCCTTCAAGTGAAACTTAGGAAAAAGGCTTCTTGATCATCATGTTGGTAGCCTTCAATCCTTGCGCATGAATTCCTTTTGATCTCCTCTATAGAATTCTCCTATATAACGAGTTGGCATGACCCTTCCCTTCCCTTTAGATGGCTAGGGCAAACTCCCCTTTCGAATTTCGTGAAAAACTGTCATGCAAAACTCAAGTTTGGTCTATTTTTAATATAGAAGGCATTGCAGGAAGCTACCGCGGGGTGGTACTAGTTATAGCACGGTGGTAGCTCACAAAGAATAAAATCCTTCCTTATCTTCGTGTGCTTGACACCGATCGACTTCTCATAGTCGTTATAGTCCTTGGATCACCGGATTTCTTCATGGGCGAACAGGAGGGAGAAGGTTTTCTTATCATTCGACAGAGACAGTGGAACAGACCACAGAGAGGCGGCCAAACCCTTAGAATGATAGAACTTTGTCTCGTTTCATCTTGGTCTCAAATGCATAACACAAGGCGCCTTATATACGTATTTAATAAAAATATGCTACCCCCGGTGATAATACTAGTGCCCGGCGGTATGTTCGCACGCTTCTTTCTGACAGCTGTCCTGCAAAAATGGAAAAATATTTAAGACAAATATTTTCCTCCTTTACAAGCTAGCATGGCGCGGTATATAGTTATTGCCTGGAGATAACCCCCCACTTGACGCTGTCTACGCCACTGTCTCGACGGTCTCAATGCTTTCTTATCGATGCCGCATTGAGTGGGCTAGCACAGTGCGATAAGACTAGCGCTTCGCGGTAGGTTCCAGAGATCTGTGCCAGAATTAATTCTTAGGTTAACGTCAGCAATAGTACTCGCGCTTTTTGGTAGATTCCCGAGTGCCATATCGAATAAATCCACCCTACCACGTGACTGTTATGACAAATGCGCGGAGGTAGGTGCCAGAACAGGATTATTTTATTCCTCATACCTGTGAACTTGCACATTATAAACAAACAACAAACATGATCAAATACACACTGAAATTTATTATTCTCAAACCAAGAGATGCGAAATGCATGTTCCATCATGCTATACTTATCAGCATGTTAAGGAAGATCATAGAATACCATCTAGTAAGTTAATAATGTTGGATATTTTGAGTTGGTAATAGGAGAGTATTTCTATGGATTTCAGCACAACTTTGCCAAGGTCTCCCCGAGGGCATGAAGTTGTTTGGGTTATATTTGGCAGATTGACAAAGTGTGCCCATTTTATGCATTTCAAGATTGATTGTTCCATGGAGAAGATAACATATCTTTATTTGAATTAGTTTATCAAGTTGCATGGTGTTCAAGTGAGTATAGTGCCATATTTGGACTCCAAATTTATGTCTTGTTTCAGATAGAGCTTACTGGGAGTTCTGGGCACTAACCATAGGTTTTTATCGCTTATCATCCATACACTAATGGTCAAATGGAAAGGTTAAATAAGATTGTGGATTTCATGATTAGATGTTATATCTTGGACCATGAGAGAGCCTGGGATGAGCGTATTAAACTCACAGAGTTCGCCTATAATTACAACTATTAGAAGAGCTTGTAGTTGGCCCCCTTTGAAGCTTTGTATGGGAGGTGTTGCCGAACTCCCCTTTTTTGGGCTGAGGTTGGTGAGAAGCCATTGTTAGGTCAAGAGGCCTTGAAAGAGATGAACATTTTTGTGACACATATACGTAAGAAGCTTCAATTGGTTCAAGAGTGTTATGAGAAATATGCAAATCTGCAAATGGTTGATCTAGAGTTCGCATTTGGGGGCATGGTTTTCTTGAATGTTTCTCTGATTTCAGGTGTTAAGATATTTGCGAAGGTCTATAAGTTGGATCCTAATATATGGGACATTTTCAAATTGTTGAGATGGTCAGAGTGTCTGCATATAGGCTGGAGTTATCTACTTCTTTCCCTAGTGTTCACGACACATTTCATATGAGCCAGTTGTGAAAGTGCTTGCTTATTGATCAACATGTTCTTAGCATTGTACCTCAATTACAACCTAATCTTTTTTATGTCAAAGAGCCTATCCGTATTCTTGAGACGCAAGATCAACTATTATGGAGAAAGATAATTCCTATGGTTATTGTTTTTTTTGCGAAATTAGGACGTCAGAAGCGCAATGGGGGAAGTGGAGCTCGCCATGAGTAAATCTCTTCCTCATTTGTTCTCCTAATTTTCTTCAGTGAGTGTTTTTATCAAACAAATTTTAAATTTCCTCTTTTACCCTCAGGGTTTGCTTTTTGCTCGAAGTTTTGGGATGAAACTTCCTTTTAGGGAGGGTGACTGGAATGCCCCTGAATTTTTGATATGTTATTTTAATCTTCTAATTGGCAAAATTTTTAGCATAAGGGCATTATGTTAACATGGAATTAAACAGAGCATCGTCGTTAGTTCATTTTCATGCCGGTTTTGCCAAGATGACCGAATTTTGAGCTTGTCGGAATTTATATTTTGGGCTATAGTAAATTAAATTAATTAATTTTCCGTTTGATTGTCAAATTTCGTTGCGGACTGAGCTATGTTTGAAGGTGGGAAAATTTGCAAAGTTTTAAAAATTTATGTTTGTCGTTAAATTCATAAAATTTTAGCTCGAGATTGGTTCATCAAACTCTTATTTCGACTTCGTCATTGGATTCGTAGAATGAGTCTTTGCCTTTGGTGACATTTTCATTCGACACGGAGTGGGTTTAGTTGTCAGTTTCCATATGATATTTTTTCAAATTTAATTGTAGTAATAATAATCAACATAAAGATAAATTTTAGTTTCCTAAGTCTTAATTAAAGAAGAGTTAATTAATGATGATTTTTTTTTCTAAATTCAGTTCAAATAAGTCAATCCAAGCCTTGGAAATGACCAAAAAAATTTAAAATCTTATCGTGGAGATTTATCCTTTTCTTAATCAAAATGAGGATAACAGCTGGTTCAATTAATGATTTTCCTCCTTCCCAAAGTAATTATCCCATCACTGCCTTTTTTTATTCATTTTCTTCCTCTAGCTAACCCGAACCAAAGAATGAGAGAGGCGAAGAACTATTCTCCTGAAGATTTTTGCCCTCCTGATCAGGAGTTCTGGTGCTCGTTTTTCTTGACGGAGCCTAGATTAAAAAAGCCCTCATCAAGCTCTTCACGTGCATGGTGAGTATTTTCTATTTCATGGAGTTTTAGCATTAGTGTAAGTGGCCCTAACTTTGGTATCTTGCTATTGTTCCCTGATTTTCTAACCAAACCCTAGGTGGTGCCGATCCTCGGTGTGGAGGGATTTTTAGGTAAAAAACTCGATGAAGAAGTTAAGACAAGTTGTGTTTGCTCCCCTTGATTATCCTTCCTTAATTTATATAAATTCCTCTATGTGTATGGTTTGGTTTTGTTGTTTGGTTTGTGCTGCTTTTTCTTTTTCTTAAGAATTAGCTAGTGCATAATGCAAAAATGATAGCATTTTGCTAAATTTTTCCGTCTAGAAATTTTTTTTAAGCTATCTGCTTAGAATTTCATGCATATACTCAGTCATTTCTTTTGTTTGCATAAATTCTAAGTCAAATACACCCTTCTGTTGGCAGCATGACAAATTCTGTATAGACTAAGTTATAATTCGATTGCATAATTCATAATTTTTACTAATGCAAAATTCGACTTCATCGACATCATGACTTATTATTATTATTAAGTCATAATTCAACTGCATAATTCATAATTTTGACTAATGAAAAATTCGACTCTATACACTGCATGACTCATAATTCTAACTAAGCCATAATTCAACTGCATAGTTCATATTCGATTTCATTGACTGCATGAAATTTGGGCTAAGTTAATTAATAATTACATCGATTATATATAATTATGGCTAAGTTTATATTCCACTATATCAACTACATGAAATTTTGGCTACGTTAAAAATCCACTACATCGACTGCATATAATTCAAGCTAAGTTCATATTCGACTAAATGGACTGTATGAAATTCCAGCTAAATTAAAAATCGACTGCATCGAATGCATATAATTTTGACTAAGTCCATATTCGACTACATCGACTGTATGAAATTATGACTAAGTCCATATTCGACCGCATAAGCTGCATGAAATTCTCACTAAGTCCATAATCGACTGCATCAACTGCATGAAATTCTGACTAAGTCCAAAACTGACTGCATGGTTCATATTTCTAGCTAAGGTAAAATTCAACTTCATAAAATTTTAACTAAGTCCATAATCGATGACATCGAATGCATGAAATTCTGACTAAGTCTAAATTCGACTGCATCGACTACATCGGTCGTGTTGTTCATTTTTTTGGCTAAGGTAACAATCAACTCCATTGACTGCATGGTTCATAATTATGGCTAAGTTCAAAATTTGTTGTATAGTTCAAAATATGCTGCATAGTTCAGAATAAGTTCTATAGTTCAAAATCAACTAATTAGTTCAAAATCGACTGTATAGTTCAAAATTTACTGCATAGTTCAAAACCGGTTGCATAATTCAAAATCAATTACATGGTTCAGGCTTAATGTTAATATATGAGTATTTTCTACTCAAAAACACTTATGTTGTTCCTCTCCAAATTCTTGGAATTTGGTGATCAGTTGGTGTGAATGAGAAAGATATCACCACCATGAAACCTGTTATGATATTGGTTGGGTTGTTGGTGCTAGTCGACTATACCAAAGCCATAGTGTCTGTTTGTGAATCATCAAACCCAGTGACTTGGTTTTAGACTGTTGGATTGTGTTGGAAAGATAGCTACAACTATAGTTGCTTTTAGCGATGTTTTGGATTGTTGGGTTGTGTTGGAAAGATAACTACCACCATAATTCGGTCTGATGGTTTGTCTTAGAATATGAGCCACAGCCTCAGTGCCAAATCATGACTGGTGTTAATGATGCACTTTCTCGAGCTGATCAGTCTCAATTATTTATACATTTATATAATTATAAGATAGATCCTTATGCTTATAAATTAATTTTTTTCGTTTCTTATAAATAATCATTACTGAGCAAGTTTTACTCACTATTTTCTTTGGTTATGATGGTAATCATATTTGATTCATTGATTTTTTTGTTGCCACTTGTTCATTCTTTATTGAGGCATTCTTTTCTATTGAATTACTCAGGATCATAAGCAGCAACAGTCTGAGGGGTTAGAGTTGGTGATTCTCTGCTTGATGTTGCAGTTCTTATTTTCCCATCATCGTGTGAGGTAGTTTCTGGTTCCATCTAAATTTAGACTTGTGTTTAGATTTTATGGGTTTATGTCAGGTTGTTGACGCCCATAAATTATGTTTTCAGATGTTGGAGTACTTGCTGGCCTTTTTCTTCTTTACTTGTTGGTCATCTCCATTACTCTCTATTTGGGAATGTTTTATATTCGGATGCATGTTTGGTATTTTAATTATGAAAGCTGAATTCTAGCTTATACTCATAGCATCTCTTTCAACTTAATGTCATCTTAATTTACATATTATAAAACACTTTTTTTATCTATGCTAAATTTAGAAACTTGGACATCATTAACATGTTTGTTGTGTCCTCTTTCTCATTAGGATTAAATGAAGTAATCTATGTATTTCTCTCTACTATGAATTTTTTTTACTTGTGGATTAGTTGATCCACTAAACCGAGGGACACAGTCCTTAAGCTCTAAATTTAAAACTATGTTCTTAAAATATAAAACATATGTTTATATAAAAATAATTAAAAGTGTTACTTTTGCTAGAGCACATGCAGTTGTCCCCTACATGACATGGCGTCACAATGCATATTTTGTCCTACTCGGATAACATATAAACTGTTGAGAAAATGCGGGCCATGGAAAAAACCCCCAAACATTGGCACCAAGGTTCTCACGCTCTTGCTCCCGTTCGACACACAAATATTCTCTTCTTCCACCCTTTGCATCATCAATGACGCTTAAGGAAAGCTCATCAGAGAAGATTAAAATTGGAAGTGAGGTCATTATAAGCGGCTTTAAAGTAGCTATAAAAAATACAAACTAGCCATACAATCTCTGAGAGACAGACTTGGTAATCAAAGTGCTATCTTTGAGATATCGCCTTGCATTAACAATAAAACTTCTCTTTTTGTACCCAGAATCAACCACAACTGGAACATCTATCCATAAAAACTTGCAGCATCCTGCAGTGCCAGAAAAACTAGGCTCTGACAAAATATAACTCATCAAGAGCTATCGCCAATGATACTCACTGTTGCCCGGTGATATCCATATTTATCCAAAAACCGTGGTATTTTCCTGGAGCGCATCCCCAGTACTTCCTGCTACTGATTTCACAGGCACAATCCCTCGGACTGCATAAACTACATATTTATACTCGGATTCTTATATGGCACGCAAATTAAAACATCACCAAACAAGACCAACTAGTCTGGATGGGCTTCACATATCATGCCTATTCCATACTGCGATTTCCAGATTGTATATATAAAACTACCCTGCGATATCAAGTATCAAACCATTGGAATTCACTTCCCTTTTCCAGCTTTTGGAGGGGGATTCCATGTATACGCAAAAATGAGGACTTCACTTGTCCAAGAAGGAAGATCGTTACCCTTAAGTTCATTTCGGAGTTATGAGCAAGCTTTCTATCTTGCTGGAAAGGAGCGCCTCGCTTTCCTCTTTAAGGTTCTTGTTTCGGTTCTTGATTCCTACCACGGGTTCTCCTTCACTAAGCTTGCAAAGCTTCATCCTTCAGGCTTCTTCTTCCTTATCTCTTTCTTCTAAGAACTTGATAAAAAGGAGGAGGGAGAGTGAGAGAAGAGAAATGACTTCTCTTTTCCCCATCCCTCTGCTTAAGTGACCTCAAAATTTATCCCAGCCACACGATCCTCCCTTTAATAGGAATGAATGACTATGATTTCAGCTAACCAGTCAAATTTATCACTATATCCGGGCGATATCCACTATTTCCTTGGCGATATCGTCGACAACCATTTTGAACCCAGTCAACCATCACTCATCGACCACTTTTCGGCCATCTGACACGTGTCTAGATGCTATGTGGTGATATCGCCACATGATACCCACTATCGCCACTCTGATAGCTTACTCAATCATCTGTTGAAAGCATTGAGAGCATCGAGTTCGTCGAGAGCATCAAATGCGTTGAGAGCGTCAAGTGCTATCGCCAGCGATTCCAATTAACTCCTGACGATAGCCACCTTTAAGTTGTGTTTTACAGTTTATGGGGTGTCACAAACCTCCCCTCCTTACAGAAATTTCGTCCCGAAATTTTATTCATATGTACGAAGAATAGTACAAAACTATTACAACTCTATTTACAAAAGCAACTCAACAAATTCATCTCGCATGGTTTTGCTCACGCTCTCATGTCAATTCTTCACGACCACAAATGTCCCAACGGACTTATACCATCCTGATAGTCTTGTTTTATAGCTACCTGACCTCTGTATCCTCAATTTAAATGGGTCTAACCTTCTTTATCAGCCCACCATTGATCAATACCTGATCATCATCCACAACTTGCATCGTCTCTTTCAAAGCTTTCCACAGCAACGATATGTGAAACACATCATCCAAACCACTTAGCTCTGTCAAAAGAGCTAATCGATAGGAAACTTATCCAATCCGCTCAACCATTTCAAATGGACCAAGATACCTCGGGCTCAAAGTTTTCAAGCGCTGAATCTTGGACACGCCTTTGAATGGCTTTATCTTAAGATATACCCAATCTCCCACTACAAACTCCACATTTCGGTGCTTGGCATTGTAGTACTTTGCCTGCCTATCCTGGGATACCAATAATCGCTCTCGTATAATGCGTATAGTCGAATTTTCATCTTCGAATTCTTTATACTTATACAACTTCGATTCTCCTATTTCCGCCCAAGCTAAAGGAGTACAACACTTCCCACCATATAAAGCTTTGAGGTGACCATCTGAATGATTGCTTGATATCTATTATTATAGGTGAACTCGTACATTTAGAGAAGGTCCTCCCACCTTTTCCAGAAATCCAAGGCACACATACTGATCATATCCTCCATTGTCCTATTGGTCCTCTCAGACTGACCATCTGTTTGTGGATGAAAGGCCGTACTAAACTTCAGTTTAATACCCAACAACTGGTGGATTAGCCTCCAATCATTCGAAGTAAATCGCCATCTCGATCACAGATGATGCTATGGGGAGCACCATGCAAACTTATTATGTTGTCAACATACAACTTAGCTAATTTATCAACTGAATCATCTTTCTTGTTCGATATAAAGTGCGATACCTTGGTCAATCAGTCAAGGATCACCCACATGACATCATTCCCACTCTATGATCTCAGAAACCCCAACATGAAATTCATAGAGATATCATCAAACTTTCATATCGAAATTAACATCGACTTCAGTAAACCTCCAGGCTTTTGACGTTCAGCTTTTACCAAGGCACAAGTTAGGCGCTTTTCCATGTAAAGAGCTAGGTCCTTCAAAACTGCCCACAAGAACATCTTTTTCATGTCCTTATAAATTTTTCTACTCCCTGGGTAGATTGAATATTTAATAAAGTGTGCCTCATACATCAACTCCTCCCGCAGCTTACCCATATTTGGGATGCACAAATGACCGTCCTTTCTCAAAATACAGTCATCCAAGGACAATTTGGAATTTGACCCATCAGCTGTATAGCGCTTCATACTCTCATCGAGTTCCGTTGCTCGTCGAACCCTATTTGCGAGGTCATACTGCACCTTCGTCCAATTCAAACACGTATTTATAGTTGTATTTTGTCAACACAAGAAATATCTAAGGCCTCCAACTCCAGGACCAGATGCTCATCAAGCATCTGTAGCCAACTTGCCCATACTGGAGTCCTACGACTCAAGGCATCTGCAACAAAATTTCCCTTCTAGGGAGTGTAATGTATTTAGAAAGTGTAGTCCCTGACGAACTCCATCCACCTTCGTTGTCGCATGTTCAGATCCTTCTAATCTATTAAGTACTTAAGGCTCTTATGGTCTGTGAAGATATCAACATTCATGCCATATAAGTAGTGACGCAACAACTTAAGTGCAAAAATCACAGCCGCAACTTCAAGTCATGGACTGGATAGTTTCGCTCATTCACATTAAACTAGTATGATCCATAAGCAATAACCTTTTCGAATTGAAGAAGAACGTAGCATAAGCCTTTCCCTTAAGCATCACTATAAATCTCATAGCCGTTTGTACCATATGACAAACTCAAGATAGGCGTCGTGGTCAAATGACTCTTTAACTCCTCAAAAGCTCGTGCGCACTCAGTTGTCCAAATGAACATCTGATCTTTCCTCGTCAGTGTGGTGAGAGGTAAGGCTATACGCACAAAGTTCTTTACGAAATGCTTGTAGTAGCCAGCAAGTCCAAGGAAGCTCCTGACTTCTATTATAATAGACAACACAGGCCACTCCCGCATCACAGCTATGTTCTCTGTATCCACCGCAATACCTTCTCCACTAACCACATGGCCAAGAAAAGCCACCGACGACAGTCAAAACTCGCACTTTGTTAAATTGGTATAGAGTTTATTCATTCTTAGGTATACAAAACCATCCTTAAGTGATTTGCATGATCTTCTTTTAATTGAGAGTATACCAATATATCGTCAATAAAGACGATCACAAATAGACACATGATGACTTGCTTTAGTCATCGTTTTTGGGGTAATTTAGTAGCCTAAATGTCTAAGTTTATCTTTAATTTATACCAATACTCCTTTCTATTTTTGATCCTCCCTTGATTTATTTCGTATCGACTCCGTATTTCTAGTATACGGTAGTAGATTTCGATCTCATATTTGAGTAGCCGAGAGGCTCGTGAATATGAAAGATCACTCAAGAAAGGAGTTGAACGCACCCCTAGAGATAGGATGACGTAAATCCTCCGGATTGGAGTCAAATCCAATAGTGCGGGTCACTTTGATAATGCGACTTTAGGCCATTTTGACTTATAAAGAGATTTCGGTCAACACGTCTACAAGTTAGGGGATTTAATGCTCTAGCGAGATTATTTCCTAATATTGGATCTGTCACGGTCTTAATAGATTTACAAATATAAACTAATTTATTCCATTATTTTATTTCAAAGTGAATCGTCGATCGAGCACTCTTTTCACAATAGTTTATTTCTCTTTAAGCTTAGTTCATTTTAATTTTCAAACTCATTAATCGTTCGGTAGGATAATAGAGTCGTTGTGAGTAATAATACTTGCCTGCCCCGAGTTTTAAATACGACCTTGATACTACGATTCGACAGGTACGCTTGCCTGTTCGGGTTTTAGCCCATCAAGTTTTTGGCGCCGTTGCCGGGGATATTTTTGGCAATATTACGAAAGCATCGAATTTATTACTTCTACTAAAATTCAAAAAATATATATATATTATTATTTTTATTATTATATATATTATAATCCACCCACATCATCTTATTTCTACCCAACCTAAAATCTCTCGAAAAGGGTAAGGGGCTTTAAGCGCCACCATTTTACCTAGTACCTTTCGAACCCTTCACCGGGTAGCCCTTGGGAAGTTCTTGAGCCAATCAATTAGAAAAATCTATTTTAAAAAATATATATATAAAAAAAACAAATCAAAAAAATTTTTAATTTTTCTTTTTCGTGTTGGTAACAATTTTTTTTTATGGAATCATCGTATTTTTGGGCTTTTTGCGGGTCGCACGACCACTTTTATTCTGAATGTCTTTCGGGAACCCCTCCCCCTTTTGATTTTAATTTTTCTGGGGAAGGTCAAAATTGCCAATTTGACCCTTACTCCCATTTTTATCCAACTTGGGAGATGGGGAACCCGTCTTATTTTCCTTATTATTTTTCCCCGCAAAGCGCCGCGCCTTCAAATTTTAATTTTAATTCTATCAATAATGGGTATCTTGAATTGCAAACTTCTATTGATAATATTAATTCGCATTTCAAGACCATTATGGATTATCTTTCTTGTGAGGCCGCATATTTTTCTTCGTCTTCTCCGTCTCCTCCAATTTCTTCATGTAATGAGTCACCGGATATCCCGGCTTGTCTTATTCCTCTCGAGGAGGATAACTATTCGGATATCCCGGATTGTTTCCTTCCTCCTTTGGAAGACACCCCTATGGATATTCCGGTGTGCTTCTTACCCGTTGAGGATGACGAGACGTCTTATATTTCTCCTTCTGAAGACGTTTGTGATTCCATTTCGCTTCAATTTTCAACTGTTCCAAATTTTTCTAGTGTTAGCGAGTATTTTTCTTCTTCTTTTATTTTAGATGATTTTCCTTTAGTTCTCCCTACCTCTTCTTCTCTCGAAATTTCACAAGATTCCCCTTCTCCTTGTGAAATTTTCGATGATGAAATTTCTTTTTCTACTTCTTTTATTCCTCTTTCTATTTCTTTTTTTTCTTCTTTTGACGACCCCTTCTTTCCTGCTTTATATACGGCGGAGTTCTTCTATAACTCCGTCCGTTCATTTCCGGGCGTCATTCTCTTGAAATTTCCACCGCATGTCGGTGCGATTCTTCAATTTTTCTTTTTTTTGATTTACTCTCCTAAGCGCATACTTATGGAGTTACCACTTCACTTTAGTTTTTATTTTCCCTTTAGCTAACAAATAACATCGGGCTCAGACGACGTCAAACAAAGAGCGCTCTTGGGAGGCACCCCTTGCTCATCCTTTTTTTTCTTTTTGTTTTGCTTTGTTTTGAAGGAATAAAACCCCCTCCGGCGGTTCGTTTGGCTCCATCATTTCCTCTCTTCCTTAGGCCTGAGCCGGTGTCCAGCTTAAGCATGGGGGAGTGACATCTGCATTCAGCCTTATGACTCCGGGGAAGTCGTTTTCTTTTTACTTATTTATTTTATTGCAAACCCCCCCTTCCCTTTCTTCTTCTTTTTTCTTTTTGTTGTTTTTATTTTTCATTGAGGGCAATGAAAGGTTTAAGCATGGGGGAGGGTTTAGTTAGTTTCCTTCTTCCTTTTTCTCTCAAAAATTCAACAAAAAAAATCTTTTGCTTTCTTAAAATCAAAATTTCAAAAAAAGACTAGTATAGTTTTTCTTAGTACTGCTTTTATGTAGCCTTATCAAAAACCCAAAAAAAAATTAGCAAAATCAAAAATTCCAAAAACAAAGATCATACTTCAAAACCCAAAAAAAAATGAAAAATGTCAAAAAATCAAAAAAATATAATAAACCTCATACTTAGCTTTTTGTTATTTTCAGAAATTTAGTTTGAGTTTGTTTATAAGCATTTTTTTTGCTAAATCTTTTATTTCATCATATTTAGTTGAATTTAATATTTAGTGATTTAGTTTTAAAGATCATCTTATGATTTTAATTTGCTTAGAGTAATTTATTTAGCACTTTTTCTCTTTTATTTCAAATAGTTTTAATTTTGTAGTAATTTTGCTAAACAATTTTGGATTCCAATGATTATTACCTCAAGTTTTTAGATTCTTAGGAAATCTCAGTCTACTAGTAGTTGCTCTCTAGTATTTTTGTTTATTTTCTAAAAAAACTTGTTTAACCTCTTATCCTTACCCAATCCTCTTTTTCTTTCTTTTATTGTTAGATCATATGTCATGGGAATAAGGAGATGTTAGTTCCTTATTCTTTGGTACACATATGCAACCCAAAAATGAAGAGAGGAATTAAAAGTTCATATATGTCGGGGGAAGTGATAGGATGTTAGTCTATCATTTTCTGGTATTACATATATATTATTCAAAAAAATAAAATTGTGTGGGGTGTGAAAAAAAATATTTATGACCACCTCCAATCAAAGACCTCTTCATGTTTATTCCCTCCCAAAACCCCTTAGCCAATATTATTGTCTTAGTCTTTAAATTAAAATATTTGGAGTGCATAAGTAGTAGGTTGCACAATTTTTCCTTAAGTTTCTTTCAAGTTATGGTTTTTATAATTTCAATCTAACCTTGTTTGCACTTTACTCAAATTTGAATGCTAGTTAATTTATTAGAGAATTTTTGGCTAAATATTTCTCTCTTTTCACTTTAATTTCATAATTTAGGACTTAATTCTTAAATCCCTAAATTTTAGTTTTGGCTACATTTTGATGTAAATAAATTTTTAGTTTAATTGCAAATTTTATAATGCCTTATAAATATTTCTCTTTCTTTTGCTCTGGAATAGCAAAAGTCTAAGCATGGGGGTGTTTGATGACTAGCTTTAGTCATCGTTTTTGGGGTAATTTAGTAGCCTAAATGTCTAAGTTTATCTTTAATTTATGCTTATCATTTTATGTTTTAATGTCTTTTTATAAAATCTTAATTTTATTATAGTTATTTTATGTTTTGTTATAAAAATCAATATAATTTTATTATATGTATTATGCTACTATTTGTATTAGATTATATTATGTTTAGTAATTATAATTAATGTTATGTCTTGTGTTAATGTTTTAATTTTAACATTTTAATGTATTTTTATTTTATGTTGTTATGATGTTTTATTTTTGTCACTGTTATCTTTATGTTTATATAACTAATATTATGTTTTATTAATTTGTTTTTCTTATAGGTACATGCTACATGGAGCAGCTCACCAAGCCTACCCGAGCCCTCACAAGCCCATGGAGCAGCTCTTGTACAAGCCGAGCCCACTAAATGCAGCCCATAAGATTTGGAGCAGCCCCTAGCCCTCTACCCGAGCCATATTAAAGCCTACAAGCAGCCCACAAACATTATTTTCAGCCCACTATTGGAGCAGCACCTCATGCAAAGCCGACCACCTCAAGCAGCCCTCTCTCTTCCCTCATCATTTATTTAATGCATGAACATCCCCCTTCATGTCGCCGGCCACTTTCCCACCTCCCTCTCCATTTACATACATGCACCTATCATTACATATATCACATGCATGGCCGGCCACATTACTCTCTTTCCTCTTCTCTTTTATTTCTTTATACCTCATTCATTCCCTCTCTCTCTACATTTATTACATGCATGTATATCTCCAAGCACATGGCCGGCCACCCTCCACTTTCATCCCCCATTGTTTGTTTATATTTTTATTTTCACTTCTATTAAATATTATGC
Source organism: Platanthera zijinensis (assembly GCA_039513925.1). Taxonomy (NCBI): domain Eukaryota; kingdom Viridiplantae; phylum Streptophyta; class Magnoliopsida; order Asparagales; family Orchidaceae; genus Platanthera; species Platanthera zijinensis. The sequence continues at coordinate 82,016,733 of CM077082.1, forward strand.
ATGCATGTAGCCTCCTCTCTCTCCTTTCATTTATTATCATACAATGAATCTCTCCCTCTCTTCTTTCCCCTCATAAATAAAATGCATGAACCCTCTCAACCACCTATGGCCGGCCACCCCTTTATCTCCCCTTATCTAGAATCTTCTCCCTCTCCTATAAAAGCACCCCCTTGCCTCTTATTTTGGGTTAAGTAGTTTAAGTTTAAAGCGAGATTTTTGTAGAGAGCAAGTGAGAGTCATTTCCTTATTTCCTTGTTGTAGTTTTTATTGTAATCTCTTTTTTAGTAGATTAATTTTGTCTTGTTATAATTTTTGTGTACTTCTCTTTATTTAAGCAATGAAATCATTTTCTTCTTCTTTTATTTTGGTTTTCTTTCTTATCATGCGTAGCTAATTAGTTTTTTGCCCGATCGCGATGATCTTTGCGATGAAATAACGCATTCTTAATTTTATGTTTGGATTTGTATTTTTCTATTTTTGATCCTCCCTTGATTTATTTCGTATCGACTCCGTATTTCTAGTATATGGTAGTAGATTCCGATCTCATATTTGAGTAGCCGAGAGGCTCGTGAATATGAAAGATCACTCAAGGAAGGAAGGAGTTGAACGCACCCCTAGAGATAGGATGACGTAAATCCTCCGGATTGGAGTCAATTCCAATAGTGCGGGTCACTTCGATAATGCGACTTTAGGCCATTTAGACTTGTAAAGAGATTTCGGTCAAAACGTTTACAAGTTAGGGGATTTAATGCTCTAGTGAGATTATTTCCTAATATCGGATCTGTCACGGTCTTAATAGATTTACAAATGCTAAACTAATTGATTCCGTTATTTTATTTCAAAGTGAATCATCGATCGAGCACTCTTTTCGCAATAGTTTATTTCTCTTTAAGCTTAGTTCATTTTAATTTTCAAACTCATTAATCGTTCGGTAGGATAATAGAGTCGTTGTGAGTAATAGTACTTGCCTGCCTCAAGTTTTAAATACGATCTTGATACTACGATTCGACAGGTACGCTTGCCTGTTCGGGTTTTAGCCCATCAACACAAGTACTCCCGAAAGGTCCGATGCATTAAGTCCATGAATACCGATGGCACATTTATTAACCCAAACAACATTATCGTGAACTCATAGTGACCATAGTGTGTACCAAACACTGTCTTGGGAATGCCACATTCCCTAATCCGCAACTGGTAGTTGCCAGACTTTAAGTCTAGCTTTGAGTATACAATTGAACCAACCAACTGATCAAACAAGTCATCAATCCTTGGAATTGGATACTTATTCTTCTCCATCAAATTGTTTAATTCTCGATAGTCAATGCATAGACGTAAGCTTCCGTCCTTCTTCTTCACAAAGAGAACCGGTGCACTCCAAGGTGACATACTTGGACGTATATAGCCCTGATCTAGCAATTCTTGTAATTGAAAATTTAGTTCCCCCATCTCTTTTGGCTCTACTCGGTATAGTGTGCAGGCCACATATTTCGTACCTAGAACCAACTCAATAGCAAAGTCAATCTACCGCTGGGGCGGTAACCTATGGATATCCTTAGGAAAAACATCTTCATTGTCTAATATAATAGGAACGTCACTCAAACTAGACTTCGACTCAACATCCTCCAACAGCGTGAAGAACAACTCCGCGCCCTTTCGAACAGCCTTGACTACCAGGAGAGCAGACATCAATATCTTGCTCGATCCTCGCATACCAGCAAATTTAGTCTCTCATTCAGTGTTCTGTCCCAGTGTGACTTCATTAGAGTTGTAATCTATACAGTCTTATTGCTCTGAGAGCCAGTCCATACCAAAGATTACATCGAACTCAGATATCGGCAACACCAAAGCATCCAATCCGAAATCCTGACTTCCAATCTGCTCCTCAACACAGCAAGACCTATCCACACGCATCACGCATCCATTAGGTAACAACACCTTCAATATATCTGTAGACATAAGAGTAGGTACTCCAATCCTCAATACAAAGTCCTTAGATAGAAACGAATGAGAAGCACCTGTATTGAACAATGCTCTTGCCGGATAGTCCCGAATAAGGACAAAGCCTACACTTATCAAGTTATACACAAGCAATTCATAAGGTATAAAGTATTTAAAGCCTGAAAACTATATTCTACTTGTACCTGTGATGACATCAGCCTTTTTGATGGCCTCTTATTGGCAAAGATTGTAAACCTTTGGCTGAGCTGGAGCATATTGGGATGCAGTAGACTCCACTGCCTTTCCCTTCTCAGCGTAAGATGCTCCTACCTTTTTCTCCATCTTTGGAGAGCAACTCCGACAGTCTCCGGCCATGTGTCCCATATTTCCATATGTGTAACATGTGAGCAGACCTCCCCCTGACGTTGCTCCAAAAGCAACAACAGATTGAGCTTGTCCAGAAGACTTGGACTTCATCTTAAACCTTCGAAAATGCGATCTTAAAGAAGTCAACACTTTGAACTTGCGCTTTATCATTGTAATACCCCAAAACCCAGTTTTGGTTTTCAGGCCAAGTGACACGGCCTGGGATACGGGCGTGTCCCAGGGCGTGTCAAGCAAATTCTCGAGCTGGTCTCGAGTAAGTTTCAAAGTTGGGTTTAGGGTGTTTTTTTGGAGTGACACGGCCTGAGACACGGGCGTGTCCCAGGGCATGTCCCCCTTGTGTTGCTGTATGCCGCGCGTTCGACGATCGTTGAGCATCTTGATCGACGATCGACGAGAAGAGGCGACACGACCTGTGATACGGGTGTGTCACAGGGCGTGTCCTTATCGACGATCGGCGAGATCATGTCGATGATCGGCGAGAATATTCTCAGCGATCGACGAGATTCGTCGAGAGAGGCGACACGGCCAGAGACACGGGCGTGTCTCAGGACGTGTCAGGTTAGGCGGTGGTCATGGGCTTGTTCAACCCGTGTGGTGAGGTGGTTCTTTGCCTCTTAAGGGACACGGCCTGTGACACGGGCATGTCACAGGGCGTGTCAGGGCCAAAAATGTTATTTTATGCAGATCTCGGCCATTTGTTTCCCTCTTTCCAAATCTGGTGGTCTTCAGTTTTACCAGCCACTTTAAGACCCTGAACCAGCAAACTTATCCTCACTTTATCTTCTTAAGTGAGGGAAGGAAGGAGGAAGAAGGAAAGAGGAAGGAGAGGGAGATCCAGCTAGTCCAAGCTTGAATTCGCGATCGGAGGCCATATTCGGGAAGGCAGAGCTCCAAGCAGTGCTTGCCATGGCTCCAAAACGTCCTTTAAGGGTAACGACTTCCTCCTTGGATATGTGAAATCCTTCCTTTTTGCATATGCATGAATCCTCTACAAAGGTAGAGTTAAATTCTCTTGGGATGTTGAACTCCATCCCTTGATTCTTGTTGGAGTAGTTTCAGAAGTGAGAAGTATGGGTAGGCATGCTGTGTGAAGCCCATTTGGACAGGTTGGTCCGGATTGGTGATGATTGTATGCATATCAGAGCAAGACTTTGTATTATTGTGATGCTTGTGATGTTCTTGGTGGACACCTGCAGCTGGTGGATGGGTTGATGTTGTGTGATCTCAACCCTTGTAGTTTTGAATGCTACTTGTTTAGCCGGTGGGGCTGCAACCGTGGAAAAGCCTGTGTGGCGAACGGGCAAGGTGAAGCTGTACCCGTGTCAGTCCTAATCGAAGTCTTACGTATATGAGCTACGGGAAAGGCTGATCTGTACCCGAATTTTGGTTGTTTAACCGTGGGGTGCTTAAGGCCCTGTTAGGATCACAGAATGAGAATCGCTCCGGCTATTTGAGCCATGGAGGATTGGAATGCTCAGGAATTGCCGTCATGTCTGGTACCTCTGAATGGTGGTGGGACCCTGGTTTTTCGGTACATCGATAATGTGCCCTGAGAGCACAGAATGTCGGGTCATTGTGCCGACGTTTGTGATGGATGATGACTTGTACGGGCGTACAAGTGTGATGTGCTAAAGAATACCCTTGTGATTGTATATAAGTGCTATGCAGGGAAGGAATTCCCCTGTCCCGCGCCAGGGACATGGTCATTATAAATGGTTAGCCAAATGCTGACCATTACGTTATTTGCCACTGCTTGGTGGACCTTTTGAGTGCAGGTCAAGAAGGGCCAAGCAGGGATGAGGGTGGAAGACCCTAAGCTGCTGCTGCTAAGGGCTAGCCCTCGAAGGCTATTTTTGTACCTTGTGTAAGAACTCATGTATGGCCGGCCTGCGTGCCGATGTATGAAAGATACCTTCTTGTATAAAGAGAAACACTTGTAATAGGCCATAAGGCCGTACTTGTAGTTTTATATTATGGCATGTTTGGTTTAGCTATGGGCTTCTGTGTTGATGTTTGAGTTCATTCTTGCAACCCTTTAAAAACTTCTGCTAGATTGCTCTGTGATAGGATGCTTATTTGTTATTACTTAGTAACGTCTCCGCTTGTTTGTAAGACATGGTGTGGGGCACCGGCCGGACCTTCTACTATGTTGCACGTAACGGGTAGGGGTGTTACAATTTGGTATCAGATTCCTTAGTTCCTTCCTCTGAATTCATGGACGAATTCTTTTGTAGGGTGGCGAGCTCGTGTGTGAGTGTTCAAAATTGAACTCAAACATGTCCACATAGGTTTGAAATGCACTGGTGTGTTACACTTGTGTGTTTGTTTTGACTGTTTGTTGTGTGGCTTGTCGCTGAATTGTGTGGTTTGACACATATAGGTGTCGTGAAGTGTTGCGGGTCAGTCAGAACCTCAGCATTCTGTTGAGAGTGTGGCACCGGCAGAGGACCACCCCTCCTCCATCAGCTGAAACTGTACGTTTGATTACAGAAACGGTACTTGCGGTGATGAATGCTCATCAGGCAGGGCAATCACGGCCTGAGGCTCCCGTCCCTGTGGCAGTGCGTCAAGAACTGGTGGGCATAGCGGTTGATCAGCATGCCGCAGATCAGCAGCTGAAGAGGTTTATGAGCTTTCATCCTCCGACGTTTACCGGGGCGGGTTCCCCAACTCAAATAGAGGATTGGCTTGCTCGGATCAAGCACATCTTGACCGCCCTTTGGGTTGAGGAGGAACAGAAAGTCACGTTAGCCACTTTTCTTCTTGAAGCAAAAGCTCGGCTGTGGTGGGATGAGGTAGACATGCACCACTTGGCAGGCAGATAGTTGATGGGAGTCTCTATGGATGAGTTCTCTCGATTGTTCTTGGGCAAGCATTTGCCGTTGCATCAACGGATTGCTTTGGAATTGGAGTTTCAGCAGTTGACTAAAAAGTATAGCAGCGTGGATGAGTATCTGCATGAGTTCACGCGGTTGGGGCGTTATGTGGGCGCTATCTTTGCTGAGGAAGAGCGCAAGACCAGTTAGTTTTATGCGGGACTGCGGGATGAGTTGCGGCATTTACTCTCGAGTTCCGTGAATCAGGGATTTCAAGCTCTGGTCTGCACCATGAGGGCATTGGAAGCAGATTTTAAGCGAGGACAATATAAAGGACCTTTTGCTGTTGCAAAACCGGAGTTCAAACCACCACGTCCGGAGAGAAGTGGATTTCGAAAGAAATGGGGTAAGAAGTCCAAACGTTTTAGGCAAGCTCCTTCATCCATTACTTCGGAAGCGTCGTCGGGCTATGACTCCCGCACTTGATATATGTGTGGCAAGCCGGGACATCTTGCTCGGGACTGTCGCGTTGGTCATCCGAAAGGTGACAAAAAGCCGGGCGCGTCCTATGCGGAAAAAGGGAAGGAGGTGGCGGAGTCTTCTGCTTCGCAAGCACAGCCCCGAGTTTTCAATCTGCGATAATAAGAGGCCATTAAGCAGGCCAATGTCGTCACAGGTGCGCGTGATCTCTGAGTTCTTTTCCCTTTGTGTAGTGCTGCTATGTTTTTGGTGTTTATTGTGCTGTTGCTAAGTTAGGCTTCGTCCTAATTTGGGAGCATCCGGCACGAGCACTGTTTGATACGTGTGTGTCACATTCGTTTCTGTCAAAGGATTTCGTATTACGCATTGGCGCGCCGATACGAGGCACGACAGAAAGTTTGAAGGTACTCTTACCTAACGGATGTGTTTTGTGCACGGATCAGTATGGGTGTATAGAAGGGAAAACAAGAGGTTGGGACTTCAGATTGGAATCACTTGTGCTGCCGATTTCGGAATTCGACATAATCTTCGGTATGGATTGGTTGTCAGAGCAGCATGCTCACATTGATTGTAATTCTAAGGAAGTTGTGTTGGGACAGAACACCGAACAAGAAATAAAGTTTAGCGGCATGCATGGGATAAATGAGATGTTGATATCCGCTCCGCAATTTGGAAAGGCCGTTCGAAAAAGTGCCGAGGTGTTCTTCACGCTAATAGCAGCGGTAGAGCCAAAGGATAGTGTGAATGAGGTACCTATTGTATCGGAATTCTTGGATGTGTTTCCAAAAGACCTTCCGGGTTTACCACCCCAAAGAGAAATCGACTTCACGATAGAACTGGTACCGGGTGCAAAACCTGTGGCCCGTTCCCCCTATCGCGTAGCGCCAAAAGAAATTACGGAGCTGAAGGTTCAGTTGCAAGAATTGCTAGATCAAGGTTTTATAAGGCCAAGTCAGTCACCTTGGTGTGCGACGGTTCTCTTTATGAAAAAGAAGGACAGCAGCTTGCGTCTATGCATAGATTATCGAGAACTGAACAAGTTGACAGAGAAGAATAAGTATCCGATCCCACGGATCGATGATTTGTTTGATCAGCTAGTGGGCTCTTCGATGTATTCTAAGCTGGATTTGAAATCACGTTATTACCAGCTGAGGGTTCGGGAAAGTGACATACCCAAAACGGCATTTGGCACACGCTACGGGCATTATGTGTTCATGGTGATGCCCTTTGGATTGTCTAATGCACCTTCGGTGTTTATGGATTTGATGCACTGAACGTTTAAGCAATATTTGGATCTCTTTGTGATCGTCTTTATCGACGATATCCTGGTGTATTCCCGATCCAGAGAAGAGTATACAAATCATTTGAAGATGGTATTGCAAACCCTGAGGGAAAAGAAACTCTATGCCAAGTTTGCTAAGTGTGATTTCTGGTTATAATCCGTGGCTTTTCTGGGCCATGTAGTTAGTGGAGAAGGCATTGCAGTGGATCCTGCAAAAACTATTGTTGTGCAGGAGTGGCCTGTTCCTTTATCGGTAGCCAAAGTTAGGAGTTTCCTTGGACTTGCGGGCTACTACAGGCCCTTTGTGGAAAATTTCTAAAGAATAGCATTACCTCTCACTACCCTAACGCGGAAAGAACAAAGGTTCGTTTGGTCGCCCGAGTCTGCACGAGCTTTTGAAGCGTTAAAGAGTCGGTTGACTACGGCCCCAATTTTGACAACACCTTGTGGCATAGATGGTTTTGAGGTGTACAGTGATGCATCGGGGAGCGGCTTAGGCTGCGTTCTCCTTCAGCATGGTAAGGTGATAGCATATGGTTCGCGCCAGTTGAAAGCGCATGAGCAGAACTATCCAGTCCATGATTTGGAATTGGCCGTAGTCATCTTTGCACTTAAGTTGTGGCGTCATTATTTATATTGTGTAAAGGTGGATATCTATACAGACCACAAGAGTCTGAAATATCTCTTAGATCAAAAAGACTTAAATATGCGACAGAGAAGGTGGATGGAATTTCTTGGTGATTATACCTTCCAAATTCATTACACCCCTGGTAAAGGGAATGTAGTCGTAGATGCCCTGAGTCGTAGGACTCCGACAAGGGCGAATTGGTTGTCATACCATGATGAAAGGTTGATCTACGAGCTAGAACGGATGGATATTACTTGTGTGGAGAAAAGCACTGCTGCGACCATGTGTTTGAATTGGACAGAGGTACAGTATGACCTAATGGATAGGGTCCGCCAAGTGACGGAATTGGATGATAGTTTGCAGCGTTATGTAGTGGAAGATAAGAGCTCTCGGTTTTCTTTTGACAACAGACTTTGGAGAAAAGACGATCGAGTGTGTGTTCAATGTCAGAGAAATCTTCGGGAAGAAATCATGTACGAAGCTCATTTTTCAAGGTATTCGATTCATCCTGGAAGTTCAAAAATGTATAAGGATCTAAAAAAGAACTTCTGGTGGCCGGGTATGAAGAAAGATATAGCACGTTATGTTGCTAAGTGCCATACATGTGCTCTGGTGAAAGCGGAATGCCAAAGGCCAGGAGGATTCCTGAAGTCGTTACCGGTCCCAGTGTGGAAATTTGATGATATTTCCATGGACTTCGTGCATGGATTGCCGAGATCTCAGCGGGGTAATGATGTGGTTTGGGTGATTGTGGATCGGTTAACAAAAGTTGTACATTTTATTCCAAATCGAAGAGATGATCCAGTCGACAAATTGGCTAAAATGTACGTAGATTCGGTCGTACGATTGCACGGAATTCCCCATAGCATTGTTAGCGATCGAGATGGACGCTTCACATCAAGAGATTGGAGGCTAATTCATCAGCTGTTGGGCACAAAGTTGCATTTCAGTACGACCTTTCATCCCCAGATTGACGGTCAAACTGAAAGAACCAACAGGACTTTGGAAGATATGCTCCGGATGTGTACGCTAGATTTTGGAAGTCGCTGGGAAGATCATTTATTCATGATTGAATTCTCCTATAACAACAGTTACCAGGCCAGCATTCAGATGACCACTTTCGAAGCTTTGTACGGCAAGAAGTGCCGCACACCGTTATCTTGGGCGGAGACAGGTGAAACGAAGCTTTACCAGCGGCAAGATGTGACTGATATGCATGAAACGGTACGTAAAATTCGTGAAAGGTTGTTAATTGCTCAAGATAGGCAGGCCAAATACTATAATGCCAAGCACCGAGACGTAAAGTTTGCGGATGGGTGATTGGGCATATTTAAAAATCAAGCCTTTTAAAGGTGTGTCTAGGATACGGCGTCTGAAAAAGTTGAGCCCGCGGTATCTAGGACCTCTTGAGGTGATTGAATGCATCGGTGAGGCAGCCTATCGGTTACTGCTACCGCCTGAGTTAAGCAGTTTGCACGATGTGTTTCATGTAATGGTGCTGCGGAGAGCAATAAAAGAGCCGTCACAAGTGATAATTGCAGATCGGGTATCAGTCGATAGTGGGCTAACCACGAAGGTTAGGCCCATTCAGATTGAAGATGCCGTCGAGAAGAAGTTGAGGAACAAAACAATCGGGATGGTCAAAGTCCGGTGGGACAATTGTGGCCGAGAAGAGCTTACTTGGGAGCATGAGCAAACCATGCGGACAGAATTTCCCGAGTTATTTTTGTAATTGGTTGTGTATGAGACCTTGTAATAATCAATAAATATGGACTTTAATGAGTTTTTCAGTCTTTCAATTTTCGGTACGAAATTTTCTTCAAGGAGGGGAGGATTGTAATACCCCAAAACCAAGTTTTGGTTTTCAGGCCAAGTGACACGGTCTGGGACACGGGCGTGTCCCAGGGCGTGTCAAGCAAATTCTCGAGCTGGTCTCGAGTAAGTTTCAAAGTTGGGTTTAGGGTGTTTTTTGGAGTGACACGGCCTGAGACACGGGCATGTCCCAGGGCGTGTCCCCCTCGGGTTGCTGTAGGCCACGCGTTCGACGATCGTTGAGCATCTTGATCGACGATCGACGAGAAGAGGCGACACGGCCTATGACACGGGCGTGTCCTTCTCGACGATCGGCAAGATCATGTCGACGATCGGCGAGAATATTCTCGGCAATCGACGAGATTTGTCGAGAGAGGCGACACGGCCAGAGACATGGGCATGTCTCAGGCAGTGTCAGGTTAGGCGGTGGTCACGGGCATGTTCAACCCGTGTGGTGAGGCGGTTCTTTGCCGCTTAAGGGACACATCCTGTGACACGGGCGTGTCACTGGGCTTGTCAGGGCCAAAAACGTTATTTTCTGCAGATCTCGGCAGTTTGTTTCCCTCTTTCTAGATCTGGTGGTCTTCTGTTTTCCCAGCCCCTTTAAGACCCCGAACCAGCAAACTTATCATCACTTTATCTTCTTAAGTGAGAGAAGGAAGGAGGAAGAAGGAAGGAGGAAGGAGAGGGAGATCTAGCTAGTCCAAGCTTGGAGTCGCCATCGGAGGCCATATTCGAGAAGACAGAGCTCCAAGCAGTGCTTGCCATGTCTCCAAAACGTCCTCCAAGGGTAACGACTTCCTCCTTGGATATGTGAAATCCTTCCTTTTTGCATATGCATGAATCCTCTACAAAGGTAGAGTTGAATTCTCTTGGGATGTTGAACTCCATCCCTTGATTTTTGTTGGAGTAGTTCCGGAAGTGAGAAGTACGGGTAGGCATGCTGTGTGAAGCCCATCTGGACAGGTTGGTCCGGATTGGTGATGATTGTATGCATATCAGAGCAAGACTCTATATTATTGTGATGCTTGTGATGTTCTTTGTGGACACCTGCAGCTGGTGGATGGGTTGATGTTATGTGATCTCAACCCTTGTAGTTGTGAATGCTACTTGTTGAGCCAGTGGGGCTGCAACTGTGGAAAAGCCTGTATGGCGAACGGGCAAGGTAAAGCTGTACCCGTGTCAGTCCTAATCGAAGTCTGACGTATGTGAGCTACGAGAAAGGCTGATCTGTACCCGTATTCTGGTTATCTAACCGTTGGGTACTTAAGGCCCTATTAGGATCACAGAATGAGAATCGCTCCAGCTATTTGAGCCATGGAGGATTGGAATGCTCACGAATTGTCGTCATGTCTGGGACCTCTGAACGGTGGTGGGACCCTGGTTTTCTGGTACACCGATAATGTGCCCTGAGAGTACGGAACGTCGGGCCGTCGTGCCTACGTTAGTGATGGATTATGACTTGTACGGGCGTACAAGTGTGATGTGCTAAAGCATACCCTTGTGAAAGTATATAAGTGTTATGCAGGGAAGGAATTCCCCTATCCCGCGCCATGGACAGGGTCATTCTAAATGGTCAGCCAAATGCTGACCGTTGCGTTGTTTGCCACTGCTTGGTGGACCTTTTGCGTGCAGGTCAAGAAGGGCCAAGCAGGGATGAGGGTGGAAGACCATAAGCTGCTGCTGCTAAGTGCTAGCCCTCGAAGGCTATTTTTGTACCTTGTGTAAGAACTCATGTATGGCAGTCCTGCGTGCCGATGTATGGAAGATACCTTCTTGTATAAAGAGAAACACTTGTAATAGGCCATAAGACCGTACTTGTGGTTTTATTTTATTGCATGTTTGGTTTAGCTGGGGGCTTCTGCGTTGATGTTTGAGTTCATTCTTGCAACCCTTTAAAAACTTCCGCTAGAATGCTCTGTGATAGGATGCGTATTTGGTATTACTTAGTAACGTCTCCGCCTGTTTGTAAGAAATGGTGTGGTGCCCCGGCCGGACCTTCTACTATGTTGCACGTAACGGGTAGGGGTGTTACAATCATAGCCAAGTTCCTCTTGCCCTGTACTCTTTCATGTCGTTCTCTAACGAACGAGCCATATTAACCAACACTTTAAAACCTTGATTCATTGGACCAATGACTAGTAACCTCAGCTCATCCCGTAGTCCCTCATAGAACCTACTGTTCTTATGATCCTTGTCAGCAAATGTTGACCCCACATAATGTCCCAACTTGGTAAACTCATGCAATTAGTTATCCACACTACTCTCGCCTTGAGTCAAATGCTAGAACTCATTTTCAGTAGCAATCCGCTACAACGACGACAAATGCTTTACCAAGAACAATCTCGAAAACTCCTCCATTGAGATCTCCGATATTCATCACCCTGCGAAATGATGTAACTCCAACACATCCCACCAAAGCTGAGCCTCTCCTTCCAACAGGAAAGTTTCCAAGGTGACCTTCTGTCCCTCCTCTATCTCTATCACCATCAATATCCTCTTGACGCGTGAAAGCCAATCCTCTGGCTGCATTGGGGATTCTACACCCATAAATGTAGGAGCACTAAAGCTCATGCTGTGCTTCAGTTGCCGTTCATTCGCTCGCTTATCAACGAAAGCCTTAACATGTACCTGCCTAATAACTATAGGCTCGGCTACACCAACCCGAACTAGTACCATCGCAAGCCGCTCCTACCTAGTCGGTTGTGCATTCATCATTGCAAACACTTCCTCAACAACTAAGCGTACTATTTACGCAGAAGGAGGAGGTGTGTGCACATCAGCTGGTGCCGCACTCTTAACAGAATGTTGGGGGTCAGACTGCCCCGCACAACTTCTAGTCACCTATAAGTGTAAAATACACAATTTAGCGACTACTAAAAAGGTAAACAATGACTATTAGGAATGCACAGGTTCCATAAACATGTGTATTTTAATTCCTAAGCTGACATTCTTGAGTACATTTTTTATAACGGTAAGCACATACACGTGTTCTGCACCACTCAAAAGAATTCGACCACGAATTCGCAAATGGAAGATCGAGACACTCTGATACCAAATTATAACACCTTCATCCATCCCATGAAATATAACTGAGGGTCTTGGATGGGTCCCATACCATATTCCACATATAATCGGCGGGGTTACATGTTAATATCAAAAGACCAATCAAATTCTAACTCAGAGCATTCTAACAGAAGCTTCATGGTTACCCGAACTTAATTCATGTGAATTTCCACTATTATACATATCAGGAATGCTTTACAAAAATACACAAAAGTTACGGCCTTACAAATTTTTTTCCCAAAGAGAGTGGTTTACAAACATCGGTGTGCAGGCCGGCCACAAATGAAAAACACTAAAATCTCTTCGCTTGGCCTTTAAGGGCCAGCATAGCATCACAAGGATGCAACCTTTTATTTCCCACTCGGCTCTCCAGCTCCTGCACAGGGACAATCCACCACAAGGATGGCAAACAAGGCAATGGTCAGCTATAGATGACCAATTTATAACCACCCTACTCCATACCCAAGACATCGGTATTCCTTCCCTACATGCATAGCAACCATCCATTGATATATCATAATAAGTTATAACTTAAGCACCATTCAATATATCACAAACATCTGCATTAACTACAAAACGTTCTGGGGACTCAGGGCACAATATTACTGTACCGGAAACCAGGGTCCCACCACCATTCAGAGGTCTGAGACATAACAATAAACTATGAGCATTTCATGTCCGTCATATAGCCACTCTCCTCCCTCATGCCAACTTTCTATAATACCATGACTTTTGGGGGGTACAGTTCAGCCTTTTCTAGCTGCTCACTTCACCATGCCATTGCCGAAAGCCAGCTTCCATGGCTAAATGGACAGACGCGAGTCACATCACCTTTCCTGAGGAGTTAAACATAACCACGTTACATTTAAATAGATGACTACCACGGCCATCAGAGCTAAGCACTCAGGATACAGCTCATAAACTAGCCACATGATCTCCAAGAGACAGGCATGGTAATCAAAGTGCTATCTGGGAGCTATCGCCAACAATAGCCACTATCGCCTGAGGTTAACAACAGAAATTCTCTTTCTGTATACAGACTCAGCCATCACTGGAACATTTGTCTAGAAAAACATGTAGCATCCTGTAGTGCTAGAAAAACCGGGCTTTCACAAAATATAGCTCATCAAGAGCTATTTCCAGCGATACTCACTGTTACCTGGCGATATCAACAGTTATCCAAAAACCGTGATATATTCTGGGTATTTTCCTAGAGTGCATCCCCAGTACTTCCTACTACTAATTTCATAGGCATAACCCCTCAGACTCCATAAAATACCCATTTATACTCGGACTCTTCTCCGACACGCAAAGTAAAACATCACTAATCCGGACCAACCTTTCTCGATGGGCTTCACACAACATTCCTATCACGTACTGTGATTTACAGATTCTATTTGCAAAACTTCTCGGAAATATCACGTATCAACCCATCTGAATACCCTTCGCTTTTCCACCGTTTGGTGAGGGATTCCATGCATATGCAAAAAGCAGGACTTCACTTGTCCAAGAAGGAAGATCGTTACCCTCGTAGTTCGTTTCGTAGCCATGTGCAAGCTTCCTATTTTGCTGGAAAGGAGAGCCTCGCTTTACTCTTCGCGGATCTTGATTCAGTTCTTGATTCTAACCACGGGATCTCCTTCACTAATCTTGAAAAAGCTTCTTCCTTCAGACTTCTTCTTCCTTAGCTCTTTCTTCTAAGAACTTGATAAAAAGGAGGAGAGATAGTGAGAGAATAGAGATGACTTCTCTTTTCTCCACCACTCTGCTTAAGTGACCTCGAGTTTATCCCAGCCATAAGATCCTCTCTTCAATAGGATTGAATGGCTATGATTCCAGCCGACCAGTGAAATTTATTTCTATCGTCAGGCGATATCCGCTATTGCCTGGGCGATATCATCAGCTGCTGCTTTGACCCCAGTCAACCACCGCTCATCGGCCACTTTTCTGCCATCTGATACGTGTCAAGACGCCACGTGATGATATCAAAACACGATACCCACTATCTCCACTCCAATAGATTTCTCGACGATTCGTTGAAAGCATCGAGACAATCAAGTGCGTTGAAAGCATCAAGTTTGTTAAGAGCGTCTAGTGCTATCGCTAGCGATACCCACTGTCGTCCGGCGACAGCCACCTATAAGTTATGTTTTACAATTTTTTGAGTGTTACAGATATAATCTCCTACAACTAAGTAAACTGCACCAGATCGCCTACCTCAGACCTTATCCAAAGTCCTACACTCAAGCTAGGAGGATATCCTTACACTCAGATCCACCACCGGATTCTACATCAGAGAATTAATCTCTTATAGCCCAGGCACACAGGCCCTACCTAAGATCCACAGAAGGATCTTACAACTCAGCCATTATATATCAAGCTTACAACTCAGATCTGTTATGATCCTACTAAGTGTGAGTTTATTTTTGATGATATGCTCCAGAGGAAGTGTCCGCTGAGACTTGTCTCCGGACTGAGTGAACTCAGCCCTACTCCTTCTCGTCACCAATGAAGTAGATCTTCATGAAGGTTCTGCTTGTGTTGGGAAGAATCTTTGAAACATGAGCTTCTGAACTTGTTGATGAAGACTAAATGATGTTGCTGTTCTTTTTTTGTTCAATCAGCTAACCTTGTCTGAAGTTCTCAGACTTGTTATTAAACTCGAGTTGCAGAGCTCTTCTTCTTTGTTTTCTAGGAAGATGATGAAGCAGAGTTCTTTTCTCCAAAAGTTCAACCCATAAATAATTTCCTGAAATACTGCTTTTCATTTCCCGTAAATCCAACGGCTCTTTGCATAATAGGGTTGGCCGTAAATGGCAACTGCTCCATCACTTTTGCATGTAAAGCTGTACTAAGGGCAAATGACGCCTTTTGTATTCTAGCAAGCAAATCTCACGATATTTTAATTTCTCCTGACGTAAGCATTATTCAGCACTTCTTGACATAGTAAATTCCAGACAGACTGCTCAGGCATTAAGTGAAGCCTTGTCACTCAATGCAAAAGTACTTAGCAGAATTCTGCATCTCCAGGAATTGAGTGCAATGAGTGAGCCTTCCTCACTCAACGCATATAGACTTTTATAGTCTAACAGCTTAGGCGTCAAGTGAGCCTTCATCACTCAATGCATTGGGACTTAGTTGAATTTCTCTGTATGAAGGCGTTGAGTGCAGTTTCTTCACTTAATTCTTCTGGACTTAGATAGATTTTCTATCTGCTCCTTCTAAGGCTTTGACTGCTTGAGCTTCTATCAACACTTCTGCTCTTCTGCCATTGAGTGAAGTGAGTTCACTTAACGCTTTTACTCTTATGGCGTAGAGTGAACTGCCTTCACTCGAGGCTTCTAGACTTAGCAAGATTTATGGTCAGTAACATTGCAACTTTGACTGTATGTAGTTCTCTCAACGCTTTTGCTCTTCTAACATCGAGTGAACTACCTTCACTCGATGCTTCTGAACTTATATTTTTGGTCAACAACATTGCGGCTTTGACTGTATGTAGATCTCTCAATACTTTTGTTCTTCTTGCATTGAGTGAAATTCCTTCACACGACGCTTTTGGACTTAACTAGATTTCTTCTTTGCCAGTAACTTGTCTTGAGTCCAACTAGTATTGTGACCCTGACATCCTGTCTATTCATTGTATAGTAGACAACCTACATACACTAAACTTAGGGCATGCTTTAAATACATTTATGCACTTAACATTGATTTTGATGCCTCTTCAAATTCAGGGAACATTAAAGGGCAATATTCTCAACAATCTACCCTATTTGAAGAAGGAAGAACACACAGTAATACTAAGGTACAATAATACATAAAACATATCAATTGAGAAAATGTAAGCTTGTTCAACGTTCCCTAGTTTAATGCAGTTACTTGACATGTCAAATTATTTCTTTCCTCAAACAATATGTTAAAAGTTCCCCTCCACTTTCTAGCTCAACATGTCAAGTTAATGCAGTGACTTGACATGTTAGGTCATTGCTCTCATTGATCTCCTCCCCCTTTCTGGCTTCTTCAATAGGCATTCATCTATTGAGGTTGGAGAAAGGATCATGAGTGAACTTTTCTCTTGGCCCTTTTGACCATCATGCTTAGGAAGAGTTTATTCCTCAACCAACATGGTTTATGGAATGACCTCATCTAGAATGGGAACATGTGAATTCTCCCCCTCAACTATATCATTATTTTTGGAGGAATATCATTTATGTCCAACACTGTATCTTACTCAGCTGATTCAGCTGATCTCACTGAAGTTTAACCTAGCAAGTTAAAGTGATTAACTGTTATCTATCCATCTAACCTTGGTAAAGATATACTTTAACAATAATGCATATGGACTACATCATGAATTGAAAACAAGAATATAGACATGTAGATCTATAACTGAAACACTTAATGTACATGGGTCTTTAACATTAAGCTTCCTAACTCAATTTTGAAAGAATTGAACTTAGCCTCATCCAATGACTTAGTGAAGGTATCATCAACTTGAATCTGAGTGGGGACAAATTTAAGGCGGATGTCTTCACTTTCTACATATTCTTTCATAAAAATATATCTAATTTCTAAAAGCTTAGTCCTGCGATGTAAGATAGGATTCTCAGCAATAGAAATTGCACTACATGAGTCACACTATAAGGGTTAATGACTTACCTTGAGATTGTAGTTCGCTAGCTGATATTGTATACACGGAATTTGTACACAACATCTCCTTGTCTCTTGGTTCACAGACATCTTCATTTTTGTCCCTTGCAAATACTCTTTCTTCGGAGTCAACCATAGTATACTCCAATGAATGTGCATCAGCATATACATCAATAGTAATGAAAGTGAGGGTAAGATCTACCTTTACACTAGAGGGGGGGGGGTGAATAGAGTATATTAAAATAATTTCCAATTTAAAAATTATTTGCAGTGGAAGATTTGATTTAAGTATATGTGTAATGTGCTTACAGTAAATAAAACTAAGATAGCAAGAAAGCAAACATTACAGCACACATCAAAGCAAAAACACAACAATCTAGAAGGCACAAGGATCTATTGTGGTTCCCAAATCAACCTGGGTACATCCACTCTTCTACCACCCTAGTTAGGAATCCACTGCAGGAATAGTTGATCAGGTGTCCTGGGCACAAATGAGCTTTTGATAAGGTGCTCAAAAACAAAACCCAGATTTTTTGATAAGGTGTCTTGCCACCACTGAGTTTTGACAAGGTCTCAGAAACCAACCACAAAACTTTTGAAGGGAGTTTTGAGAAACCCTTTTACAGCAGAATAAAGAAAGAAAGAAAAGAGTTTGTTATTCTTCTCTGTCAACAGTCTAAGAGAAGACTAGTGATGATGTTGTCAAAGCTCCCCCTGAGATCGGCAATTGTTCAGGAAGGAGAGCTTTGCATAGGGTGATAGGTCTTCAGTAACTTTAGATCTCCAGCAAGAGATGATTTCAGCAGTTGCTTAAATATGATGTGTCTTGAGTCTTTGATGAAGAAGCCTTTGAACACTTGAATCAAGATGATCTTGAAGGAGTAGAATAGAAGAAATCCTTTCTGTTTGATGATCTCCTTCACAGTATTATTCCATATGTTCTGTATGAATTCTAACTCAGTAATCCTGTAGACTTGTGACTCTTGAGTCTATTCCTAGAATTATCTTAATTCTTGATTGATATCTCTTGTTCTTTCTTTCTCAATAATTTTCTGGAGATATACTGAAAATTTGTCTTTAAGATAGCCGTTAACCAGTCATAAATGACTGCCTTAAATGACATCTGTCTCTAGAGGAAAGTCCTAAGAGACATTCCTTTTTGTCTTCCTTGAAAATTGCTCCAGATTAGTTGAAACGACCACAAAATCCTTTGAAATAAATGCTGATAAAATTCCATAACTGTCTGAATTTGAATTCCTAAAATCATTGATCGCTTCAGAAAAGTCGTCGATCTAAGCTCGACTATCGTCGACCTGATCTCAGAGACTCGATCTAGACTTGAAATAGAAATCGTCGACCTGAGCTCAACTATCGTCCAATTTAGCTCAGAGACTTGGATTATAGCTAGAGACAGAAACGTCGATCTGAGCACGAAGATCTTCGAACCGAGTTCGACGACTCGTTGAACTGAGCTCAGAGATAGTCGAATCGAGTTCGACGTTTCGCCGACCTGAGCTCGACAAAAATTGTCCTAGTCTTCAACACCTTAATTCTGATCTTAGAAGGTCTTGGGGGCAGCTTCCAAACCTAAGTTCTAACCCTTAGACTCATTCTAATTTACCTTTAAGACTATACAATAAGGTCAAAACAATTTCCTAAGAACATAGTGATCCTTGCCCAAATTAGTAATAGGGTGTTTCAACAATCTCCCCCTATTTGGGTTAGGATTACTATTTACATGACAAATAGGAAATAACAAGTATACATGCATAATTAAAAGGCAGAAACAACAATGCAGAGAAAAGAATTTGCAGCATTGCAGAAGCACAGATAGAATCACAGCAGACAGACAGAATTAGATAAATATTGTCAGCTTACACATTTACTTCTTTTCATTTCCCTTCTTGAATAATATTTCTCTGTTAGGGTTGAGAGCTTCCTTCTTGGATCTCCTGTCATCATCAGCACCTAAGGAGGTTTGAGATTTGGGCCTGGGAACCACAGTCTCTGGGTGCAACTTTATATAGCTTTCTGGATCAAAGAATTTTCTGGATGAGTATCTTTCTAGTTCCTTCTTTCTTTGCTCAGATAAGGTTGTGATGTTTGAAGCGTCTTTTCCTTGATCTCTCGCCTTCTTTATCTGATCCAAAGCAGCTAGCTCTATCATTCTGGCAGTCCAAGATAGTGGATTATTTTCTGGATCTTAAAAAGGGACAGGAGGTTAATATCTATTCATTGTATCATCAGAAGGAGGAGTTCTTGAAGCAACAGTATCTTTCAGCTTATAAGGGAAAGGACCAGAAGTTGAGTCAATGGGTCCTTGTCCTTCCCTTTGATATGGATGTTGTCTAGATTTATCTCTAGAGAATACTTTATAATCTCTTTGGCTTCCCTTGTACTGACCTCTTCTTGAATGATAACCTCTATGTTTATATACTCTTGATTGAGATCTGTCTTGAGATTGAGAGAAGCTTTGATTTGCAGCAGATGAGATCTGAGAAGCAGAACCTCCACCAGTTCCTGTATTTGGAGGAGGAGGAGGAGGATTAAAATGAGAAGATACTTTGTCATACTTATCATACTTCCTCTTTTTCTTCTTGGCTTTGAGCTGGTTCTTTAAATATTGCATCCAGGGTTCAGAGATGGGGTAATCATGCAGAATATAGTATGGAATATCATTGACATCTTTCACTTTCTCTGGAGTTACCCTCTTCAATGCTTTACTTCAAGCTTTCCTCTTCCTTGCAATGGTTGCAGAGGAGTCATCAAAATCAGTTTGGAATTTGTCACTGTCTGAACTATGAGGATTTTCATAGAGTTCATCAATCCTTTTAATATATTTCTTTTGTTGTTTTGATTGATCAGTAGAAATAACAGCAACAGCAGTAGCACTGATAGAAGCAGCACTAACAGATACAATAACACCAGCAGGCTCAACAACAGCAGAAACAATTGGGGTAATAGGAGCAACAGAAATAGAAACTTCAGCAATAGATTCTGGAACAACATCATCAGTAGCAGCAGGTTCTGAAACAATATCATCAGTATCCACAGTATCAACAGAATGAATACTTTCCACAGCCTTGAATGACTTGATATATGAAGAAATCAGGCTGGGCTCACAACTGGCAATAGGCACAATGGCCTTAGTAAGGTCTTCAGCTTCATAAGCTAGAAGAAATCTGCTATGAAGGGCATCAAAATCTGACAGCAGTGACTAAAAGTCAACTTTTCAGAAGGAAAGCACTAGAGCTGAAGCTGTAATTGGAATCTCTGGCAGGAAATCTTCTAAGGCAGGCACCATCTCTTCATCATGAGGCATCTCCCCCTGCCTAAATTCAGTATACACTAGATCAAGGCACCCCACAGAAGGGATTTCCTGAGGAGGAGAAAGGGAAGAGAGCCTGGCAGATAACTCCTGGATGGATTTAAGGAGTGGATCCATGGAGGTCTCCAGCAGGAGTGTTAGCTTGGGAGCCAACATCCCATAAAGCTTATCTGCTAGGACAGGAAGGTCTACTTGCTCAAGTGAAACTTGAGTAGAGGTAGAGGATAGTGTGACAGAGATTGGTGTAGAAGGAGCTGCAGAAATAGGAAGAGAAGTTGTGGATGATAGGATGGATGGTTGAGAAATGGGAATGGTGGAGATGGAAGTTATTGGAGTGGAAATGGATGGGGTGAAGGATGGTTGTGCAAGAATGTCTTGGAGTAGTTGTGTGTAGGAGGTAGAGGAAGATGGGATATCAAGAGGTGAGGAATGGGAATCATCCATGTAGGAATCATCCAGAAGACTGAAAGAGGGAATGGATGAGTAATTATGAAGGGGTGGATAATAATGTAGGGGATGGAAAAGGTCTACAGAAGTTGCTGGAAGAGGTGAAGGAGTTGAGAGTGGAGATGAAATGGTGATGGGGGATGAAATTGAAGTAGTGATGGTGGATGAAGGAGTGGTTGAAGAAATAATGGGTGGAGATGAGGAGGAGGCAGGCAGTTCTTCCAATGGGGCAGTTGCCTGGGGGGAAGTGACTTGAACAGTCCTGGTGCCTGAAGTTGAGATAGCTGCAGGAGCTCTGCTTGATTTGACAATCTTCCTGTCCCATTTTCCAAATAGGGCACAAGACAACCTCTTAGAGGCATTAATGTACATCCCACTAGACACAAGCAACTGAGGGCATCTGTTATGCAAAAACAGCCCTAGTATCCTCCCAAAATTAACAAAATTCTAATTTACCTTTTTCTTGATTAAATCAAAGAAAATCTTCCCCCAATGGAGATGCATCTTATCCACTAAAGCAGCCATCAAACAAAATTGATACCTTGAAATGGTATCATGAGCAGAATGCTTGGCTAATAGCACCTTTCCCACAATATCAGCTAAAAATCTATATTCAACTGACAGATTCTTCTTAAGCAGCTTGTTAGGGTTTGCTGTAGAGTGACCCATTCTATCAAGCATACTTGCAAACTCTTCTCGAGATAACTCAACTGAATCATGCCAAGTGCTTAATTGAAAAACTTCTGAAAGGAGGGCAGAAGTTAGGGATACCTTAGTACCGTCTATGGTACCAACCACTGTATTTTGATCCAGGTTATGAGCCATATACACCCACTCCTTGATTTCATCGGCAGCAAGTTTCATCCTTGTGGACATGATATACACCAACTATTGTTCCTTGAATAATTCTAGAATGTCTTTGAATATTTGGTCACTACCTTCAAAGAAATCCATATCGATGTCGAATCCAGTGTCAAATTTCATCGCGGCTAGAACTGCAACAGAAACGCCCATTGTATACCTGCAAAAACGAACAAATGAGACCAAGTTCAGAGATGTTTGGAGGGAAAGAAAAGTTTTTCAGAGAGTATGAATGCGCAAAGGAGAACGACGGCCAAAAAATGAGTTTTATATTAGGGTTCAACGCCGAAAAGGAAAGATCGTTGAACTCCGTTCGACGATCTGGGCTTCTAAAGGAATCTAAAGAGTCTTCAACATCATCGGTCTCCGTTCGATGATATTGGAGAGCGTCGATATCCACTCGACGATATCTGACTAGAAGAAGATCTCTGGTCAATTTTAGGGTTTTAAAATCATGGATCTCATTTTAAGCTTCCTCCATCTAACATTCCTAGCTGATTCATGAAGAAGGTGTGTTTCTTTTCATCCAATGGTTTGGTGAAAATGTGTAACGGTCCAGGCCCGCCAACCTTAAGGGACCCAGCTAGCACCGCCAGCCTACCAGAAGTCTAGACCTGGGCCCACTACTGGTAGTCAGCCTATCACATCAAGCCTGCAGGCCATGCACCCCAAC
This sequence comes from Platanthera zijinensis, assembly GCA_039513925.1. NCBI lineage: Eukaryota > Viridiplantae > Streptophyta > Magnoliopsida > Asparagales > Orchidaceae > Platanthera > Platanthera zijinensis. The sequence continues at coordinate 82,039,098 of CM077082.1, forward strand.
CCCTCTCCGCGCCTGTTTTCAGCAGCGGTAGGTTGTTGCCACTGGGGATCGAACCCAAGACCTTAATAAGAGACTCTTTACCACAACTCGCATCACCAACTGAGCTTATTGGGATTTGTAACATCCCATTTCCAGCTAGACCCCCGGGAGTGGTTTTGCCATGACTAGGTCATGACAAAACCCTAGAAAACCCAAAAGACAAAGAGAGCTTAGGTAAGAAGGTGAAAATCACCTTGGTCTGCAAATAGAAGGCCAGAAACTTGCTTAAAATAAGATTGGGACTCGGGCGTTGAGTGTGTCGAGTGAACTCAACACCAGAAGCAGTATGGCGTTGAGTGCACTGACTGCACTCAACGCCATCTTACAGATGGTTTGGCGTTGAGTGCGTCGGGTGCACTCAACGCCATAAGTTTAAATGCGTTGAGTGTAGTGGCTGCACTCAATGCCAACTGGTGTTGACTGGATGGCATTGAGTGAGCTGGGCTCACTCAACGCGATAGTCTGGGTGGCATTGAGTGAGCATAGCTCACTCAAAAAAAAAATCTGGATGGCGTTGAGTGAGCTGAGCTCACTCAATGCCATAGTCTTGGTAGCGTTGAGTGAGCACAGCTCACTCAATACTAAAATCATGATGGCGTTGAGTGAGCTGATCTCACTCAACACCATAGTCTAGGTGACGTTGAGTGAGCACAGCTCACTCAACACAAAAATCTGGATGGCGTTGAGTGAACTGAGCTCACTCAACACCACAGTCTGGGTGGCATTGAGTGAGCACAGCTCACTCAACACTAAAATCTGGATGGCGTTGAGTGAGCTGAGCTCACTCAATGCCATAGTCTGGGTGGCATTGAGTGAGCACAGCTCACTCAACACCCAAATCTGGATGGCGTTGAGTGAGCTCAACGCCATAGTCTTGGTGGCATTGAGTGAGCTAAGCTCACTCAATGCCATAGTCTGGGCGGCATTGTGTGAGTAGAGCTCACTCAACACCATAATCTGATGGCGTTGAGTGAGCTGAGCTCACTCAATGCCATGGTCTGGATGGCGCTGAGTGAGCTAAGCTCACTCAATGCCATAGTCTGGAAGGGTCATTCTCTGGATGGCATTGAGTGAGCAGAGCTCACTCAACGCCATATCCATGATGGCGTTGAGTGAGCAGAGCTCACTCAACGCCGCAGCAGTGATGGCATTGAGTGAGCAAAGCTCACTCAATGCCGTAGCCTAGATGGCGTTGAGTGAGCTGAGCTCACTCAATGCCATTTTACTTAGAAACTTTTAAAGCTTGGCTGATGGTTCAGTTGAACCAGGCTAGTCCAGGAGTTGGTCTAGAATGCGTTACTGGGCCGTTTTCTCTTATTAAGACTTAGTTAAAGTCTTATTTTATGAGTCTGACCGGTCAATGCCACGTGGCAGCCGACTCCTCTCCTTCCAGCCATGGCCGAGTGACAGTTTGCATGACCATTAATGGCTTTTATGGCTCGGATCCATCCTCTCTCCCTTGAAACGGCTGGATTCAACTCCTCTCAGGGAGAGGAGGAGTTTCCAGCCTTCTCTTAGCTTCTTTGGAGCCGTTTCAGCTCCCCTCCACCATGGCCGAGCATGCATGTAAGGAGGCATTAATGGCTGGACAGTTTAAACCACCACCTGCAGCCTTGTTTCTCCTTTAAAAGACTCCTGAGACTTTGAGAGGAAGTTTTCACCCTTGCCCGATAAAGCTAGAGCTCATTACCTTGCTGTTTAAGAATTCCAGCGACGCCACCACCGCACAAATGGCATCACGAAGATCGACTCGACTCCAAACCGCAAATAAGGTCCTCCTATACTCTTTCTTCTATGGATAGATCTTAGGAATTATTAGGAGAGAAATCGGGCTAAAAAGAGCTGGATCGGGTGAGCGTTTCCATGGTTTTTCCGAAATTTATGGTGGTCGGGTTTGCCGGAAACCGCCTCTCCGGCAGTCGTTCCGCCCCCTAACGATAGCCCTCACCTCAACGGAGGTGGTGGTGGTGGTGGTCGGCCAGGGAGATGGCTAGGTTGATGGGAAATCCAGTTGCAAGCTACAGGTTTTAAGCATTTTTAGGTTGCTGGTTCGGGCTTTTTTAGAAGATGAACATTAACTTTAATACTAAATTATTATATTTATATATAATATATAGTGATTTATCAAGCTCTTTTTGATGTTATATAATGAGGCACTTAAAAGCCGTTTTAGGAAAAATGGCCAGTCATATAAGTTGTAGCCCTTCGAGTGTATATTATTTTTAAAAAAATTTCAACTCGATTGGGTTAGTGGTTTGACCACAGCACCCATTTTGGTAGGACCTATTCCTAGCGCTATCCTGAGGTTCAAATGGATGCCCATCTTTCATCCCTTGTCCAAATCAGCTGAAAATTGGTCAGGAGGTCTAACATAGCAATATCTAGGGCCTGTCCAAAAATGGGAATTTTTGGAGAATATTTTTACTTAGTTTTTGGAAAAATTTAATAAACCATGTATAAATTATTTAAGTGTTTTGAACACCTCAAAATCCCCCTAAATTTGTGTGGGGAGTCTTAGAGGGCATGATAAGGCTCTGGAAAAATTTCATCTCATTTGGAGATGTTTTGTATAGGTTTTTATCCAACCCTAGGTTGATCCTTATAGGATTATTTAGGATCAAACACCCCCTTGGGGTTTTGAGTGGTCAAATCACCTCAACAGAAGCTGAAATTTTGTACACTGACTTGGCATGGCTAATGTAGCCCTCTTAACGGAATTGTGTGATTTAGGGTTGATTTACCCTAGGGTTCAAACTCAAACCCTAGGGAAGGGCTTTTGAGTGTTGTGAAGGGCATAGGAGCAAATGCCCTTGTGTGACCTTATAACCCAGTAGAGTTGAAGGTAATGAATCATGAAGTCCTCTGGTAGAAATCTTAGAGGATTTGGAGGTAGGTAGACACCTCAAAACCCTAACCCTTATTTTAGTTTAGAAGCTCAATTATGAAAGCACAGCCACTAAACCTTAGTTAAAAGTTTTGAAAATTGGATGGAGTAAGTTTTAGTCTAGTAAAAACCCTTAGTAATTTTATTAGGATTTTATGGATTATATTTCAAGTACTTTATTTGTTAGGTATCAATTTGCTCAAACTGGTCTTTCAATTATTTTGATTACTCTGTTTATTTTAATCTGATGGAACATGGGCAGCAGATGCTTTAGGTTTAAATAAACATCCCTGAATTTTATTACAAATTTTAGTTGATTATATCTAGTACTTCCTTCACAAGTTCCAAAAAGGGCAATTATGTTCAATAAATAATTTAGAGCAAACTGTAAAATTATGAAACCTGGCCAATGTTGTTTTCAGATCAATATCTAGTTGTATAATTTTATTCATGATTTTTAGAAGAGTATTTATAATACTTGCTTCACAAATATAACATGTTGAGGTTTTGGTAATTATTTATTCTAGGGCTCAATCCCCATTGAAGAATTATGAAATTTGGCCATTAATGTTTTTAGGACAGTATCTGCTCTAGAAGATTAATTAATAATTTTTGGATGATTATTTACTACACTTACTTCATTAATGAAAGGAGATAGGATTTATTACCAAAATTAAATAAGAGCCCTTAAATTCCTGGAAAAATTGTTATATCTTGGCTCTACTGTTAAATTGTGGTTTAGGATTTATCATGATTTTATGAAGCTTTATACATACCTTAAAAGTGCACTTAATGTTCAATTGGTAGCCCTTAAAAGCTTTAAAGGAAATTAATTAAATGCTAGATAAATTAGAAAAATTACAATTTTCTTGATTTTGTGTTTTTTGTGTCATGATAAGTCTCCAGTAAATATTTTAGGGCATTTTGATGATTATCTAGATTATCTCCTATTCGGTTCGACATATAGCTTAGGTTGGTCTGCATATAGCAAAACGTTATATTGTAATAGGACATGATCTGGGATAGTTTCTGGAGTTAGACATTTAAACTGGGTGGACTGATGTGGATGATTTCACTATAGAGGGATTGGAAGAGTGGTGAGAAGTGGTTTGGCTAGAGTCTAGAGGTGTTCGGGTTCGACGAAAGATCGTCTTTCCCGAGGAGAGGATGAGTCAAAATCACCCTAAGATTAGCCCACTGTAATATGAGAAGGGAATGGGTTAAGGGAATAAACCAATAACAATAAGTGCCTTGCGAAAGGGAATGATGGGCTTCAGCTACCATCATAGTTCCTAGTGCCCTTTGAGAGCCCTTCACAGGGAATACCGGGGGAAGTCCAGGGCTAACGTAAACTATATTAACAAACTGATAAGAGTAACATAGTAATTAGGGTTGCACGTTTCACAAACACTATTAGCACAGGATGATAGTTGGGAGCTTCGTCTCGATTACTTAAGAGACGGATGGAATGGTCCGGGGAGCTTCGGCTCGATTGGTTAAGAGACAGACGGAATTGTCCGGGGAGCTTCAGCTCGATTGGTTAAGAGACGGACGTTTTGGTCCGGGGGGCTTCGGCTCGGTTTTTGTTTGATTACGATTAAATTTGCATGTGCATAAAAGGAAAGAAAATTAAGGTGGTGGGTCTTCAGTACTTGGTTGTCGTAGCACCGATGCCAGTACGATGACTCGGCAAGTGTGGTTTTTACAATTCGCCAAAGCTAAGTCTGGCGGTCCAATCGGAAAGAGTATGCAGGAGTCCGCTTTGTTCACCAAGCGTTGAGGCATACGATGGGTCAGACCGGTAGTGCTATACTGGTTTTGAGGTGGGCGAGGCCCAACCCACTGCTTCCGTCTGCCACTACGGAGGTATCCGGGGAGGTAACAGCTCTAAATGGGGGAACTAAAGGTCTGTGTGCCCAAAGTCGGGTGTGTGAGTTGCACTTGTATGTTACATCATACCCACTTGCATGTCATAGCATAATCTATTCATTTAATTCTGACACCTAAAGTATAAGTGGAATGGGACGCTTATACATTAGGACTTGCAAAACGACCACTTGGTCTATAAGCTTGTGTGGGCAAGTTTATAGATTAAGGTTAAATTCAATATATATATGCTGTTGTTTGATAACTGATACCCCATCGTATAAGTGGTATGGGACACTTTATACGATGGGAGCCTTGCAGAAGATCCCTTGGCTTATGTACTTCCGCACATAAGTTAAGCTTACGTTTCCTACTATCTATTATTGCCATTATTTATTATAGAATTGCTAGGTTAGTTCCGCTGCCACCTATTCCTTTGATTTAATCTCCACTTTCATGTCCTTCCCTTTCTTCCTCTCTGCTCGTTACCTAGGAGCCATGGGGGAAGGGGTAGGGGATGATAAGGCTTAGTCTTTATGACTAACAGTTTTCGGACCACATCATTTAGGGGATCGTGGAGGCCAGCATGGAGTAGAAGCCCCGGAGGTCAGATCGCTTGGAGATAGGGTAGTCTAGCTTAGGAGTTCATACAGCCGGGAGCGTGAGTCTTTACCTTGAGTAGATATTCTGGTTTTTGCTTCTGCATGAGTGATTTGTAGTGAAGACATTATGTACCGGGCATAAGCCCGTATTTATAGTACTCTGATATATATTATTATGTTGACACTCCCTTCGTGGAGATTTTATTTCTATATATGTGATTTTCTTGTGGACTTGCTCTTACTTCATTTATTGTGCTACATTTATGTGATCGAATTGTCCGGCAGAATCGCGCTTTGTGGTGATGACCCTTCAGAGCATGAAGGTGTCACCGCAAAGTGGCGGTTCTGGGCCTAAGACCCCGGTGTTTTAAAAGAAAAAAGGGCGTCTTACAAGTGGTATCAGAGGAAACCTCGATCTGAAAAAGGTAGCAGTCCACTAACCCTGGGTAACCCCCGCTCGAGTTTAGTTTGGGGATAAACTAAGCAGTTGAAGTAGTGGTGTGCCCATAAGGGAAATCACATGTGAAAGTCCACTTCATAATTAATTGGAATTCCTCTTTGTAGCCTGCGGCAAACCCTGCCCCCAGCAGGGAACACCTCTGGATGCAAAAATATCATCTTAATTCTCTAGTCAATGCGTTAGACTCAACCCATTAGAACTCATAACTAACCACGACAACTTATAGTATGCCCTAGTCAAAAATAGACCTTGTGTATGAACTTGGTTAAGTTAAGGAGATACCCAAAGAAAATAATGGAGGAGTTTAGCACGAGAATTACTACCTAAGACATAAACTCAAGTGTCCCTACTATCCCAATCAAGGATTACTCAAAGCAGTAGACTTCTTCAAGGAGAATCTAGACCAATAATACATTAGCAGGATGGTAGAAGACAAGTGGTCTTAAACCTCATACCGGTAATAAGATTACTTGGGGACAACCCCAAGACAAACACCGATGGTCGGATAGGAATTCAAGTTCGGAAGATACCCATTTGGGATTGGGAACATTTTTACCCGGATAAGGTTGTCGTAAATGTGACTCAGAGAGTTTAAAGTATGGAGTATATGAACGAGTTTCAGGGTGGAACCCCAAGTCGAAGATTGATGCCCTAGGGATTGTGCACCAAGCTAGGACAGATGTAACAGGGTAATATCAAAGATACTTAGCCCAAGATAGGAGGGGCTTATCTTTTGTTTATTGGGGGCTAAACTTTTGTTTATTGGGCAAATTAGTATTGGCTTGGGTTCCCTTGGACCTAGTTAAGGGAAAGTGACGTAACAAACATAGTGAGATTGAAGTCGATATAATTCGACCTTATTCGGGCGAAGATAAGATTTTGTAAAAACAGGTTTGGAATGATGACCTGTAGCATTACCAAGACAATGACATGGTAATAAGACAGAGTAATTACGAGAATTTACTATTATCACGTGAAATTAGATGACGGGTAACAAGCTTCAGGATATCGAAGAAGGTAAAAATTTAATTGCTATGTTATATCATTAGAAGGATGGTGTATCTCAGAACATGTACCCATGGAGTGGAAGTTCAAGACATCGCGATGGACTTTATTCATGGACTTCCCCGATCACGGACGGGAAACAACTCGATTTGGTTCATCGTCGATCGGTTGACGAAGGTGGCCAGATTCATTCCGATCAGAAAAGATGACTCAATTGGGGTACTAGTTCGGAGATTCATAGAGTAGTTCATTCGTTATCACGGGGTGCCCAGAACGATCGTGTCGGATCGGGATGGTAAGTTCACTTCCAGGGAGTGGAGATCCGTGCAGGCTTACTTAGGCATGCGATTGACCTTCAGCACCGCATTCCATCCCCAGACGGATGGGCAGACCGAACGCACCAATCGGACGCTGGAAGATCATTTGAGCCTATGCATTTTGGACCGCGGGGAACCTTGGGAGAAGCTCTTACCACTGGTCGAGTTCTCCTATATCAACAACAACCAGTCCAGCATAAAGATGGCTCCTTAGGAAGCCTTGTACGAAAGGAGATATAGGACTCCGCTTTCAAGGATTCATGATGAGGATCTGAAGGTGTTAGGATTAGATTTTATCGAAGACACCGAGGCTCAGGTGAGACAGATCAGAGACAGGATGTTAGGGGCACAGAGCAGACAGGCTAAGTACTATGACGCCCGCCATCGTCAGGTGGAATTTCAGGTGGGGGACCGAGTGTTTTTGAAGATCCGGCCCATGCATGGAGTTTCACAGGTGCGTGGTCGGAAGAAGAAGCTCAGCCCTAGGTATATTGGCCCTTACAAGATCCTGGAGTGGATCGGGCCCCTAGCTTACAGGCTGGAGTTGCCCCTAGAACTGGCAGGTTTACACGACGTGTTGCATATTTCCTCACTTAGGATGGCTCTACTGCGCCCGGAGCAGCAGATTTTGACCACAGATAGACCGGTAGCTTCCGACCGGTCAGTTCACTTGGAGCCGATTCGGATCGATGACAGAGGAGTACGGACCTTGCGTCACAAGAAAGTTCCGTTAGTCAAAGTTCTGTGGAGGAACCACGGTCAGGAGGAGCATACCTGGGAACTGCAGGACCTGATGTGACAAAGGTATCCAGAGCTGTTCAGCCAGGTATACCTCATAACCTCTCAGGACGTTCAATTTACTTTCCTATTTTAAACTAGTAGGACTTAAATTTCAAGAATAGAGGCTAATCTTTTGTTTATTGGGGTATAGACTTTGTCAATTAGCCGAATTGGTCTTAGACTTTACTATCGCCTTCAAACCTTGTTGGGTTTTCTATGGAGGTTGGCACAATACTTGTGCATGCAGCGGAAGGAATAAAACAAGAACAACCCAAAGAGAAATGGATCGGGCCATGAATGTTGAATCAAGAAGTTATCAAATAACAAGGCAAAAATTACCTTAGCGGCGTTGAGTCACAACTCAACGGAGATGCTCCAAGCTTTGTGTCCTTGTCAGTGACGAGTTCTATGTGGAATAACGTCCACGTCTCTGCAGAAATCCACACGAGCGGGAGAACCCCGAGCTTCGTCGCACGAAGGGTCGGGAAGAAGATCAGCCGCACCTTTGCACTTCCAACGGACTGCTAGGTCCGCGCCAGGGAAAGCAAGACAAGCGACGGTCGCTGGAGATAAGGTCGTCGGCAGAGCGAACAGGCGGCGGCGGAATGTTTCCGTCCGGCGGAATCGGGATTCGGCGAATCGGGAGATCGGCGGAACTCTTTCCGTCGGCTTCCGTTCGGCTACAGAAATACCGATGTTGGTCGATGATTTCCCCAAAACCCTAAGTGTCCTATTTATACCAAAGGCATAAACAGTTCATAAGAATCGCTATCCGCAGACCACCCAAGTTAGGGATTCTGGACAGTTCGGCGAGAATCACCTCCAGATTCGGCGAGAATCAGTCGGCGAGAATCACCTCCAGATTCAGCGAGAATCAGTCGGCGAGAATCACCTCCAGATTCGGCGAGAATCAGTCGGCGACAATCAATCAGCGAGAATCAGACGCAGAATCGGCGAGAATCAAACAGTTCGATTCTCGTTGATTATGCCTTAGTCGACGAGACATACACGACGACTCCCGTCGATTCTCGTCAATTTTTCCATAGTCGACGAGTCATACTCGACGAATCCCGTCGATTCTCGTCGATTTTGCCTTGGCAACATTTGCCTGACTCCCCATACTGTAGAGTGATTGTTAACCCTTACCAACACAGTTAATCTTCCAATTTCTCAACAAGCTCTTATGTGCGACCCTGTAGTCTCATATTGCGTTGGTAGTGAGATTACATGTTTGATCACTTCTAGATAACCATGGTAACTCCAACAGTCTCCCACTTGATCTTGAAAGTATCAAACCAAAAACCTCACAAACAATGAGCGGCATCTAGCAATGCATTGTTGCGCGCTAGGGTTCGAAGAAAATAAACGCAACCGAACTAGCAACCCGATGAGGCAAGTATACCTATCAAATTGTAGCTAGGGGACACAAGTGTCGTATTGAAATCCGGGAACTGTTGGCTATGCTTACTCGTACAAACGCTATTATCTTATCGACGGAAAAATTAGTGTTTAAAGAATCTAATTGAGATTAAGGAAATAAAACTAATGCTAGAAAGAGAGCTAATGCAATTAAGTAAAGTGCTATTAAGTAAAATGATTACGACAGAAGGTTGAAACTATGAAATGGAAATTCACTCGATCAAGAATCACCTCGGCTAAAGACGATTAAGAAAATGCGATAAAAATCTAAACTTAATAGGATAAAGGTCCTTGACCGTGGAGGTTCCTAAAGCTTGAACACGCTTCTCTCGAAGTTGTGCCCAACTGAGTTTAGGAAGGTTAGACCGACTCTCATCTAAATCGGAGGCCTAAAACTCGCTTTACGCGGTGAACCCCACTATTGGATTTTACTCCAATCTGGGAGATTTGGACGTCTGCCTCTCTCGAGGGGTGCGTACAACTCCCTTTACTCTTGAATGCTCACTTCATTCTATCGGCCTCTCGGCTAGCCCAGAATGAAAGCAAAGGTGGAGGGTATATATCGATAATATACCTCCAACCCATGATTAATCAAGAGTAATTCAAGGCCCTAACCTAAAAAGAAAAGATTCATTAAAGCATCATAACTTAATCGCTCTAACCTCAGATCATCAAGATCGAGTACAAGGAGGATTAGTTAATCATAATGGAGTGGAGGAGGGGGAATGAGTAGTAGAGCATAAAAACACAAATAAACAAGTAGAGAAAAAAAACACTATTATATTAATGAAAATGAGAGTTACACTAATTGAAATTGAAATTACAAGTGCATGAAATTTAGAACCTATTCTAGCCCTACATTAAGCAACTAAAACAAGACTAAAGATTACAAGGAAAGCTAAGGCAACTAAATATTAAACCATGGTTAAGCAAAAATTGCAAAGGAAGAGAGAGAGAGAGAAAAGCATAAAAAGATCAAGAACAAAAGGGGCAGCACCTCCCCCTCTCAACCAAAGCTTGCTGAAATGGAAGGGGGGGTCTCAATTTATAGAAAACAATCTCGGGTGGGTCACGCCCTCCGACACGCCCTAGGGGGGCGTGTCATGGGGCATGACAGTACTATGTTGACCTCGGGCTCTGGACTCTGGCGGGAAGGATCATTGCCTCTGTACGTCGGTGGTCACGCCCTAGGTAACGCCTGTGTAGGGGGGGGGGGCGTGACACTCATGTCATGTCGAAATCATTGGTCGGAATTCCGTCACTCGTCGGAAAAGTTGATGTCACGCCCCAGGTCACGCCCGTGATGGGGGGCGTAACAGTACTGTTGCGTGCTGTGGCGGAACGGCATTTAATGCGGCGGCAGGCTTTGCAGTAGAGGGCCACACGCCCATGGTCACGCCTTGTGACACGCCCAGGGAGGGCGTGTCAAGGGGGCGTGACAGCGGTTTTGTTAGTTTTTCTGTCCCTTCCAGCAGGAGTCCTCGGGATATGGTGACACGCCCTAGGTCACGCCCAGGGAGGGCGTGATAGGTGGGCGTGTCAGGTCCTTTTTGGCCAATTTTCTGGAAACCTGCAAAAAGACAAGAAAAAGTTAGTGGCAATAATATTTACATAAAAATTATAAAAAATAAACTAATAGTAGACATGATTTGTATAATATAAAATAGAAAATACGATAATAGTTTAGGCTACAAAACGTATTATCAAATTCCCCCAAGCTTAAGCTTTGCTTGTCCCCAAGCAAAAATATAAAAACTAGATATTTATAAAAAGGACTAATCAAAAAGTTTTAATTATGCCTACACAAGTACTATGCGAAATTCTAAGTAGGGAAAAGGTGAAATGTAAGTCTAAAACAATTATTTAGGTATATTAAAACTTTTATAAACTTTACTCAATAAAAACAAATCATCCAAAATTTTAACGAGATTTTTTAAATAGACTTAAGCAAAGCAACGAAAATGAAAAATACGCATTGAGTTGTTACTAGATCCAAGCAACGCATTATAATTATATCAATTTAATTAACAAAAATCAAGGTTTAAATCCAAAACTAAAACTGATTTACTTTTTTTTCTTTTCTTAGTTGTTAAATAAAAATCAAAAAGCATGAATCAAAAGGACTTAAATAGGACAGAAACGTTTGGTTTAGGAATATGATTAGGAGTGGAATTCAAAGATAAACGTGAATGTTTAAAATCACACTAAACCAAAGCAAAGTGTTTCAAAAACTTTCAGAAAAATATATATACACATTTGTTTTTCTTTTTCTTCTTTTTCCATTTTTTTCTTTTTTCAAAACAAAGGCCATAAATATTTTTATTTTCCTTTTGAATTGGCCAAACAGAAATAGACATCACTTTTGAGCATACTTTTTTTTTAAAAAAAACTTTTCTCCCACAAAAAATCACAAAATATTCTCTCAAAATCGTCAAAATAATTTATGAAACTCAAAAAAGGCTAGTGTGATTCGATAGGTTGGAAATTTTGGCTTTGGTGAAACTGAAATGAAGGGAGGAGCTATCAAATGAAATCGGAAAAAGGCTCAAAAACGGCTAACTAGTGGTAAAAGTTTTTAGGTTGGCAGGAAATCTCAAACGAAAACAAAAACGGCCTAAATCATTTTCACGCTTTTGAATTTATTTAAAACAAAGGTTTGAAAAATTTCAAAAAGCGAGTCCTAGATCATAAAAAAAGATTGATGAAATTAACTTGAAAATAGAAATAATAGGTGAATTGGATCGTTCACATCTACTATGCTATTCAAAAGTTGACTTTACAAAAATTATTCAAAAACGAAAAAGAAAAATAGTGGATGATGATTTTTTGAGAAAGTAAAGGAAATAAAAAACAAAAAACCATAATAGAAATGTGAGTTTTAGAAAAATATTTCACCTCAACATGCTACCGTGAATTAGAAACACAGCATGACCAACATTTTACTCGTGAAACATAATTAAAAAAGACGATTAGAAATATTATAATTAACTAAGTTGTTTATAGAAAATTTTGAGTCAAACAAAAACAAAAACTAGGGGAACTATTGAAATACCAAAATGTCTAAACTATTCAAAAACACATATATATATTTTTTTATTTTGTGAAGTATTCTCTTTTTTTTTAATTTTGGAAATTTTTTCTCTATTTTTTTGGAATTTTAAGATATTCATTTTTTTTTGGAAATATTTAAAATATATACAAAGAGAAAAATTTGTACACTAAGCAAAAATGAAGGAGGAAGTCCTCCCCCATGCTAAAAATAGACATTGTCCTCAATGGCTAAAGAAGGGGATTGGAGAAGGAGAAAAAAATAAAGTACAGAATTGAAAGACAGAATTGAAAGACAGGTACTTCCCCGGATTTATTTGCTGCGAAAACTGAGTGATGCCGCTCCCCCGAATGTCTTCTTTGGACTTCGTGATGGATTCAGCAACGTTGGAGCAGGCGATCGCAGAAGCTTCAGCTTGTCGGAGCCGTCCGAGGCAAAAATTATAAAATAAAGAAAACAGAAAAAGATAACTTGGGTTGCCTCCCAAGAGTGCCCTTTGGTTAAAGCGTCGTTGAGCTCGACGCATCAAAAAATAATATTGTCCAAAAATATTGTTGTCCAAAAATAAAATTGTTTTTAGCAAAAATTAAAAGTTTAAGATTAAAGTTCGTGAAGCAGAAACTTAATAATGTTTGGACTAACATCATCATCACCAGAGAAATACAGTTTAAGACGCTGACCATTCACTTTGAAATTACCCTTAACAGGGTGAGAAATTAAAACAGTTCCATAAGGAAATACTTCTAAAACAGAAAACGGGCCAGACCAGCGATATTTTAATTTGCCCAGAAATAAACGTAAACGAGAATTATATAAAAGGACTTGGTCGCCTGAGTTAAAGTTTTTATGGTGCCTTAAGTGTTTATCGTATAAACGCTTCGTCCGCTCTTTATAAAGTTTATTATTTTCATAAGCATAAGAGCGCCACTCATCGAGTTCATTTAGTTGAAATTTTCGAAGGTCACCGACTGAGTGGGGATCGAAGTTTAAAAATTTTAAGGCCCAAAAGGTGCGGTGTTCTAACTCTACGGGCAGATGACACGATTTTCCATAGACCAACCGATACGGCGTACATCCGAGGGCGGTTTTGTACGCTGTTCGGTAGGCCCATAGAGCATCGTCAAGTTTGGCTGACCAGTCTTTCCTAAAAGTTGAAACAGTCTTTTATAATATTCTTTTTATTTCTCTATTAACTACTTCGACTTGTCCGTTAGTTTGGGGGTGGTAGGTAGTGGAAAGCTTATGTGTAACGCCGTATTTGGTAAGGATTTTTGAAAATTGTGCGTTACAGAAATGGGAACCCCTATCGCTAACGATTGCGCGTGGCGTACCGAATCTAGAAAATAATTTTTTTAGAAATGCGACTACAACTCGGGAGTCGTTCGTAGGAAGAGCTTGGGCCTCAGCCCATCGTGAAACATAATCAACAGCATCTAAAATATATTTGTTTCCGAAGCTAGAAGGAAGGGGGCAAATAAAATCAATTCCCCAGAGGTCGAAAATTTCGCACTCTAAGAAATAATTTTGCGGCATTTCATTTTTATTAGAGATGTTGCCCGACCGTTGGCAACTATCACACCTGCTCACAAAGGCTTGCGCGTCTTTAAACAGGCTAGGCCAGTAAAAACCCGCGCAAAGCACCTTGTGAGCGGTGCGAGCTGTAACGCCCCTATCCGTCGCGTAGCATATAACAGTAGGTCCGGCCGGGGCCCGACACCATATACCACAAACAGACCGGTTGGTTACTTATTGAAACCATACAACCAATCAGAGCGTCCTATACAACACCTAGCGGAAGCAAATTTAATTAAGTTGCAAAAAGATAAGAACCCTGCCACAAAGCATGAATGTCCACTACAACCCAGGAACGAGTACATACACAAAAGAGAACTGGCCTTAAGGCCTTACATTGTTCACTTAACAAAATAGTGTTTTCAGACATCGGCTCGCAGGCCGGCCATACTTGAATGAACGGGAAAAACATAACAAATTAGGCCTTCGAGGGCCGGCACAGCAACAAGGGCTTTAGCCCGCTATTTCCCGCTCGGCTCCGCAGCACCTACAAGCAACAAACCACCGCCCGGTGGCAAACAATAGCAACGGTCAGCAAAGCTGACCAAATTTTAACGATCCCGCCCCCACAATCGGGGCGGGGATGCTCTTTCCCTGCACTTTATTAGTATAGGCATTTATAAAAGGTAATTGCACATCACCACAGGCGTAGGCTCGCACGGCCACACACCCCGTGCACTCAGGGCACATTCTCGGCGAACTGGCCAACGTCACGTCAATTCAAGCCATAGACGTTCCCGATCCACCACCGCCTCTAAGACGGTCATCCATATGAGCAATTTGTCTCCTTAGCCTTGGTCACGACAATTTAAGCCATAGACCGCCAAAGACCCTCTTCCATGCCAACGGTCCTACCGAACGACATAGACCGGGTACGGTTCCGCTTGACCCGTGCTCATACCGCAACGACAATTTAAGCCATATGCGCAGGTCAAGACTCGCCGAGTCCCGTTTCCGCTACAAAATCACATAACCCAGTTATGTTCACGTTGGCTCCCCGGCCTCCGTGTTGGCAAAACCCGCTTTTGCCCAGTTTTCCGAGTGCACCTTAGAGTTAATCTCTAAGATTCCCTGATGCAATCTACCACGTAGAAAAACCCGAAAACACCCAAACATCCGGAGTCTTGCCCGGTTCAAATGCAATGCAACATCACCGATTCGGACCAACACGTCCGAATAGGCTTCACACACAATGCCTATGTCCGTTTACGCATACGGACTCTACACAAGGGGGACTTCACATATCTACCCCAAGGAGCGCTCAAACTCTTCGCTCACTCGCGAGAGCGGGCTTCCTATGTAAGGAAAAGAGGGCTTCACATGCCCAAGATAAAGAATCGTTACCCTTGCGTTCTTCCGCGGCGCCATCGCAAACTACGCGGCTAGAAAGCTTCGCAACGTCGTCGCCTCCGCGGATCTGGGCTCGGATCGCGATTTGGAGCTTCGAACCTCCTCCGGCGGCCGGATTTTGGCCTCACACCACCAAGGGAGCTCTCCCCTCTCTCTAGAATGTAGAAAGGGAAACTCAAGTTGAAATGAGGGTTTCCCCCCCCATTTCCCGGCTAATAACCCCCCAGGAGCAGCCCCCACCGTCAGATCCAGATTCAAGGGAATGAACGGCCGAGATTAGATCCAAAATAATAAAACCTAGGCCGAACACGGGTTGGCACACGGCCGTGTGCCTGGCCGTGTAGCTCATTCGCCGATCGACACGGGTCCTGACACGGCCGTGTGCCACGGACCGTGTTACCTGGAGCTTTAGGAACGATCGTCGGGCTTCATGAACACGGCTTCGAACACGGCTATGTTCGAGGCCGTGTGCCCAACACACGGCTTGAGACACGGCCGTGTGTCTCAGGCCGTGTCCTTCTCTGACTCGAGACTGCACAAAACCACAATAGACCACTGAACATGGGTAGGCACACGGCCGTGTGCCTGGCCGTGTGCCCCTGTTCAGACCTCCAATAGTGCTGTTTGATCGCCCTGTGATCAACTCCGAGGTTGGGGTCTTACAACTCCCTCCCCCTTAAGAGAATTTCGTCCTGAAATTAAGAACAGAGACTACACAAAAAAAATAAACATAACGAGTACCTGAGGGGAACAACTCGGGGTACTCCTCGCGCATTGACTACTCTCGCTCCCAAGAGAGCTCCTCGCGTCCGCAGTTATCCCAACGGACCTTCACCATTCTGATTTCCTTGTTCCGAAGCCGCTTGACTTCGAAATCCTCAATAGATATGGGCTTGACTTTCGTTGTCAACCCTTCCTCAACCGGTACTTGGTCGGCCGCTAACACCTGCGAAGGCTCTTGCACTACCTTCCGCAAAACCGAGATGTGGAATACATCGTGCAAAGCACTTAACTCTGCTGATAACCTCAACCTATAAGCTGCTTCTCCGATCCGCTCCAGAATCTCAAATGGCCCAAGGTATCTCGGACTCAACTTTTTCAAGCGTCGAATCCGTGAGACACCCTTGAACGGCTTGATCTTCAAGTACACCCAATCGCCAACACTGAATTCCACATTTCTATGCTTGGCATTATAATACTTGGCTTGCCTATCCTGGGCAATCCGCAACCGCTCCCGTATAGTATGCACTAAAGAAGTGGCATCTTCAATGTCTCGACGCTGATAAAGCTTGGACTCACCCGTTTCTAACCACGACAACGGCGTGCGACATTTTTTTTCCGTAAAGAGCTTCGAACGGCGCCATCTCAATGCTTGCTTGATAACTATTGTTATAAGCAAATTCGACCAAGTATAGGTGGTCCTCCCACCTCTTACCGAAGTCCAACGTACACATGCGGAGCATGTCTTCCAAGGTTTTGTTGACTCTCTCGGTCTGGCCATTCGTCTGCGGATGAAACGCCGTGCTAAACTTCAGTTTGGAGCCCAACATTTGATGCACTAGCCTCCAGTCATTGGACGTGAAACGCCCATCGCGATCACTCACAATACTGCGGGGCACCCCGTGCAAGCGCACAATGCTATCCACATAGAGCTTTGCCAACTTCTCTACTGGATCATCCTTCCTCATTGGTAAGAAATGCGACACTTTCGTCAATCTGTCAACGATCACCCAAATGGCGTCGTTTCCCTTCTGCGATCTTGGCAATCCATGCACAAAATCCATGGATATGTCGTCGAATTTCCACTCCGGTATAGGCAAGGACTTCAGAAATCCGCCCGGCTTTTGGCACTCCGCCTTCACCAAGGCGCACGCTTGACATCTGGCCACATACAACGCCACATCTTTCTTACGTCCCGGCCACCAAAACAACTTCTTGAGATCGCGATACATCTTCGTGCTCCCTGGGTGGATTGAGTACTTGGTATGATGAGCCTCGTACATCAACTCCGCCTGGAGGTTGCCCCCACTTGGGACGTACAAACGTTGATCCTTCCTTAATAACCCATCGTCTACCGAGAACTGGGAATTTGACCCATCCAGAGCGGCCTCCAAAAGCTCCTTCATGGAGTCATCCAACTCCAATGCCTGCCGAACCCGGTCAGCCAGGTCATACTGCACCTCTGTCCAGTTTAACATTGCCTTGGCGCTTGACTGCTTGTCAACGCAACAGATCTCAAGCTTCTCCAACTCCCGTACTAGCCGCTCATCATGCACCGACAACCAGTTGGCTTGGGCGGGAGCCCTGCGGCTCCGCGCATCCGCAACTGCGTTGCCCTTCCGGGGTACATAATGTATCTTGAAGGTGTAGTCCCCCAGGAACTCCATCCACCTCCTCTGCCTCATATTAAGGTCCTTTTGATCCAACAAGTATTTTAGGCTCTTGTGATCGGTGTATATATCGACCCTTACGCCGTATAGGTAGTGCCTCCACAACTTAAGTGCAAAAATCACGGCCGCCAACTCCAAGTCGTGCACCGGATAATTTCTTTCATGCACTTTCAGCTGACGCGATCCATACGCGATCACACTTCCATGCTGCAACAACACGCAGCCCAAGCCACTACCCGAAGCGTCGCTATACACCTCAAAGCCCTCGGTCCCACTCGGCGAACTAAGCACTGGCGCCGTGGTCAACCGCCTCTTCAGCTCCTCAAAAGCTTGCACGCACTCTTGCGTCCACAAGAATTTCTGATCCTTCCTTGTCAACTTCGTGAGAGGTAACGCTACCCGCGAGAAGTTCTCTACGAAGCGCCTGTAATATCCGGCAAGCCCGAGAAAACTACGGACTTTCGCGACAGAAGATATCGCAGGCCACTCCCGTATCGCAACAATCTTCGCCGGATCCACCGCTATACCTTCCCCACTCACTATATGACCAAGGAACGCTACCGAGGGTAGCCAGAACTCGCACTTGGAGAACTTTGCGTAAAGCTCATTCCTCCTCAAAGTCTCCAACACCAAATGCAAATGCTTGGAGTGGTCTTCTTCGCACTGCGAGTATACCAAAATATCGTCAATAAAGACGATCACAAAGCGATCCAGGAAATCTCTGAACATCCTGTTCATCAGATTCATAAACACCGATGGCGCATTTGTCAGTCCAAACGGCATGACCGTGAACTCGAAATGCCCGTACCTCTTACTGAACGCCGTCTTTGGGATATCACATTCCCTGATCCTCAGCTGATAGTACCCCGACTTCAAGTCCAACTCGGAGTATACAGACGATCCGACTAACTGATCAAAGAGATCATCAATCCTCGGGATCGGGTACTTGTTCTTCTCCGTCAACTTGTTCAATTCTCTGTAGTCGATGCACAGCCGCATACTACCGTCTTTCTTTTTAACGAAGAGGACCGGTGCGCTCCAAGGCGACGAACTTGGACGCACATAACCTTGCTCCATCAGCTCCTCCAGCTGAACCTTCAACTCCGCCATCTCCTTTGGCGCCAACCTATAAGGAGCACGTGACACGGGTTTGGCACCTGGCATGAGCTCGATCGTAAAATCAATCTCTCGCTGCGGTGGGGCTCCGGGAAGGCTATCCGGGAACACATCGGGGTATTCGCAAACCACGAGGATGATATCCAACGGGGACTTTGGCTCCACAGCCCCCACTATTGCAAAGAACAGCTCTGCACCAGCACGAACTGCCTTCACCACCTGAAGAGCAGACATCAGTGTCTTGCTCGACCCCTTAAGCCCCTCGAAAGTAGTCTCCCGCCCTACACCCAGCTTGACCTCCTTACGGTCGCAATCGATCCAAGCCTTCTGCTCTGACAGCCAATCCATTCCAAAGATAACATCGAACTCTACTAACGGGAATAATGATGCTAGCAAGTCGAACTCTTGGCTCCCTATATGAACCTTCACGGCGCACACTCTGTCCGCACGCATCGAGCACCCATTCGGTAGCAACACATCTAACTTGTCCTTCGCCATCGAAGAAGGGACTCCGATGCGCGATATAAACTGTTCGAACAAGAAAGAATGCGAAGCACCATTGTTGAACAGTGCCCGTGCCGGACTATCGCTAATCACCACAAAGCCTAAGCAAAAGACATTAGCTTAACAAGCAATAGGTAATAGTATTCTCAAGTCAACTTGCATAAATTAACTCATACCTGTCACCACGTCCGCTTGCTTGATGGCCTCCTGCTGGCCCAAGTTGTAGACTCTAGGCTGAGTCAGAGCATAGTGGGACGCGTTCGACTCCACCGCTTTGCCCTTTTCCTCGTAGGTAGCTCCTTGTTTCCTTTCGGACTTTGAGCGTCCACTCCAGCAGTCACGGGCAAAGTGCCCCGGCTTTCCACACGTGAAACAAGCGCCCGGGGTTCGATTGGTAGTTGCCCCCCGAGGCACCTGCAGAAGGAGCTGGACCCGACGTCCTAGACTTCTTGGAGAATCTGCGGTAGCCCGACTTTGACGTAGTCGGCGCCTTGAACTCTGATCTCTTGCCACCAGATTCCCTCTCCTTCCTCACTTGCACGTTTCTCATATCCTTCTCCAAGGACCGGGCCGAACTGACCAGGATCATGAAACCCTGCGCCTTGGGCCCCGACAGTAGCAACCTCAAATCATCCCTTAGCCCTTCATAAAAGCGGCTCGTCTTGCGCTCCTCGTCTGCGAAGGTAGCGCCGGCATATCTCCCCAACCGAGTAAACTCGTGGAGGTATTCATCAACGGTGCTATCACCCTGCACCAACTTCTGGAATTCGCTCTCTAGCGCGATCCTCTGCGCCGAGGGGAGGTATCGAGCCATAAATAGTCTCGCAAACTCCTCCATCGGGACTTCGGCCAATGGCCTTCCCCTCAATTGATGCAGCTCTAGGCCCTCCCACCACAGTCTTGCGTCCCCATCCAAAAGGAACGTCGCTATAGTGGTCTTCTGCCACTCTTTAGTTTCCGTCGCAGTCATCACCCTGTTGACCCTTGAGAGCCAATCCTCTGCTTGGGTCGGGGTTTCTGCCCCCGTGAACACCTGTGGATGAAAGCCCATGACATGCTTCAGTTGTCTTTCAGTTGCTCTCCGCGGCAACTCTGGTTCCAACACAACTTGCTCAACCCTTCTTTGCTCTGCCATCTGAAGCGGTACTTGCTCCACAGCAGGAGCAGGCTGCTGCACCTGCCTTGCAGGCTGCGCATTAATCATTGCCATGACCGCTTCCGCCACCAACCTAATGGTCTCGGCAGACGGAGGTGTTGCAGGCGTATCGCTTGGCGCACTGCTCGCCTCAGAACCTGGCCGTTCAGACGGCCCAGCGCCACTTCTGGTCACCTATAATCGTGCAAAACACCGATAAGCGACCAAACACTACTGCAAACAGCAATTATAGGAACACGCAGGTTCCTCAAACATATGTATTTTCATTCCTAAGTGGACATTCATGGGTTCTTTTCATGTTATAACGATGACGCACACAATGTGCTCACCACCCCTTAAAGTGAATTCGTCCACGAATTCATTTAAGCGTGACCGAAACCAGAAGTCTGATACCAATTTGTAACGCCCCTATTCGTCGCGTAGCATATAACAGTAGGTCCGGCCGGGGCCCGGCGCCATATACCACAAACAGACCGGTTGGTTACTTATTGAAACCATACAACCAATCAGAGCGTCCTACACAACACCTAGCGGAAGCAAATTTAATTAAGTTGCAAAAAGATAAGAACCCTGCCACAAAGCATGAATGTCCACTACAACCCAGGAACGAGTACATACACAAAAGAGAACTGGCCTTAAGGCCTTACATTGTTCACTTAACAAAATAGTGTTTTCAGACATCGGCTCGCAGGCCGGCCATACATGAATGAACGGGAAAAACTTAACAAATTAGGCCTTCGAGGGCCGGCACAGCAACAAGGGCTTTAGCCCGCTATTTCCCGCTCGGCTCCGCAGCACCTGCAAGCAACAAACCACCGCCCGGTGGCAAACAATAGCAACGGTCAGCAAAGCTGTCCAAATTTTAACGATCCCGCCCCCACAATCGGGGCGGGGATGCTCTTTCCCTGCACTTTATTAGTATAGGCATTTATAAAAGGTAATTGCACATCACCACAGGCGTAGGCTCGCACGGCCACACACCCCATACACTCAGGGCACATTCTCGGCGAACCGGCCAACGTCACGTCAATTCAAGCCATAGACGTTCCCGATCCACCACCGCCTCTAAGACGGTCATCCATATGAGCAATTTGTCTCCTTAGCCTTGGTCACGACAATTTAAGCCATAGACCGCCGAAGACCCTCGTCCATGCCAAAGGTCCTACCGAACGACATAGACCGGGTACGGTTCCGCTTGACCCGTGCTCATACCGCAACGACAATTTAAGCCATATGCGCAGGTCAAGACTCGCCGAGTCCCGTTTTCGCTACAAAATCACATAACCCAGTTATGTTCACGTTGGCTCCCCGGCCTCCGTGTTGGCAAAACCCGCTTTTGCCCAGTTTTCCGGGTGCACCTTAGAGTTAATCTCTAAGATTCCCTGATGCAATCTACCACGTAGAAAAACCCGAAAACACCCAAACATCCGGAGTCTTGCCCGGTTCAAATGCAATGCAACATCACCGATTCGGACCAACACGTCCGAATAGGCTTCACACACAATGCCTATGTCCGTTTACGCATACGGACTCTACACAAGGGGGACTTCACATATCTACCCCAAGGAGCGCTCCAACTCTTCGCTCACTCGCGAGAGCGGGCTTCCTATGCAAGGAAAAGAGGGCTTCACATGCCCAAGATAAAGAATCGTTACCCTTGCGTTCTTCCGCGGCGCCATCGCAAACTACGTGGCTAGAAAGCTTCGCAACGTCGTCGCCTCCGCGGATCTGGGCTCGGATCGCGATTTGGAGCTTCGAACCTCCTCCGGCGGCCGGATTTTGGCCTCACACCACCAAGGGAGCTCTCCCCTCTCTCTAGAATGTAGAAAGGGAAACTCAAGTTGAAATGAGGGTTTCTCCCCCCATTTCCCAGCTAATAACCCCCCAGGAGCAGCCCCCACCGTCAGATCCAGATTCAAGGGAATGAACGGCCGAGATTAGATCCAAAATAATAAAACCTGGGCCGAACACGGGTTGGCACACGGCCGTGTGCCTGGCCGTGTAGCTCATTCGCCGATCGATACGGGTCCTGACACGGCCGTGTGCCACGGGCCGTGTTACCTGGAGCTTCAGGAACGATCGTCGGGCTTCATGAACACGGCTTCGAACACGGCTGTGTTCGAGGCCGTGTGCCCAACACACGGCTTGAGACACGGCCGTGTGTCTCAGGCCGTGTCCTTCTCTGACTCGAGACTGCACAAAACCACAATAGACCACTGAACACGGGTAGGCACACGGCCGTGTGCCTGGCCGTGTGCCCCTGTTCAGACCTCCAATAGTGTTGTTTGATCGCCCCGCGATCAACTCCGAGGTTGGGGTCTTACACGAGCAGCTTGATAGTGCCCACCTGTCAGACCTTCATGCAAATGTTTTAGAATATCAATTCCTTAATCATAAGAAAAACATCTCTTTATCACTTGATCCGCACAGATTCTAGAAAGATACGGGTCTTCCCAAAAGTAGTTCTTCAGCTCAGAAAAGAATTTCTTCTTTTGCTGAGAGGAGAACTCTTTTGGGAGCACCCGGGCCATTAGATAGTTTGCGATGTGCGCGAACCAAGGAGAAGTAGATGTGTTAACTAAAAGCAGCTTCTCATCAGGAAAATAATCATTAAAAGATTTTTCATTTAATTTTTCTATAAAGGGGTTATCTAATCTGGATAAATGGTCGGCGGCCAAGTTCTCGGCTCCTCGCTTATCACGGATCTCTAAGTCAAACTCCTGAAGGAGTAAGACCCAGCGAATCAAGCGAGGCTTGGCATTCGTTTTGGCAAAGAAGGTACTTGAGGGCCGAGCGGTTCGTAAAAACAATGATTTTTGAAAGTGTAATGTAAGGGCGGAATTTATCAAAAGCGAATACTACAGCTAAAAGCTAGTTCTCGGTTATGGTGTAATTTTCTTGTGCAGATATGAGGGTTTTACTAGCGTAATAGATGGGGTGGAAGTTTTTAGATATGCGTTGACCTAATACGGCTCCCATCGCAAAACTACTCGCATCGCACATAATCTCGAAAGGAAGGTCCCACACCAGAGCTATCATAATCGGTGCGTTAATTAACTTTTCTTTAATTGATTCAAAGGCAGAAATACAAGAGTCATCAAAAATGAATGGAGCGTCTTTTTCTAAGAGATGGGTGAGGGGCTTAGTGATCTTGGAGAAGTCCTTTATAAAACGACGGTAAAAGACAGCGTGGCCTAGGAAACTTCTTATAGCTTTTATGTTTGTAGGCGGCGACAACTTCTCAATAACTTCTATCATGGCAACGTCTACCTCAATACCTTTAGCAGAAATTTTATGACCCAAAACTAACCCTTCCCTCACCATAAAATGGCATTTTTCCCAATTTAGGGCAAGGTTGGTTTCTTCGCATCGTTCTAAGACTTTTTCGAGGTTTTCTAAACATCTATCGAAGGAATTGCCGAACACAGAGAAATCGTCCATAAATACTTCCATAATGCTTTCTACGTACTTGTCAAATATTGCCAGCATACATCACTGGAATGTAGCTGGCGTATTGCATAATCCAAACGACATTCTTCGGTAAGTGAAGGTGCCGAAGGGACAAGTAAACGTAGTTTTCTCTTGGTCCTCGGGAGAGATGGGTATTTGAAAGTACCCCGAGAGGCCATGGAGAAAACAATAAAAGCTATGGCCAGATAATCGTTCTAAAATCTGGTCGATAAACGGTAAACGAAAGTGGTCCTTGCGGGTGGCGTCATTTAACTTACGATAATCTATACACATACGCCAACCCGTCACCGTCTGTGTCGGGATTAATTCATTATTCTCATTACTAACCACGGTTATCCCTCCCTTCTTTGGAACTACCTGAACAGGGCTAACCCACTTACTGTCCGATATAATTCCTGCGTCTAATAATTTCATAACCTCGCCCTTAAGTACTTCTTTCATATTCAGGTTTATACGGCGCTGAGGTTGGATAGAGTTACGCGAATTATCTTCCATTAAAATTTTATGGGTACAAAAAGATGGACTTATGCCCTTGATATTAGAAATTTGCCAAGCAATAGCCCGGCGATGCTTACGTAGAACTAGAAGAAGTTTATCGTTTTGCGTATCCGTGAGGTAGGCTGAAACGATAATTGGTAACTTAGAATCTTTTTCTAAGAAAGCATACTTAAGGTGTTCAGGAAGTTCTTTAAGTTCTAGGGTAGGGGGTTCTTCATAAGAGGATTTAGAGATTCTTTCTTTTTCAAAAATAATATCTTCATAAACTTTTTTATAAGGAACGTAATAAGGGGTGGGGCTAGCAGCCAAGATGGCTTCTTGTAGCGATTTAGTGGGAAGTACAGAGGAAGAACAAAAACTAGAAAAATTCTTTTTCAAACTCAGAAAGACAATCAAAAGATTCATCACTTCCTTGTAGCGATTCAGTTGTAAGAGAAGAGGAGAAAAAAGCAGAAAATACTTTTTCAAAGTCAGAGAGGAAGTAGGAAGAATAATCACTCACGGCGTCTACGAAAAAGCAGGAGTCATCGTTTGCTAAGGTGTTCTTCATCGAAGGGGTGATAGAAAATGTGACTTCGTCGTCGCCTACTCGAAGAAAGAGCTTACCATTGCTTACGTCAATGATGGCTCGGGAGGTGGCAAGGAAGGGTCGGCCAAGGATCAGGGGAACCTCGATGTCTTCTTCGATGTCCAAAATGACAAAGTACACCGGGAAGATGAACTTGTCGACTTTCACTAGAACGTCCTCCACTATTCCTAACGGGTACTTGACGGATCTATCGGCTAGCTGGATACTCATACGCATTGGGTTAAGGCTACCAATCCCTAATTTTTTAAACAACAAAAAGGGCATCAGGTTAATACTCGCGCCTAAGTCGGCTAACGCGTGTTTAACAAAAAGATCACCGAAGACACACGGGATAGAGAAACTACCCGGGTCACTGATTTTCTTCGGCAAACCGTTTGTTAAAATGGCGGAGCACTCGGCATTTAGCTTGACGTGCGAAAGATTCTCTAACTTCTTCTTGTTTGTGAGGAGGTCTTTAAGATACTTGGCGTATTTCGGCATCTGCGAAATAGCCTCGTGGAAGGGAAGATTAATGTGGATTTGCTTGAAGATCTCTAAGAAGCGGGAGTATTGATCATTTTGACGTTGTCTATTAAGTTCAGAGGGGTATGGAGGAGTTGAATTATTTTTGAAGATGGGTAGTGGAGTGAGATTATTTTCTAAAATAGGGGCGATAACTTCTTCAGCAGAGGGTGGAAGCGGAGCGGAGCTTTGATTTTTAAAAGAAGGAGCGGAGCTTTGATTTTTAAAAGCGGGAGCGGAGCTTGCCTCGGGCTCTTCACTTACCATACCGGAGACTTGCTTCCGACTCCGAAGAGTTATAGCTTTCGCTTGCTCTCTCGGGTTGGGTTCGGTATTGGAAGGAAGAGACCCTGCGGGTCACTCAGAAATTATTTTCGCGAGCTGTCCTACCTGATTTTCTAGACTTTTTACGCTTCCGGTTAAAGTTCTTATAGTAGTGTCATTTGTTGTGATATATTTAGAAGTAATTCCTCCAAGCTTGGAGGTTTTGGGTAATTTTGAAGAGGCTGTGGTGGTGGTGGTGCAGAAAAATCATTTTGCGGTGGTGGGCGCATCGCATTTGATGGAATACTCCATGAAAAGTTTGGATGATTTCTTAAAGCAGGGTTATAACTATTCGGAAAATTAAAACAAGGAGGATGAAAGTTCGCAGCAGAAAAATTATTAAAAGCAGTTCTAGGCATATTATTAACATAATCTAAATGTTCTGGAGTAGGGGTTGCAGATTTCCATACCTGAGGGGCGGAGGCAGCAGTCATCTCCGTGATTTTTTTGCTTAGGATTTCTACTTGCAGAGCGAGCTGGGAGACGTTGTCCACTTCATAGATACCTGCAGGCTTGTTCGGGCGGGACCTAGGCATATTCCACTGATAAGTGTTCATGGTCATGTCCTCAAAAAGCTCAAGAGCGGCTTCCGGGGTCTTATGATTTAAAGTACCGCCAGAAGCTGCATCTATCATTTGCTTCGTACTTTGATTTAGCCGGTTATAGAACGTCTGCACTTGTAACCATACAGGCAGCGCGTGATGTGGGCATCCTCTTAATAATTCTTTAAATCTCTCCCAGGTTTCATATAGGGTTTCAGAGTCTATTTGTCCGAAGGCAGAGATATCGTTCCTAAGTTTTGTAGTTTTAGCTGGCGGAAAATACTTCGCCAAAAATTTTTCAGTTAATTCAGTCCAAGTGGTTATGCTATTCTTAGGAAGTGTGTTCAGCCACTGCTTAGCTTTAGTTCTTAAAGAGAAGGGGAAGAGTCTTAGCCTGATTGCATCATTTGTGACACCATTTATCTTGAAGGTGTCGCAAATTTCAAGAAAGCTAGCTATATGTGCGTTCAGATCTTCATCTTGAAGTCCATCAAATTGCACATTTTGCTGCACCATTTGAATTATGCTTGGATTTAAGTCGAAGTTATTATTTGCTATAGTAGGGCGAACTATACTTGATTCTGTTCCCTCGAGGTTCGGTCGTGCATAATAGGACATAGTGCTTTGCACGGCCTCATCTACGTTGGGTTCTTCCATTCTTAAAGTAGCAAATGACTCGGAGTCCTCAACTGGCACTTGGATAGTAGGACCTTGAAATCGCGATCTTCTCCGAAGAGTATGCTCAATTTCGGGGTCCAAGTCCAAAATAACCGACGGACTCCCGCGGGTCATGCACTAAAAGAACAGAAAAGAAGAAAAGAAAGAGAAAAAGGATAAACTAAAAAAAAGATTAGAAATTTTTTTTTCTTTTTGAAAAAGATTTTTTTATATAGATTAACTCCCGAACTTCCCAAGGACTACCACGTGAAGGGTTCACAAGTTACTAGACAAGATAGTGGCGCTTAAAGCCCTTTGCCCTTTTCGAGAGAATTTGGTGGCGTAGAAAAATTTTGAAGTTGGTTACTATTAAGAGCGGTGATAAATTTTTTTGATTTTTTTTTTAAACTTTAAAGAAACAGGATGAGAAAGAGAAGAAATAAAATTAATAGGTTCGTGTTTTCAATATATCAACAGAAGTTGGTCCCCGGCAACGACGCCAAAAACTTGTTGTGCGCTAGGGTTCGAAGAAAATAAATGCAACCGAACTAGCAACCCGATGAGGCAAGTATACCTATCGAATTGTCACTAGGGGACACAAGTGTCGTATTGAAATCCGGGAACTGTTGTCTATGTTTACTCGCACGAACGCTATTATCTTATTGACGGAAAAATTAGGGTTTCGAGAATCTAATTGAGATTAAGGAAATAAAACTAATGCTAGAAAGAGAGCTAATGCAATTAAGTAAAGTGCTATTAAGTAAAACGATTACGACAGAAGGTTGAAACTATGAAATGGAAATGCACTCGATCAAGAATCACCTCGGCTAAAGACGATTAAGAAAATGTGATAAAAATCTAAACTTAATAGGATAAAGGTCCTTGACCGTGGAGGTTCCTAAAGCTTGAACACGCTTCTCTCGAAGTCATGCCCAACTGAGTTTTGGAAGATCCGACCGACTCTCGTCTAAATCGGAGGCCTAAAACTCGCTTTACGCGGTGAACCCCACTATTGGATTTTACTCCAATCCGGGAGATTTGGACGTCTGCCTCTCTCGAGGGGTGCATACAACTCCCTTTACTCTTGAATGCTCACTTCATTCTATCTGCCTCTCGGCTAGCCCAGAATGAAAGCAAAGGTGGAGGGTATATATCGATAATATACCTCCAACCCATGATTAATTAAGAGTAATTCAATGCCCTAACCTAAAAAGAAAAGATTAATTAAAACATCATAACTTAATCGCTCTAACCTCGGATCATCAAGATCGAGTACAAGGAGGATTAGTTAATCATAATGGAGTGGAGGAGGGGGAATGAGTAGTAAAGCATAAAAACACAAATAAACAAGTAGAGAAAAAAACAACACTATTATATTAATGAAAAGGAGAGTTACACTAATTGAAATTAAAATTACAAGTGCATGAAATTTAGAACCTATTCTAGTCCTACATTAAGCAACTAAAACAAGACTAAAGATTACAAGGAAAGCTAAGGCAACTAAATATTAAACCATGGTTAAGTAAAAATTACAAAGGAAGAGAGAGAGAGAGAGAGAAAGAGAGAGAGAAAAGCATAAAAAGATCAAGAACCAAAGGGGCAGCACCTCCCCCTCTCAACCAAAGCTTGCTGAAATGGAAGGGGGGGTCTCAATTTATAGAAAAAAATCCCGGGTTGATCACGCCTTCCGACACGCCCTAGGGGGGGCGTGTCATTGGGCGTGACAGTACTATGTTGACCTCGGGCTCTGGACTCTGGCAGGAAGGATCATTGCCTCTGTACGTTAGTGGTCACGCCCTAGGTCACGCCCATGTAGGGGGGGCGTGACACTCACGTTATATCGAAATCATTGTTTGGAAATCCGTCAGTCGTCGGAAAAGTTGATGTCACGCCCCAGGTCACGACCGTGACGGGGGGCGTGACAGTACTGTTGCATGCTGTGGCGGAACGGCATTTAATGCGGCGGCAGGCTTTGTGGTAGAGGGCGACACGCCCATGGTCACGCCTGGTGACACGCCTAGGGAGGGCATGTCAAGGGGGTGTGACAACGGTTTTGTTAGTTTTTCTGTCCCTTCCAGCAGGAGTCCTCGGGATCGGGTGACATTCCCTAGGTCATGCCCAGGGAGGGCGTGACAGGGGGGCGTGTCAGGTCATTTTTGGCCAATTTTCTGGAAACCTGCAAAAAGACAAGAAAAAGTCAGTGGCACTCATCGGGGTCTGACTGATACCTGCTAGTCATGCTCAAAGCAAAGGAGACATCAGGTCGAGTACACAACATTGCATACATGATTGATCCAATTGCCGAAGCATATGGAATCAACTTCATGCGGTCCTTATCTTCACAAGATTTTGGACACTGGTCCTTAGAGAGATTCACACCATGAGACATGGGTAAAAATCTTTATGTGGACTCAAGTATGTTGAACCGCTTCAACACCTTCTCAATGTATGTACTCTGGGTCAAACCCAGTAACTTCTTCGATTTATCTCTATAGATCTTAATACCGAGTATATAAGTCGCTTCACCCAAGTCCTTCATACAAAAGCAGTTCCCTAGGTTGTTATTAAAAACTTTCAGGGTAGGAATGTCATTCCCAATCAAAAGTATGTCATCTACATACAATATCAGGAAGACAACAATGCTCCCACTGATTCGCTTGTAAACACAAGGCTCATCTTCATTCTTGATGAAACCAAACTCTTTCATTTTCTCATCAAAATGAAGATTCCAGCTTCGAGAGGCCTGTTTCAGTCCATAGATGGACTTATTCAGCTTGCATATTTTAGTGGCTTTATTTGGGGATACAAAACCCTCGGGTTGTGTCATGTACATTTCCTCAAGGAGGTTTCCATTAAGGAAAGCCGTTTTGACATCCATCTGCCAGATCTCGTAGTCATAATACGCAGCAATAGCAAGCAATATCCTTATGGACTTTACCATGGCAATAGGGGAAAAGGTCTCATCATAGTCAATACCATGAATTTTCTTGAAACCCTTAGCCACCAGTGGCCCTTTGAATGTCTGTATATTTCCATCCATGTCGGTCTTCTTCTTGAAGACACATTTGCACCCTATGGGTCGTACCCTTTCAGGTGGTTACACCAAGTTCCAAACTTGGTTTGCATACATGGAGTCCATTTCGGATTTCATAGCCTCAAGCCATTTGTCGGAGTCCGGTCCATTGATAGCCTCTTGGTAGGTTCCTCGTTCATCATCATGATCCATAAGCAACACATTACCTATTTGAGACACGAGAAATCCATATCTCTCAGGTTCAAATCTTGGTCTACAAGATCTACGTAGGCCCTGTATTTCTTGAGTAGGTTCTCTAGCTACAACATCTTGTAGTCCTGTCTCAGAATCTAATTCTGGTTCATTCACTATTAGTGGTTCTTGAACTTCTTCAAGTTCTATATTTTTAGTCTTTCTTGATAAAAACTCTTTCTCCAAGAAGACACAAGTCCTTGCGACAAACACTTTGCCCTCAGACAATAGGTAAAAGTAATACCCTTTCATTTCCTTAGGATATCCCACCAGATAACATTTATCCGATTTGGGTTCCAGCTTGTCAGGCATTTGACGTCGCACGTATGCCTCACAGACCCAAATTTTAATGAACGATATACTGGGACGTTTCCCAGTCCATATCTCATATGGTGTCTTCAGAACTGTTTTCGTTGGAGCGCGATTCAGTGTCATTGCAGCAGTCTCTAAAGAAAAAACCCAAAAAGAAACAGGCAAGTCTGCATGACTCATCATCGAACGTACCATGTCTAACAAAGTACGATTTCTCCTCTCAGACACACAATTATGCTGTGGTGTTCTAGGTGTAGTGAGCTGTGATATAATACCACACTCCTTCAAATTATCACGGAACTCATGACTCAGGTATTCGCCACCTCGATCAGATCGGAGTGCTTTAACCCTTTTACCAAACTGGTTTTCTACTTCATTCTTGAACTCTTTGAACTTTTCAAAGGTCTCGGATTTGCACTTCATAAGATACACATATCCGTATCTATTTAAATCATCAGTAAATGTAATGAAGTAGAAATACCCACCTCTAGCCATGGAGCTCATGGGTCTGCATACATCATTATGTACAATACCCAAGAGATCCTCAGCCCTCTCAGTATAACATGTAAAAGGGGCTTTAGTCATCTTGCCTAACAAACAAGATTCGCATTGCTCAAATGATTCATAATCAAATGAGTCCAAAAGTCCATCTTTATGGAGTTTGGATATGCGCTTCTCGTTTATATGGCCCAAACGACAATGCCAGAGATATGTAGGGTTTGAGTCATTTGTTCTTAGTCTTTTATTATTTTCTACATTATAGATCAGATGGTCCAAGTTTAAAACATAAAGAACATTAAATAATTGGGCTACAGCATAACAAACATCATTCTTAAATATAGAACAACAGTTGTTCTTAATTATAAAAGAAAATCCAATCATGTCCAAGCATGAAATGGATATAATGTTTCTAGTTATGGACGGAACAAAATAATAATTATCTAGTTCTTACAAGCCCACTGGGAAAAGAAAGACGGTAAACCCCTACGGCTAGAGCAGCAACTCTTGCTCCATTGCCGACGCACAAGTCCACCTCCCCTTTACTCAGCAATCTTCTCCTTTCCAGTTCCTGCACATTTGTACAAATGTGTGAACCACATCCGGTATCCAATACCCAAGATGAAGGAGCAGAAAGGTTTATCTCTATAACGTAAATATTTGAAGCGGAAGTCATACCTCCCTTCATTTTCTGCAGACCCTCAATGTACGAATGATAGTTCCTCCTCCAATGATCAGCCTTGCCACAGTGGTGGCATTTCCCCTCCTTCACCGTGCTCTTCTTTTTCATTAGTACAGAAGACATGGGCTCGAGATGTGACTTAGGTCCCACCTTCGTCTTCTTAGAGCCCTTGCCCTTGCCCTATCCCTTATGCACCATCAGTATGGGGCTGGCAGGCTTGGCCTTCTTCATATTGATCTCGGCAGTTCTCAACATGCCTAGGAGCTTAGGCAGTGTCTTGTCTATTTCATTCATGTTGTAGTTCAAGACAAACTGCTCGTAACTGTCTGGCAATGATTGCAGGATCAGATATGTGGCCAACTCTTGACATAGAGGAAAACCCAGCCTTTCAAGGTTCTCTATATACCCAATCATCTTGAGTACGTGAGTCCCTACTGAGTCTCGAGCTCCCATCTTGCACTGAAATAACGTTTTTGTGACGTCGAACCTCTCTTAACGAGCTTGCCCTTGAAACATTTTCTTGAGATGCTTCTCAATCTCCTTGCACCCCATGTTCTCATGTTGCCTTTGAAGCTCAGAGTTCATGGTGGCAAGCATAAGGCATTTGATGTCTAAGGCATCATCAGTATACTTCTTATAAGTATCTTTATCAGCACGGGAAGAATTCCCGGTCGGCACCTCGGGGGCTTCTTCTTCCAAGACATAGAGCTTTCGTTCTTGCCTGAGAACAATTCTTAGGTTCCTGTACCAGTCCATGTAGTTAGTCCCACTGAGCTTATCCTTCTTAAGGATGGTTCTCATAGATAGAGTGGAGTGTGAACCACTTGCCATGGAATTCTACAAGAATTCATACAGAATAAATCAGTACCAAAATTTCAAAATACAATTATTTTCTTAATTTGGAATTCAATTAAAAAACTCCCACTATTTTATTCAAAATTATAGCCCTCACTATCAATTCAGAGAGTTCATGCGAGCTACTCTCTTAGTGGACAAGATCCGTATTTCACCAACACAATGAGTCAGCTTTGGCTTTCCTCTCATGATGTGGTTATTTAGGTAGGCAACGCTTGCCAATTGCATCCTCATGCAATTCTTTTATGGTTGGTGAATAACTCCTTATTCGCATCCATCAAATAGTGCATGCTAACCCTATGCCTCTAGGCACTCAACTTTTGAGGTCACCTAGTTAAGCTTGACCCGATGTCGACAGTGGGATATCACAATTATCCACTCGCACCATTACCAAGATAGATTAATGCACCTTGCTTTGGCAAGCCCACACTTTATCGATCGAGGCAGGAAGAGTGTCATCCAACGGAAGGCATCCGAACACTTAATATTAGAGGAAGGGATTTTGATTATAGGTTAACAATTAACCACGATGAACATTTGATCAATGTGCACATCCACAAAATAACAATTCTAAAATCCACATGCATCCCTTATGTGCACAACCTGACATTATCAACATTTCATAGAAAGGAAGGGCTAAATCTGAACATCCGGACTCTTCCAAATCTTTAGATTTACATGCATTGGACAAAAACAAAGACAACTCAACTTAAAGCAGTAGACAAGGTCGTCTCTCATTGTTGGATGCAAAATCCAAAACAATATATTGGTTCACTAACCATTCGAGGGACGGTTACTGCTAAGGAGACAACAATTTCTAACAATTAGAAATAACCACGAAATTCCAGACGTTCCTGGCAGCGTTCCAAGGGGCAGAGCCCCTAACCTGTGGGTTATGGGCCCACCGATCTCCCTTGGAAAAACCATGAACAATTGATGTACCAGGAATAAATCTAGACATTAGAACACTTCTAAATCCCTAGGTTTACACGCACTGGAATAACCTAACTTCCAAAATAACAATCATGGCCGCAACCTGGCTCTGATACCACTGTTGGGTTTTCTATGGAGGTTGGCACAACACTTGTGCACGCAGCGGAAGAAATAAAAAAGAACAACCCAAAGAGAAATGGATCGGGCCATGAATGTTGAATCAAAAAGTTATCAAATAACAAGGCAAAAATTACCTTAGCGGCGTTGAGTCACAACTAAACGGAGATGCTCTAAGCTTCGTGTCCTTGTCGGTGGAGAGTTCTACGTGGAATAACGTCCACGTCTCTGCAGAAATCCACACGATCGGGAGAACCCCGAGCTTCATCGCACGAAGGGTCGGGAAGAAGATTAGCCGCACCTTTGCACTTCCCACGGACTGCTAGGTCTGCGCCAGGGAAAGCAAGACCAGCGACGGTCGCCGGAGATGAGGTCATCGGCGGAGCGAACAGGCGGCGGCGGAACGTTTCCATCCGGCGGAATCGGGATTCGGAGGATCGGGAGATCGGTGGAACACTTTCCATCGGCTTTCGTTCGGCTACAGAAATTCCGATGTTGGTCGATGATTTCCCCAAAACCCTAAGTGTCCTATTTATACACAAGGCATAAATAGTTCATAGGAATCGCTATCCGCAGACCACCCAAGTAAGGGTTTTTGGACCGTTCGGCGAGAATCACCTTCAAATTCGGCGAGAATCAGTCGGCGAGAATCACCTCCAGATTCGGCGAGAATAAGTCGACGAGAATCCATCGGCGAGAATCAGACGCAGAATTGGAAAGAATCGAATAGTTCGATTCTCGACGATTATGCCTTAGTCGGCGAGACATACACGACGACTCTTGTCGATTCTCATCGATTTTGCCATACTCGACGAATCATACTCGACGACTCCCATCGATTCTCGTCGATTTTGCCTTAGCAACATTTGCCTGACTCCCCATACTATAGGGTGATTGGTAACCCTTACCAACACAGTTAATCTTCCAATTTCTCGACATGCTCTTATGTGCAACCCTGCAGGATCATATCGCGTTGGCAGTGAGATTACATGTTTGGTCACTTCTAGATCACCATGGTAACTCCAGCAAACCTCACATAGCAAACATGGCGTCATGAGGTAAATCTTTTATTTCTCATGGGATGTTATAAGTTTCTTTCCCCCGGATAGGAGCCCCCGTAGGCTTAACCTTGATTTCGGGGACAAAATCTTTGTATTGTTTATTGGGATTTGTAACATCCCATTTCCGGCTAGACCCCCGGGAGTTGTTTTGCCATGAATAGGTCATGACAAAACCCTAGGAAACCCAAAAGACAAAGAGAGCTTAGGTAAGAAGGTGAAAATCACCTTGGTCTGCAAATAGAAGTCCAAAAACTTGCTTAAAATAAGATTGGGACTCGGGAGTTGATTGCATCGAGTGAACTCAACGCCAGTAGCAGTATGGCGTTGAGTGCATTGACTGCACTCAACGCCATCTTGCAGATGGGTTGGCGTTGAGTGCGTTAGGTGCACTCAATGTCATAGGTTGAATGGTGTTGAGTATAGTGACTGCACTCAACGCCAACTGGTGTTGATTGGATGGCGTTGAGTGAGCTGGGTGCCACGTCAAGCAGGGGATAACTGCTGGCGCTCAGGCAAAACCACCTACTATACTTTAAGAAAGAAATTCATGATTTTAATGATTAGAAAATAAGTTATACTTAGAGGCCGTATCCCTCGGCTCGGTGGATCACCTAGTCCACGGTTAAAAACTATACTTAAGCGCATCGGAAAAATACTTTATTCAGGTTTGACATCCTAAGAAGTGCATAAGAGCCCTAAGAGGACCACTTATGCTATGCAAGACTCTACATTTAATTTATATTATATATATAGGAAAACGATCTTTATACGCTGTTTGGAAAAAAGTGATTTACTTTTATAAAACATGCTGATTGTGCAATATTCATATAATAACAATATTAGTTGTAGTTTCAAAATAACTAGCAACCTAGCATAAATCCTCCCCAAAGCAAGTAGACTATCTCCAGAAAATGGTAGCAGCAAAAGTAATATATCTAGTACAAAGGTAAAAACTACCAGTGGGCGCCAACAACCTGACATGAACCCACTGGCAAATATGTATGTCTGTAAGAAAAGTACAGAAAAACTACCTCACTAACAAGCAATAGAACCTCCAAGGTCAAAGAGACCACCAGCAACACCACCGCAACCTAGCCACCAAACTGGCTACTGCTCAAAACTTGAGGAATTCAAAAGAAGAAAGAATACCTCAGCAAGCAAAACAAGAAAGAACTGCATGAAAGTGTCAACCAGGGGGTAAGTGAAAGAGGAAAACACACAACAGTAAAAGTCACAACTGCTCCAAGGCAAGACAATAAGTAATGCACTACGTGCGAGGAAACAGCATCAACCCTGCCCAGAAACTACATCCTGCAGGGTCTACTAGGCTACCAAGAGCCCAAAATGCTGCAATCTACCAAGGAATAAACACCTAACACCCTAAGGTGTTGGAGATGGTAGTAGCAAAAACAACCAACATGGGTCCGGGTTGGAAGCAAACTCAGTCCCCCAACCTCCATTTCCAAGCCAACAAGCTCAAAGGTCTATATGTGAAAGAACAAGGGACCTTCCACCCCCTTGCCCAGCCCCTACCTGGAGCAAGATAGAAGAATAAGGGTGGCCTTGGATAAATTACACAAAACCTCCCCATGAAGTGCTTCAAAACACCACTACTAACCACGACCCACGATTCGACCTTTAGGAAAGAAAAACATGGCCGACAAAAAAAACTACATGTATAGTCAAGGAATTCACTCGGGAATGAAAATCGAGGTAAGGGAAACAGTGTTGAAATTACTCAGCACGGCTAGGCGTTGAGTGAGACCAACTCTACGCCTAACCAGACCTTGGCATTGAGTGAGTTAGCCTCACTCAGCGCCAGAATAGCCATGGCGTTGAGTGAGAATCACTCTCTCAATGCCCTCCACAAGAACAGCTCTGGCGTTGAGTGAGCTATCCTCACTCAATGCCAAAATAACCATGGCGTTGAGTGAGGTCCACTCCCTCAATGCCTTCAGCAAAACCACAAAACACAACAGTGGCGTTGAGTGAGTCCACCTCCCTCAATGCCAAAGCAGCTTTGGTGTTGAGTGAGGTCGACTTACTCTACGCCAAAGTTCATTCCCGCAGGAAAACACTAATCCAACGCCAACAAGAAGAGGTGGGCGAGAATACCGACTGATTCTCGCCGAATCGGCGGGAATGCAGGATGATTATCGGCGAATCGGTGGGAATCCAGGATGGTTCTCGCCAAATCGGCGGGAATCCAGGATTATTCTCGCCGATCGGCGGGAATCCAGATTGATTCTCGCCAATCGGTGGGAATCACTGACGTTACTCGTCGAAATCGGGGGGAATCACTTGGTGATTCCCGTCGATTTTGACTTAGACGAAAACTCTCACTCAAACACCCCACCACTCAGCCGCAAGGAACAGACCAAACTATGGCTTTGAGTGTGTTCACAACACTCAACGCCAAGTCCGGGAGGCTTTTGGCTTTGAGTGTGTGCACCACACTCAACACCAAAACCCGAGAGTCTACCAAGACTGGTTCTAACCGGAGCCCTAGCACAACAAACTTCCTCACTCACTCTCTCTCTCGGCTCCACCCGCCAAAGTACCCAACTAGAACTACAAATCTTGAGTCTAAATAATGAACACAACTAGCAGGTTGAGCAAACAACACAAGGAGGGGGCTCATAGGAGAATCTAAGCCCTAAATTTAGCAAG
The DNA here is from genome assembly GCA_039513925.1 of Platanthera zijinensis. NCBI lineage: Eukaryota > Viridiplantae > Streptophyta > Magnoliopsida > Asparagales > Orchidaceae > Platanthera > Platanthera zijinensis. The sequence goes on from CM077082.1 coordinate 82,076,582, forward strand.
ATAAAGGAGAACATGCTTGGTTTCTACCCTAAGGCTAACCGAGAAATATTATGAATTCAAAAGAACAACAATGGCAAGGGCAAGAATACCACTTACCTCAATTTCCGGCGAAGCTTGGTCGGCTTTCCCTCCTCTTCGTTCTGCACTAAAAGGAGCAGCACCTAACAAGCAAACCCGCACTTTAATGGCGAAAAACGACAAGAAACTGAAAATCCAAGTCTCCTAAAACAAACCTCTTACCGTCGAAATGTAGAACTAAGCGAGAGCAAGACAACGCCGCTTTTGGAATCGAAATCCGTCCACGAACACTCCCGAAATCACCTTCCGAAGGCTAGGGCTAACCGTCGCTTCCGCCTCTGCTTTCCGCGAAACAGGAACAACAGTTTTCTTTTGATCTCGGGAAGAAGGAGGAAGGAGAAGTGGGCCCGCTGATTCTAATTAAGGCTTTAAAATAACTCTAACACGCCAGTTCAGCCTAACCATCTCCCAAGCCACCGATTCACTTAAATTAAGAGGGTTTCTAATTAGATTTTACTAATGGCACACCCAAAACGACACGAAAACCGAACTACCTCAGAATTCAACGAAATTCGCACCATAGCTAAATATCCACGCTACGAACACAACGGCGAAGTCGAAATTAACTTTTGACGAACAAAACTCGACTTATACCCTCCTGAAGCCAAAACACAAGCATCCCCGAGAGGCCACACTGGGTCACCCAAAACCACTCGGCTTGCTAGGGAGATCTTGCCAATAGGCTATAAAATAGGGCACCCAGTTCTAAGGAGTTAAGACCACACTTCACAGATTACACAAGCCAAGAAAACGCGTCGACGTAACTCCAAACAAGAACTAAATAATCATAGAAAAAATCGGGGGCGTTACACTGGGCTCACTCAACGCCATAGTCTGGGTGGCGTTGAGTGAGCACAGCTTACTAAACAACAAAATCTGGATGGCGTTGAGTGAACTGAGCTCACTCAATGCCATAGTCTAGGTAGCGTTGAGTGAGCACAGCTCACTCAACACCAAAATTTGGATGGCATTGAGTGAGCTGAGCTCACTCAACGCCATAGTCTGGGTGGCATTGAGTGAGCACAGCTCACTCAACACCAAAATATGGATGGCGTTGAGTGAGCTGAGCTCACTCAACGCCATAGTTTGGGTGGCGTTGAGTGAGCACAGCTCACTCAACATCAAAATCTGGATGGCGTTGAGTGAGCACAGCTCACTTAACACCCAAATCTAGATGGCATTAAGTGAGCTGAGCTCACTCAACGCCATAGTCTTGGTGGCATTGAGTGAGCTGAGCTCACTCAACACCATAGTCTGGGCGGCGTTGAGTGAGCAGAGCTCACTCAACACATTATTTTGATAGCGTAGAGTGAGTTGAGCTCACTCAACGCCATAGTCTGGAAGAGCCATTCTCTGGATGGCGTTGAGTGAGTAGAGCTCACTCAACGCCGTATCCTGGATGGCGTTGAGTGAGCGGAGCTCACTCAACGCCGCAGCAGGGATTGCGTTGAGTGAGCAAAGCTCACTCAACGCCATAGCCTAGATGGCGTTGAGTGAGCTGAGCTCACTCAACGCCATTTTACTTAGAAACTTTTAAAGCTTGGCTGATGGTTTAGTTGAACCGGGCCGGTCCAGGAATTGGACCAGAATGCATTACTTGGCCTTTTTCTCTTATTAAAACTTAGTTAAAGTCTTATTTTATGAGTCTGACTGGTCAATGCTACGTGGCTGCCGACTCCTCTCCTTCCAGCCATGGCCGAGTGACGGTTTGCATGGCCATTAATGGCTTTTAAGGCTCGGATCCATCCTCTCTCCCTTAAAACGGCTGGATTCAACTCCTCTCATGGAGAGGAGGAGTTTCCAGTTTTCTCTTAGCTACTTTGGATCTGTTTCAGCTCCCCTCCACCATGGTCGAGCATGCATGTTAGGAGGCATTAATGGCTGGAAAGTTTAAACCCCCACCCGCAACCTTGTTTCTCCTTTAAAAGACTCCCTAGACTTTGAGCGGAAGTTTTCACCCTTGCCCGATAAAGCTAGAGCTCATTACCTTGCTGTTGAAGAATTCCGGCGACGCCACCACCGCGCAAATGGCATCACGACGATCGGCTCAACTCCAAACCACAAATAAGGTCCTCCTCTACTCTTTCTTCTATGGATAGATCTTAGGAATTATTAGGAGAGAAATCGGGCTCAAAAGAGCTGGATCGGGTGAGCGTTTCCATGGTTTTTCCGAAATTTATTGTGGTCAGGTTCGCCGAAAACCGCCTCTCTGGCAGCCGTGCTGCCCCCTAACGATATCCCTCACCTCAACAGAGGTGGTGGTTGTGGTGGCCGGCCAGGGAGATGGCTAGGTTGACGGGAAATCCACTTGCAAGCTACAGGTTTTAAGCATTTTTAGGTTGCTGGTTCGGGCTTTTTGAGAAGATGAACAGTAACTTTAATACTAAATTATTATATTTATATATAATATATAGTGATTTATCAAGCTCTTTTTGATGCTATTTAATGAGGCACTTAGAGGCCGTTTTAGGAAAAATGGCCATTCACAGAAGTTGTAGCCCTTCGAGTCTAAATAATTCTAAAATTTATTTCAACTCGATCGGGTAAGTGGTTTGACTAAAACACCCATTTTAGTGGGACCTATACATAGGGCTATCCTGAGGTATAAATGGATGCCCACCTTTCATCCATTATCCAAATTTGCTGAAATTTGGTCAGGAGGTCTAACTTAGCTATATATAGGGCTTGTCCAAAAATGGGAATTTTTGGAGAATATGTTTCTATAGTTTTTGGAAAAATTTAATAAACTATGTATAAATTATTTAAGTGTTTTAAACACCTCAAAATCCCCCCAAATTTGTGTGGGTAGTCTTAGAGGGCATGATAAGGCTCTGGTAAAAATTTCATCTCATTTGGAGATGTTTTGTATAGGTTTTTATCCAACCCTAGGTTGATCATTATAGGATTATTTAGGATCAAACACCCCCTAAGGGTTTTGAGTGGTCAAATCACCTCAACAGAGGCTGAAATTTTGTACACTGACTTGTCATGGCTAATGTCAACCTCTTAAGGGAAATTGTGTGATTTACGGTTGACTTACCCTAGGGTTCAAACTCAAACCCTAGGGAAGGGCTTTTGAGTGTTATGAAGGGCATAAGAGCAAATGCCCTTGTGTGACCTTGTAACCCAGTAGAGTTGAAGGTAATGAATCCTAAGATCTCTGGTAGAAATCTTAGAGGATTTGGAGGTAGGTAGATACCTCAAAACCCTAACCCTAGTTTTAGGGTAGAAGCTCAATTACGAAAGCACAGACACTAAACCTTAGTTAAACGTTTTGAAAATTGGATGGAGTAAGTTATAGTCTAGTAAGAACCCTTAGTAATTTTATTAGGATTTTATGGATTATATTTCAAGTACTTTATTTGTTAGGTATTAATTTGCTCAAACTACTCTTTCAATTATTTTGATTACTCTGTTTATTTAAATCTGATGGAACCTGGGCAGCAGATGCTTTAGGTCTAAATAAACATCCATGAATTATGTTACAAATTTTAGTTGATTATATCTAGTACTTCCTTCACAAGTTCAAAAAAGGGCAATTATGGTCAATAAATCATTTAGAGCAAATTACCTACTGTAAAATTATGAATAAAGGAAATTAATTAAATGCCAGATAAATTAGAAAATTTACAATTTTCTGGTTTAGTCTATTTGTGTCATGATAAGTCTCCAATAAATATTTTAGGGCATTTGGATGATTATCTAGATTATCTCCTATTCGGTTCGACATATAGCTTAGGTTGATCTGCATATAGCAAAACGTTATATTGCAATAGGACATGATCTGGGATAGTTGTTGGAGTTAGTAATTTTAACTGGGTGGACTTATGTGGATGATTTCACTATAGAGGGATAGGAAGAGTGGTGAGAAGTCGTTTGGCTAGAGTCTAGAGGTTTTCGGGTTCGACGAAAGATTGTCTTTCCCGAGGAGAGGAAGAGTCAAAATCACCCTAGGATTAGCCCACTGTAATATGAGAAGGGAATGGGTTAAGGGAATCAACCAATAATAATAAATGCCTTGCGAAAGGGAACGATGGGCTTCAGCTACCATCATAGTTCCTAGTGCCCTTTTAGAGGCCTTCACAGGGAATACCGGGGGTAGTCCTGGGCTAACGTAAACTGTATTAACAAACTGATAAGAGTAACTTAGTAATTAGGGTTGCACGTTTCACAAACACTGTTTGCACAGGATGACAGTTGGGAGCTTCAGCTCGATTGGTTAAGAGACAGATGGAATGGTCTTGGGAGCTTCGGCTCGATTGGTTAAGAGACGGACAGAATGGTCCGGGGAGCTTCGGCTCGATTGGTTAAGAGACGGATGTTTTGGTCTGGGGGGCTTCGGCTCGGTTTTGGTTTGATTACGATTAAATTTGCATGTGCATAAAAGGAAAGAAAATTAAGGTGGTGGGTCTTCGGTACTGGGTTGTCGTAGCACTGACGCCAGTATGATGACTCGCCAAGTGTGTTTTTTACACTTCGCCAAAGCTAAGTCCGGCGGTCCAGTCGGCAAGAGTACCTAGGTGTCCGCTTTGTGCACCAAGCGTTGAGGTGTACGATAGGTCAGACCGGTAGTGCTATACTAGTTTTGAGGTGGGCGAGGCCCAACCCACCACTTCCGTCTTCCACTACGGAGGTATCCTGGGAGGTAACAACTCTGAAAGGGGGAACTAAAGGTCTGTGTGCACAGAGTCGGGTGTGTGAGTTGCACTTGCATGTTCCATTATACCCACTTGCATGTCATAGCATAATCGATTCATTTAATTCTGACACCTAAAGTATAAGTGGAATGGGACGCTTATACATTAGGAATTACAAAACGACCCCTTGGTCTATAAGCTTGTGTGGGCATGTTTATAAATTAAGGTTAAATTCAATATATATGCTGCTATTTGATAACTGACACCTCATCGTACAAGTGGTATGGGACACTTTATACGATGGGAGCCTTGTAGAAGATCCCTTGGCTTATGTGCTTCCGCACATAAGTTAAGGTTACATTTCCTACTTTCTGTTATTGCTATTATTTATTATAGAATTGCTAGGTTAGTTCCGCTGCCACCTGTTCCTTTGATTTAATCTCTACTTTCGTGTCCTTCCCTTTCTTACTCTCCGCTCGGTACCTAGGAGCCATGGGGGAAGGGGTAGGGGATGATAGGGATAAGTCTCTATGACTAACAATCTTCAGACCACATCATTTAGGGGATCGTGGAGCCCAGCATGGAGGAGCAGCCCCGGAGGTCGGACCGCTTGGAGATAGGGCAGTCTAGCTCAGGAGTTCAAACAGCCGGCACCATGAGTCTTGACCTTGAGTAGATATTCTGGTTTTTGCTTCCGCATGAGTGATTTGTAGTGAGGACATTATGTACCGGGCATAAGCCCGTATTTTTAGTACTCTGATATATATTATTATATGGAAACTCCCTTCGTGGAGATTTTATTTCTATATATGTGATTTTCTTATGGACTTGCTCTTACTTCATTTATTGTGCTACCTTTCTGTGATCGAATTGGCCGGCAGAATCGGCGCTTTGTAGTGATGACCCTTCAGGGCGTGATGGTGTCACCGCAAAGTGACGGTTCTGGGCCTAAGACCCCGGTGTTCTGAAAGAAAAAAAAGGGGGTCTTAAAAAATGTCTCCCCTTTGCAAATCAGTTGGGATATATTGAAGTTCAATTTTATTATTCTCAATATTATCCCTTAAAAAGTGATGCCTAATCTCTATATGTTTTGTCCTACTATGGAGGACTGGATTTTGTACTATAAAAATAGCACTGGTGTTATCACAAAAGATTTTTGACCTTTCTAAGTTGTAAACATAGTCTAGGAGCTTGTTTTGAATCCACAAAATCTGTGAGCAACAACTACCTGCTGTCATGTATTCAGCTTCAGTAGTTGAAGTGGACACAGATGTTTATTTCTTATAGAACAAGGAGACAAGTCTGTCACCAAGAAACTGGCAAGTTCCACGGGTGCTTTTCCTGTCTACTCTACATCCAGTATAATCAGCATCTGAAAATCCATTTAATTCAAATCCGGAGTCTTTTGGATACCAGAGACCTAGATTTGGACAACTTTTCACATACCTAAGAATCCTTTTTACTAATGTTAGATGTGACTCTCTAGGGCTTACTTGGAATCTAGCACATATGCATGTAGCAAACATTATATAAGGTCTACTTGCTGTAAGGTACAATAAAGAGCCAATCATTGATCTATATGTTGTCTGATCAACAGGTTTCCCATGTTCATCAGCATCTAATACAACATTAGTATGCATAGGTGATTTCATACATGATGCTTCAGACATACCAAATTTCTTAACCAATTATTTTGCATACTTGGTTTGAGAAATAAATATGCCATCAACATGCTGTTTGACTTGCAATCCTAGAAAGAAGGAAACTCACCCATGCTACCCATTTCAAATTTAGAATGCATTAGGTTGGAAAACCTTTTGCACAAATTTGAATCAGTAGATCCAAATATTATATCATATACATAAATTTGCACTAGTAGGATATTGGACTTATGAGTTCTAATAAAAAGAGTTTTGTCTACTCTACCCCTTATAAAATCATTTTTCAAAAGAAAGCATGTTAAGGTCTCATACCATGCTCTAGGAGCTTGCTTGAGACCATATAATGCTTTATGCAATTTAAAAACATGATCAGGATGAGTTGGAGAGATAAAACCTTAGGGTTGTCTAACATAGACTTCTTCCTTGATATCTCCATTGAGAAATGCACTCTTCACATCCATTTGATAGACCTTGAATCCCTTGTGAGCTACAAAAGCTAGGAATATTCTTATGGCCTCTAACCTTGCAACTGGTGCAAAGGTTTGGTCATAGTCTATTCCTTCTTCTTGAGAGTATCCTTGTGCAACTAGCCTTGCCTTATTCCTGACACTGATTCCTTGATCATCCAACTTATTTCTGAACACCCACATTGTTCCAACAATGGAGTGATCCTTTGGCCTTGGCACTAACTCCCAAACATTATTCCTTTCACATTGATGTAATTCCTCTTGCATTGCAATGATCCAGTGTGGATTTTGTTCTGCATCTTGTATGGATTGAGGTTCAATTTGAGATAGAAAGCAGGTGTGCATCAGGTTTTGGTTGACCTGATTTCTAGTTTGCACACCAGCTGAGATGTCTCCAATCACTTGGGAGATTGGATGATCTCTTGATGTTACTAAATCAACAGGGGGTGTTGATTGTTCACCAACCTGTGTTGTTATTTCCTCTTATGGAACAACAACTTACTCTTCAAGATAATTCTCACCAGGATGTTGAGTACCAAGATGTTGAGTGTCCTCTTCATCTTCACTGATTTCACCTCTTTGTTGGGTAGGTGAATGTGTTGTATCTTTTTCTACAATATGTAACATGTCCAAATTTTCTGAAAGAGAGTGTACCTGCAAAGGTTCTATGGTAGAAATATTCTTCTCCTTGTAAAACATGTTAGTTTCATCAAAAGATACATGTACAGATTCTTCAATTTTAAGAGAAGTTTTGTTATATACCCTATAATCTTTACTGATCATGGAGTATCCCAGAAACACTCCTTCATCAGCTTTGGGTTGAAATTTTGCTATGTATTTCTTGTCATTATTGTGTATGTAACAAATACAACAAAAAATCTTGAAATAATCTACTTTAGGTTTCTTCCCCTTGAGTAATTCATAGGGAGTCTTTCCCTTCAGCTTATGTATAAAACTTCTATTCAACACATAGTTTGAGGTGTTCACTGCCTCTGCCCAAAAGGATAGAGGAAGGTGTGCATCTATCAACAATGTAGTAGCAGATTTCAATAAGGGTTCTATTTTTCTTTTCAGCTACACCATTTTGTTGAGGAGTTCTAGGAGCTGAGAAAGTATGCCTAATCCCTTCACTCTTACAGAACTCTTGTATAAGTAGAGAATCAAACTCTGTCCCAAGATCACTTCTTATCAGGGCAATGTGAGTATTGAACTCAATCTGTATGCATTTGAGAAATTCTGTCAAACACTTAAAGTTATAAGACTTCTTCCTCAGAAAGAACACCCATGTAAATCTAGAGAAGTCATCTACAACCACTAAAGTATAAGATTTCCTTCCTAGGATTTGTACTATAATGGATCCAAAAGGATCCATGTGTAACAGATACAAAATCCTAGGTGAATCACTCTTATTAAGTGACTTAAAACTATTTTTAGTTTGCTTGCCTAATTGACAAGCCCTACAAAGTCCTTCCTTCTTGTAGAGGCCAGAAGGTAGTCCTCTAACAAGGTTTTCCTTGGATAGCCTAGCAATGGTTCTAAGGTTTATATGTCCTAATCTTTTATGCCAAAGATCATTTGGCTTGCAAACAGAATTGAATAAACAAATATCTATCTTAGTTGAAAGAAAATCTACAAGATAAATGTTACCTTTCCTTTTACCTGTCAACACAGTTGTGTTATCCTCTGATTTAATTTTGCATGAGGATTTGTTGAATGTCACCTGGTAGCCTTCATCACATAGTTGACTGATGCTGATTAGATTGTGCTTCAGTCCTTCCACATAAGCCACCTTCTCTAATGTGACTGAGCCAATCTGGACAGCACCATATCCTTTTATTTGTCCACAGTTTGAATCTCTAAATATTACTTTGGGTCCAAGTTTAGTTTTGAAGGATGTGAGATTCTCCTTGCTTCTTGTCATGTGCTTTGAGCACCCACTATCCAGATATCATTGTTGGTTCATTGCTGGATAGGTCTTCTCCTGCACATAAGCAACTTATATGTTTTTGACCCAGTTTACCTTGGGCCTAGGTTGATAACCTTTAAATTCTGAAATGAAAGACATCCCTGGCTGACTCTTATAACCTTCAGGATGATATCTCCTATGAGGTATTATCCATTCAGTATAAGGGTTAAAGTTTTGGGATGTAGGACCACTAGGATTGAATTTTGATTTACCTTTAAAAATTTGTTCAAGGCTCTGATCTCTGTTCGACGATCTCTGAGCTGAGTTTAACGATCTTGGGTCAGATCGTCGAGTTCCATTCGAAGATCAATTTTGCCAGAGTTCAGAGTTCAGCGATCGTCGACCTGAGTTCGACGATTCAGATTGAGATCGCTGAGCTCTATTCGACGATCGTCGAGCTCTGTTCTACATTTTCCGTTGAACTTTGTTTTTCTTAGGTAAATCAGGATTCTTCCTGGCTACCTCTACAACTCCATTTCCTTTATCTGAGATAAACTTAATTGGGGTTGTTAACACTATAGGTTGGCTGGATGAAGCACCCAATCCCAGTGTATTGTTGAGTCTTGAGTTCACTGTGCTTGTGATGTCCATCAGTCTGATGCTTCTCCCATTAAGGGATTCTTCAAACTTCTTTGCCTGAGATAATTCACTTTTCAGTGAGGCTATCTCCTCCCTACAACATTCCAACTCCTCAGAGAGTTTGAAGTTGTCTGACTTTAACATGCTATATTCAGACAATTGATTTCTGAGAGTGATAATCTCTTTCTCAGATTTTAGCAGGTCTAAACAAAGTCCCTTAAATTCAGATCTAAAGTCCTCTGAATTAAAATCAAAAGAATCTATTACCTGATCTTCTTCATTTTTCATGTTCAGATTTAGATTCTGACTCTTGTTCTTCATCAGAATTATGTTGAGAGGCATTGATAGCCATCATGCAGAACTCCTTCTCTTCAGTATCATCTTCATCATCACTTGAGCTTGATGATGCCTCTGATTCTTCTTCAGTTTCACTCCAGGTTTCAGCTACAAATCCTTTCCTGGTGTGTTTGTTCTGTCTGGAGGAGGATTTATCATTGTTGTTTCTTATAAAATCCTTGTCTCTTCTCCAATCTTTCTTTTCCTTCTTATCCTTATTTTGATTCTTTGGACAGTCAGGCATAATGTGGCCTGGTTTCCTGCATCCAAAACAAATAATTTATTTATGAATTAGATTTGTCATACCTTGGCTTTTCATGGCCTCTGGATGACCTTTTCCTGAAATCTTTCCTGGCCATCTTGTAAAATCTTTTGGCCAGTAAGCTCAACAGCTCTTCATTGCCTGTGACTTTGTCTTCAGGCTGATCTTTTGTAGCTTTGAATACTATTTTCTTCTCCTTCCTGATTGCTGGAGAAGTAACCTTTTGTTCTTCCTCTCTATTCTTGATGAGCAGCTCATAATACTTGAGCTTGCCCAGCAAAGCTTCGAGAAGTGATCTCATTTAGGCTTCTGGCATCCTTGATTGGCCAGATCCTTGAATCCCAAGTGCTGGGGAAGCACATTAGGATCTTATCATTGAGTTTAGTCAATGAGATCTCCTTTTCCAAGGTCTTCAGTTCACTAACAATTAGACTGAGTCTGTTGTACATGTCAGCAACTGACTCAGTTTCTTCTTTCTTGAAATTCTCATACTGGGTTATGAGATGGGATCTTCTATCCTTTCTTTCATCAACTGATCCTAACACAAGCTCAGATAGCTTGTCCCAAATTTCTTTTACTGAGTTACATTAAGCCACATTTTGAAATATGTCATCAGACATAGTCTAGGCCAATATGTTCATGGCCTTGGCATCAGCAACTTTCCACTTTTTGATTTCTGCATCAGTTCCTGAAGGGGGTGGAACAGCACTTGTACTTGTACTTGTTGGAGGTCTTGGAAACACTGTCAAAACAGAATTAAAAATGTCCTCATCAATAGAATTCATGTATAGTTTAATCCTTGCCTTCCAAAGTGTAAACTTAGAAAGATTGCACACTGGAGGTCTGGTGCTAGCATAATCTTTGTTCTGTGCCATGGTTTTATGTGAAAATAAATATAATAAAAGTAATAACCCTCTATTAAAGATTGATCTTATCAGTGATCTTTTGGTTCAGGTGTTAGCCTGTAAAACAACCAATCTGATTAGTATTTAGTTGTTGAATAACCAACCTCCCTCTAATACCAATTGAAAGTGAGGGTAAGATCTACCTTTACTGTAGAGGGGGGGGGGGGTGAATAGAGTATATTAAAATAATTTCCAATTTAAAAATTATTTGTAGTGGAAGACTTGATTTAAGTATATGTGTAATATGCTTATAATAAATAAAACTAAGATAGCAAGAAAGCAAAAATCACAGCACATAGCAAAGCAAAAAACACAGCAATCCAGAAGACACAAGGATCTATAGTGGTTCCCCAATAAATCTGGGTACATCCACTCTTCTACCACCCTAGGTAGGAATTAACTGTAGAAATAGTTGATCAGGTGTCCTGGGCACCAATGAGCTTTTAATAAGGTGCTCAAAAACCAAACCCAAAATTTTTGATAAGGTGTCTTGCCACAACAGAGTTTTGACAAGGTCTCAGAAACCAGCCACAAAACTTTTGTAGGGAGTTTTGAGAAACCCTTTTACAGCAGAATGAAGAAAGAAATAAAAGATTTTAATATTCTTCTCTGTCAACAGTTTAAGAGAAGACTAGTGGATGATGTTTTCAAAGCTCCCCCTGAGATTTGCAATTGTTCAGGAAGTAGAGCTTTGCATAGGGTGATAGGTCTTCAGTAACTTTAGATCTCCAGCAAGAGATGATTTCAGCAGTTGCTGAAATATGATGTGTCTTGAGTCTTTGATGAAGAAGCCTTTGAACACTTGAATCAAGAAGATCTTGAAGGAGTAGAATAGAAGAAATCTTTTCTGTTTGATGATCTCCTTCACAGTATTATTCCTTGTGTTCTGTATGAATTCTAACTCAATAATCCTGTAGACTTTTGTCTCTTGAGTCTATTCCCAGAATTATCTTAATTCTTGATTGATATCTCTTATTCTTTCTTTCTCAATAATTTTCTAGAGATATACTGAAAATCTGTCTTTAAGATAGTCGTTAACCAGTCATAAATGACTGCCTTAAATGACATCTATCTCTAGAGGAAAGTCCTAAGAGACATTCCTTTTTGTCTCCCTTGAAAATTGCTTCAGATTAGTTGAAACGGCCACAAAATACTTTGAAATAAATGCTGATAAAATTCCATAACTGTCTGAATTTGAATTCCTGAAATCGTCGATCTCTTCAGAAAAGTCGTCGATCTAAGCTCGACTATCGTCGACCTGAGCTTAGAGACTGGATCTAGACTTGAAACAGAAATCGTCGACCTGAGCTCAACTATCGTCGAACTAAGCTCAGATACTTGGATTATAGCTAGAGACAGAAACGTCGATCTGAGCTCGAAGATCGTCGAACCGAGTTCGACGACTTGTTGAACTGAGCTCAGAGATAGTCGAACTGAGTTCGACGTTTCGTCGACTTGAGCTCGATGAAAATGGTCCTAGTCTTCAGCACTTGAATTCTGATCTTAGAAGGTCTTGGGGGCAGCTTCCAAACCTAAGTTCTAACCCTTAGACTCATTCTAATTGACCTTTAAGATTATACAATAAGGTCAAAAAAATTTCCTAAGAACATAGTGATCCATGCCCAAATTAGTAATAGGGTGTTCCAACAAGCAACATTGCCATTATTAGACTCAGAGGAGTCAATGTTATACATTGTATCTTGAGCAGAGAGTTCAGAGTGAATCTCCCACTCAACCTCAGCATTGTCCTTAGTGATAATCTATTCTTCTACAAAAATGTTCTGAACCGTTTCTATCACTATTACAGACACTTGTTCATCCTCAATAAGAGTATTAAAAATATATCGTAAAGGCACATCTGGAATCTGATATAATCTTTTCTGAAGATTCGCTAGATAAGATTCAAGCTTATCTTGAATATAAGACTAAACTGCTCCCCCTCAATATGAGCATCTCTCTTCTAAATCTATAACTCCTTTGTTAACCTGTAGGGATTAATACTGTCTGTAATAAAAAAGACATGAAGAGCTACTGAAGCTATACTAAGTTCATCAAGCCCAATTCAAATTTGAAGGTGTTGAACTTGGCTTCATCTAGTAGATTGGTGAAAATATCAACCACTGCTTGTCTGTAGAGACAAACTCAAGACAAATTTCCTCACATTCCACATACTTTCTAAAGAAATTATATCTAATATCTATGTTGTTAGTCCTGTTATGCGAAACAGGATTCCTAGCAATAGAGATTGCACTAGTAGAATCAGAAAACATTGGAGTTCTACTTAGCTTTAGATTGTAATCTAGGAGCCGATGTTGGATCCATAGTAGCTGTGTACAATAAGTTTCAGCGGAGATGTACTCTGATTTAACTATTGAGATAGCAATACTTGTTTGCTTCTTGCTACTCCAAGAGACCAATCTTCCTCCTAAAAACATACAAATTCCAGAGGTGCTTTTCGTGTCTTCTCTACAACCTGCCAAGTCTGTATCTGAATACCCAGTTTTTTCAAAGTCCATATTCTTAGGGTACCACAGAACATGTTCAGGTGTGCCCTTGAGATATCTTAAAATTCATTTAGCCGCAGAATTGTGAGATTCCTTAGGGCTTGCATGGTGTCTAGCACAAACACATGTTACATAAATAATTTCTGGCCTACTAGTAGTAAGGTAGACAAGGGAGCCAATTATGCCTCTATACAACGTTTCAACCTCAAGTTTCCCAGTTTCATCCTTGTCTATTGACACACTTGGCCTCATATGAGTTTTCATTATGGAGGCATTGTCTATTCCAAATTTTTTAATAAACTCTTTGGTGAACTTGGACTGAGAGATGGATAGTCCATCCTCTGATTGTCTAACTTGGAGGCCAAAAAAATACTTGAGTTAACCCATATTGCTTATCTCAAATTGCCCTTGCATAAGTTTGTCACACTTTTTGCAAAGGCCAACATCAATTGACCCAAATATTATATAATCTTCATAAATTTAGAATAAAATGATCTTACCCTTGACTTCCCTTAGGAATAATATCTTGTCTATCTTTCCCCAATAGAATTTGTTCTTAATGAGAAAGCTAGACAAGGTTTCATACCATACCCTAGGGGCTTGCTTCAACCCATATAATGCTTTTCTAATCCTAAAAACATAATCAGGAAAGTTAGGATTAACAAAACCTGTGGGTTGATTAACATAGAACTATTCTTTTTGGTCACCATTTAGGAAAGCTGACTTCATATCCATTTGGTGGACCTTGAATCCTTTATGTGCAGTATATGCAAGCAATAGTCTTATAACTTCCGATCTAGCTACTGGTGTAAAGGTTTGATCAAAATTAATACCTTTCACTTGTTTGTATCTCTTGGCCACCAGTCTAGCTTTATTCTTTATTATAACACCATTTTCGTCAAGCTTATTCCTGTAGATCCACTTAGTTCCAATGATGATATGTCCAGATCTTGTAGACCTTATATCTATTGAACTGGTTTAGTTCTTCTTGCATAACCACAACCCAAAATGGATCTATGTTGGCCTCTTTAAACCTTTTAGGTTCAACTTGAGATAGAAAACTGGAGTATATACAAGTTTTGAGGCTTCTGCTTCTTATTATAACTCCTTGGCTAGCATCTTCTATGATCTGATTTTTAGGATGATCCCTTAAATGCCTGACTGCTTGAGATATTCTTACTTCAGCATCATGAACTTCGGTGGCTGGATCATGTAGGTCTTCAACCATGTCCTTTGTACTTTGTCCTTCTTTAGGAATTTACACAACATCATCTTCTTCTAGCGTATTTGGATAAGTGTCCTTGATGGTTTGTTTATCCATCTTAAACTCTAGACCTGAACAGCTAGAGGAGCTAGACAGCTTACTGTTAATAATTGATGATTCATCAAAGACTACTGACTCTGATAATTCGCAATGGTGGAGAGAGGGTTAGAGAGAAGAGAAGGTAGATGTGGTGGTTAAGAATATTCTTCGATTCTATATCTGATAACGGCAAGCGTACCTTATCATTTATATTATAGGATACTAAAGATTAATATCAAGCTCGTATTTCCCTGGGGCATAATGATTACTTCTACTTCGAGGAGATCACTATTATTTTATCAACCGAAATTTATATTAATTACTAAACTAAAAACTAAAATTAAATTACTAAGCTAAAAAAAATGAGAAAACTAATTACTTGCAGGATAAAAAGGAGTTAGAGCTAGAGATAAAGGGGAGGACTCAATCTTTGATCACTTCGGTAAGAGTTGATTAAAAAACATGATAAATAAACCTAAGCTTAATAGGGTAAAGGTCCTTGACCGTGGAGGTTCCTAAAGCTTAAACACGCTTCTCTCATAGTCGTGCCCAACTTTGTTTACGAAGGTCCGACCGACTCTCGTCTAAATCGGAGGCCTAAAGCTTTCATTACGCGGTGAACCCCTTTATTGGATTTTACTCCAATCCGGGAGATTTGGACGTCTTCCTCTCTCGAGGGGTGCGTACAACTCTCTTTACTATTGAATGCTCACTTCAAACTATTGGCCTCTCGGCTAGCCCAGAATTAAAACAAAGGTAGAGAGTATATATCGATAATATACCTCCAACCCATGAAAAATTAAGAGTAATTCAAGGCCAAAAACCTAACAAGAAAAGGTAAATTAAAGCATCATAACTTAATCGCTCGAACCTCGGATCATCAAGATAGAGTACAAGGAGGATTAGTTAATCATAGTGAAGTGGAGGGGGAAAGATGAGTAGTAAAGCGTGGTAAGAACTTATATTAAAAGGAACACGTATATTAAGAATAAAGAGAGCTACACAACTATGAAATGAAAATTACACTTGCATGGAAATTGAAATCCTATTCAAGCCCTACAATAAGCTAATAAAAGAAATACAAGAGATAATACAAAAGCAAAACACTAAGTTATGTTAAGGAAAAATTACAAAATAATAGAGAGAGAGAGAGAAGAAGAAAACATGAAAAAAGAGCAAGTAAACCAAGGGGAAGCACCTCCCCCTCTCCACTAAAACTTGCTAAAATTGAATGGGGGTTTGAATTTATAGGAAAAGTTCACGGGTTGGTCACACCCTACAACACGCCCTGTGAGGGCGAGTCAGGGGACGTGACAGGTACGACATTGACCTCGGGCGCTGGATTCTGGCAGGAATGATGATTGCTTTGGTACGATGGTGGTCACGCCCATGTAGGGGGCATACCAGGCATGTCATGTCAAAATCAGCAGTCAGAAATCCATAAGATGTCAGAAAAAGGAGGGACACGCCCTCAGACATGCGCAGGGAGTGCGGGTTAGGGGGGCATGACAGTACTGTTTGCGTGCAGTTGTGGAGAAAGCTTTGAATGCGGTGGCAGGCCTCGAGCAGAGGGTGGAATGCCCTGTATCATGCCCTGGGACACGCCTAGGGAGTGCGTGTCAGGGGGCGTGACACTGGATTTTGGGGGAAATTCCTTCTTGAGGCTTTTAACCTCGGGAGCAGGTTACATGCCCTGTGACACGCCCAGGGAGGGCGTGTTAGGGGGGTGTGTTAGAGGACTTGTGGCTCAAAACCTGTGGAAACCTGCAAAAATAGAAAATAAACATTAGTTATATTATTTACATAAAAAGAAACCTAAATATACATTAAGAAAGAGATTTAAAATGAAAATAATATATTTATACCCTTATAAATTAAGCTAAAATATGCATCATCATATTCCCCCATACGTATTATTTTGCTTGTCCTCAAGAAAAAACAACGAGTTATAAAAAACAAAGAGGATTAATTGAAAAGTTTAAAAATACTATAAACGAGTAAGACGGGAATTTAAAGGTAGAGAAATTTTGAAAATGAACATAAAATTCCTACTTTAAGTTAGCACAAAATTTTATAAATTTTACTAAATATAAAAACAAATCATCCCATATTTTTACAGTATTAAAACTTAATAAAGTAACGAGTAAAAAGCGCATTGAGTCACTACTAAAGTCTAAGAGATAAATTAAAACCATAGTCAATCAAGACAAAGTTCAATATTTCTATCAAAAACACTTACTCAATCTAGTTTCTCGCTACTATGCTAAAAAGTAAACGCAGACAGCATGAATCACTAGGGATTTAATTAGGCGTATAGTTAGGCATAGGTTTTTTAGGGTACGATATTCAAAAAGATGAACACGAGGGGTATTTGCACACTTAAAACAAAAAGAAAATGAGCTTTGCCAAAATAAATACACTTTTCTTTTTCTTTTACTTTTTTTATCAAATATTTTTCTCATTTTTAATTTTTTTTTCATACTTAAAAATTTCCACTTTTCTACCAAAAGATAATACAAAAATTTTCCACTAATTTTTTCAAAAAGGTGCACATTAGCAATTAAAACTCAAAAATAATTTTAAAGTATGCATATAGGTATGCTATTTGGTTGTGGTGAAATAAAAAGTGGGGCTACAAAAAGGAAGGAAAAAAGGCACAAAAATGGCTAGCAACGATTATTGTTAGGCGGGGTGCAAAGGCTCAAATGTTTCATAAGAAATGCCTAAATCATTTTCATGCTTCCTAAATCTACTCAAAGTAAAGTTTTGAAATTTCAAAAGAGGCTAAGCACAAAAAATAAAAAATAGAGAATTTGCTTTCATGAAAATAATGATAATAAGCATCTAGACCGGTTTGTGTCTACTACACTTAATACTAATTAACGTTTAAAAAGATTTTAATAAGGAAAAATAAAGGATGATAGGTTTTATAAAAGTTAAAGAAGTAAAAGAAAGCCTAAGGAAAAGTGAAGAAAAATTCAAGAAATTTTTCAAAAATAGCATACTACCCTAAATAGGAACACTGCATGAGTCAACAAACTACTCGCTTAACATGTTTAAATAGAAAATTAATCTAATTTATTCTAACTAAGCAAGTAGACATGAGCTTTAAAAATAATAAAATGCAAAGTAACGGGGTACTAATTGATTTGGCAAAAATTAACTCAATTTTATTTGGGATTTTTTTAAAAAAAAACTTTATATATTTTTTTGATTTTTAAAAAATATATATTATATATAAATTTTTTTTTTATTTTTCTAAAAATTTTATAAATTTATTTGATTTTTCTTAAGTAAACTACTAAGGGAATACTGCCCCATACTTAAAGTTAAACATTATCCCCAATGTTTAAAGTTAAGTATAAAGAGAATTGAGAAAAGAGAGAAAAAAAAATGCAAAGTGAAGGAAAAGATGCTTCTCTAGCGCTTAATTCCCAGACATTGAAAAATGCATCCCCCCAAACTTGAGCTAAAGACCGTCTTGAGCCCAAGTTGAGAGGCGAGAAGTGGCACAAACACGCGGGAGCTTATTCCTGCACAAAACAAAATAAAAATAAATAAATAAAAAAAAGGTAAGCAAGGGGTGCCTCCCAAGAGCGCTCTTTTTTTAAAATGTCGTTGAGCTCTACGTTCTTGGTTAGCTAAATGGAGAATAAAAAGAGAAATGTAATGGCAGCTCGCGTAATATAAGTTTCGGC
Source organism: Platanthera zijinensis (assembly GCA_039513925.1). Taxonomy (NCBI): domain Eukaryota; kingdom Viridiplantae; phylum Streptophyta; class Magnoliopsida; order Asparagales; family Orchidaceae; genus Platanthera; species Platanthera zijinensis. The sequence goes on from CM077082.1 coordinate 82,094,978, forward strand.
GCGAGTTCCAAAACATTTTTTAAGAAAATAAAAATATTTTTTGTCATTTTTTATTTTTTAAATAAAACAAAACAAAAAAAGATTTAGAAAAAGAAAAAATGCTAGAAAAAGAAACTAAACTATTAGAAGGGGGAGAAGAAGAAGAAATAAAAACTAAACAAGAAGGGAAAATAAAAGAAGAAAAGAAAACAGAATTTTCGCAAGGAGGGGGAGAGAAGAAAAAGAAGAAGGCAGCGACGGTTGATCAATAGAAAATGTCTGGAGAGAAAGATCTGGTTGCTCCACTTGAATATCAATCATTTTAGTAGATTGGGAGCAAATCGGGATATCTAAAAAATCAATCTCCTTAGAAGATCGAATAAAAGAAGGTTCGTCTTCCTCGGAAACTTTAAAAAAAATCAAGATATCGGGGGAAATTTCCTCCTCGAGAGGTTGAAGGCACAATGGAATTTCTGAATAATCATCTTCTGCGTGTGATTGAAGGCACTGCAGAATATCCGAAGATTCATCATTCGAAAGATATATAGGAGGAGGAGGGGAAGAAAAAGATGCGGCCTCAGTAGCCAAAGCGTCAAAACCACTTTGAAGTGAGCATTGATGCGTGAATCAAATGCTGCAGCATCAAAAATGACTTCATTTTCGCTAGAATAAAAAATTGGAGGGGCGCAAACTTGCGGAGAAAAACCGGAGAAATCTTGAGATGGAATGGGTTGATGATCACTATAGCCCCAAGAATGATCAGGGTGTTGCCACCCTATGTTGTTCAAAGTAGGGCTAGGATCATTTGTCCATTCAAGAAATTTCCGGAAAAATTAAAATCAGAAACATTCGAAGGAGAAGGGTAGGAAGGTGTTTGAAAACCATAGTAACCCCATGAAAAAAAATTCGTGGACGGATCAATTTGACAAAATTGATTCGATCCAGAAGGGATTAAATCATGGATGGATGATGGATATCTTACCGAACACTCCTCGCGAGAGTGACCGAACTCTCCACAATTAAAACAAAGACTAACCATTACAAAAAAAAAAAATCAACCGCGAAAGAGGTGTGAGAGAGAGAGGTAAAAACAAAACAAAATGATAAAATTAATATCTATCCTTTTTTTCAAAATATCAAAACAGACCCCGACAACGGCGCAAAAAACTTGATACTGATAATTCGTAACGGTGGAGAGAGGGTTAGAGAGAAGAAAAGGTGGATGTGGTGGTTGAGAATATTCTCTAATTCTATATCCGATAAAGGAAAGCATACCTTTTCGTTTATAGTACATGATACTAAAGATTAATATCAAGGTCGTATTTCCCTGGGGCGTAATGATTACTTCTACTTCGAGGAGATCGCTATTACTTTATCAACTGAAATTTCTATTAATTACTAAACTAAAAACTGAAATTAAATTACTAAGCTAAAAAAAGGAGAAAACAAATTACTTGAAGGATAAAAAGGAGTTAGAGCTAGAGATAAAGGGGAGTACTCAATCTTGAATCACTTCGGTAAGAGTTTATTAAAAAACACAATAAATAAACCAAAGCTTAATAGGGTAAAGGTATTTGACCGTGGAGGTTCCTAAAGCTTGAACACGCTTCTCTCGAAGTCATGCCCAACTGAGTTTAGGAAGGTCTGACCAACTCTTGTCTAAATCGGAGGCCTAAAGCTCGCTTTACGCGGTGAATCCTTCTATTGGATTTTACTCCAATCCGGGAGATTAGGACGTCTACCTCTCTCGAGGGTTGCATACAACTCTCTTTACTCTTGAATGCTCACTTCAAACTATCGGCCTCTCGGCTAGCCCAGAATGAAAGCAAAGGTAGAGAGTATATATCCATAATATACCTCCAACCCATGAAAAATCAAGAGTAATTCATGGCCTAAAATCTAAAAAGAAAAGGTAAATTAAAGCATCATAACTTAATCGCTTGAACCTCAGATCATCAAGATCGAGTAAAAGGAGGATTAGTTAATCATAGTGAAGTGGAAGGGGAAAGATAAGTAGTAAAGCATTGTAAGAACTGATATTAAAAGGAGCACTTATATTAAGAATAAAGAGAGCTACACAACTATGAAATGAAAATTACACTTGCATTGAAAATTGAAATCCTATTCTAGCCCTATAATAAGCTACTAAAAGAAATACAAGAGCTAATACAAAAGTAAAACATTAAGCTAGGTTAAGGAAAAATTATAAATTAAGAGAGAGAGAGAGAGAGAAGAAAACATGAAAAAAGAGCAAGTAAACCAAGGGGAAACACCTCCCCCTCTCCACCAAAACTTGCAGAAATGGAAGGGGGGTCTGAATTTATAGGAAAAGTTCACAGGTTGGTCACGCCCTGTGACACGCCCTTGGAGGGCGTGCTAGGGGGCGTGACAGGTACGACATTGACCTCGGGCGCTAGATTCTGGCAGGAATGATGATTGCTTAAGTACTATAGTTGTCAAGCCCTAGGTCACGCCAATGTAGGGGCATGACATGCATGTCATGTCAAAATCAGCATTCAGAACTCCATCAGTTGTCGGAAAAAGGCGGGACATGCCCTGAGACATGCCTAGGGAGGGCGTGTCAGGGGGGCGTGACTGTACTATTTGCATGCAGTTGTGGAGAAAGTTTGAATGCGGTGGTTGGCCTCAGTTAGAGGGTGACACGCCCTGTATCATGCCCTGGGACATGCCCGGGGAGGGGGTGTCAGGGGGGCGTGACACTGTATTTTGGAGGGAAATTCCTTCTTGCGGCTTTCAACCTCGGGAGCAGGCAATATGCCCTATGACATGCCCAGGGAGGGTGTGTCAGGGGGGCGTGTCAGAGGACTTGTGGCTGAAAACCTGTGGAAATATGCAAAAATAGAAAATAAACATTAGTTATATTATTTACATAAAAAGAAACCTAAACATACATTAAGAAAGAGATTTAAAATGAAAATAATATATTTTTACCCTAATAAATTAAGCTAAAATATTCATCATCAAATTCCCCCATATTTATTATTTTGCTTGTCCTCAAGTAAAAACTATGAGTTAGAAAAAACTAAAGAGGATTAATTGAAAAGTTTAAAAATGATATAAATGAGTAAGACGAGAAATTAGAGGTAGAGAAATTTTGAAAATGAACAGAAAATTCCTACTTTAACTTAGCACAAAATTTTACAAATTTTACTAGATATAAAAACAACTCATCCCATATTTTTGCAGAATTAAAACTTAATAAAGTAACGAGTAAAAAGCGCATTGAGTCACTACTAAAGTCTACGAGACAATTTAAAATCATAGTCAATCAAGACAAAGTTCAATATTTCAATCAAAACACTTACTTAATCTAGTTTCTCGCTACTATGCTAAAAAATAAACGCAGGCAACATGAATCACTAGGGCTTTAATTAGCCGTACAATTAGGCTTAGGTTTTTAAGGGTGAGATATTCAAAAAGATAAACACGAGGGTTTTTGCACACTTAAAACAAAAAAATGTGCTTTGCCAAAATAAAGCTAGCCAAAATAAATACACTTTTCCTTTTCTTTTCTTTTACTTTTTTCATCAAATATTTTTTTCATTTTTTATATTTTTTTCATACTTAAAAAATTCCACTTTTGTAGCAAAAGATAATACAAAGATTTTCCACTAATTTTTTCAAAAAGGTGCATATTAGCAATTAAAACTCAAAAATAATTTTAAAGTGTGCATATAGGTAAGCTATTTGGTCGTGGTGAAAAAATGTGGGGCTACAAAAAGGAATAGAAAAGGCACAAAAATAACTAGCAACGATTATTGTTATGCGGGGTGCAAAGACGCAAACGTTTCAAAAGAAATGCCTAAATAATTTTCATGCTTCCTAAATCTACTCAAAGTAAAGCTTTGAAATTTCAAAAGAGGATAAGCACAAAAAAATAGAGAATTTGCTTTCATGAAAAAAATGAAAATAAGCGTCTAGACCGGTTTGTGTCTACTACACTTAATACTAATTAACGTTTAAAAAATTTTTAATAAGGCAAAATAAAGGATGATAGGTTTTATAAAAGTAAAAGAAGTAAAAGAAAGACTAAGTAAAAGTGAAGAAAAATTCAAGAAATTTTTCTAAAATAGCATACTAGCCTAAATAGGAACACTGCATGAGTCAACATACTACTCACTTAACAAGTTTAAACAGAAAATTTATCTAATTTATTCTAACTAAGCAAGTAGACATGAGCTTAAAAAATAATAAAATGCAAAGTAACGGAATACTAATTTATTTGGCAATAATTAACTCAATTTAATTTGGGATTTTTTTTTAAAAAAAAAATTATATATTTTTTGGATTTTTCAAAAATATATATTATATATAATTTTTTTTTCTAAAAATTCTATATATTTTTTTTTATTTTTCTAAAGTAAACTACTAAGGGAATACTCCCCCTTACTTAATGTTAAACATTGTCCCCAATGTTTAAAGTTAAGTATAAAGAGAGTTGAGAAAAGAGAGAAAAAAAGAAAAAGAAATGCAGAGAGAAGGAAAAGATGCTTCCCTAGCGCTTGTTGCCCAGACATTGAAAAATGCATCCCCCCAAACTTGAGCAAAAGACCGTCTTGAGTCCAAGTTGAGAGGCGAGAAGCGACACAAACAATCAGGAGCATATTCCTGCACAGAACAAAATTTTAAAAAAAACAAATAAAGGTAAGCAAGGGGTGCCTCCCAAGAGCGCTCTTTGTTTAAAACGTCGCTGAGCTCGATGTTCTTGGTTAGCTTAATGGAAAATAAAAAGAGAAATGTAATTGTAGCTCGCGCAATATGCGTTTCGGCGCGAGTGTCAAAATATTTTTTAAGAAAATAAAAATATTTTTTTGTAATTTTTTATTTTTTAAATAAAACAAAAAAGAAAAAGATTTAGAAAAAGAAAAAATGCTAGAAAAAGAAACAAAACTATTAGAAGGGGGAGAAGAAGAAGAACTAAAAACTAAACTAGAAAGAAAAATTGAAGAAGAAAAGAAAACAGAATTTTCGCAAGGAGGGGGAGAAAAGAAAAAGAAGAAGGCGGTGGCGATTGATCACAAGAAAATGTTTGGATAAAAAGATCTGGTTGCTCCACTTGAATATCAATCATTTCGGTAGATTGGGAGCAAACTGGGATATCCGAAAAATCAATCTCCTTGGAAGATCAAACATAAGAAGGTTCGTCTTCCTTGGAAACTTGAAAAAAAAATCGGGATATCAGTGGAAATTTCCTCCTCGAGAGGTAAAGGGAAAATGGAATTTCAGAATAATCGTTTTCCACGAGTGATTGAAGGCACTGCGAAATATCCGAAGATTCATCATTCGAAAGATATATAGGAGGAGGAGGGGAAGAAAATGATGCAGCCTCAGCAGCCAAAGCATCAAAAATCACTTTGAAGTGAGCATTATTGCGTGAATCAAATGCTACAGCATCAAAAATGACTTCATTTTCGCTAGAATCAAAAACTGAAGGCGCACAAACTTGTGGATAAAAAGCGGAGAAATCCTGAGATGGAATGGGTTGATGATCACTATAGCCCCAAGAATGATCCTGGTGTTGCCACCCTGAGTAGTTCAAAGTATGGATAGGATCAAAATGTCCATTCAAGATTTCCGGAAAAATTAAAATCAGAAAAATTCAGAGGAGAGGGGTAGGAAGGCGTTTGAAAACCATCGTAACCCATGAAAAAAAATTCGGGGACGGATCAATTTGGCCAAATTGATTTGATCCGGAAGGGATAAAATCATGGGTGGATGAAGGATATCTTACCCAACACTCCTCGTGAGAGTGGTCGAACTCTCCACAATTAAAACAAAGACTAACCATTATAAAAAAAATAAATCAACTGTGAATAGGGGCGAGAGAGAGAGATAAAAACAAAACAAAATGATAAAATTAATAGCTATCCTTTTTTCAAAAAATCAAAACAGTCCCCGACAACGGCGCAAAAAACTTGATACTTATAATTCGAAACGGTCGAGAGAGGGAAAGAGAGAAGAAAAGGTGGATGTGGTGGTTGAGAATATTCTCTGATTCTATATCCGATAAAGGTAAGCGTACCTTATCGTTTATAGTATAGGATACTAAAGATTAATATCAAAGTCGTATTTATCTTGGGCGTAATGATTACTTCTACTTCGAGGAGATTTCTATTATTTTATCAACTGAAATTTCTATTAATTACTATATAACACCCCTATCCGTCCCATAGCATATAGCAGTAGGTCCGGCCGGGGCCCGACGCCATATACCACGGAAAGACCGGTGGGTTACTTATTGAGACCAATCAACCAATCACAACGTCCTACATAGAGCACCTAGCAGAAGCAAATTATTAAGTTGCAAAGATAAAAGAACCCAGCAAAGCATGAATGTCCACTATGAATAACCCATAGGAATGTATAATACACCAAAAATGGCATTATGGCCTTACAAGAGTTTGCTTAATAAAAGTGTCTTCAAAACCTCGACACGCAGGCCGGTCACACATGAGTAAATAAGAAAAACACTCAAAAATTGGCCTTCAAGGGCCGACACAGCAACTTGGGCTTAATTTAGCACGATATTTGCCACTTGGCTCCGCAGCACCTAAAAGCAACAATCCACCACACGGTGGTAAACAAAAGCAACGGTCAGCTATGCTGACCAAATTATAACGACCCCGCCCCCAACTCGGGGCGGAGATGCTCTTACCTGCATTTTATTAGCATAAACAAGCGGTATAGTGTAAACACACACTTCAACACAGGTGCAGGCATGCACGTTCATACACCCCATGCACTCAGGGCACATTTACGGCGAACCGGCCAACGTCACGTAAATTTAAGCCAAAAACGTTCCTGTCTCACCACCATCCTTGGACGTCCAACCATTTGAGCATTTTGTCTTCCTGTCATTGGTCACATCAATTTAATCCATAGACCGCCGAAGACCCTCATCTATACCAACGATTCCACCGAATGACCTAGATCGGGTACGGTTCCGCCTGACCCGTGCTCATACCGCAACGATAATTTAATCCATATGTGCAGGTTAAGAGTCCCCGAGTCCCGTTTCCATCACACAATTCACATAACCCGTTTATATTCAAGTTCGCTCCCCATCCTCCATGTTGGAAACATCCCGCATTTTCCCAGTTTTCTGGGTACACCTTGGAGTTAGTCCCCAAGTCTCCCTGTTGCAATCTACCTCGTATAAAACCCGAAAAACAACCATTCACACGGAGTATTCTCTGGTTATTATGCAATGCAACATCACCGATCCAGACCAACTTGTCCGGATAGGCTTCACACATCATGTATATGTCCGTTTTCGTATACGGACTCTACACAAGGGGGACTTTACATATCTACCCCAAGGAACGCCTCAACTCATCGCACACTCGCGTTAGAGGGCTTCCTATGTAAAGGAAAATAGGACTTCACTTGTCTTAGGATGAGAATCGTTACCCTAGCATTCTTCCTTGGCGCCATGGAAATCTATGCGGATGGAAAGCACCGCAATCTCCTTGCCTCCGCTTATCCGAAGTCATCTCGCGATTTGGAGCTCTGAAGCTCCGTCGGTGACCGGATTTAGACCTTCTTCCTCCTTGCTCTCTCCTCTCTCTAACTTTAGAAAGAGAACCACTCAAGAGAAATGAGGGTTTCTAAACCCTATTCCCGGGTTTAAACCCTCAGACCCAAACCACAGCCATCAGATCCCATAGTAAAGAAACGAACGGCCACAATCGGGGCCCGAAATACAAAAAACTGGGCCGAACAAGAGTTGCAACACGGCCAAGTGCATAGCCATTTCACTCATTCGCCGTCACCAGGAATGCCCGACCAGAACACGTCTTCTAACATGGCCACTGACACGCCCGTGTCATGGCCCGTGTCAAAGCCCGTGTGAAAAATCTAAGACTCTCCCGAGAAGGACACGGCCATGTGACATGCCTGTGTCACATGCCGTGTGCTAGACACGCCCTGGTACATGCCCGCATCCCAGGCCATGTGCTTTCCTTAGCATAAAACCATAACCTGCCCGAGCAGGACACGCCCTAGGATACGCCCGTGTCCCAGGCCGTGTGCCTACACTCGACGATTGCTGATAGACAAAACGTCGACCACGTGACCTGTGGCTGAACACGGCCGTGACATGCCCGGGGACACGACCGTGTCCAATGCCGTGTCACCTGCTCCAATGTCACAAGCCATATTTTCTCCGAATTAAAGAATTATCAGAGTATGAGAAAATGCGCGTCATGATGCCACGTCAAGCAGGGGATAACTGTTGACGCTCAGGCAAAACCATCTATTACACTTAATGAAAGAAATTTATGAGTTTAATGATTAGAAAATCAGTTATATAAAAGAGGCTGTATCCCTCGGCTCAGTGGATCACCTAGTCCACAGTAAAAAAATTATACTTAAGCGCTGCAGAAAAATACTTTATTCAGGTTTGGCATCCTAAGAAATGCATAAGAGCCCTAAGAGGACCACTTATGCCATTCAAGACTCTACATTTAAGTTATATTATATATAAGAAAACGATCTTTATACGTTGTTTGGAAAATAGTGATTTACCTTTATAAAAACATGCTGATCATGCAATAATCTTATAGTAATAATAGTTGTAGTTTTAAAATAACTAGAAACCTAGCATAAATCCTCCTCAGAGCAAGTAGACTATCTCCAGAAAATGGTAGCAGCAAAAGTAATATATCTAGTACAAAGGAAAAAACTTCCAGTGGGCGCCAACAACCCGACACGAACCCATGGGCAAATATGTTTGTCTGTAAGAAAAGTACTGAAAAACTTCCTCACTAACAAAACAACAAGATCTCCAAAGTCCAAGAGACCACCAGCAACACCATCGCAACCTAGCCACCAAACTGGCTACTACTCAGAACCTGAGGCATTCAAAAGAAGAAAGAATACCTCAGCAAGCAAAACAAGGAAAAATTGCATGAAAGTGTCAACCAGGGAATGAATAAAAGAGGAAAACACACGGTAGAAAAAGTCACAACTGCCCAAGGCAAGACAACATGGAATGCACTACATGCGAGGAAACAGCACCAACCCTACCCAGAAACTACATCCTGCAGGGTCTACTAGGATACCAAGAGCCCAAAGTGCTGCAATCTACCAAGGAAGAAACTTCTAATATCCTAAGCTGTGGGAGATGGTAGTAGCTAAAACAAACAGCATGGATCCGGGTTGGAGGCAAACTCAGTCCACCAACCACCATTTCCAAGCCAACAAGCTCAAGGGTCTATATGTTTAAGCACAAGGGACCTTCCACCCCCTTGCCCAGCCCGTACCTGGAGCAAGATAGAAGAATAAGGGTGGCCTTGGCTAAATTACACAACACCTCCCCCATGAAGAGCTTCAAACCACCACTACTAACCACGACCCACGATTCGGCCATTAGGAAAGAAAAACATGGAAAATAAGGAAACTACAAAAAAAACAAGGAATTCACTCGGGAACGTAAATCGAGGAAAAAGAAATAGTGTTGAAGTTACTCAACACGGCTCGGCGTTGAGTGGGACCCATTCAGTGCTTAACCAGACCTTGCCATTGAGTGAGTTAGCCTCACTCAGTGCAATAACAGCCATGGTGTTGAGTGAGAGTCACTCACTCAACGCCCTCCGTAATAATAGCTCTGGCGTTGAGTGAGCTGTCCTCACTCAAAGCCAAAACAGCTATGGCGTTGAGTGAGGTCCACTCCCTCAATGACTTTAGCCAAAACCACAAATCCCAATAGTGGCGTTGAGTGAGTCTACCTCCCTCAACGCCAAAGCAGCTTTGACGTTGACTGAGGTCAACTCACTCTACGCAAAAGTTCATTTCCGCAGGAAAACCCTAAGCCAACGCCAACAAGAGGAGGTCGGCGGGAGTGCCGACTGATTCTCGCCGAATCGGCGAGAATGCAGGATTATTCTCGCCGAATCGGCGGGAATGCAGGATGATTCTCGCCGAATCGGTGGGAATGCAGGATGATTCTCGCCGAATCGGCGGGAATCTAGAAGGATTCTCGACGATCAACAGGAATGAAGGATGATTCTCGCTGAATCGGCGGGAATCATGGATGATTCTCGCCGAATCGGCGGGAATCATGGATGATTCTCGCCGAATCGGCGGGAATCAAGGATGATTCTCGCCGAATCGGCGGGAATCAAGGATGATTCTCGCCGAATCGGCGGGAATCAAGGATGATTCTCGCCGAATCGGCGGGAATCAAGGATGATTCTCGCCGAATCGGCGGGAATCAAGGATGATTCTTGCCGATCGGTGGGAATCACGTCGAAATCAGCGGGAATCAAGGATGATTCTCGTCGATTTTGACTTAGACGAAAATTTTCACTCAAACACCCCACACCTCAGCCGCAAAGAACAAACCGAACTATGGCTTTGAGTGTGTTCACCACACTCAACGCCAAGTCCGGGCGGATTTTGGCTTTGAGTGTGTTCCCCAGACTCGACACCAAAACCCGGGAGTCTACCAAGACTGGTTCTAACAGAAACCCTACCACAACAACCTCCCTCACTCTCTCTCTCGGCTCCACCCGCAAAAGCACCCAACTAGAAATACAAATATGGAGTCTAAATGGCTAAAACAACCATTGGGTTGAGCAAAATAGCACAAGGAGGGGGGTTCATAGGCAAATCTAAGCCCTAAATTCAGCAAGGTAAAAGAGAATAAGCTTGGTTTCTACCCTAGGGCTAACCGGGAAACATTCTAGAATATAAAAAGAACAACAATGGCAAGGGCAATAATACCACTTGCCTCGATTTCCGGCGAAGCTTAGTCGGCCTTCCCTCCTCTTCATTCTGCACTAGAAGGAGCAGCACCTAACAAGCAAACTCGCACTTTAATGGCGGAAAAGCACAAGAACCGGAATTCCAAGTCTCCTAAAACTCCACGAAAAACAAACCTCTTACCGTCGAAACGTAGATCTGAGCAAGAGCAAGACGATGCCACTTTCGGAATCGAAATCTGTCGACGAACACTCCCGGAATCGCCGTCCGAAGGAGAAGCAGGTTCGGCGGTTTCCTCTGTTTTCCGCGAACAGGAGCACGCGGCGGTTTCGGTCTTGGGAAGAAAGAAGAGAGGGGCCCGCCACTTCTTAATAAAAACCTTTTTATAAGCTTTAAACGCCTTGGTTCAGCAAAACCGAATCCTAACCGCCGGCTCCCATATTAAATTTAGAGAATTCTCTAATAGGCTTTACTAATGGCACACCAAAAACGACGCGAAAACCAAACTATCTCGGAATTCGACGAAATTCGCACCGTAGCTAAATATCCATGCTATGAACACAACGACGAAGTCAAAACTAACTTTCGATGAACAGAACTCAAGTTATACCCTCCCGAAGCCAAAACACAAGCATCCCGCGAGAGGCCACACCGGGTCTCCCAAAATGACTCGGCTTGCTAGGGAGATCTTGCCAACCGGCTATAAAATAGGGCACCCAGTTCTAAGGAGTTAAGACCACATTCCACAAATGGCACGAGCCACGAAAACGCGTCAACGTAACGCCAAATGAGAATTAAATAATCGCAGAAAAATCGGGGGCGTTACATCCAAGTCCCCGACTTGGCTTAAATCGTCACCCGTCCCTCTTTTGAGTTTAGGGGCATTACAACTCTCTCCCTCATAAAAGAATTTCGCCCACGAAATTACTAAAGGAAAGAAAACGAAAAAATTTAAGCAGTACCTGAGCGGAATAACTCTGGGTACTCTTCCAGCATGGTTTGCTCCCATTCCCAAGAGAGCTCCTCCTGACTGCAATTATCCCACCGGACCTTGACCATCTGGATCTCCTTGTTATGGAGTCTCTTAACTTCAAAGTCTTCAATACGAATAGGCTTGACCTTAGTTGTCAACCCTTCGTCCACCAACACTTGATAACCTGCGATCTCCTGTGAAGGCTCTTGCACCGTCTTTTGCAATACAGAAATGTGGAATACATCGTGTAGTCTACTCAACTCCATCGATAGCCTCAAACAATAAGCCGCTTCGCCGACCCGCTTCAGAATATCAAAGGGTCTAAGGTATCGCGGGCTCAGCTTCTTCAAGCGTCGCAGCCGCGAAACACCCTTGAACAGTTTTATCTTCAAGTACACCCAATCGCCGACCACGAACTCCACGTTCCGGTGCTTGGCATTGTATTACTTAGCTTGCCTGTCCTGAACGATCAGCAAATGCTCTCGAATGATCCACACCAAAGATATAGCATTCTCCACCTCCTGATTCTTGTACAACCTTGTCTCACCTATTTCTAGCCATGATAATGGTGTGCGACACTTCCTACCATACAGGGCCTCGAAGGGTGCCATTTTAATACTCGCCTTGTAGCTGTTGTTGTACGCAAACTCCACCAAATACAGGTGGTCTTCCCAATGCTTCCCGAAGTGTAGAACACACATACGGAGCATGTACTCCATAGTTCTGTTGACCCTCTCAGTCTGCCCATCCGTCTGTGGATGGAAGGCTGTGCTAAACTTCAATTTAGTCCCCAGTATCTACTGCCCCAACCTCCAATCGTTGGACATAAACCTCCCATCCCGATCAGTCACGATGTTTTGGGGCACACCGTGTAATCTGACTATATTATCCACAAATAGTTTCGCCAGTCTCTCCACTGAATCATCCTTCCTATGCGGAATAAAGTGCGAAACCTTTGAAAACCGGTCTACGATCACCCAGATGGCATCGTTCCCCTTCTACAACCTTGGAATGCCATCCATAAAGTCCATCGATATGTCGTCGAACTTCCATTCCAGAATAGGTAAGGATTTCAAGAATCCTCTAGGCTTTTGGCACTCCGTCTTTACCAAGGCACAGGTTTGACACTTAGCCACAAACAGTGCCACATCCTTCTTGAGCCCTGGACACCAAAACAACTTCTTTAGGTCCTGGTACATCTTCGTGCTCCATGCGTGGATTGAGTACTTGGTATTATGAGCCTCATACATCAACTCCGCCCGTAGATTTCACCCGCTTGGGATGCACAAACGATGGTCCTTCCGTAACAGCCAATCTTCAACCGAAACTGGGAATTTGACCCATCCAAGGCTACATCCATAAGCTCTTTCATGCTACCATCCAACTCGAAAGCTTGCCGAACGCGATTAGCCAGGTCATACTAAACTTCTGTCCAGTTCAACAATGCTTTGGCGCTAGTCTGCTTGTACACGCAACAGATCTCCAATGCCTCCAACTCCTGAATTAGCCTCTCATCATGCACCAACAACCAGTTGGCTTGGGCAGGAGCCCTATGACTCAACGCATCCGCAACTACATTGACCTTCCCAGGTACATAATGAATCTTGAACGTATATTCCCCCAGGAACTCCATCCATCTCCGCTGCTTCATATTGAGATCCTTCTGATCCAACATGTACTTCAGGCTCTTATAGTTAGTATAAATATCGACCTTTACGATGTACAAGTAGTGTCTCCACATCTTAAGGGCAAATATCACGGCCGCTAACTCCAAGTCATGGACCGGATAATTCCTTTCATGCACTTTTAGCTAACGCGATCCGTACGCTATAACATTTCCATGCTGCAGCAGCACGTAGCCCAAACCACTACCTGAGGCATCACTGTAAATCTAGAAGCCCTCGGTCCCACTCGACGAACATATCACTGGCGTCGTGGTCAACCGTACCTTCAGCTCATCAAACGCTTGCTCGCACTCCTGCGTCCGCAAGAAATTTTCATCCTTCCTTATCAACTTCATGAGAGATAACGCAATCCGCGAGAAGTTCCCTACGAAGTGCCTGTAATAGCAGGCAAGCCCAAGAAAACTACGGACTTCTGCTACCGAAGATAACACAGGCCACTCCCGTATCGTAACAATCTTAGCTGGATCCACCGCTATACCTTCCCCACTAACAATATGACCAAGTAATGCTACTGAGGGTATCCAGAACTCGCATTGGGAGAATTTTCCATAGAGTTCATTCCTTCTCAGCGTCTCCAAGACTAGATGCAGATGCTTGAAGTGATCTTCTTCGCACTGCGAGTACACAAATATGTCGTCAATGAAGACGATCACAAAACGGTCTAGGTACTCTCAAAACGTCCTGTTCATCAAATCCATAAACACTGATGGCGCATTCATTAGTCCAAACGACATGACCGTGAAATGGAAGTGCCCATACCTTGTGCTGAATGTCGTCTTCGGGATATCACACTCCCTTATCCTTAGCTGATATTACATAGACTTCAGATCCAACTTGGAATATACTGACGATCCGACTAACTTATCAAAGAGATCATCAATCCTTGGGATCGGGTATTTATTCTTCTCCGTTAGCTTGGTTAACTCCCTGTAGTCGATACATAGCCGCAAACTCCCATCCTTCTTCTTAACGAAGAGGACTGGTGTGCTCCAAGGCGACGATCTTGGACTCACATACCCTTGCTCCATCATCTCCTATAGTTGAACCTTCAACTCCGCCATCTCCCTAGGCGCCAAACCTATAAGGAGAACGTAACACAGGTTTGGAACCTAGCACTAGCTCGATGGTGAAATCGATCTTTCGCTTTGGTGGGGCTCCAGGAAGATTGCCCGGGAACACGTCGGGGTACTCACATACCACTGGGATACTATCCAAAGTAGTCTTAGGCTTTACAGCCTCCACTAGCGTGAAGAACAGCTCTGCTCCAGCACGAACTACCTTCACCACCTGAAGAGCAGACATCAGCATGTTGGTCGACCCCTTCAGTCCCGCAAATGTCATCTCCTGCCCAACACCCAGCTTGACCTCCTTACGGTTGCAATCGATACAAGCCTTCTGCTCTCAAAGCCAATCCATACCGAAGATTCCGTCGAACTCTGCTAACGACAGCAATGACGCTAGCAAGTCAAACTCTTGGCTTCCAATATGAACCTTTACGACGCACTCTGTCCGCACACATCGAACACCCATTCGGTAGCAACACATCCAATTTGTCCTTCGCCATCGAAAAAGGGACTCCGATGCACGTTATGAAACTTTCAGACAAAAAGGAGTGTGAAGCTCCCGTATAAAAAAGTACTCGTGCCGGACTACCGCCAATCAGAACAAAGCCTATAAAACAGTATTAAGCTAACAAGCACTGGGTAACAGTATTTAAAGCTAACTTGCTATAAATTAAACCGTACATGTCACCACGTCGGCCTATTTAATGGCCTCCTACTGGCCCAAGTTATAAACTCTCGGTTGAGTCGGAGCATAGTGGGATGCAGTTGACTACACCGCCTTGCCCTTTTCTTCATAAGTAGCTCCTTGCTTTTTCTCGGACTTCGGACGTCAGCTCCAACAATCATGGGCAAAATGCCCCGTCTTTCCATAAGTATAACAAGCACTCGGGGTTCGGTTGGTAGATTCCCCCGAGGCACCTAAAGAAGGGGCTGGACACGACGTCTTAGCCTTCTTGTAGAACCTGCGTTATCCAGACTTCGAAGTAGTCGGCATATTAAACTCTGATTTCATGCCACCGGATTCCTTCTTCGCTTGAACATTCTTCATGTATGTTTCGAAGGGCCGGGCCGAGTTGACCAAGGTAATGAAACCCTGCGCAATAGGCCCCGAAAGTAACAACCTCAAATCATCACTTAACCCTTCATAGAAATAGTTCGTCTTACGCTCCTCATCGGCAAAGGTAGCGCTTGCGTATCTTCCCAAATGAGTGAACTCGTTGAGATACTCGTCAATGATGTTATCTCCTTGCACCAACTTTTGAAACTCGTTTTCCAACGCGATCCTCTGAGCTGAGGGGAGGTATCGAGCCATAAACAACCTCGAAAATTCCTCCATAGAGACATCAGCCAACAACCTTCCCCTCAGGTGGTGTAGCTCCAACCCTTCCCACCATAACCTCGTGTCCCCGTCCAACAAGAACGTCGCAATCGTGGTCTTCTGCCACTCTTCAGTTTCCATTGCTGTCAGCACTCTCTTGACTCTCGATAGCCAATCCTTTGCCTTAGTCGGGGTTCCCATTCCTGAGAACACTGGCGGATTGAAACCCATCACATGCTTAAGTTTTTTCTTAGTTGCTCTCCGAGGCAACTCCGGCTCCACCATCACCTGTTCCACCCTCCTAGGCTCTGCCGCTTGGAGCGGTACTTGCTCCATAGCAGGAGCAGGCTGCTGTACCTGCCTCGCAGGCAGTGCATTGATCATTGAATGTATAGCTTTTGCCACCAATCTAATGGTCTCGGCTGAAGAAGGTGTTGCAGGCGCATCATTTGGTGAGCTGCTTGCCTAAGAACCTGGTCGTTTCGATGGTCAAGAACAACTCTTGGTCACCTATAATCTTGCAAAACACCGATAAGCGACCAAACAACATTGCAAAAAGAAATTATAGGAACACGCGGTTTCCTCAAACATGTGTATTTTCATTCCTAAGTGGACATTCATGGGTTATTTTCATGTTATAACGATGACACACACACATGTGCTCACCACCCCTTAAAGTGAATTCTCCCACAAATTCATTTAAGCTTGACCGAAACCGATAATCTGATACCAAATTATAGCACCCCTATCCGTTGCATAGCTTATAATAGTAGGTCCGGTCGGGGCCCAATGCCATATACCACGGACAGACCGGTGGGTTACTAATTGAGACCAATAAACCAATCACAACGTCCTACACAGAGCACCTAGCGGAAGAAAATTATTAAGTTGCAAAGATAAAAGAACCCAGCCAAGCATTAATGTCCACTACGAATAACCCATAGGAATGTATAATACACCAAAATGGCCTTATGGCCTTACAAGAATTTGCTTAATAAAAGAGTCTTCCAAACCTCGGCATGCAGGCCGGTCACACAGAAGTACATAAGAAAAACACTCAAAAATTGGCCTTCGAGGGTCGGCACAACAACTTAGGCTTTAGCCCGCTATTTGCCACTCAGCTCCGCAGCACCTACAAGCAACAATCCACCGCACGGTGGTAAACAAAAGCAACAGTCAGCTATGCTGACCAAATTATAATGACCCCGCCGCAAACATGGGGCGGCGATGTTATTCCCTTCATTTTGTTAGCATAAACAAGCGGTATAGTGTAAACACACACTTCAACACAGGTGCAGGGACGCACGGCCACACTCCCCGTACACTCAGGGAACATTCACGGCGAACCAACCAATATCACATCAATTTAAGCCATAAACGTTCCTGTCTCACCACCGTCCCTTGGATGGCCAACCATATGATCATTTTGTCTTCCTGGAATTGGTCACGTCAATTTAAGCCATAGACCGCCGAAGACCCTCATCTATGCCAATTGTTCCACCGAATGACCTAGATCGGGTACGGTTCCGCCTGACCCGTGCTCATACCGCAATGACAATTTAAGCTATATGCACAGGTCAAGACTCCCCAAGTCATATTTACATCACACAATTTACCTAACCTGATTATGTTCAAGTTTACTCCCCAGCCACCATGTTGGCAACATCTGGCATTTGCCTAGTTTTTTGGGTGCACCATGGACTTAGTCCCCAAGGCTCCCTATTGCAATCTACCTCATAGAAAACCCGAAAAACAACAATTCACATGGAGTCTTCTTCGGTTTTTATGCAATGCAAAATCACTGATCTAGACCAACTTGTCCGGATAGGATTCACACATTATCCATATATACGATTTTGCATACAGACTCTACACAAGGGGGACTTTACATATCTACCCCAAGGAATGCCTCAACTAATCGCACACTCGCGTGAGAGGGATTCTAATGCAAAGGAAAAGAGGACTTCACATGTCCTAGGATGAGAATTGTTACCCTAGCATTCTTCCTTGGCGCCATGGAAATCTGTGCGGATGGAAAGCATCGCAATCTCCTTGCCTCTGCGGATCCGAAGTCGGCTCGCGATTTGGAGCTCTAAAGCTCCGTCGGTACCCGGATCTAGCCCTTCTTCCTCCTCCTTGCTCTCTCCTCTCTCTAACTTTAGAAAGGGAACCACTCAAGAGAAATGAGGGTTTCTAAACCCTATTCCCGGGTTTAAACTCTCAGACCCAACCCCCAGCCGTCGGATCCCATAGTAAAGAAACGAACGGCCACGATCGGGGCATGAAATACAAAAATATGGGCCGAACACGGGTTGCAACACAGCCGTGTGCATGGTCGTGTCACTCATTCGCCATCACCAGGAATGCCCGACCAGAACAAGGCCTCTAACACGGCCACCGACATGCCTGTGTCAGGGCCCGTGTTACGGCCCGTGTGCAAAATCCAAGACTCTCCTGAGAAGGACACGGGCATTGACACGCCCATGTCACATGTCGTATGCTAGACACGCCCTGGGACACGCCCGTATCCCAGGTCGTGTTCTCTTCTTAGCACAAAACCATAACCTGCCCAAGCAGGACATGACTTGGGGCACGCCCGTATCCCAGGTCGTGTGCCTACACTCGACAATCACTGATCACCAAAATGCCGACAACGCGACCCATGGTTGAACACGCCCGTGACATGCCCTGGGACACGCCCGTGTCCCAGGCCGTGTTACGTGCTGTAAGCCCCAAACTTGGCTTAAAATGTCACCCGTCCCTCTTTTGAGTTTCAGGGCGTTACATACTAAACTAAAAACTGAAATTAAATTACTAAGCTAAAAAAGTAGAAAACTAATTACTTACAGGATAAAAAGGAGTTAGAGCTAGAGATAAAGGGGAGTACTAAATCTTGAATCACTTCAATAAGAGTTGATTAAGAAACACGATAAATAAACCTAAGCTTAATAGGGTAAAGGTCCTTGACCGTGGAGGTTCTTAAAGATTGAACACGCATCTCTCGAAGTCATGCCCAACTGAGTTTTGGAAGGTCCGACTGACTCTTGTCTAAATCGGAGGCCTAAAGCTCGCTTTACGCGGTGAACCCCTCTATTGGATTTTACTCCAATCCGGGAGATTTGGACGTCTGCCTCTCTCGAGGGGTGCGTACAACTCTCCATACTCTTGATTGCTCACTTCAAACTAACGACCTCACAGCTAGCCCAGAATAAAAGCAAAGGTAGAGAGTATATATCGATAATATACCTCCAACCCATGAAAAATCAAGAGTAATTCAAGGCATAAAACCTAAAAAGAAAAGGTAAATTAAAGCATCTTAACTTAATCGCTCGAACCTCGGATCATCAAGATCGAGTAAAAGGAGGATTAGTTAATCATAGCGAAGTTGAGGGGGTAAGATGAGTAGTAAAGCCTAGTAAGAACACAAGTAAACAAAAGGAGCACTTATATTAAGAATAAAGAGAGCTACACAACTATGAAATGAAAATTACACTTGAATGGAAATTGAAATAGTATTCTAGCTCTACAATAATCTACTAAAAGAAATACAAGAGCTAATACAAAAGTAAAACACAAAGCTAGGTTAAGGAAAATTTACAAAATAAGAGAGAGAGAGAGAGAGAGAAACATGAAAAAATAGCAAGTAAACCAAGGGGCAGCACCTCCCCCTCTCCACCAAAACATGCTGAAATGGAAGGGGGGTCTGAATTTATTGGAAAAATTCATGGGTTGGTCACGCCCTGCGACACTCTGTGGGAGGGCGTGTCAGGGGGCGTAGCAGGTACTGTATTAACCTCGGGCGCTGGATTCTGGCAGGAATGATGATTTCTTCGGTATGATGGTGGTTACGCCCTAGGTCACGCACGTGTAGGGGGCGTGAGAGGCATTTCATGTCAAAATCAGTAGTCAGAATTCCATCAGATGTCAGAAAAAGGCGGGACACGCCCTCAGACACGCACAGGGAGGGCGTGTCAGGGGGGAGTGACTATACTATTTGCGTGTAACTATGGAGAAAGCTTTGAATGCGGTGACAGGCCTCGGGCAGAGGGTGACACGCCCTGTATCACGCCCTGGGACACGCCCAGGGAGGGCGTATCAAGGGGCTTACATTGGATTTATGTGGGAAATTCCTTCTAGCGGATTTCAACCTCCGGAGCAGGCTATGTGCCCTGTGATACGCCCAGGTAGGGCGTGTCAGGGAGGAGTTTAGGAGGACTTGTGGCTGAAAACCTGTGGAAAGCTGCAAAAACAGAAAATAAACTTTAGTTATATTATTTACATAAAAAGAAACCTAAACATACGTTAAGAAAGAGATTTAAAATAAAAATAATATATTTTTACCGTAATAAATTAAGCTAAAATATGCATCATCAACTACATTCACAGACTTTCTAAAATTCGATTCTTCAAGTTATAGAATCTATATGTTTTGTTATGATTGTTGTACCCAACAAATATTGATAACTTTAATTATTTCTATTTTTATTTAAATATTTTCTATAATAGTTAGATTTAATATATCAATTTTATAATTTAAAGTTCATAATTAGCTACTTTTTATATTTTATAACTATTTATTCTAATAAAATTATTTTCAATCTTGCAGGACTAAACTGTAGAATTTTTGGAGAAAAATTGGATTTTCCCCTTTTCTGCCTAGTCACGCCCGGTGACACGCCGTCCTTGGGCGTGACAAGGGGCATGACACACACGAGCAAAGACTATCAACGCAAATCATCGACTTGCAACCAAAGATCGTCGATCGGCCAAATACACACCTGTATTGCATCTTCACACGCCCGTGTCATCCTTACACGGGGCGTGCCAGCCGTGGAAGAACCGTTAAGCCGCTGCCACGTTAGATTAACTTGACATGCCCTGGGCATGGGCATGACCCAGGGCATGTTCGGAGCATTTTTAGCCAATTAATTAGCCATTCATGCCATTGCCGTCAGATTGCCGTTGTAGCTAGAAATGCCCCTAGTCACGGGCGTGTCCTGGGGGCGTGGCTCCACCATCAAGAGTAGTTTACACCTGCCATTTTTAGATTCCCGCAATTTCCAAGAAACATAGTTGTCAAGCCCTAGGACACAGGCGTGACCTAGGTGTATGACCCATCATTTAATATATTTTGGCATTTTCTCCTCCAATATTCTCGGGGTTTCAAGACGATGGTTCCGAGCCTGACATGCCCTAGGTCACAAGCGTGGCCTAGGGGTGACCAAACAAAAATTTTTCTTATAAATTCCAGACAACTTCAGGTGCTCAAGGTTGAATTTGGGGAGTTAGAGTCTTGTAGTTTACTGTTTTATTTGGATGTATTTTCCATTTCTTAGCCTAGTTTTTCTTTACGTTTCAATTCAAGTTGCACTTTATTTTCATCATGTCTTTCACTACCTTAGCTTGTATTTCCCTAATGATGAGTAGCTAATTTTCATTTAGCATTGATCACAATGAAGCTTGGAATAAAATAAACTTTTCATCTTTTTCAAAAATGTCATGTTCTTAATCTTGTTCTCTTATGATTTATCTTTAAATTATATTTTGTCGGATTCATATTTCACGGATATGATTTTCGATTTAAGATCTTTATCCTAAATGACTGAGAGGTTGCGGATATGAGGAGATCACTCAAGGATAAAAGGATTTGCATGCACCCCTCGAGAGAGGAAGACATAAATCCTCCGGATTGGAGTCAAATCCAATATCATGGTTCACCGCCTAAAGCAAGCTTAGGGGTTTCGACTGGCTGAGAGGTCTTAATCGATCAATCTAAGGTTAGTCAAAAGCATGAGCTCGAGAAAGACGCTTTTGTACTTTAGGAACCTCCACGGTCGAGTGAGCAATTTACTCGCATTGCTTTATTTTTCAAGAAGGTTTATTTTATCCCAAGGGGATTCTAGATCAAGTGCTAGCTTCCACATCATCAAATTTCTCTTTCTTAGTATAATGTTTATTTCTTCCTTTTCCATTTTAAACAAAAACCAACCACTTTTTTGTCCGATAAGATAATAGCTCTTTCTTGTGAGTACAATTACTCGACAAGCCCCGAGTCGATATAAGACAATTGATTCTATAGTTCGAACGATAGGTACAGTTGCCTCATCAATTGGAAACACGCGTTAGCATAGAGAAAATATACATCATGTTTTTGGCATCGTTGTCGTGGACATTTTTGTTGATATTTGGAAAACACAAATTCTATTAATTTTATCATTCTCTTTCTCTACCCCTATTCACTTTTTCATTTTCCTTTTCTAATTCCATTCTATTAAGTACCGGATGTTTTATTTTCTTCATATAAAAAATGATATCACAATTGGCCGCTACAATTGCCGAGCTTACACACAAAGTTAATCTTTTGGAAGCCGCAAGTAAGCGCCAAGTTTTGTGTAATTTTTGCGATGCCCCTCATCGGAGTGAGGAATGCTATTATTTTTCTCATTAAAATTATTCTTATAATTTTCACAATAAAAATAATTATTGCTACTTTAATGAGACCCCTTTATCTAATTTTCATGAAAATCACTTTTCCAATAATTTTTCCAATGAAATTAAATTTTCAAATTTTAGTGAAAATAATTTTCTTGAAAATACTTTTTCAAGCTTTAATGAGAACAATTTTTCTGATTTTAGTAATTTTTCTTCTTCCTCGGATGTTGCTTTCCTGAATGATCACCTAGGAATATTCCCGAGTAATGAGGATATTTATTTAGATCTGACTTCTTATTCTTCTTTTTCCGCACCGCCAACTTTCTCTCCTAATCTTGAGGATTCTTCTCAATTTCCATTTGATTTTTCTCCCCAAAATTTGGATGAGACTTTTATTACTTTTAGAGATTTTTCTCCTTCTTCGGATAATGTTGCTAATGCGGAACATGACTCTTCATGTACCCCCTTAGTTGCTTATTCCGAAGAAGAAGAAGAACTTTTATTCCAAAAATTCGTTAAGTGTTTGGACACATTGGGCAGAGTAGAGGGAGAACATGTTTCTCCTCTTACTACAACAAATTTTTCTCCTATCTATGAATTTGCAAGCACAATTTTTCAATATTTAGGAGCAAAAATTTATGAACATGATGCATCCGATGATTTTATTTTCAATACATGCTCAGAAGAAAAATTAATTTTAGAAAACAAACAACCTAAGCTTGATCAATTTCTTTCACACGACCCTCCTCCGTGTGAAATTATTTCTAACACGTTTATTTTTTATTTTTCGTATTCTAATCATTTTCATGTAGACGATGAGCCATTGCAATCCAATGTCATCAATGATCCCTTTGCTGCTCATCTGCAAAAATTCACATCACCTCAGGTATGTATAGGTGATTTGAATTTATATCCTCAAGTCCACCATTTATAGAAGAAAAATAGAGAAGCAAGCAGAGGACTAGCTGGGCGAGCGTCTTCAACGTATTCACCCAATCAGGAATGAAGGGAGTTGCACTTACACTTAAATTTTTATTTCCCTTTTTCCTAACCAATACCGTCTAGCTTAAAGACGGGAAAAAGAAAAGCGCTCTTGGGAGACACCCTTTGCTTATCTTTTATATTTATGCATTCGTTTTTTTATTTGTTTTCTAAAAAATTTTTAATTTGTTTTTCTTTCCCCCCTCATACATGACTTATAAACATTCGGGGCAATGTTTATTTTTAAGTATGGGGTGGATTCTTATTTATTATTTTTATTTAAAATAATAATAAAAAAATCTTTAACAAATCTTTAAAAATTTTAAAATATATATATATATAATCTTTAAAAATTAAATATATAAAAAGATTATACAAATCTTTAAAAATTAAAAAATTTTGTTTTCTTTTGATTATCAAAAATACAAAAAAAAAATTTAAAATCGCAAATTAAATTTCTTAGAAAGGGATGTTTGGGATATCACCCCATCTTACCTCCTAGTACCATTGAGAGCCCTTCATATGGTATACCACGAGAAGTCTAAGAAGTAACAAAAAAAGTAGGTTTAATTTTTAATTAGAGATGTCGTTATTTTCATATTTATTCACATGCAAAATTCCTAGTAATTCAACTTTTTTATAGTGTTTAGAGAATTTTAATGTTTTAATTGAATTTTAAATTTTGGAGTAAAACTATTGGCCATTCTGTGTTTCTAGTTAAGTGCACGTGTTAGTAGAATTTTATGTAGATTTCAATACTCTGCATATAATTAGATTTTCATTTTTTTTAATGCGTGGAAATGTTTTATTTTAATTTAATTTTGAAAACCGATAAAATCTAAAATAATTTATGTGAGGAAGTAGAAGTCTACTAGACAGATATTTCACGGATCAAGAAAGAGATATTCTTTATCGATGTCTAGAACTTGCCCTCTAACTATTCTCAAGACTTTGCATAAGTTAGACTCATTAGCATAAATATTATTTAGGCACTTCTTTTGGCCAGTTTGAGCTTTTGTACCCGTACCTAATATTTTACCTTTGTTAAGCCATTTTGAGCCTGTTGCCCTATCCTTTTGTTATACCTCCACCAAAAAATTTACCAAAGCCTAAAAAACAACCAAATTTCACACCTAAGACCAAGCTTGAGCATAGATATACAAACTCGGTTTGTGAGTGATTAGGAGCCTTTTCGTTTTTGGTGGCTCTTTTCTTATATAAAGAAAAAAAGAAAAAGTTGATTTATTCTTCTTTCCTCTTCAAAATAAAGAAAAATAAAAAAATTAAAAAAAAGAAAAAAAAAAGAAGGAAGAGGTAGAAGAAAATTCTCAACATGATGAAATAGTTGCAATAAATTATAAGAAAAAAAAAACAAAATGATTAGAAATTTGGTTACGTTCTTAAAGCCATGGCAAAGTTTTGTGTTCAAGCTCTCTCTAGGTTTTGGTGTGACTAGCCATATATTTTATCTTTGACCATCCTCACCAAAAACCTAAGCCTACATTTAAATCTAATTAAGTCCTATTTATTTATGTTTTTAAGTTAAACTAGTGCCGTGGTGAGAGTGTGAAAGGGTAAGCCTATGGCCATCGACATTGATGGATTTCTTTGGAGGGTATCTCGATCTTCCTTTGTGCAATGATATCTTAGTACACACGCTATACTCTCCTTAAATATAATTTTAAGATTTACCAGATTTTTTATTTTAAAAGTAAAAATAATAGTGGAAACACATTTTAAGAAAAATAAAATCCTAATTAGTATGCTTAGTAAGTTTTTCTACAAAAATAGTTACAAGCATAGGCATAAGACTTCGCATTTTACTCCTTAGGTTCAATTTTCTTTTCTAGCATTTAAAATTTTTCTACTCCCTATAGGAAGTTGTTTGCTCGGGACTAGCAAACAGATAAGTATGGGGGTATTTGATAACTCTAATTATTTTTATTTTTATTTCAATATTTTTTATTAATAGTTTGATTTAATATATCAATTTTATAATTTAAAGTTCATAATTAGCTCATTTTTATATTTTATATCTATTTGTTCTAATAAAATTAATTTCATTCTTGCAAGTCTAAATTGTAGAATATTTGGAGCAAAATTGAATTTTTTCCTTTTCTGCTTAGTCACGCTCGGTGACACGCCCTCCTTGGGCGTGATAAGGGGCGTTACACACACGAGCAAAGACTGTCAACGCAAATCGTCGAAACATGACCAAAGGTTGTCGATCGGCCAAAGACATACTCGTGTTGCATCATCACACGCCCATGTCATCCTTACACGAGGCGTGACAAGGGGCATGACACACACGAGCAAAGACTTTCAACAGAAATCGTTGAACCGCAACCAAAGATCGTCAATCGACCAAAGACACGCCCGTTACATCATCACATGCCCGAGTCATGCTTACACAGGGCATC
Source organism: Platanthera zijinensis (assembly GCA_039513925.1). Taxonomy (NCBI): domain Eukaryota; kingdom Viridiplantae; phylum Streptophyta; class Magnoliopsida; order Asparagales; family Orchidaceae; genus Platanthera; species Platanthera zijinensis. The sequence continues at coordinate 82,120,555 of CM077082.1, forward strand.
CCAGCCATGGAAGAACTGTTAAGCCGCTGCCACGTTAGATTAACGTGGCACGCCCTGGGCACGGGCGTGACCCAGGGCATGTCCGGAGCATTTTCAGCCAATTAATCAGCCGTTCATGCCGTTGCCGTTAGAATACCATTGCAACTAGACACGCCCCTGGTCGTAGGCGTGACCAGGGGCGTTATGCATCCATCAAGAGAAGTTTACACCCGTAATTTTAAGATTCCCGTCGTTTTCCAGAAACTTACTTGACACGCCCTAGGTCATGGGCGTGACCTAGGGGCGTGACCCGTTAGTTAACAGATTTTGGCGGTTTCTCCTCCAACATTCCCGGGGTTTCAAGATGACTGTTTTAAGCCTGACACGCCCTAGGTTACGAGCATGACCTAGGGGGTGACCAAAAAGAAATTTTTCTCAGGGTGGAATTTTGGGAGTTGGAGTCTTGTAGTTTAATATTTTATTTTGCTATATTTTCAATTTCTTAGCCTTGTTTTGTTTAGAGTTTTAATTCAAGTTGCACTTTATTTTCATCATGTCTTTAACTAACTTAGCTTGTATTTCCCTAATGATGAGTAGCTAATTTTCATTTAGCACTTGATCACGATGAAACTTGGAATAAAATAAACTTTTCATCTTTTTCAAAAATGTCTTGTTCTTAATTTTATTCACTTATGATTTATCTTTGAATTGTATTTTGTAGGATTCATATTTTGCGGATATGATTTTCGATCTAAGATACGTATCCTAAATGACCGAGAGGTTGCAGATACGAGATCACTCACGGATAAAAGGAGTTGCATGCACCCCTCGAGAGAGGAAGACATAAATCCTCCGGAATGGAGTCAAATCCAATAGCGTGGTTCACTGCCTAAAGCAAGCTTAGGGGTTTCAACTGGCCGAGAGGTCTTAATTGATCAACCTAAGGTTATTCAAAAGCATGAGCTCGAGAGAGATGCTTTTGTACTTTAGTAACCTCTATGGTCGAGTGAGCAATTTAAGAACTCGCATTACTTTATTTTTTAAGAAGGTTTATTTTATCCCAAGAGGATTCTAGATCAAGTGCTAGATTCCCCATCATCAAATTTCTCTTTCTTAGTATAACGTTTAGTTCTTCCTTTTCCGTTTTAAACAAAAACCAACAACTTTTCTGTCTGATAAGATAATACCTCTTTCTTGTGAGTACAATTACTCGACAAGCCCCGAGTGGATATACGACACTTGATTTTATACTCCGAACGATAGGTACACTTGGCTCATCAATTGGAAACACGCGTTAGCGTGGAGAAAATATACATAAAATATTCCTACATAGGATTTGGAAGCAAACTTAGTCATGTAAGACTTCCCATTATTAAGCTCAAAATAGTTACTATCAAAGATCCTGAGATAGGCTCGATTTAGCTTTCTGCCTTTCATAATCTCATAGGCAGTCTTTAGGAGATATCTGTTAATAGAGGCTCTATTCAATACATGACAAATAATGTTCACTATAGAAGTATTCTCGGAGAGAAGTGTCACTGAGTAGTGTCCTGCCATCCTCTATGAGAGTCAAGTTTTTCTTCTTAGCTATCCCATTTTGCTGGCATGTTCTTGGAGAAGAAAACTCCTAAAAAATCCCTATTTTTTTCATTGAACTTTGTCATGCCTTCAGACGGAAATTTAGTACCCTGGTAACTTTTGATTTTGACCCCAGAATTGCCTTTTTCATTCTGAACTTGCCTAATAAAAGTCATAAAGATTTCTAGGGTTTCAGACTTTTTCTTTAGAAACAAAACCCAAGCATATCTTGAGTAGTCATCAACTATCACATGTGTATAGACTTTCCTACCTAGACTATGAGATGATATATGACCCAACAAGTCCATATGCAGGAGGTACAAATGCCTCACTGAATCCTTGGCCTCAATGCTCTTAAGGATGCTCTGGTCTATTTGCCCTTTTAACAAGTAGAGCAAATGCCCTCCTTGGTGCATTTTAAATTGGATCCATTTCTGACTAGCCCTTCACTAAAGAGCTTGTTAATTAACTTGTAATTAAAGTGAGCAAGCCTCTTATGCCATTACACACAGTAATTAACTTTCTCATTTGCTACCAAACATACCGGAGTGCCAAAACATAAACATAAAAATTTTAAACAATAAATCTTTCCACTCCTAGTGGTCACTTGACGTTTTGATCAGACACTCATCCTTGTGGAAGACAATAATATAGCCAAGATCATATATTTGGCTTATTCTTATCAGATTGTGTTACAACCCTTCAACATAAGCTAATTTTTGAGTCAGACTATGCCATTGGTGATCATACCATAACCCTTGGTAACTCCTTTGTCTGAACCTCCAAAGATAACCTTAGGTCCATTCTTCACTGAAGTGTATTCCTTTACATGGCTTCTTAGTCCAATCATATGCCTGGAACATCCACTGTCTAAGTATTGACTAACCTACAAACACAGTTTAGTTTACCTTAGGACCACACAAAGGATTTGGTCCTTGGTTCTTGTTAGCTTGAAACTGAACATTTCTACCTGGAGCTCTCTAGATAGGAAGACTTACCTTTGCCCTTAGCACAGTAGGGTTGTGCTAAAAATCTATGGCAAAGTGCCCCACTTTACCACAGAACCACCATTCATGGATGATGTATCTTCTATTCTAAATAGCCCTTGTGGAGGTCAAGGAGTTAATACATTTTTATTTAGAAGGGAGAGCAATAGTCTTTTTCTTATTTCTTTCAGGAATAATCTGACTAATAGTGAGTCTGTCAGTAGATGTACTTGGCTTACTCTAAGTTCCTCCAACATCAGTCTTATTTACATTGTACAAGTTGTTGATGGCATCAGAGATGGCCAAGTCAGGCTTACTGTCTCACTTACCATTGGTCTGAGCTATTGCTGGAAGAGCCTAAGAATATGCCATTGCCTTATCCTTTAGGGTGGGGGCTAGAGAACCAAACACAAATGGTTTATGATGGGCCATCTGGATTTCCTCATGGGGAGCCGTAAGTGAAATCGCACCCATGTCCTTTCTCCCTTCATTATAATATATCCTTGTATTCTTACAAGAAGAGTTCCCAGTTTTCTAATGACCATAAATGGTATCTTTGTCATACCTATTTGATGGGAGGATTACCTTGTGAAAGGTTGTCTGAGGCACTGTAGGAGCTTTGCCTTTTCCTATAGAATGGGCAACTCTAGAGTTCCACTTGAACCCCAAACCACTGTTTTACTTTTGAGAGGTGAAGGAGTCTATCAATGGCAACATTTTCTTTGGCTTTCTGAATTTAGCCACAATTTATTTCTCCTTAAGGAGATTCTCTTCAAGATCCATAATGATCTTGTTCTTCTGGCTGATGGTCCAAATCTGGAAGATTGAGATAGTTTTTGGTTGGCCGGCTTCCCTCCTCATCTAAAAAAGCAAGGGTGCTGATTCAGACTGCAGGGAAGCAACTAGTTGTGACTAGGCACTTGCTCCTTTTCAGAGCAACCAAAATGACACCATATTTGTCAATCAATTGATTGACATACTCTTTAGAATCTGATCCATCATCCCTACTAGAGGAAGTGGATGTATCAGACTTTGAGTTTGACTCATAGATAGAAGAAGAGCTTTGGATAGAATGTACCTCATTAGGAACAGAAATGACCTGATTATCTTCTGGTAGAGCCATGAGGAAGAATTCCTCATCCTCATCACAGTCACTGTCAATTGAGGACAGCGGGGCCTTTATTCCGATCCTTGTAGCTAAATAGTCCTCATCCTTTTCAGTAGCAACAAATAACCCTATATAGGCATTATCTTCTTCTTTAGAGTCAATAGATGCTGATTCAGTTTGGCTCCATCTTTTCTCATTCTTGGCAATGAAGGTCTTTTCATTCTTGCACTTGTGGTGGTGATGCTTCTTCTCACATATCTCTTTTCTTTTGACTGTAAATCAACAATGACATACCCAGGCTTTGTAACATCCCATGTTACTTCTAGGCCCCTTAACTTAGATTGGGTTAGGCATGGGGTGGGTGTTAGGAAATAAGCTAGGTTTGACCCTAGGTAGTGGGTTGTAGCCATGTGGGACCTACTATAGGACCAAGGTCAAACTAGGTCAAACTAGCCTAAAGGGGGACCCTAGCCACACTATGACCCCACCACATTGCCCTAACCATAAAAACAATCTAAGTGAACCCTAGGGCACGTCACTAGGTCAACCCTTTGACCCTAGTTGACCCAAGTCAACCTTATCCCTAATTTGGTCAAACCCATACCTATAGGCCCAATTAGCCTAAGTGGGGCACACCCTTGACCCAACCCAAGTTGGGTGGTTCCATTAGGCCCATGACCATCAAGTGGGGTCAGCCCACACATCATGTTGACCAAGTAAACTCAAAAAGTCGACTTGGTCAACATAAGGCCTAAAAGAGGGGGAAATGAACCCAAGCCTCACCCTTTGTGCTAAGCCCACTAAACACGTCCCATTAGCAGCCTAAAGAGTCATAAAACAGTCCTACCCCTCTAAAATACGAGAGAGTACATGCATGGGGGTAAAATGGGAAATTTAGGAGAGAGAAGAGGAGTGAGAAGAGGAAAAGGGGGTGTGAGGCCACTTGCCCATAGCTCCATCTGCCCAAAGGCTGCTGGCCGGCCACAAGACTCATTACAATGAGTTTGGAGTGCTGGGATGGCCACTTGGTAGCTATGGTGAAGAATCCAAGGTGAGCCAGAGCTCACGTTGGTTGTTCCTCCATGTATAACCCACCTCAGTCCAAACCAGCCTCACCATAAACATTAGAAGGTGAAATCGTGTGGAGATCGACTGCTGGAATAGAGAAAACTGTGGAGAAATGAGATTTCGGGCAGGAGATTGCCGGAGTAACTCAACCATGGCAAACCGCCACCACACTCGCCGCCAAGGCTTGAACAAGGTTAACTTCACCACACCTCTACCCGTAATAGCTTTCTAGATCAACTAGGGGAGATATCGGGCTCAATTGAGCTCAATGCCATGGGATAAAAGTTTTATTTTTCTGAGCTTTTCTTCTTGCTTGGGTTCTCTTGAGGAGCCAACTCCAGCAGCTTCACAGTCGGGAAATGCTAGCCACCACCTCAGTGGAGGTGGTGGCGACAATCGCCGGCGTGGTGGTGGCTCAGCAGGCCAGAAAAATTCCAGACAAGATGGCCCTGGACTGCTCAATCTCAGCCGTCAACTGATCTGGGATGATGATGGGATGCCGTCGGTTCTGCTTTAAGATTTGTGCAATACACATGATTTAAATTATTCATTTAATAAATGAACAGTGTATCTAACTATCACACTTAATCTGTGACTTTACATTCTAATATTAGGGGTCTTAGAGGCCTTTCCAGATCTTCTGGTTAATATGAAAAATATATCCCTCCCTCGTAACTTTAATTTGCCACCCTAAACATATCATTTGGTGTAGTATACTGTCCTATAGGGTAGTTTTCCTTGGACTGGTCCTAGGCTAGGGCATAAATCAAAATGACTGCCCAAGCCAAACCAGATGTCCACATGACCCATGATTTTGGGCATGTGCTTATCTAGGGCATATCTAGCCCCTACCCAAAAATGAGAATTTTTGGGAGACTTTTTTTCCTATAGTATTTGTTATAAAACACAAAATTAAGTAAATGAAATATTTGGAGTATTATGACTCGAAATGGTCCCGAATTTTGGTGGCATGACCTTTGGGTCAATATTTATCCCTGGTAGAAATTTCAGCCTCATTGGGCTACTTCATGTTGAGTAAACTCACTTCCATGTGTTGGTTATATATAGGATTGGGGTGCAATTAGCCAAATTGAAAATAATGTGTATTAAGCCTATATGGTACATCCAATAATCATGTTATTTATTTCAGTGGCTCAATAGGGTGAATTATGCCCCTCACTACAATAATGGGATTTTTTAAAGCAAAAATCCCATGATTTGGAATTTATAAAATAATTGAATTTTTGAAAATAAATTTAGATTTATTGTTGAGATAAAAATTTCCAAACTTTTTCAAGGTTATTATAATGTCATAATCAATTGTTCAAAAATTTTAGGGCACTGTTTGATGAACTTTGATAGGTGTTATATAGGAATTACATTTTTTCCCTTATTGCACATAATTAGGAAATTGATGAAAATATTCATTAGAAAAATTTGGAAATATTTTTGGTGATATAACTGAGTATGATTAACCTTGTATAATTTTATCAGCATTTTCAGACGACTCAGTAATTTTTAAAACCTCATAGTGTCATTTTGGTAATATAATTAAAAATGAAATTTTGTAGCCCTTGATCCATAGGAGTTTATGAAACTCTTCCATTAGCCTTAATTTAATGATATATATGCTTTGTAATATTCCTAGAATTTTGGGTAATGTATTCCTTGTACTTCATTTGGAAAATGGCAATTATGTGAATTTTGTATTAATTAAGGAATACATAGAATTAATTAAAGGAAAATTATGAATTTTTGTAGTTAGCAATATATTACCAAGACACAACTCAGGAAAAATTCCTTAGGTTAGTGAATTACAATTTGTAATACTTCATGTGTTAAATGACCCAGGGAATTAAGTTAAATGATTTAATTAGAGGCTTTAATGACTTAAGAAAATTATAAAAATCCACATGCTCACTTCATTAGTTCATACCATCCTAGGATAAATATTTAGGGGTAGGATGCCCAAGGAATTGGAAGTTCTATTTTGGGGTGGTATTAGGTCATGAGCTGCGTATAATGAAAGTAGGTTATACTATAAGGACCACCGGGGGATGGATCGATGGTTGAGCTAGAGATCACAAGTGGAGTATAACCCTGGTTGGTAGTGTATTCTTAGTGATGAGAGTAAAAGTGCAAGCCTTGGATAGCAACTAGGTGGAGTTCGGCGGAACATCGTCGCCCCTTCAATAAAATCTTAAATCATTAGGATCGCCCAAGAGTAATAATGAGAGCAAAAGGGGAATAATTGGTGGACATCCACTAAAGTAAATATCCTTGAGAAAGGGAGTTTTGGGCTTCAGCCCATCATAGTTCCTAGTGCCCTAGAGAGCCCTTCACCGAGCATACCCTGGGCAGTCCTGGGATAAATCTTAAGTCACTAAGTATAATAACACGTAGACAAGAGTAGCCTAATAGGATAGGCATCGTATCACTATACTCACCCATACTGGGTTGGAGGGATTCACCATAATATTCTAGCCCATGTAGCGTTTTAGGAATTTGTATTATATGCTCACCCGTGTAGGGTTGGAGGGATTAAGGACAGGTTGGTCCTGCGAGTTGAAGGCTCGAGTTGTAATACTTGCATGTGCATAAACATATTAGTGTCGGGTAATGCGGTACTGAGCCAATCGGCACACCGATGGCGGTACGGTGACTCGGGCGGATGTGTAAGTTTGAGGGGCCAGTAGGTTGTTGTACTGCGGTCTGGAGGACAATCCCCGAAAGCGCACACTCGACCCAAGAAGACTGGCGGGTACTCAACAATTAGTATGCAAGACTCTAGAGTACACCAAGTACGTGTACAGAGGCGTGTGGGAGGTCTATGTTTGGTAGTGAGCATACATGTCTAGGAGTGGAGACGCCCACTCCACTGCTACCGTAGCCACAACGGTGGTACCAGAGAGTGTTGCTAACTCCAAAAAGCGGGAACTAAAGGTCAGTGATCACAGAGTCGTTGTGTGTGAGTTTCACTTGCATGTTGCATAATTAACCGCATGCATTCATTCATAGTAGGCATACGTTTCATTGATCCTTATCATATAGATTTGTAGGCATACGCTTCATTGATCCTTACATTACCATAATGCGTAGCACTGCCTTTAATCTACTTTACTTACTGCTGCTACATTCTCTACTTACTGCTGTTCTATTCTTCACTTACTATACTTGTACCTCTTACTTAGAACTTCTAGAGTAGAACTACTGTTCCTCCTCATATACTTGTTAGTATAGTGTCACTGTCATCTGCTTATACTTGTCACCCCTTGTTGTCCTCCGCTTCATCCTCCGGCTCGGTGCCTAGGAGTTGCGGGGCGAGGTGCGGAGGAAACGACTTAGTCTTTTTGACAAATGGTCGGTGAACATATAATTTTAGGAGCTCGAGGATATGGACCAACATGTGGAGGAGCAGGACATGACGAGCAGATACCGGTGCCACCTACTACTACTGGAGCACGACCTCATGTGGGATGAGATTAGTTGATTAGCTTTCGCATTTGATTTGTGAGAGAGAGATTTGATTTTATGTACCGGGCATAAGCCATTATTACTCTTCCTTATTATATTCATGATGGACTTGTACTTTTAATTCATATACTTATTGTTTGTACTGTGACTATGGACTGGATATTGTTATACTCTGATTAGTTTTACTTCTGTTTCTCATATTGGCCGAACAGGTTTTGATCGTTCTAGCCGGCAGAATCGACGTATTGTGGTATCGACTAACTCGCGCGTTATTGTCACCGTAAGACGGCGGTTTTGGGCATAAGATCCGGGTTAACTCCCCGAAAGTGGGAGTCGGATCTTACTAACTGGTATCACTTGAACAAACGATCATATGAGAAATAAGTCCACAACACTGGAATACCCCGCTCGAGCATTAGTTGCGGACAAACTATGCAGCGGAAGCAATGGTGTTCCGTTGTATAAAAGTCACATAAACAGTCCATTTAAAATAATGAGTTAGGCCAATTCTAATTAAACCTTACCTATTTTGCAACCTCCGCAGGTCACTCCGCAGCCGAATATGGTTCCTACCACTCTAGCTGCCACCCCCTTTTTGCAGACTGAGATGGGGCAAACTCTGACGGCTATCCTGGAAGCCTTCAGAGCCCAGCAGGTCCCGGCCCCACAGCCAAATTCGTGGTCGAACTGGTTGAGTGCCTTTAAGAGTCTGTCTCCGCCGGTGTACCGTGGGACATAGGATGCTGTGAAGACGACAGAGTAGCTGGAGACTATTCAGGAGCTGTTTGCTGGCATCAGCTGCCCAGTCATCTAGGAAGTCCCTCTTGCCACCTCGGTACTGGATGCGCATGTGAAGAGGTGGTGGAAGTCCGTGCGAGACTCTGTATATGCTGATAGGAGCTGATGGATATTTCTTGGGAGGAGTTCAGTGATACGTTCGTAGAGCAATATGTATCCACCACGGACAGAGATGCTTTGGAAGCAAGGTTTTTGAACCTCCAGTAGGGGAGGAGATCCGTGATCGAATATCAAAGAGAGTTCTCCCATCTTGCTAGATTTGCAGGATTCCATGACTGGGATGACCGAAAGTATGCTAAAAGGTTCTACAATGGGCTCTGAGACTCCTTGAGGCAGTCCTTATTGTTCATATCACATGGCACCACTACATAGATTATTGAGATGACAAAGAAGCTGGAGGCTGACCATCTAATGGTGCAAGGCAGAGGAAAGAGGATTCTAGAGGGGTCATCATCCAGAGAAGGTAGCAGGGCATCCCAAAGAGGCAAGGTTATTGGATATAGGAGGGGTGGAGGACGTCATCGTCCCAACATCAAGCAGGAGCAGGGGCCTCCTACAGTCCTTGCTCCCCCAACTCTATAGATGCAAGGACCGATGAGGCAAGATAATCGTGGTCAGAGAAAGGATGATCGGGGCCAGAGACAAGTCATATGCTTTGGATGCGGCCAGCCTGGGCATATCAGGTCGTAATGCCCACATAAAATCCAACCTCTTCCTCCTCCTCCACCTCTAGTGGCCCCTCCAGCACACCAGGGCCAAGGATGAGGATGAGTTCAAAGCCGAGGTTATGGACATCATTGCCGAGGATGTGGCCAGGAACAGATGTATGCATTAGACCTCACAGAGCAAAGGAACCCCGAAGAAGTGATTACATGTACTTAAATTATTATAATTTAGAATTTTCAACCTTAAGAGTACTTTGAAAAGCATAAAAAAATTTAACAATAATAACCTCTCTTTTAACTCAAATAAACCCCAAGCATAGTTATGATCAGCGGTAAGCCATCTTATACCCTCTTCGATACGGGTGCTTCACACTCATTCGTGCCGGACACTGGCATGGAAAGGTTCCCTGGCATAGAAAGGAGGGTGTGTCTTCCTGATGGCTCGGAGCTACGGACCACGGATTGCTGCAATATGGAGGCTGAGATCGGAGGGAAGGCATTCAAAGCTCTAACAGCGGTCTTGAGATTACCGGACTTTGATTTGATTTTGGGCATGAACTGGTTCATTAGAACCATGCTCAGATCGACTACCCCTCCAAAAGGATCACGCTCGGACATGGAGACTCTTACGTCACTATTGAAGGTATCTGACCTATCCCTCATCTTTTATTATCTTCTGTACAGGCTGCCAAGGCCTATGAGTAGGGGGAGGAGGTGTACCTCATCTGCTTTGAGATGGAAGTAGTAGAGAGCTCTAAAGCTGATATCCCGATGGTTAGGGATTTCTCCGACATATTCCCGGAGAAATTGCCCGGATTACCACCAGTTCGGGAATTGGATTTCAGGATCCAGTTAGTGCCGGGGGCGAGGCCAGTGTCCCGGGCACCTTACAGGATGGCACCCAGAGTGTTGGCAGAGTTCTGGAATCAGCTTTTAGAGCTTATGGAATCGGGATTTGCGCGACCGAGCTCATCGCCATGGGGAGCACCAAATCTTTTTTGTGAAGAAGAAAGATGGATCGTTGCGACTATGCATAGATTACCGGGAGCTGAACCGGTTGACGGTCCACAATACCTACCCACTACCTCGGATAAACGAGCTATTTGATCAGCTATAGGGAGCCTTCTGGTTCTCTAAGCTAGATTTGTGATCCGGTTACTACCAGCTCCGCATCCGGGAAGAGGACATACAGAAGACGGAATTCAGTTCAGGATGTGGGCTATACGAGTTCACAGTGATGCCTTTTGGGCTCACGAATGCCCCCTCCGCATTCATGACCCTAATGAACCGTGTATTCGAACCCTACTTATACCGCTTCATCATTGTGTTCATCGATGATATTCTGATCTATTCCCGGACATAGGAGGAGCTCACAGAGCACTTTACACAGGTTTTGAAGAGGCTGAGAGAGTTCTAGATGTATGCGAAGTTTTCCAATTGCTAGTTCTGGCTATAGGAGGTGGCCTTCCTGTGACACACTATCAGTGGGGCTGGATTGGCAGTTGATCCAGCCAAGATAAAAATAGTACGGAATTTGCCACTGCCGAAGACAGCGTCAGACCGCAGCTTCTTGGGATTAGCAGGTTACTATATTAAGTTTGTGGCGGGATTCTTGAGGATATCCCTCCCCCTCAAGTCCTTGATGAAGAAGGATGCAGATTTTGTTTGGTCAGAGCAGTGTGAGATAGCTTTTTAGGAGTTGAAGGAACGAATCACCTCATCCCCTATCCTTGTGCTCCCATCCGGGAGTGAAGGATTTCAGATCTACACGGATGCCTCTTACCAGGGGATGGGTGTTGTCCTGATGCAACATGGACATGTTATTGCTTATGCTTCGAGACAGTTGAAGAAGCATGAGCATAACTATCCAGTGCATGACTTAGAGCTCGGGGCTGTTATTCGCCCTAAAGATGTGGAGTCATTACTTATACGGGATTCATTATGATATCTAATCGGATCACAAGAATCTTAAATATATCGATATGCAGAAGGACCTGAACCTGCGATAGAGGAGATGGCTAGAATTCTTCTATGACTATGATTATCAGATCCACTACCATCCGGGGAAGGCAAACACAGTAGCAGATGCTTTGAGCAAGAGAGCCGACACTTCTGGACCGGAGCCTCGGTTGATGTCTATAGAGCTTATACGGATGATGGAAGACATTCATATTACCATGGTATCTGAGGCCGAACCAGTGGTATACCGAGAGTACCTGAGCTCATTGATCGGTGATGATGATATTAGGGTGCGCAATACTATACATCAGAGGCTGGATGCTGCATTACAGCTGATTTTCAGTGCCCTGGAATGGGGCAAATTTGAGGATTACACGCTGCAAGATGATCTCCTTCGATTTCGTGGACGAGTATACATACCAGTAGGAGATGGTATCCGAGATGACATACTCAGAGAGGCACATTGATCCAGATATTCAGTGAATCCCACCATCACCAAGATGTGGGCAGACTTATGGAGGACCATGTAATGGACTGGGATGAAGAGGGAGATCACCTATTTTGTGATACACTACGAGACTTGTCAGTGCGTGAAGGCGGAAATGTAAGTGCCCGGGAGGTTTATTACAGCCACTGCCAGTCCCAGAGTGGAAGTTTGAGGACATTTCTATGGACTTTGTACACGGACTGCCTCGCTACCACTCTGGGCACGATTCCATTTGGGTCATAGTAGATAGGCTGACCAAGGTAGCGCGGTTTATCTTAGTCAGGAAGGATGCTCCAATTGCAGTTTTGGTGAGATTATTCGTGGAGCAGTTCGTCAGATACCATGTCATCCCAAGCACTATTTTCTCGGGCTGCGACGGTCGGTTCACTTCCAGGGAGTGGAGGGCAGTGCATGCTTACTTGGGTTCCCGACTTACCTTTAGCACTGCCATCCATCCGCAGACCGACGGCCAGACGGAGCGTACAAACGGGACTATGGAGGACCTACTCAGATTATGCATATTAGATACGTGGAAGCCTTGGGAGAGGCTGCTACAATTGATCGAATTCTCTTACAATAACAACCACCAGGCTAGCATCAGGATGGCTCCATATAAGGCACTTTACGGGAGGAAGTGTCGGACACCGCTGTCTTGGGCTTAGGATGTGGACACAAAGGCTCTTGGATCTTATTTTGTGAAGACACAGAGACTCAGATTCATTTGATTAGGGATTGGCTACTAGATGCCCAGAGTAGGCATGCGAAGTATTATGATGCTCGACACCAGAAGGTGGAATTCCAGGTTGGAGACAGCGCTTTCTTGAAGATATGTCCAGTACATGGAGTCTTTCGGGTGCGGAGACAGAAGAAGCTCATTCCTCGATACATGGGGTTATACATGATCATGGAGCGGATCGACCCCTTAGCTTACCGACTGTAGCTGCCACCAGAGTTGAGTACCTTACACGATGTCTTCCATGTCTCTTCCTTGCGAAGAGCTCTCCTTAGACCAGAGCAGCACATTACTACCACAATCGGTCCGGTAGCGCCAAATAGATTTGTTAGATTGGAGCTGATCCATATTGATGATACAACCTTCCTAGTGTTGCGGAAGAAGAAGGTCCCTCTCGTGAAGGTTTTGTGGTCCAACCATAGGCGGGAGGAGCACACTCGGGAGCCGAGGGATCTGATGTTGAAACAACACCAAGTGCTATTTACCTCAGGTATGCATTAGTTTTTGTGTTTTAAAAAATTTGAAAGTATCAAGTTTCGACTAAATCCACCTATGGGGGGTGGGAGTAGGTGTCGTGTAGTCTTTTGCAGAATAAAATTTACCTGCAAAAATAAACAAACACAGCACAGAAAACACACAAGAAATTATAGTGGTTCCTCGATTTGGGACGTCCACTTTCCCCCTTCGACCTATCTCCCACTAAGGGACGACTCGGTCACTTCACCAAACGGATTGAAATCCAATCCTCACACTACAGAAGGAACCCTTCCAACAACGGAGTCACAACTCCACCACCACGGGTTGCACCCAACCCTTACAACTAGGAATAAAAATTCCTTTACAACAAAACCAAAAATAGAATGTATTAGAAAAAACAAACAACGCTTTTGGAGATCCTGATGTACTTCCTCGTTCTTTGAAGCTTGCTTGAAGATAATGAGGAATCCAAAACCGGACTTCTCTCTCGGAGAGGATCTTGTCAAGATCAGCGGCGGCAAGTGAGTGCGGCGGCGATGCTTTGTAGATCCAAACTTCTTGACGAAGCAAGCAAGGTCTACGAACGATCTCAGTCGGATCAGTCGTATCAATCGATTCGTAATGAAGAACAAACCTCGTTCAACGAATCGAGAGACAAGAGATATCAAGAGAGATGCGCGAGATGCACTGCTAGCCTCGGTACTATCGTCGGAAGATCAAAGAAGCTCTGAGATCTGCGGCGACGACGAGCTTGCGAGCGGCGACAGCGATCGGCGATTTTCCGCGATCTGCTAGGGCACGGCGTCGGCTTTTTGATTTCACGTGAATAAGTTGTTGTAGAAGTTCGAAATACGCATGTATATATACCCGAGCCAACCCTAAAAGAGCGTTGTGGGGCCCAAAAGGAAAAGCCCTAGCCCCAGCCAAAACAGCGCACGGTCTCTTGGTTCGGTCCAGCGAACAGGAGAAAATTGCCTAAGGCAAAATCGGCGAGAATCGGTGGTGATTCCCGTCGAAGTCGGCGGGAATCACTCACGATTCCCGTCGATTCTGCCTTGGCCGAATTCCAGTTGGAAACCTTGTCATCCGGTGGGAATGCAAATTGATTCTCGTCGATTCGGCGGAATCACAACGATTCTCGTCGAAGTCGGCGAGAATCACTTGGTGATTCCCGTCGATTCTGCCTTAGCAGAATTCCTGTAGGAAAACAGTCATCCGGAAGAGGTTGGCGGGAATGCAGATTGATTCTCGTCAAATCGGCGAGAATCACAAGTGACTCCCGTCGAAGTCGGCGGGAATGACTTAGTGATTCCCATCGATTTTGACTTAGATGATTTTTCTCTTCCTTCTTATGAACTTGGTCTTTGACCCGTCCTTGATCCTTTTCTTCTCTTGATCTACCTCGATGTAACGCCCCTGATTTTTCGATGATTTTGTTTGGTTTTGGTATCGTCATATTTTTGATGTCATGGCGTTACTTTTAACGTCGGGTTGACGGCGCATCGCCGATAAGACATTTTCGCGTCCGTTCGGTCGAGTCGGCCAATTTCTTGGATTTTTGTCGAAATCAGAAAATATTTCTATGAGGTTTAGGTTGAGTAATTTTAAACTTGCTCGTCAAGTTTCGTCGCAATCCGAGCATTTTTGGAGTCTCGGCGCGCGATTGAAGTTTTGAGTATTTATGTCATTGTATTTGGAAATTTTTATCTCAGGAATGGCTCGTCGGATTTAGGTTTTGGCTTCGCCGTTAGAATCGTAGCGCCAGTTTTCGCCTATGGTGTGAGTTTCGCTTAATTCGGTGCGTGTATGGGCCTCTGTTCTGAACTCGTGTCCCTTTGTTCAAAAAAATTTCATTTCAAGAAATTGCGCTTTGTTATCTCGAGTAGCCCGTTTCAGATTTCGATCGGACGCCGTTTTGGGGGTCAAAACGGTGTCGTATCAAAATATAGTAAACATCAAGTTTGTTCGTCTTGACGATAGCTACAACTTTTATGTTGACCACTTTTTGATTTGAAGCCATCTTAGGCTTCTATTTTTGATTTTCCCAAAACTGCTCGTAAATAAGCCTTTTTTTTGATTCCACTCGAGTATTTGCTCTTATACACGAGTATCCTTCATTTCACTCGAGTATTTTGCTCTTATACACGAGTATCCTTCATTCCACTCGAGTATTTGCTCTTATACACGAGTATCCTTCATTCCACTCGAGTATTTTGCTCTTATACACGAGTATCCTTCATTCCTCTCGAGTAGTCATGTACAGTTTACGTTCGGGCGAATTTTTGAGGGTCAAATATGCATCGTATAGAAAAATGGTCAACATCAAATTTGTTCGTCTCGACGAGATCTACAACTTTAATGTTGACCACTTTTCGATTAGAAGCCATCTTGGACCCCTATTTTCGATTTTCCCGAAGCTGCTCATGTCCAGCTCGGGTAGACTTGATCTACTCGAGTATTATTGTTCTATCTCGAGTATGTTACGTTCCTCTCGAGTATTTTGCTCTCATACTCGAGTATCCTTCGTTCCTCTCGAGTATTTTGCTCTCATACTCGAGTATCCTTCGTTCCTCTCGAGTATTTTGCTCTCATACTCGAGTATCCTTCATTCCACTCGAGTGGTTCTGTACAGTTAGAGTTCGGGCACCGTTTTGAGGGTCAAAACGGTGTCGTGCGAAAAAACGGTCAGCATGAAATTTGTTCGTTTCGACGAGATCTACAACTTTCATGTTGGACACTTTTCGATTTGATGTCATCTTAGACCTCTATTATCGGTTTTCCCGTAGCCACTCATAAATTACACGTTTTTTTTGTATTTAGACAAAAAAATTTATAAGTAGTACATAATTTATATATATATATATGGACTTAGGTTTGATCAGAACTTCATCTTCTCCGATTCTTTTCCTCCCGAACCAGAGCGGCGTGAGCGTGAGAGAGAAAATACTCCGTGAACCTTCCGGTGGCCGCCGACGGAGCTCCGGTGCTCGAAATCCTCAACCGAGCGTAGATCTGGAAAGCTCTCATCGAGAGCTACGCCATCGTGGTAAATTTTTTCCCTTTCTTTGAGTTTTCTCGTTAGGGTTTTTCAGCCCTAACCCCCTTTTCGACCATTTTTGTCTAGATTTCAACTTCCTCCGTCCTCCTTTGCCCCGATCTGTGACGTGGACTGATTTGGAGAACTTTTCCGGTAAAATCAAGGCAAGTGGTGGTCTCCCCTCATTTCTCCTTGTCCGATTTGATGGTAACGGTTTAGTCTTTTTGTTCTTTAAAATTTTTCTGCACTTTTTCTTCCAAGTTATTGTTACGATTAACCTTTTTTGGAGGATCACTCGATGTTGTAAGATTTTGTCATGGTGAACGTGATCTTGTCTATATATATTTATTTGTTCTTGAAGTGTCTTAATGGTGGCTCTAAATATCATACCTATCGTTTTGAGCGTATTCGAGTTTGTCTAGGTTTGTAGATCGTTCATAGGGGTTGATCAACCATGTCTTGAAACTAGAAGTGTCAAGTAGAATCTGATGAGCCAAACCTCGGGATATATTAGTGTTGTGGTTTCTTTGGGTTTCTAAAATTTGCGGGAGTTAGTGGGCAAATCCACCGACCGCAAGATTGTTTCCTTCATTAGTACCCCATGGGACTCTACTGGGTTTTGGGCATCTGCGGTGATTGGTGGAGTGTGCAAGTCTCCCCCGCGGTTAGACGGATTTTAACATCTGTGAGGGGTGTATCTAGAGAAGTGACCACCCTGCCCGTGTTTATGAGTAGAGTTGACTACAGGTTACTAATAAAGTTTTGGTATATTCTTTCTTATGATTCAATCATGCTATCCCCTTGCTTCGGGTATCCTGCATGATTTGTTATACGTGATGATTCACGAGAGTTCTTTTCTTCTGATTTATTTCTCGAGTTTTATTTATGAACCTTACTTCAATGGTTTTGGACTTGGGTTGGTACCCCTTTTGACCTTTAATTATTTTGACTTATTTTTTTTGCCACCATTTGTACCCTCTTGCTGAGGTGTTCTGTCTTTGGAATGCCTCAGGATCGGAGCATTAGCAAGTAGCGGAGCCGGTTTTGGGAGCCCTTGCAGCAGCAGGTGGGCTGTGGTTTTTTTTTCCCCTCGCCGCAGCGAGGTAGTTCGTGGTTTTGTTTTCTTTGCCTAGTTTCAGACCTATTCATACTGTGGGTTCGTGTCAGATTGTTGACGCCCACAGGATTGTTGATTTCTTTTGACACTTGCTAGCTGATGTGGTTTTCTTATGTTTGGTTTACATTACTTGCTCTCTGGGATGATTCCTTGCTAGGACTGCATGTTAGGTATTTTGACCTATAAAACCCTACTATTAGTAAAGCATACTTATCATCTCCTTCAAAACTAAGCCACTATTTTCTATTTAGCGTAAAGACTTTCCTACCCGTATTATAAATCTAGAGTTTGCATTGTATGAGTTGTTCCTCGGGGACATTTATACTTATGTAGGATATGAGAGTCAATTTAAATAAGTATTTTCCGCAAGCGTAGAATTTATATTTTTAAATCGTGAACTAGATGATTCACTAAGCCGAGGGATACGGCTACCATCATAACTTAAACTGGATTTTATTCATAAACATCTATGTTTTCTATTAGAATTGTAGAGTTTGGAGTTTTGCCTGAACGTCTGCAGTTATCCCCTGTACGGCGTGGCATCACGACGCGTATTTTCCCCTTGCTCTGATATAATTAAATTGTTGGGAAAAATGCGGGTTGTGACAGTTGGTATCAGAGGGAGGTTGCTTGACAATTGGTCGGGCAACCTTCCCTTGTTAGTGTTAGTTGTTTAGTGTCATGTCATACACACACCGATGTGTCATCAATATGTCTTGGCTGAAGCATGAACACTACACTCATAAGCATGATTAGAAGTATACGGGGCATATTATGTAGTATGGGATGCATAATATGTGTTTGTATATGGATCCACCATAGACGGCAACATGTGAGGGTTATGTAGTATGGGATGCATAACCTCACCACATGAATGCTCATTAACACGTTTTCTTTTCGTTGCATGCAATATTATGTAGTATGAGATGCATAACATTGCATGTGTACGCCGCTCATAACATGCATTAGGGCCTTTTATAGAATTCATAGCACCACATGCATAGCATAACATAACATAAGCACAACATGCCAAGCTAAAGATTTACTTGATGACATATGTACACACATGATTTTAAATAAGAGTAAAGGATTCATGCATTCATATCATAGGCACATGAGTCAATAGGATGATAAGATATCATCCTGAGTAGGGCATATCATCATCATATAATCCCAGAGCAAGTGACAGCTTTAGCAAGTGTCTTTCATGTATGGTCTGAACTAGATTTGTTTGCCCTAGGCGTAGTCTAGGATGTTAATTGGGTTGTTGGTTTGCCTTTTAGAAATGCCGCCTAAGCGTCCTGCAACGAGGTCGACTCCCCAGTCGGAGGGTGAGTCGTCAGGAGCGCAGAGTGATGCGTTGATCGAGAGTTTGCGCCAGAGCAACGAGGCTCTGTCAAGGCAAGTGCTTGCGATGCAATCGCAAATGGAATCCTTTTTGTCTGTCGCCCCTGTGCAGCAACCCTTAGTGCAAGACCCTATTGTGGATCGAGTGGTACCCGATACCCCTGCTCCTCTAGTGCCCCCGGTGACTCTACCACCAGAGATGAATTTTATTTCACACTTCCAGCGGCTGGGGCCTCCTACCTATGACGGAAGTGCAGACTTTATGGTTTTGGATGATTGGATCATCTCTATCGAGGAGATGTTTTCATATTCCGGGATTCTAGAAGCCCAGAAGGTTATGATTGCAGCCTATCAGTTAAAAGGCCTAGCAAGGAGTTGGTGGATTCGTGAAAAGAAGAGTCTGAAGGAAGGCTGTTCCTGGGACTCTTTTAAGGGAATGTTGCTGAAGAAGTTTCTGCCCTCGGTCGAGCAGGACCGTCTCATGAATAACTTCCTGCATTTGAAGCAGAGACAGCTCACGGTGAGCGAATATGAGATTGAGTTTAGCAAGTTGAGTAGATTTGCTCCCGATTTGGTAGCTTCGGAGGAGGGAAGAGTGAAACGTTTCCTGGGAGGACTAAGAAGTGATGTCCAGCAGTGGGCAAGCGCTTATGGAGCTGACAGTTATGCTGTGGCAGTGGAAGCTGCACTAAAAGTAGAAGCGATTGAAAATGCCAAGAACCGCGGTGCTGCGGCGAGGAAAGAGAAAAGGAAGGGTGTTGAGGATGGTAGCTCCAGGGCATCTGGCCCTTCTTCGAAGAAGAAAGGTAAGGAAGTGTGTAGTTTCTGCGGTCGTCCTGGCCACCCTTACGAAAGATGTTTCAAGAGAACAGCCACCCTGAAGAAGCAGCAAGTGCACGCCATCCAGGGTGCACCCAAGGGAGAGCTTGTATGCTCGTTCTGTACAAGGAAGGGTCATGATGTGAGTCGGTGCTGGATGAAGGAAAGGACCTGCTTCCAATGCGGGCAGAAGGGACACCAGAAATCTTCGTGCCCCCAAGCTCAATCCCCACTGCAGCCTGCCCCGCTTCGAGCTCTGCCTCCACCACCAACCCTAGATAAAGGGAAAGGAAAGCTGAACGTCATGACCAGCGAGGAAGCTCAAAACTCTACGCAAGTTATTTCAGGTTAGCCCCAGTCTATTTTATCCTTATTATTTATCGTTGTTGCCCTAGCTATCATTCGTTTAGTTATGTATGTTACGGTTTTAGGGGAGTTTAAGGTGCGGAATAGGTGGGCGCGTATTCTGTTCGATTCGGGTGCCACTCATTCCTTTGTGGCCATGAGGTTTGTTGATAAACATCGCATGGATGTTGATCAATTGAGAGACTCCTTCAACATCAAGCTTCCCTCCGGTGATTCGGTGATATCCAATCAAGGAGTTCTGAGATGCCCTATTCATCTTGGCAATTTTCTGGCCCTTGCGGATCTGATAATTTTAGACCTGGCTGATTTTGATGTGATTTTGGGCATGGACTGGCTGTCCAAGTATGATGCAGTCATCCAGTGCAAGGCAAAAAGACTGGACTTCAGGATGGACAATGGCCAACCTATGAGCGTCTATGGATTTCAGGACAGAGTTTCCCCTATCATTTCTGCGGTACGTGCTATAGCGTCTGGTTGCGAGGCATTTTTAGTTTCTATTTCTGCTCTGGAAACAGCTTTTGTTATACCACGTCTTGAGGATGTCTCGGTGGTGCGAGAGTTTCCAGACGTCTTTCCTGATAGTCTTCCAGGGCTTCCTCCTGAGAGGGAGATTGAGTTCGTGATTGACCTCGAGCCAGGCACTCGTCCCATCGCCAAAGCACCGTACCGTATGGCTCCCCGTGAGTTGGACGAGTTGCGTACTCAGCTCGATGAGTTGCTGAGGTGTGGTTTTATTAGACCAAGTTCTTCTCCGTGGGGTGCTCCGGTTTTATTTGTAAAGAAGAAGGATGGATCGATGAGACTTTGCATCGATTATAGGGAATTAAATAAGGTGACCGTTAAGAATAGATATCCCCTGCCAAGGATCGATGATCTGTTCGATCAGTTGCGTGGTAGCTCTGTATTTTCAAAAATCGATCTTCGCTCAGGCTACCACCAGTTGAGGATTCGTGAAGAAGATATTCCCCGAACCGCATTCCGTTCACGGCATGGACATTATGAGTTTTTGGTGATGTCCTTCGGTTTAACCAATGCACCCTCTGCTTTCATGGATTTGATGAATAGGGTGTTTAAGGATTTCTTGGACCGATTCGTTATTGTGTTTATAGATGATGTCCTGGTGTATTCCCGCAATGTTGAGGAGCATACTCAGCATTTGCGTTTGGTTTTGTCGACCTTGAGGGAGCATAAGCTATATGCGAAGCTGAGCAAATGTGAGTTCTGGCTACCCCAGGTGTCCTTTCTGGGTCATGTTGTAAGCAAGGACGGTATTTCTGTAGACCCGACCAAGATTTCTGCCGTGATGGAATGGGAAAGACCTTCTACACCTAAGGAGATTAGGAGCTTCTTAGGCCTCGCTGGCTATTATAGAAGATTCGTGGAAGGATTTTCGGTGTTGTCTGCCCCTTTAACTAGACTTACTCAGAAGAATACTGCATTCATTTGGAGCGATAAGTGTGAAGAGGCTTTCCAAGAGTTGAAGAAGAGACTGTGCACTGCCCCAATTTTAACCTTACCTACTGAAGGAGTCGAGTATGCTGTGTATGTTGATGCGTCACACATCGGACTCGGTTGTGTTTTAATGCAAGATGGTAAGGTGATCGCGTATGGATCAAGGCAACTAAAGATTCACGAGAGAAACTATCCTACGCACGATTTGGAGTTTGCTGCCGTAATTTATGCGCTGAAGCTGTGGCGACACTTATTGTATGGCGCGCTGTGCAAGATCTATACGGACCATAAGAGTTTGAAGTACATCTTCACTCAGAAGGAACTGAATCTGCGCCAGCGTCGGTGGTTAGAATATGTGGCGGATTATGAAGTAGAAATTCTTTATCATCCAGGAAAGGCTAATGTAGTAGCTGATGCCTTGAGTAGGAAGACCGCTAAAATTTTTAATCTATCGGTACAGTCCTTAGTAGAAGAATTCTTGTTGATGAACATCGAGATTGGGAGTAGTTCTACGCCTGCTAGTTTGGAAACAGAAGCGCCCTCTTGGATTTCCCTTACAAGGGTGCACCAAAAGGATGATCCGGAATTGTTGCACCTCTGGAATAGGACTGAGAAAGGAGAGTTACCTGATTTTTCTTTGGACGAGCTAGGTACTCTGAAATATCGGGGTAGATTCTGTATTCCCGACATGGGTGACATCCGGGCTAAAATTTGTAAAGAAGCTCATGGTTCCAGTGTTTCCTATCATCCTGGTTCCACCAAAATGTATAAAGATCTAAAGCAAATTGTTTGGTGGGTAGGGATGAAGGGCGATATCGCAAAGTTTGTATCAGAATGTTTTACGTGTCAGCGTGTCAAGGCTGATCATAGAAGGCCTGGTGGTAAATTGACACCGCTTGATATTCCAAGTTGGAAATGGGAGAGTATTTCGATGGATTTTATCACCGGTCTACCAAAATCCCCCCGTGGGCATGACTCAGTTTGGGTGATAGTCGACAGATTGACAAAGTGTGCCCACTTTGTTCCGTTTAAGATTGGGTATTCGATGAAGAAGATAGCTGAGCTTTATGTTGAAGAGGTCATCAGGTTACATGGAGTGCCTGTTAGCATTGTATCAGATCGGGACTCCAGATTTACGTCTCGCTTTTGGAAGAGCTTGCAAGAGGGGTTGGGTACCGACTTGAGGTATTCAACCGCCTATCATCCGCAGACGAATGGACAAACAGAAAGAGTAAATCAGATCGTGGAGGACATGATTAGATGTTATATTTTGGATCATGGTGGTGCTTGGGATGAGCGTCTCAGACTCATGGAATTTGCTTACAATAATAGCTATCAAGAGAGTCTGCAGATGGCCCCGTTTGAGGCCTTATATGGGAGGCGTTGTAGAACACCCTTGTTTTGGGCTGAAGTTGGTGAGAGGCCGTTGCTAGGTCCGGAAGCCCTTGAGGAGATGAATTGTGCTGTAACTCATATTCGAGAGAAGCTTCGTGTAGCACAAGAGCGTTATGAGAAATATGCTAATCGACGAAGGGTTGACTTGGAGTTTGCCGTTGGGGACTTGGTTTTTCTTAAAGTTTCTCCGATGCCAGGAGTAAAAAGATTTGGAAGGAACCACAAGTTAGACCCCCGGTATGTGGGACCTTTTCAGATTCTGGAGCGCATCGGAGTGTCAGCTTATCGACTGGATTTACCTGTTAACTTCCCTGGTGTCCACGAGGTGTTCCATGTGAGCCAGTTGCGGAAGTGTGTTCGTAGTAATCGTCAAATTCTCAGCTCGGTGCCCCAAATTCAGCCCAATCTGTCGTATGTGGAAGAGCCTGTCCGCGTTTTGGAATCTCAAGAGCGTGTATTGCGAAGAAAGACCATCCCAATGGTTAAGATCCTTTGGAGGAATCAAGAAGTCGAGAGCGCGACGTGGGAATTGGAATCAGCAATGAGAGAATCTCATCCGCGCCTCTTCGCCTAGTTCTGGTATGTTTATATGTTTTAGGTTGTGTTTGATTTCTTCGCTTTTGTTAGATTTTGGATTTGTATTAAGTTTCGGGACGAAACTTCTTTTTAGGGGGAGTGACTGTAACGCCCCTGATTTTTCGATGATTTTGTTTGGTTTTGGTATCGTCATATTTTTGATGTCATGGCGTTACTTTTAACGTCGGGTTGACGGCGCATCGCCGATAAGGCATTTTCGCGTCCGTTCGGTCGAGTCGGCCAATTTCTTGGATTTTTGTCGAAATCAGAAAATATTTCTATGAGGTTTAGGTTGAGTAATTTTAAACTTGCTCGTCAAGTTTCGTCGCAATCCGAGCATTTTTGGAGTCTCGGCGCGCGATTGAAGTTTTGAGTATTTATGTCATTGTATTTGGAAATTTTTATCTCAGGAATGGCTCGTCGGATTTAGGTTTTGGCTTCGCCGTTAGAATCGTAGCGCCAGTTTTCGCCTATGGTGTGAGTTTCGCTTAATTCGGTGCGTGTATGGGCCTCTGTTCTGAACTCGTGTCCCTTTGTTCAAAAAAATTTCATTTCAAGAAATTGCGCTTTGTTATCTCGAGTAGCCCGTTTCAGATTTCGATCGGACGCCGTTTTGGGGGTCAAAACGGTGTCGTATCAAAATATAGTAAACATCAAGTTTGTTCGTCTTGACGATAGCTACAACTTTTATGTTGACCACTTTTTGATTTGAAGCCATCTTAGGCTTCTATTTTTGATTTTCCCAAAACTGCTCGTAAATAAGCCTTTTTTTGATTCCACTCGAGTATTTGCTCTTATACACGAGTATCCTTCATTTCACTCGAGTATTTTGCTCTTATACACGAGTATCCTTCATTCCACTCGAGTATTTGCTCTTATACACGAGTATCCTTCATTCCACTCGAGTATTTTGCTCTTATACACGAGTATCCTTCATTCCTCTCGAGTAGTCATGTACAGTCTACGTTCGGGCGAATTTTTGAGGGTCAAATATGCATCGTATAGAAAAATGGTCAACATAAAATTTGTTCGTCTCGACGAGATCTACAACTTTAATGTTGACCACTTTTCGATTAGAAGCCATCTTGGACCCCTATTTTCGATTTTCCCGAAGCTGCTCATGTCCAGCTCGGGTAGACTTGATCTACTCGAGTATTATTGTTCTATCTCGAGTATGTTACGTTCCTCTCGAGTATTTTGCTCTCATACTCGAGTATCCTTCGTTCT
This sequence comes from Platanthera zijinensis, assembly GCA_039513925.1. Taxonomy (NCBI): domain Eukaryota; kingdom Viridiplantae; phylum Streptophyta; class Magnoliopsida; order Asparagales; family Orchidaceae; genus Platanthera; species Platanthera zijinensis. The sequence goes on from CM077082.1 coordinate 82,145,203, forward strand.
TCTCGAGTATTTTGCTCTCATACTCGAGTATCCTTCGTTCCTCTCGAGTATTTTGCTCTCATACTCGAGTATCCTTCATTCCACTCGAGTGGTTCTGTACAGTTAGAGTTCGGGCACCGTTTTGAGGGTCAAAACGGTGTCGTGCAAAAAAACGGTCAGCATGAAATTTGTTCGTTTCGACGAGATCTACAACTTTCATGTTGGACACTTTTCGATTTGATGTCATCTTAGACCTCTATTATCGGTTTTCCCGTAGCCACTCATAAATTACACGTTTTTTTTGTATTTAGACAAAAAAATTTATAAGTAGTACATAATTTATATATATATATGGACTTAGGTTTGATCAGAACTTCATCTTCTCCGATTCTTTTCCTCCCGAACCAGAGCGGCGTGAGCGTGAGAGAGAAAATACTCCGTGAACCTTCCGGTGGCCGCCGACGGAGCTCCGGTGCTCGAAATCCTCAACCGAGCGTAGATCTGGAAAGCTCTCATCGAGAGCTACGCCATCGTGGTAAATTTTTTCCCTTTCTTTGAGTTTTCTCGTTAGGGTTTTTCAGCCCTAACCCCCTTTTCGACCATTTTTGTCTAGATTTCAACTTCCTCCGTCCTCCTTTGCCCCGATCTGTGACGTGGACTGATTTGGAGAACTTTTCCGGTAAAATCAAGGCAAGTGGTGGTCTCCCCTCATTTCTCCTTGTCCGATTTGATGGTAACGGTTTAGTCTTTTTGTTCTTTAAAATTTTTCTGCACTTTTTCTTCCAAGTTATTGTTACGATTAACCTTTTTTGGAGGATCACTCGATGTTGTAAGATTTTGTCATGGTGAACGTGATCTTGTCTATATATATTTATTTGTTCTTGAAGTGTCTTAATGGTGGCTCTAAATATCATACCTATCGTTTTGAGCGTATTCGAGTTTGTCTAGGTTTGTAGATCGTTCATAGGGGTTGATCAACCATGTCTTGAAACTAGAAGTGTCAAGTAGAATCTGATGAGCCAAACCTCGGGATATATTTGTGTTGTGGTTTCTTTGGGTTTCTAAAATTTGCGGGAGTTAGTGGGCAAATCCACCGACCGCAAGATTGTTTCCTTCATTAGTACCCCATGGGACTCTACTGGGTTTTGGGCATCTGCGGTGATTGGTGGAGTGTGCAAGTCTCCCCCGCGGTTAGACGGATTTTAACATCTGTGAGGGGTGTATCTAGAGAAGTGACCACCCTGCCCGTGTTTATGAGTAGAGTTGACTACAGGTTACTAATAAAGTTTTGGTATATTCTTTCTTATGATTCAATCATGCTATCCCCTTGCTTCGGGTATCCTGCATGATTTGTTATACGTGATGATTCACGAGAGTTCTTTTCTTCTGATTTATTTCTCGAGTTTTATTTATGAACCTTACTTCAATGGTTTTGGACTTGGGTTTGTACCCCTTTTGACCTTTAATTATTTTGACTTATTTTTTTTGCCACCATTTGTACCCTCTTGCTGAGGTGTTCTGTCTTTGGAATGCCTCAGGATCGGAGCATTAGCAAGTAGCGAAGCCGGTTTTGGGAGCCCTTGCAGCAGCAGGTGGGCTGTGGTTTTTTTCCCCTCGCCGCAGCGAGGTAGTTCGTGGTTTTGTTTTCTTTGCCTAGTTTCAGACCTATTCATACTGTGGGTTCGTGTCAGATTGTTGACGCCCACAGGATTGTTGATTTCTTTTGACACTTGCTAGCTGATGTGGTTTTCTTATGTTTGGTTTACATTACTTGCTCTCTGGGATGATTCCTTGCTAGGACTGCATGTTAGGTATTTTGACCTATAAAACCCTACTATTAGTAAAGCATACTTATCATCTCCTTCAAAACTAAGCCACTATTTTCTATTTAGCGTAAAGACTTTCCTACCCGTATTATAAATCTAGAGTTTGCATTGTATGAGTTGTTCCTGGGGGACATTTATACTTATGTAGGATATGAGAGTCAATTTAAATAAGTATTTTCCGCAAGCGTAGAATTTATATTTTTAAATCGTGAACTAGATGATTCACTAAGCCGAGGGATACGGCTACCATCATAACTTAAACTGGATTTTATTCATAAACATCTATGTTTTCTATTAGAATTGTAGAGTTTGGAGTTTTGCCTGAACGTCTGCAGTTATCCCCTGTACGGCGTGGCATCACGACGCGTATTTTCCCCTTGCTCTGATATAATTAAATTGTTGGGAAAAATGCGGGTTGTGACACTCGACCCTGTACTTGAAAATAAGTACACTCTAATAGAGAGAGCACAGGCGAGTCAACACACTGATCTGCTCAACAAGGGATCACGTTGCGCAGACCCGTGTATATTGACCAACTGCACTCTAACATTGGTGTGTACTTAGCATGGAATAGCTGCAAGCACAACTTAATAGAAAATAATCAAATACATTATCAATTCAACTTAGCTTATTCAGGGGCTTCTTCAAATCAGGTACCTTGTGGATACAATACCCAACAATCTCCCCCTATTTGAAGAAGCCTAAACCCTACAAGCTAAGGTGAATAGAACAGATGGGAATGAAAATCATAAACTAAAAAATCAGTTGAGAGTGAAATTCATTACCATTTTCCTTAGAGCGTACTTAACATTGGCAGCCACCTTAGCCTTATCCGAGAGGGTAATCTCCCCCTTTTCGGCTTCTACAAATCTTGTACTTTACTTGGAGCACAAAGCTCCCCCTCAATTCTTACATCCGTGCTCGAGCTTGAGTTCCTTGCTGATGCTCCCCCTTGATCCAAGAGCCTTTAGCCCTTCAATCTTAAATAATCATAGTTCAGCATGCCGAGTTCAGTTTTGAAGAGACTGAACTTGGCCTCGTTTAGGGGCTTTGTGAAGATATCTGCAAACTGCTTATCCATGGGGACATAACAGAGAGATATATCTTTGTTTTCCACATTCTCCCGAATGAAGTGGTAGCACACATCAATATGCTTCGTTTCGTTGTGCGACACTGGATTGTTCGCAATTGCTATTGCGCTCGAGGAGTAGCAATACATAGGAACTTCTCTGAACTACAAGTCATAATCTTCAAGTTGATTTCTGATCCATAGAAGTTGTGCACAATAGCTACCTGCTGAGATGAACTCAGATTCAGCCGTGGAGGTTGCGACACAGTTCTGCTTTTTACTGTTCCATGAAATAAGCCTTCTTCCGAGGAATTAGCACGTCCCGGAAGTGCTTTTCCTATCATAACTGCTTCCTGCAAAGTCAGCATCTGAAAAGCCTATCACCTCGACATCATTGTTTCTTGGGTACCACAAGCCAAGATTTTGTGTACCCTTAAGGTATCAAAGAATCCGCTTTGCAGCGACATAATGAGATTCCTTAGTGTTCACCTAATATCTAGCACAAACGCATGTGGAAAACATAATATCCGGTCTACTAGCAGTAAGGTAGAGCAGGGATCCAATTATGCTTCAGTATTTGGTTTCATCAAAAAGTTTCCCTTTCTCATCCTTGTCCAGGGACACAGTGGATCCCATTGGAGTCCTCATAGAGGTTGCATTCTCCATTCCGAATTTCTTGAGGAGTTCATTTGTGAACTTCGTCTGAGAAATGAATATTCAATCCTCAGACTGTTTCACTTTAAGTCCCAAGAAATACTTTAGCTCTCCCATACTGCTCATTTCAAACTTTCCTTGCATAAGTTTAGAAAACTTCTTGCAAAGATTGTTGTCCGTTGAGCCAAATATTATGTCATCAACATAGATTTTCACCAGTAGAATCTTGCCTTTGACTTCCCTAAGAAACAATGTCTTATCTATTTTTCCTCTCGAGAACTTGTTCTCAAGAAGAAAACTAGACAGAGTCCCATACCAAGCTCGAGGAGCTTGTTTTAAGCCATATAATGCTTTATTAAGAAAATAAACATGATTAGGAAGTGATGGATTAACAAAACCTTGGAGTTGCGCGACATATACTTCCTCTTTCAAATTTCCATTTAGAAACGCAGATTTCACGTCCATCTTATAGACAGTGAATCCTTTGTGAGAGGCATATACCAGGAACAATCTGATCGCCTCAGGCCTTGAAACTGGTGCAAAGGTTTGGTCGAAGTCAATCCCCTCCTCCTATCTGTAACCTTGTGCAACTAGTCTGGCCTTGTTCTTGATGATGACACCATGTTCATCCAGTTTGTTTCTGAAGATCCACTTGGTTTCGATCACATTCTGTTTCTTTGGTCTGGGAACAAGCGTCCAGACGTTGCAATGTTTGAATTGCTGCAGTTCATCTTGCATGGCCAATATCCATGACGCATCTTTGTTCGCTTCATCGAACTTCATTGGCTCAACCTGTGACAAAAAGATAAGGTGCAAAATCTCATTAATTGTACCTCTGCGAGTTCTGACACCGTCACGAGGATCTCCTATGATCTGATCTCGAGGATGATCCCTCACGTGTCATAGCTCTAAGAGTCTTGCATCTGAAGCTCTAACAGCTTCTCGGGCTTCTCCTTCGTCTGAGAGATTTTCTCCATCCTGATCGTCAACTTCTCCAGTTGGCATTGAGATGGAAACCTTGATGTACTTGGGAGTTGCACCTTTAGAAGTCTCATCAAGACTTAGCTGTTCAAGCCTTGCACCTGCATCTTCAAGAATGCCACTGGAAGAATTGCTATGAAGCAAGCTTCCTTCATCAAAAACAACATTAATGGACTCCCCTACCACTAGGGTTTTCTTATTGAAGACCCTATATGCCCGACTATGGCTACTATAGCCCATGAAGATGCCTTCGAAGCATTTTTCTGCGAATTTAGTACGTGGGTACTTCCCATTATTGAGTACATAGCATCTGCAGCCAAAAATCCTTAAATAGGACATGGTCGGTTTCCTGCCTTTTAGTAGCTCATAAGGCGTCTTACGATGATTCTTGTTGATCAATGCCCGGTTCTGCACATGACAAGCCGTATTGACAGCCTCTGCCCAGAAGTACTCTGGAAGAGAAGCGTCATTCAAAATTATCGTACATGATTCAATGAGCGTTCTATTTCCCCTCTCCACAACTCCGTTTTGTTGAGGAGTACGCGGGGAGGAAAATTCAAGAAAGATACCATGTTCTACATAGAATTCTGACATAGCACCAGACTCGAATTATGTTCCATGGTCACTTCTAATTTTGACCACGGAGCAGTTAAGTTCGTTCTGAATCTGCTTGATAAAATTAGTGAGGATGTCAAAGGTATTTGACTTTCGTTTCAAGAAGAACACCCATGTAAACCGAGAGTGATCATCAACAATCACTAGCATTACGATTTTCCTCCTAAGCTATGAACTTGCTCTTGACCGAACAAGTCCATATGCAGAAGATAAGGATATTTGGAGGAGTCTTTGTCTGCAATGCCCTTAAAGGTAGCTCGAGTCTGTTTGCCCTTCTGGCATGCAGGACAGGGGCTATCTTTGATGCAATTAATAGTAGGGGCATCACATACTAAATTCTTAGAAAACAACATATTAATTGTCTTGAAATTAATATGTGTTAATCTCTTGTGTCATTGCTCACAAAGAGATGCATTGCCTTTTGCTACTAGGCACACGGGGGTAGAAGAGTCTAAGCTAAGAAAATCTAAGCAAAAGATATTTCTGCTCCTAATGCCAGTTAATACCGTCTCCGAAGAGGCACACGATATTATCAAGAACTTATCCTTGCAGAACTTAACGTCGTATCCTTTATCACACAACTGGCTTACACAGATAAGGTTATGGTTTAACCCTTCAACATAGGCCACGTAAGTGATAGAGAATACATCGTTGGAAATCATACTATAACCCCTGGTGACTCCTCGATCAGATCCTCCAAAGATGACATTGGGTCTATTTTCGACTGGGGAGTAATCACGCAACAGGCTTATTGTCCCGGTCATATGCCGGGAGCATCCACTGTCTAAGTACAAGATTGGCGTTTTGGTGGCCTTTTGACATATCTGCAAAACAGAATTAATTTCCCTTAGGAACCCAATCAAACATGGGTCCTAGATTCTTTGTTAGCACACACCCCCTCGGGTGGTTAACCCTACGAGTGGTCGGCCTCACATTGCTAACATGAGGAGTCTCGTTGAATCTTGGATTAAACCAGTAATCCACGGCAAATTGACCAACTTTGCCACAGCACCAACAGTAAAACCTGTTGTACCGCTTCCTAGGCTCAATCATCACCCTTGGTACGGTTGGTCCAGCCGGGGCCTTGGATCTGGAGGTGGAGGCATCATGATGACAGCAGTCACATGATTAATTCACTTCATGTTCCTTCAGTATAATATGCTTGGCCTTTGGTGCCTGCTTCCTATTATAGCCGCTAGAGAAGTGGCCATAATTCTCCACTTAGATTTCCTCATAAGGTGCCTTGAAGACACTCTCACCGTAGTTTCTATGGAAGGTCCAACCATCATACCGGCTCTTGGGCTTTTCAACCGAGGGCCGGAAGAAGTGGCCATAGGTTGACTCAAAGTCCAGCTCATTGCAAGGAAATCCAGGCTTTCTGAATGAAACATGATCGAGTGGGGCCTTTCCCTTTTCTACAGCAGAGGTCTTCTTAGCAGCCTTATTTTTCCTCTGTTTTCTATTTATCCTGGATGATTTACCAGGCACACCCACATGCCCTAAGCCAGTCCCCTTAGCCTGAGCAGAGAATTCATCAACCAGAGGAAGAATGTTCTTGGGCATGGAGAAGATTTTGACAATCTTCCTTTCTGCCACAAGCTGTTCTTCCAACTTATTGATTTCTTCCTATTTTTTATCAAGGAGCCTTAGAGACTCTGAGTGCTCAGAAGTCAGGTCCAAGTGTTTCTGTCGGAGGGAAAGCAAGCTAGTGATATCTTATCTTAGGGACACACCCTTAGCCTTAAGGAATTTTACTTCCTTTTTCTGAGCCCTCAACCTCTTGCGGCATTCCTCAAAGGTATTGAGCAGAAGCTCATACTTTTCGAGGATCTCAGCTTCACGGGCAGATGGGCTGTCCTCGTGATAATTTTCAAAAGACTTAGAGTCAGAGTAAGAGAGGGGGTACGATCTTTTACCTTCCCAGTAAATGGGGGGCAGTCTCCTTCGGAGTCAGAGCCACCCTTTAGCCCGAAGTAGGCTTCCCCATCATCACTAGAGTCTGAGGATATAGATTCAGTCAGAGTCTTTGGCTTTTTAGCAATGTATCTCCTCTCCTTCTTCTAATCTCTATAGGACCTGTGCTCCTCTCCCTTCCCCTTATCTCTCTTTCTTTGGTGGCAGTCAGCAACGACGTGGCCTGGTTTATTACATCCAAAGCAGATGATGTTAGTAGAACGATGTTTGTTCTGTTTAGATTCATACATGTCAGAAGAGTAATTCTTCTTCTGATGTCTGGAGGAGGAGCAGTCTCTCTTTCTTTGATTCCTCATCTTGAGGAACTTCTTGAACTCTCGAGTGATGAAGGAGAATTCTTCTTCAGATCGCTCTGAGCCGGAATAGCAAGGCTCAGAGTCTTCTTCCTCATCCCTTTTCCAAGAGCGGGATGTGGCTACACCCTTGCCTTTCCTTGAGTGATTGGCTTTCAGGGCTATAGTCTTTTCTTTGGCCGCGGCTTTATCGGCTTCTTCTTCAGCTTTCCTGGTGTTCAGCTGAAGCTCATATGACATAAGCTTCCCAAATAGAATCTGGGGATCAGTTTCTGCCAGCTTGCCAAATTCTCTGATGGCGCAGATCTTGGTGTCCCATTCCTTAGTGAGGGATCTAAGGAATTTGTCATTTAGTTCACCATCGGTGAACACTCTGCCATAACCCTTCAGGGCATTGACGATCTTCAGGAAGTTCTCGAATGTCACTCCGATTTCTTCCTTAGGACCTTGCCTGAAGGCCTCATACTTCTGGTTAAGAAGGGATCTTTGATCATCCCTTACTTCATCTGTGTCTTCCATCAGAATGATCAGGCAGTGCCATATGTCCTTGGCAAATCCTGTAGTTGCTGAAGTTCTGCATCATGGAGTCATCGACGGTGCTAACAAGAATGTTCTGAGTCTTCTTTTCTAAACCGACTAGCACCATATCATCCTTATCCATTTCGAAGAGATTCTTCGACACCATCTTGGTTGGATCAATGGTGGAGGCCTTAGTGGGGATATAAGGTCCCTCCACCACTACCATGAAGAGTCGAGGGTCGACTGCTTCCATGTAGAACCTGATCCTTTCCTTCCAGACGGGAAAGTTCAGCTTGGTGCACACTGGGATCTTTCCTGAGTACTTGAGTCTGTCCATTCCCGAGATCTTCTTTCCTCTTGACACTAGACACAGGATCTTACTTAAGGTGTTAACCTTATTGATGAGTAACCTCCCTCTGATACCACATGAAAGTATCTTGTGTCGACTAAATCCACCTATGGGGGGGGGGGATGGTGTCGTGCAGTATTTTGCGGAATAAAATTTACCTGCACAAATAAACAAACACAGCATAGAAAACACACAAGAAATTATAGTGGTTCCCCGATTTGGGTACGTCCACTTTCCCCCTTCGACCTATCTCCCACAAAGGACGACTCGATCACTTCACCAAACGGATTGAAATCCAATCCTCACACTACGGAAGGAACCCTTCCAACAATGGAGTCACAACTCCACCACCACAGGTTGCACCCAACCCTTACAATTACGAATAAAAATTCCTTTACAACAAAACCAAAAAAATTGAATGTATTAGAAAATACAAACAACGCTTTTGGAGATCCCGATGTCCTTCCTCGTTCTTTGAAGCTTGCTTGAATATAACGAGGAATCCACAACCGGACTTCTCTCTTAGAGAAGATCTTGTCAAGACCGGCGGTGACAAGTGAGTGCGGAGGTGATGCTTTGTAGATCCAAACTTCTTGACGAAGCAAGTAAGGTCTATGAATGATCTCAGTCGGATCAGTCGTCTCAATCAATTTGGAATGAAGAACAAACCTCGTTCAATGAATCGAGAGACAAGAGATCTCAAGAGAGATGCGTGAGACGCACTGCTAGCCTCGGTACTGTCATCTGAAGATCAAAGAAGCTCTGAGATCTGCGGCGACGACGAGCTTGCGAGCGGCGATAGCAATCGACGATTTTCCGCGATCTGCTAGGGCACGGCGTCAGCTTTTTGATTTCGCGTGAATGAGTTGATGTAGAAGTTCAAAATACGCATGTATATATACCCGAGCCAACCCTAAAAGACCATTGTGGGGCCCAAAAGGAAAAGCCCTAGCCCTGGCCGAAACAGCGCACGGTCTCTTGGTTCGGTCCAGCGAACAGGCGAAAATTGCCTAAGGCAAAATCAACGATAATCGGTGGTGATTCCCGTCGAAGTCGGCGGGAATCACTCACGATTCCCGTCGATTCTGCCTTGGCCGAATTCCAGTTGGAAACCTTGTCAGCCGGTGGAAATCGGCGGGAATGCAAATTTATTCTCATCGATTCGGCGGGAATCACAACGATTCCCGTCGAAGTCGGCAAGAATAACATGGTGATTCCCGTCGATTCTGCCTTAGAAGATTTCCTGTAGGGAAAACAGTCATCCGGAAGAGGTCGGTGGGAATGTAGATTGATTCTCGTCAAATCGGCGAGAATCACAAGTGACTCCCATCAAAGTCGGCGGGAATGACTTAGTGATTCCCGTCGATTTTGGCTTAGACGATTTTTCTCTTCCTTCTTATGAACTTGGTCTTTGACCCATCCTTGCTCTTTTTCTGCTCTTGATCTACCTCGACCCTGTACATGAAAATAAGTACACTCAAATAGAGAGAGCACACGTGACTCAACACACTGATCTGCTCAACGAGGGATTATGTTGCACAAACCCGTGTATATTGACCCACAGCACCCTTACATTGGTGTGTACTTAGCATAGAATAGCTGCAAGCACAACATAATAGAAAATCATCAAATACATTATCAATTCAACTAGCTTGTTCAGGGGCTTCTTCAAATCAGGTACATTGTGGATACAATACCCAACAAAATTTGCTTAAATTTTTCAAGTAGAACCCAGTAGACCCGAACTTAAATTTCGGGGACGAAATTATTTTTTTTGTTTATAGGATTTGTAACATCCCATGTTACTTCTAGGCCCCTTAACTTAGATTGGGTTAGGCATGGGGTGGGTGTTAAGAAATTAGCTAGGTTTGATACAAGGTAGTGGGTTGTAGCCATGTGGGGCCCACTATAGGACCAAGGTCAAACTAGGTCAAACTAGCCTAAATGGGGACCCTAGCCACACCATGACCCCACCACATTGCCCTAACCCTAAAAACAATCTAAGTTAACCATAGGGCATGTCACTAGGTCAACCCTTTGACCCTAGTTGACCAAAGTCAACCTTAGCTCTAATTTGGTCAAACCCATACCTATAGGCCCAATTAGCCTATGTGGGGCACCCCCTTGACCCAACCCAAGTTGGGTGGTGCCATTAGGCCCATGACCATAAAGTGGGGTCAGCCCACTCATCATGTTGACCAAGTCAACTCAAAAAGTCGACTTGGTCAACATAAGGCCTAAAAGAGGGGGAAATGAACCCAAGCCTCACCCTTTAGGCTAAGCCGACTAAACATGGCCCATTAGCAGCCCAAATAGTCATAGACCAGCCCAAACCCTTTGAAATAGGAGAGAGAGTACATGCAGGGTTGTAAAATGGGAAATTTAGGAGAGAGAAGAGGAGTGAGAAGAGGAAAAGGGGGTGTGAGGCCACTTGGCCATGGCTCCTTCTGCCCAAAGGCTGTTGGCTGGCAACATGACTCATTAGAATGAGTTTGGAGTGCTGGGATGGCCACTTGGCAGCCATGGTGAAGAATCCAAGGTGAGCCCGAGCTTACCTTGGTTGTTCCTCCATGTATAACCCAACTCAGTCCAAACCAGCCTCACCGTCAACTTCAGAAGGTGAAATCGAGTGGAGATCGACTGTTGGAACAGAGAAAATGGTGGAGAAATGAGATTTTAGGTAGGAGATCGCCAGAGCAGCTCAACCATGGCAAACCGCCACCACACTCGCCGTCAAGGCTAGAACCAGGTTCGTTTCACCTCACCTCTACCCGTACTAGCTTTCTAGATCAACTAGGGGTGATATCGGGCTCAATTGAGCCCAATGCCATGGGAGAAAAGTGCGATTTTTCTGAACTTTTCTTCTTGCTCGGGTTCTTTGGAGGAGCCAACTCTGGAGGCTTCACCGCCGGGAAACGTTAGCCACCACCTCAGTGGAGGTGGTGGCGACAATCGTCGGTGGAGGTGGTGGCTCAGCTGGCCGGAAAATGCCAGACAAGATGGCCCAGGATGGCTCAATCTCAGCCGTCAGCTGATCTGGGACGATGATGGGATGTCGTCGGTTCTGCTTCAAGATCTGTGCAAAACACTTGATTTAAATTATTAATTTAATAAATGAACAGTGTATCTAACTGTTACACTTAATCAGTGACTTTGTATGCTAATATTAGGGGTCTTAGAGGCCTTTTCAGATCTTGTGGTTAAAATAAAAAATATATCTCTCCCTCGTAACTTTAATTTGCCACCCTAAACATATCATTTGGTGCAGTATACTATCCTGTAGGGTAGTTTTCCTTGGACTGGTCTTAGGCTAGGGAAGAAATCAAAATGAATTCCAAAGCCAAACCAGATGTCCACATGACCCAATATTTTGGGCATGGGCTCATCTAGGGAATATCTAGCCCCTTCCCAAAAATGAGAATTTTTTGGTAACTCTTTCCTATAGTATTTTTCATAATACACAAAATTAAATAAATGAAATATTTGGAGTATTATGACTCCAAATGGCCCCAAATTTTGGTGGCATGACCTTTGGGTTAATATTTACCCCTGGTAGAAATTTTAGCCTCATTGGGGCACTGTATGTTGAGTAAACACACTTGCATGTGTTGGTTATATATAGGCTTGGGGTGGAATTAGACAAATTGGAAATAATGTGTATTAAGCCTAGATGGTACATCCAAAAATCATGATATTGATTTCAGAGGCTCAATAGTTTGAATTATTCCACTCACTGCAATAATGGGATTTTTGGAAGCAAAAATCCCATTATTTGGAATTTTTAAAATAATTGAACTTTGGGAAAATAAATTTGAAAATAGATTTATTGTTGAGATAAAAATTTCCAAACTTTGTCAAGGTCATTATAATGTCATAATCAATTCTTAAAAAATTTTAGTGCATAGTTTGAAGAACTTTGATAGGTGTTATGTAGGAATTACATTTTTGCCCTTATTGCACATAATAAGGAAATTGATGAAAATATTCATTAGAAAAATTTGGAAATATTTTTTGTGATGTAACTAAGTATGATTAACCTTGTATAATTGTCTCAGCATTTTTGGATGACTCAGTAATTTTTAAAACCTCATAGTGGCATTTTGGTAATATAATTAGAAATAAAATTGTGTATCCCTTGATCCATAGGAGTTTATGAAACTCTTCCATTAGCCTTAAATTAATGATATATATGCTCTGTAATGTTCCTAGAATTTTTGGTAATGTATTCCTTATACTTTATTTATAAAATGACAATTATGTGAATTTTGTATTAATTAAAGAATCAATAGAATTATTCAAAGAAAAATTATGAATTTTGGTAGTTAGCAATATTTTACTAAGACACAACTTAGAAAAAATTTCTTAGGTCAGTGGATTAAAATTTGTAATACTTCAAGTGTTAAATGACCTAGGGTATTAAGTAAAATTATTAAATTAGAGGCTTTAATGACTTAAGAAAATTATGAAAATCCACATACTCACTTCATTATTCTATACCATCCTAGGATAAATATTTAGGGGCAGGAGGCCCAAGGAATTGGAAGTTCTATTTCGGGGTGGTATTAGGCCATGGGTTGCGTATAGTGAAAGTATGTTATACTATAAGGACCACCGGGGGATGGATCAACGGTTGAGCTAGAGATTACAAGTGGAGTATAACCCTGGTAGGTAGTGTTGTCTTAGTGACGAGAGTAAAAGTGCAAGCCTTGGATTGAAACTAGGTGGAGGTCGGCGGAAGACCATCGCCCCTTCAATAACATCTTAAATCATGAGGATCGCCCGAGAGTAATAATGAGAGCAAAAGCGGAATCATGGGTAGACATCCACTAAAGTAAATATCCTTGAGAAAGGGAGCTTTGAGCTTCTGCCCATCACAATTCCTAGTGCCCCCGAGAACCCTTCACCGGGTATACCTTGGGTAGTCCTGTGATTAATCTTAAGTCACTAAGTATAATAACTCGTAGACAAGAGTAGTCTAATAGGTTAGGCATCATATCACAATACTCACCCGTACTTGGTTGGCGGGATTCATGATAATATTCTCTCCGGTGTAGGGTTTGAGGAATTTGTATTATATGCTCACCCGTGTAGGGTTGGAGGGATTCAAAACAGGTTGGTCCTGCGAGCTGAAGGCTTGAGTTGTAATACTTGCTTGTGCATAAACATATTAGTGGCGGGTCATGCGGTACTGGGCCAATCGGCACACCGATGGCGGTACGGTTACTCAGGCGGATGTGTAGGTTTGAGGGGCCAATAGGTTGTTTGTACCGCAGTCTGGGGGACAATCCCCGAAAGCTCACACCCGACCAAACAAGATTGACAGGTAGTCAACAATTAGTACGCAAGACTCTAGAGTGCACCTAGGACGTGTATAGAGGTGTATGGGAGGCTTAGGTTTGGTAGTGTGCATACATGTTAGGAGTGGAGACGCCCGCTCCACTGCTACCGTAGCCACAACGGTGGTACCATAGAGTGTTGCTAACTCCAAAAAGCAGTAACTAAAGGTCTGTGATCACAGAGTCGTTGTGTGTGAGTTGCACTTGCATGTTGCATAATAAATCGCATGCATTCTTACATAGTAGGCATACGCTTTATGGATCCTTATCATATAGATTAGTATGGGCTCTTCTATCTGATAAGTTAATTTTTGAAACTCTAACTTATATGTTTGTATGGGCACTCATATAAGTAAGGTTAATTCTGTGATGATAGATTAGAAGTAGCAGTTATACCTACATTCCCATACTACATAACACTGCCTCTACTCTACTTTACTTACTGCTGTTACATTCTCTACTTACTGCTTTTCTATTCTTCACTTACTATACTTGTACCTTTTACTTAGAACTTCTAGAGTAAAACTACTGTTACTCCTCATATACTTGTTAGTATAGTGCCACTATCAACTTCTTATACTTGTCACCCCTTGTTATTCTTCCCATCATCCTCCCGCTCGGTGCCTAGGAGTTGCGGGCCGAGGTACGGAGGAAATGACTTAGTCTTTTTACTAATGGCCGGTGACAATATCATTTTAGGAGCTCGAGGAGATTTACCAGTACGTTGAGGAGGTAGGACATGAGGAGCAGATACCGGTGCCACCTACTACTACTGGAGCACGACCTCAGGTGAAATGAGATTAGTTGATAAGCTTCCGTATTTGATTTGTGAGAGAGAGATTTGATATGATGTACCGGGCATAAGCCCTTATTACTCTTCTTTATTATATTCATGATGGACTTGTACTTTTCATTCATATACTTATGATTTGTATTGTGACTGTGGACTGGATATTGTTATACTCTGATTAGTTTTACTTTTGTTTCTCATATTGGCCGAACAGCTTTTGAACGTTATAGTCGGCAGAATCGGAGACTTGCGATATCGACTAACCCGTGCGTTAGTGTCACCGTAAGACGGTGGTTCTGGGCATAAGATCCGTGTTAACTCCCCGGATGGGGGAGTCAGATCTTACAGGCTTGTTATAATAATAATAAACAATTTTAGAAAAATTATGTTTGCTGGGTTTAGAATCATACCTATCTCTTTTGGAGAACTTCTTCCCGGATTTATTGTGATCCTTCTTGCAATATGGGGAAGTGGAATGATTGTTCTTCCACTTCATCCTCTTCATCATCTCCTGGAATTTCCTTGAGAAGGTAACAAACTCTCTATTAAACATATTACTGTCAAATGAGCTGGACTCTTAGCTTTCTGAATCAGCTGGCCTTCTTAAGGGAGTGATAATCCTATCCTTGCTCTTCTTGGATCTCTCAGCCTTGAAGGCCACTTTCCTCTCCTTAGCTTGGGACCTAATGGTGGTCTCCTCCTTCTTCCTGGTAGTTAACTGCATCTCATAAGATAGCAGCTTTTGAAACAAAATGTAAGGAGCAATTTTAGCAAGATTAGCCACTTCTCTGATAGCATAAATCTTTGTATCACAATCTCTAGTTAGAGATCTTAGGAACTGATAGTTTTACTTTCAAGACCACCTAAACACCTAGAGGGGGGGGGGGGTGAATAGGTTCTAATGCTTGTTTTAACTTAAGGCAGAATATAACTTCAGGTTATAATAAAATTCAGAAAACTTTGATGCTAACACAGTACAGCAATCACAAACATGTACACATCACAGATTGCACACAGATTTATAGTGGTTCCCCAAGGTCTGGGTACATCCACTTTCCCCCTTCACCTATCTAGCAGTGTGCTAGATTCGGCCTAACTTCCTCCTTTATCTCAGATCCTCAGATCCTACAACTCAGAACCCTGAAAGGTTCCTACAATTCAGAACCCTATAAGGTTCCTACAGCTCAGGCTAACCAGCCCTACCTCAGCCTTGCCACAAGGCCTACAACTCAGAGAACACCTTCTCCTACAACTCAGGCATAAACAGCCCTACCACTCAGAGAATACCTCTCCTACACTAAGCCTTTATTAAATAGGCTTACAACTCAGATCTATAAATAGATCCTACAGAATTTGAAAATGAAGTTATATAATATCTTACCCCTGTTGAGAGAGAAGTGATAAGACTGTTCTTGATCAGCTTCTTGAAAAGGATGATGGATGAAATCAACTTGATCTTAGCTTTCTTCAAAGCTTCTTTAATCTGAACTTAGTTTGAGTTGATTTCCTTTGGAATATACTGCTTCTTAAGAAACCTGTGATAGCTTCCTTCTTGTCTTCAAATGGCTGGATCTCTCTCTATCCACAACCCTTGATAATACTTCTGAATTCTTGAATGAATTCAACTTAGACTGAATCTGAGTGGATGTTCACTTCAAAAAGTCTTCTTAGATCTTCTCTCGAAGATCTTCTTCTGTGCCATGCACTTTCTTGATTAGAGATCTTATCTCACAACAACGATCAATCAATCAGTTTCTATGTATGCATTTTTCTTCTTCTGAATCTGTCTATTTATAGACTTCATCCTTGGTAACCGGCTGATCCGGTTTCTAACAAACTTCTGACAAGTCTGACAGCTTCAGTCAACCTGTTGTAACTCACAGCTATCAAATCTTCAAACAGATCTTGTGCCTTTGTCTTTGTCAGCAAAGTGTCGAGACTGTCTGTTAGAAAGTGTTTAGACCATCTGTCAATATGTGTCGACATAAGTGACTTAGGTGTCGACACAACCTTTGATGATGTCGACATTTCTGCCTTTATGTCGACTCAGCTTCTTTAAACTGCATCTTGAGAATGTGTCGACACTGAGTATTTGTGTCAACACAAACACTTCACCATTCACAAGCAATTAACTTAGTCTAGACTTTGCTGTGTGTCGACACAAGTCCTGTGTGTCGACACAGTTGATGTAGACTCAGAATATAGTGTGTGTCGACACAACCTCCAGGTGTCAACACAGCTGTTGTCGACTCTGCCTCTGTGTGTTGACACAGTCTTCTGGTGTCGACACAAATGTTGTCGACTAGCAATTCTGTGTGTCGACACAGCTTCCCAGTGTCGACACAGTTGATGTCGACCAAACTTCTGTGTGTCGACACTGCCTCCAGGTGTCGACACAATTGTTGTCGACTCTATTTCTCTGCTTCGACACAGCCTTCTTCAAGTGTCTACACAATATTTCTGAAGTGTCGACACAATTTCTTCTGGTGTCGACACATGGACTTAGAATATTTTTCCTGCATTCTAGTACATTCTTCACCTACACATATAAACTCAAAATAACATCAAATACACCTTGATGAATATCATTGAGCTAAGTTATGCTTCTTCAAATCGGGTACACATTTTCCAATGTACCCAAAAATCTCCCCCTATTTGGAGAAGTCAGAACCCTTTTAGCTAATGATATACACCATTTATGAAAATTCAATATGATGATGTATAAAAGCATAATATCACAGGGAACTTTATAAACAAAACATTAAACACAGATACATCACAGAATAAAGACTTAAAAGAAACGATTATAGAATAAAGTGTTGTTTATAAATTCAAAAATATTTGTTACAGCTTGTTTACATTGATTGTTTTAACACACTAACAATAACATAGTTCTAGGACAAAAACTAATAGAACTAAAACTAAGGATGGTCAGGCTCCTTGATAACAATTCCTTTTCCTGGTTGAACTTGAGCCATCACAGGAGGTACTGCATCATCAGCAGGCTTTTTGCCTTTCAAATCAGCTTTCTTCTGAGCCTTAGCCTTAATCCTTTGCCTCTCAAAATAATGAAATGGCTTGGGAAAATACTAGCTAGGCTCCTGAGCATCAGGAGGTAACTTTCCACCCTTAGCCTTTCTTCTGAATTGAATTATGGCCTCCTTCCTGGCCTCATACTTTTGCCATTCTAATTCATTATACCATTTGCCTCTTTCATGCACCTGATCCTTCACAGCCTTCAAGGAAGTTAATATAATGTTCCTTAAGGTGAGGATCCATTGCTCAAAATCAGGTTTTTGTTCTGCTAGCTCTCTGAATCTCTTCTTTGATAATTGAGCATCTTGTTGAGCCTTCAAATCAGCTTCTTGCTTATCTACTTTTTCTACAAATACATTTGTATCCTCCTTTGGAGGACTGTACATTGCCTGCACTTGTTGATGAATCATTTAAAAATCAACAAGGGGGTATATGACTTGGGCAACCTCAGGTTGATTACCTTCAAGTAGACCTTGTTGTATCCCTGACTCAGTAATGGTATCATCATCACATAATGGTTGATATCCCAATATGGCTCTGACACTATTGGTCACCCACTTGGCATGTTCTGAGCCAGCATGGATGAGTATCCTCTCCCCCTTTAGGACTTCTCTGGCAATATGATCCCTAAGATCATTCTTCTAAAACCTTATTTGGCCAACGAGAAAATTCACACCCTCTGTAAAGAATGGTTTTAAATTTTGAAGCTTCTCAGATATTTCTTTCTGTGAGGTGGTTATAGCAGTTTGAACTGAATGTAGGGCAGCCTTGAGCTTATGATCATAATCTTCCATGTCTGTAGCCCTTGCAGCAGTCAGCCTTGTAGCAGTATCTTTGAACTCAGTGAGAATCTCATGGTGAGATTCAGTAAGATTTCCATTCATTCTTAGCTGATTTTCAAGAATATATACTTGTTTCAATGCAATGTCAACCACTTTAGCAAGGATAGTTTGCTGTTGTTTAGCTAGATATACCACAGTATTACCTCCCTTGTGGAAGCAATCTGTCATCTCCTTTTTATTCTGATTGACCTCAAATCTGATTGACTTTATGTCTTGGGCTAGATCATACTGAAGTGTCTTATGACTCTCATCTACAAATTTCTCCAAGGCTATTCTCTGCTCATCCATCTTCACCTGTAAATTTATCATGAACTTATTGTAATCAAACTCAGTAGGAGATGGGTGAGTTGTTGTCTGGAGAGCTGACTTATAGCTATGACTTCTTCTCTTGAAGACCATTAGCTTCCTTTTCTTAGCCTCCCTGGCTTCTTCTGTCTCAGACTCTGAAGAACTTTCAATCTGAACTCTTTCTGGAGGAGTTATAGAAATTTCTTTCTCAGTTTCATGTTGCACTTCCTCAACATGCACTTTCTCCCCCTCAACAGCACCTTGCTCCTTCTCAACTCTTAGGGTGTCATCCTTTTCAGCTGTCTTTCCAAAGTTAGGAAACAACTCTTCTAGATTGTATTCCTTTTATGCTTGAGCAGGTGATGAAACATCAATTGCAGCAAAGTTCAAATCTTCTGATAAGTTTAGTCTTTCTTCCTCTTGAACTTGTTTAGTAATGGGCTCCCCCTGCAACTGTGCCGGATCAGTAATGTTCTGAGCAGGAGTAAGATCTATCTCCCCTGCATCTGTGCAGGTATAGATTCCTCTTGGACTTGAGTAGACCCAGTATGGTCCTCAGCCTGCTCTCTAACTTGTTCTTCTTGAACTTGTGCATTGCCATGATCATGTTTTGGTGATTTCTCAGCTGTTTCCTGCCTGTCCACATCAGGCAACTCTTTTGACAAAACTCTATCCCATCTTAAAAATACCCTCTTGTCCATTTTCCTCATATGATTGATCTTGGACCAAGGAATCTGTTGCATTACCTCTGGAATGATTCCAGCCAGGTATAGACTCAAAATTCTAGCCAAGTTTGGCTTCTTGATTCCTTCTTTGATTTTTTCAAACAGAACTGCTGACCAACTGGTTGGAATTGTAAAGACAATTCTTATCATCAGGCTGAACATATAGGCTGAGATCCTATCATGTCCACCTGGCTTGCATAAGATCACCTTGCCTACTATTTCAGATAGAAACTTTCCTTGTGGTTTCATTCCCTTTCAATTTATGGCTGCTCCAATCTTTATGGTTGAATCCAAACCACACCACTGGAGAGCCTCCCTTGTCTTTGAGGCTGGGACCTCTTCTTCATCTTGAATGCTGGGTAGGTGAAGAATCTTTCTTATACTTTTTAGAGTAAGTTTAACCTTAGTCCCATGAACTATAGATTTGATCTTGAGACCAGTGGAGTCCAATGTTGCAGCAGTATAGAACTCAAAAACTTCTTTCTTCCAAATCTTAGTAGGTTCAGAGACAAGGTATTCCAATCCATTGTCTGTAAGAAGAGAAATCACTTGTTTGAATTCTGGCGTGGCATTTTCGAAGGCAGCCCTAACACAACTCATATCCCTCATTGATGTTGTCTTCAACCTTTGGCGTCATTGGAATGATGAGAAATCTTGAGAGGAGAGAAGAGAGACTGTCGACACAGGGTTTTAGTCTCGAAAACCTGGTGAGCGTGTCGACATAATATGTTCTCGACCTATATATACCTTTTCAAAACACAAAAGGTCAAGAGGCAGACAAAAATTGTCAAAAAGTGTCGACACTATTGACAAGTGTCGACACATACTTCTATAGTCTCGACCACGGCTCAAGCTACCATGTATCGACACTAATTGATGATATGTCGACACAGGAGATACTGAATAGTTCAGCCGAAATTATGTGTCGACTCTTAGTATAAGAGTCGACACAAAATCTGTAAGTGTCGACACCATTACTCTGGTTGTGTCGACACTACATTTCTGGATGATTCGACTCTTTTACCCTAATGTGTCGACACAGATTCTCATGTGTCAACACATTTTCCCTGACTAGTCGACATGACTACTCTGTGTCGACTCATTATCACTGAATGTGTCGACACCATTTTACTTAGCCAAATATATATATATATTTTTAATAAACTAACCTATGGCCAACATTCCTAATTCAATTTTAAATTTATTAAATTTAGTTTCATCCAGAGGCTTAGTAAATGCATCTGCAATTTGATAATCAGTTTTAACAAATTCTAATGAGATGTCTTCTTTTTCTACATGTTCTCTAAGAAAATGGTATTTTATCTCTATATGCTTAGTTCTACTATGTGAAACGGGATTGTTTGCAATAGAAATAACACTCTTAGAATCACACAATAAAAGTGTTCTACTTACTTGAATACCATAGTCCTTTAGCTGATGCTGAATCCAAAATAGCTGTGCACAGCAACTTCCTGCTGCCATATATTCAGACTCAGAAGTGGATATTGCCACACTAGTCTGCTTCTTACTTCTCCAGGATATCAATCTTCCTCCCAAGAATTTGCATGTGCCTGTAGTACTCTTTTTGTCTTCTCTACAGCCTGCAAAATCTGCATCTGAATAATCTGTTAGTAGAAAATCTCCATTCCTAGGGTACCAAAGGCTTAGATTAGGTGTGCCCTTAAGATATCTCAAAATCCTTTTGACTGCTGTATAATGTGATTCTTTAGGGAAAGCTTGAAACCTAGCACAGACACATGTAGCATACATAATGTCTGGTCTACTAGCAGTGAGATATAATAGAGAGCCAATTATTCCTCTATACAAAGACTCATCTACAGGCTTACCTGCATCATCTTTGCATATTGGCATATTTGTTCCCATAGGAGTTCTCTTGGTGGAGGATGATTCCATACCATACTTCTTAATTAATTCCTTGGTGAACTTAGACTGGGATATGGACAAGCCATCTTCAGTCTGTCTTACTTGGAGTCCCAAGAAGAACTTAAGTTCCCCAATACTGCTCATTTCAAACTTCCCTTGCATAAGTTTGGCAAACTTTTTGCAAAGGTTGTTCTCTGTAGACTCAAAAATTATGTCATCTACATAGATCTGAACTAAGATTATCTTACCTTTATATTCCCTTAGGAATAGAGTTTTGTCTATTTTACCTCTTGAGAATTTGTTCTCAATAAGAAAAGTAGACAGGATTTCATACCAAGCCCTTGGGGCTTTCTTTAAACCATAAAATGTTTTCCTAAGTCTATAGACATAACTAGGTTTAAGAGAATCTACAAAACCTGATGGCTGCTCTACATAGACTTCTTCTTTTATATCACCATTCAGGAATGCTGATTTCACATCCATTTGGTATACTTTGAAGCCTTGATATATTGCATAGGCAAGGAACATTCTGATTGCCTCCAGTCTTGCTACTAGGGCAAATGTTTGATCAAAGTCTATTCCTTCTTCCTGCCTGTAGCCTTTATCAACCAATCTTGTTTTGTTCTTCACAATTACTCCACTCTCATCCAACTTGTTCCTAAAGATCCACTTTGTGCCAATGATGTTGTGGTCTCTTGGTTTAGGAACTAACTCCCAGACTTTGCACCTTCTGAATTGATTAAGCTCCTCTTACATAGCATTAATCCATTGTTGCTCTTGGATGGCTTCTTAGAATTTCCTAGGCTCCAGATGAGATAGAAAACTTGAGTGCAGGACTGTGCTAAGATTTCTGCTTCTAGTCTACACTCCTTGTCTTGGATCACCTATTATTTGATTTGCTGGATGGTCTTTTAGATGTCTTATAGCTGGAGGTAGATTTTCTTCAGGTTCAACATCTCTAGTTCCTTCATTATGCTGCACCTCTTGGTTGTCATCAGCTTCTATAGAGTCTTGTACTCCCCCTAGATAGTAGCCATCATTTTCCAATACTTCATCTGTAGTTGTGCCTTCTGCAATGGAAAGCTTGTCCATCCTATTGCTTATACCATGTTGGACTGAATGATCTACAAGGCAACTCACTGTTGATTAATCTTGTTTCATCAAATACAACATGTATAAATTCTTCTACCACTTGAGTAGTCAAGTTATAGACTCTATAAGCCTTACTATTTATGTTGTACCCAACAAATATCCCATTTTGGGATTTGGCAGCAAACTTAGTTAGATAAGACTTGCCATTGTAAAGTATATAGCACTTGCAACCAAAGATCCTAAAGTAGGATAGATTTGGTTTTCTACCTTTCATAATTTCATAGGGAGTCTTTTTGTGGATCTTGGTGATAGAAGCCTTATTGATCACATGACATGCAGTGTTTACTGCCTCAGCCCAGAAATATTTTGGAAGAGAAGTGTCACTCAATAAAGTTCTACCAGCTTCAATCAATGTCCTATTCTTTCTTTCATCAATACCATTTTGCTATGATGTTCTAGGTGAGGATAATTCTTGGAAAATCCCAAATTCTTCACACAATCTTATCATACTTTCAGATTGAAATTCAGTGCCATGGTCACTTCTGATTTTGACCACTGAACTATTCAGTTCATTCTGAATTTGTTTAATAAAACTATGTAAAACACTTGGGGTTTCTGATTTTTGTCTCAGAAAGAACACCCATGTATATCTAGAATAGTCATCTACAACCACAAATGTGTAGACCTTCCTACCTAGACTATGAACTGGCATAGGACCAAAAAGATCCATATGTGAGAGGTATAAACACCTCACTGAATCCTTGTTTTCAAGGCTATGAAAGAAGGATTTTGTCTGCTTGCCCTTTTGACAAGCTGAACATATCCCTTCCTTTATACACTTAACATGAGGACCATTCCTCACTAATTCTTTACTAAAGAGTTGGCCAATTGTCTTGTAGTTAAGATGGGCCAGCCTCTTGTGCCATTTGACACAATGAGATGCATTACCATCAGCTACAAGACAAATAGGATAAACCTTGTTCTCACATACAAAGTCAAGACAATAAACATTTCTTTTTCTGTATCCAGTCAATATGAACTTTTGATCACTTGACCTCTTGATATGACATCCATTCTTAACAAATGAAATGTCATATCCAAGATCGCTCAGCTGACTTATGCTTATCAGGTTGTGTTTCAAACCTTTTACATAAGCCACTTGAGTGATGGTAATTTGGTTTGAAGAAATGTTACCAAATCCTTTGATGATTCCTCTTTTATATCCACCAAAGATTACTTTAGGTCCATTCTTGATAGGTATGTACTCCTTCAGCAGCCCCTTTGTTCCAGTCATATGCCTGGAACAACCACTGTCCAAGTACCATAAAGGGGCATGACAACTTGGACTTTCCTGCAATACAAAATTACTTTCCCTTAGAACCCAAGTAAGTCTTGGGTTCTTGGTTCAGGTTAGCATCATTCATATCAAACCTACCAGCAGCTCATCTAACTGGTAGACTATTGTTCTTCCTGACACTTATGTTATGCCAGCAGTCTAAGGCAAAATGGCTTATCTTGCCACAGCACCAGCATTCATACCTGTTGTATCTAGGTCTAGATATATTTTTGGCAGAAAAATTTTTATTCTGAGCTGGTGCTGCTGCAGCTACACCCACTTATTTCTTATAACCATGGGGTTTATGAACATGGACTGACTTATTGGCATAAACATTCTTGTTCTTCAGAACATCAGTCTTAATATGACCATGAATATTTTCAAGATCATATTTATTAGAAGGCACTTGTACCTTTCTAAACACAACAGGGACTTTAAGGTTTAGTGGATGGACTGGAGATTTGCCTTTTCTCTTGAATTGGGCAGCCCTGGTGTTACCCTTGAAGCCTAATCTTGCCTTACCCTTTTGAGCCACAAACTAATCTATTAAAGGTAAGACTGATTTTGGCTTAGAGTAACTAGCCACTAAATCTTTCTCTACTCTCAGTCTGGCCTCCAGACTTTTAACTTGATCATTGTAATATGTGATTGTGCCCATCTGAATAATAGTTATATTTTTCAGTTTGGCAATCTCATTTAACTTTTGATCCAATGTTTTTTCTAACTCAGATGCAGCCACCTTTAGATCTGCAATCTCCTGAGCCTGAGTTTTGGCTAGGTTCTTACTTTTCTTAAGAGCCTGTAATAAGTCTCCATACTTATCTATCAATTGATGAATATCTCCTTCAGATTCAGATCCATGCTCATTACTTGATGCAGATGCATCTGACTCTGAACTGGTACTGTAATCTTAAATTCTAGAATTACTTTGTACCTTATTGGGACCAGGCTGATCCTGGCACTTATTGTCTTCTGAATCAGCCATCAGTCCCATACACTGATGGTCTTCTTGATCATAGATGGAGTTTAGCAATTGCATAAACTCCTCTTCTTCATTAGCTGCATACAGTCCAATGTAAGCTTCAGCTTCAGATTCTGACTCTGGGGAAGATTGATCTGTAAGACTCTTCTCCTTCTTAGCAACAAAGGATTTCTCCTTCTTGCCTTTTTGTTGAGTCTTCTTTCTGTCTGTTGACTCCTTCCTCTTATCTGGACATTCAGCCACCACATGTCCTGGCCTATTGCTACAATAGCAAACAATCTTTGATGTTGTAGCTTTTCTGGGCTTTGATCTGCTCCTTTCCTTTCTTGATGATTTAATCTTCTGATAGTAATCATCAACTGGCTGTGATGTGGAGGGCCTTGACTTCCACTGCTTCTTCTTCAAGAACCTCTTAAACTGCCTTGTAAAGGCAGCAAAATCAACATCTGAATCACTACTTTCTGAGTTCTGATTGTCTGAATTTTTCGAGTTATCTTCAGCAACTTCCTTAGGAGGTGATGGAGACATTCTCCTGCATTTTCTAGTGGCTTCAACCTTGAAGGCCACTGACTTCTCTCTATGCTCTCCTTTTGTAATTTTTTCTTCCTCCTTCCTAGCCATTAGTTGCATTTCATATGAGAGAAATTTTCCAAATAAGGTTGGAGGAGAAATGTCTGCTAGTTTGGCCACTTCTCTTATGGCACAAATCTTGGTATCCCAATCCTTTGTCAAGGATCTTAGAAATTTGCTATTCAGCTCATATGTACTGAAGACCCTTCCATAGGACATCAATTCATTCACTATCCTGTAGAATTTCTTGTAGCATTCAGTTATGCTATCAGACTTCCCTTGTCTGAAACTCTTATATTCTTGATTAAGCATAGATTTTCTGTCTTGTCTAACTTCTTCATAACCCTCCATGTAGACAATCAAAGTGTCACACATTTCCTTGGAGGTTTTGCAGTGAATCAAATTATGGAAAGTAGAATCATCTATGGAACTTACTATGATATTCTGAGCTCTCTTATACATAGTTGCCAATAGAATCTCATCCTTAGTCATTTCAGAGAAATCTTTAGGAGTTTTTTCATTTGCATCTAGAGCAGACACATTCATTGGGATATATGGACCTTCTTTTACTGTAATATAGATCCTTGGATCAGAAGCCTCCATAAACAACCAAACCCTTTTTTTCCAGATTCCAAAAATCTCTTTTCTGCAGATGGGTAATTTCATTGACCCTAGTTCCTTGTGATTCTCTCCAGAACCCATTTTCTTGATTCTTGATTCTGCCTTTAGGGATCTAACTCAGACTGTTAAGTCCTTCTTTGAGTGACCTCCCTCTGATACCACTTTATAGTTTTACTTTCAAGACCACCTAAACACCTAGAGGGGGGGGGGGTGAATAGGTTATAATGCTTGTTTTAACTTATGGCAGAATATAACTTCAGGTTATAATAAAATTCAGAAAACTCTGATGCTAACACAGCACAGCAATCACAAACATGTACACATCACAAATTGCACACAGATTTATAGTGGTTCCCCAAGGTCTGGGTACATCCACTTTCCCCCTTTACCTATCTAGCAATGTGCTAGATTCGGCCTAACTTCCTCCTTTATCTCAGATCCTCAGATCCTATAACTCAGAACCCTGAAAGGTTCCTACAACTCAGAACCCTATAAGGTTCCTACAGCTCAGGCTAACTAGCGCTACCTCAGCCTTGCCACAAGGCCTACAACTCAGAGAACACCTTCTCCTACAACTCAGGCATAAATATCCCTACCACTCAGAGAATACCTCTTCTACACTCAGCCTTTATAAAATAGGCTTACAACTCAGATCTATAAATAGATCCTACAGAATTTGAAAATGAAGTTATATAATATCTTACCCCTGTTGAGAGAGTAGGGATAAGACTGTTCTTGATCAGCTTCTTGAAAAGGCTGATGGATGAAATCAACTGGATCTTAACTTTCTTCAAAGCTTCTTGAATCTGAACATAGTTTGAGTTGATTTCCTTTGGAATATACTGCTTCTTAAGAAACCTGTGATAGCTTCCTTCTTGTCTTCAAATGGCTGGATCTCTCTCTATCCACAACCCTTGATAATACTTCTGAATTCTTTAATGAATTCAACTTAGACTGAATCTGAGTGGATGTTCACTTCAGAAAGTCTTCTTAGATCTTCTCTCGAAGATCTTCTTCTGTGCCATGCACTTTCTTGATTAGAGATCTTATCTCACAACAATGATCAATCACTCAGTTTCTATGTATGTATTTTTCTTCTTCTGAATCTGTCTATTTATAGACTTCATCCTTGGTAACCGACTGATCTGATTTCTAACAAACTTCTGACAAGTCTGACAGCTTCAGTCAACCTGTTGTAACTCACAGCTGTCAAGTCTTCAAACAGATCTTATGCCTTTGTCTTTGTTAGCAATGTGTCGAGACTGTCTGTTAGAAAGTGTCGAGACAATCTGTCAATATGTGTCGACATAAGTGACTTAGGTGTCGACACAGCCTTTGATTATGTCGACATGTCTGCCTTTATGTCGACTCAGCTTCTTGATACTGCATCTTGAGAATGTGTCGACACTGAGTATTTGTGTCGACACAAACACTTCACCATTCACCAGCAACTAACTTAGTCTAGACTTTGCTGTGTGTCGACACAAGTCCTGTGTGTCAACACAGTTGATGTAGACTCAGAATATAGTGTATGTCGACACAGCCTCCAGGTGTCGACACAGCTGTTGTCGACTCTGCCTCTGTGTATCGACACAGTCTTCTGGTGTCGACACAAATGTTGTCGATTAGCAATTCTGTGTGTCGACACAGCTTCCCAGTGTCGACACAGTTGATGTCGACCAAAATTCTGTGTGTCGACACTGCCTCTAGGTGTCGACACAATTGTTGTCGACTCTATTTCTCTGCGTCGACACAGTCGTCTTCAAGTGTCGACACAATCTTTCTGAAGTGTCGACACAATTTCTTCTGGTGTCGACACATGGACTTAGAATATTTTTCCTGCATTCTAGTACATTCTTAACCTGCACATATAAACTAAAAATAACATCAAATACACCTTGATGTATATCATTGAGCTAATTTTTGCTTCTTCAAATCTTGTACACATTTTCCAATGTACCCAACAGGAACTTATCATTCAGCTCATAATTGCTGAATACCCTCCCATAGGTCCTCAATGCATTGACCACTCAAAAAACTTTTCATTGCAATTAGTTATACTGTCCTTGCTGCTTTGCCTGAATGTCTCATATTTATAATTAAGTATGGATTTCCTGTCATCCCTAACTTCTTCAGTGTCCTCCATGTATAAAATCATGGTGTCCCACATTTCCTTGACAGTCTTGTAGTGGATAAGATTCGTGAATGTGGAGTCATTTATGGCACTAATAATTATGTTTTGTGCCTTCTTGTTCATGGTTGCCAGGATGACCTCATCCTTGGTCATCTCAATGTACTTCTTTGGGGTTTGAACATTAGCATCTATGACAGAAATCTTGATGGGGATGAAGGGTCCTTCCTGAACAGTTATGAAGATCCTGGGGTTTAAGGTCTCCATGAACAACATGACCCTCTCTTTCCAAATACTAAAATTCTCCTTTTTGTAGATTGGAAGATTCATTGAGCACAACTCCTTATGTTCTATTTTGAACCCATAAGGATAATCATAAGCTACTCTTGGAGATCTGTTCAGACTGTTAAGTCATTTTTGAACAACCTCCCTATGATACTACTTGAAAGTCTTTGTTTTAAGAGTAGCTAAACTCATAGAGGGGGGGGGGGGTGAATAGGTTTTTGTGTCTTTAATGACTATCTTTTTGGGTTGGTGTGTTTTGATTTAGTTTTTGTTAGCTTTCAAGAACACACAATAACACAGTTCCCCAAGGTATGGGTACATCCACTGTCTATCCCACCTTTCTAACGGTTTGTTAGATAAGGCCAACTTCTCCAATCTCACCTTATTGAGCCTACAACACAGATCCCTCAGGATCTATCAGTCTCATCCAAGTCCTACCTCAGGCCCAAGGACCTACACTAAGAGATATAATATCCTATAGCTCAGTAATCTGCACCAGATCACCTACCTTAGACTTTATCCAAAGTCCTACACTCAGGATAAGAGGATAGCCCAACACTCAGATCCACCATAGGATCCTACCTCAGAGAAGAAATATCTTACAGCTCAGGCACACAGACCCTACCTCAAATGCACAAAAGGATCTTATAACTCAGCCTTTATGTATCAGGCTTTCGGATCAGATCTATTAAGATCCTATAGAGTGTGAGTTTGTTGTTGTTTACTTGCTCCAGAGGAAGTGTCCTATAAGCCTTCTCTCTAGAATGAGTGAACTCAACCCTACTTCTTCTTAACACCAGGGAAGTAGATCTTTAGGAAGGTTATGCTTGTGCTGGGAAGAATCTCATAAACTAGAGCTTCTAACTTGCTGATGAAGACAAAATGATGTTGCCGTTCTTTTCTTCTTCAATCAGCCAACCTTATCTGAAGTTCTCAAACTTGTTGTTGAACTCGAGTTGCAGAGCTCTTATTCTTTGTTTTCTAGGAAGAAGACGAAGTAGAGTTCTTTTCTCCAAAATTTCAACCTGTAAATAATTTCTTAGAACATAGTTTTTTATTTCAAATAAATTCATCGACTCTTTGTTAAGTAGGACTGGCCGAAAATGGCAACTGCTGCATCACTTTTGAGTTTACAGTTGTACTAAGGTCAAGCGATGCCCTTTGTCTTATAGCTAGAAAATCCCGTGATATTTGAATTTCTGCTGACGTCAGCATGACTCAGCGCTTCTGGACTTAGTAAATTCTAGACAGACTTCTCAGGGGTTGGGTGAAGCATTATCACTCAATGCAAAAGTACTTAGCAGAATTTTGCATCTCTAGGCATTGAGTGAGCCTTCCTTACTCAATGCATATAGACTTTTATAGTCTAACAGCTTAGGAGTTGAGTGGGGCTTCATCACTCGACGCACCTGGACTTAGTTAAATTTCTCTGAATGAAGGCGTTAAGTGTAGCTTCTTCACTCAACGCTTCTGGACTTAGACAGATTTTCTATCTGCTCCTTCTATGGCTTTGACTTCTTGAGCATCTATAAATGCTTCTCCTCTTCTGGTTTTGAGTGATGTGAGTTCACTCAATGTTTTTGCTCTTCTGGCGTCGAGTGAGCTGCCTTCACTCGACGCTTCTAGACTTAGCCATATTTCTGGTCAGTAATACTGCAGCATTGACTGTATGTAGTTCTCTCAACACTTTTGTTCTTCTAGCATCATTGAACTGCCTTCACTCGACGCTTTTGGACTTAGTTAGATTTTTGGTCAGCATATTACGGCTTTGACTGTATGTAGTTCTCTCAAATCTTTTTCTCTTCTGGCATCGAGTGAACTGCCTTCACTCAACACTTCTGGACTTAACCCAATTACTGCTTTGCCTGCAACTTGTCTTGAGTCCAACTAGTATTGTGACCCTGAAATCTTGTCTAATCATGGTATAGTAGACAACCTGCATACAATGAACTTAGGGTATACATCAAATAAATTTATTCACTTAGCATTGATTGTGATTTCTCTATAAATTCAGGTAACATTGATGGGAAATATTCCAAATAATTCTCTTATTCAAGGATTTTAGTAGACCGGAAGGTGATTGTGGCTGCATACCAGTTGAAGGGCCTTGCTAAGGGCTAGTAGATCCACGATAAAGATACCCACATCAGTGGGTGTTCGTGGGAAAGGTTAAAGGCGATGTTATTAAAGAAGTTCCAGCCTTTGGTGGAACAAGACAGGTTAATGAACAATTTTCTGCATTTAAAGTAACGATAACTTACAGTTGGTGAGTTGGATGTGGAGTTTACCAAGTTGAGCAAGTTTGCTCTGGAGTTTATCTCCACTGAGGCAGTTAACGTTAAGCTCTTTCTAGGAAGTCTTAGAAGTGACATCCTTTAGTTATATAGTGCCTACAAGTCAAAAAGTTATGCGAAAGCCGTTGAAGCTAGCTTGAAGATAGAGGCTAGCTTGAAACTTATGCCAAAGAAGGATGAGAGAAAGGCTGAGGATAGTGGAAGCTCTCTGGCTTCCGAACTATATCGAAGAAAGGGAGCAAAGTGGTGTGTGGATTTTTCTCTCGTCCAACCCATCCTATTGAAAAGTGTTTCAAGAGATTGGGTGCTTAGAAGCAGTTTCAGGTGTATGTAATTTTGAGCGAGCCAAAGGGATATCTTACTTATGCTTTGGTAAGAAGAAAAGGCATGATGTTGCCACATGCATGAAGAAGGATAAGGTTTTCTTTTCACCAAAGGGAGATCTTACTTATGTTTATACTCAGAGTATTCTCCGACACACAAATTAAAACATCACCAATCCTGACCAACATGTCTGGATGGGCTTCACGCAGCATTCTTATCCCGTACTGTAATTTACGTATTATATATGCAAAACTACCCGAGAATATCACGTATCAACCCATCAGAATTCCCTTCGCTTTTCCACCGTTTGGGAAGGATTCCATCCATATGCAAAAAGGAGGACTTCACTTGTTGAAGAAGGAAGATTGTTACCCTCTTAGTTCGTTTCGGAGCCATGAGCAAGCTTCATATCCGGCTGGAAAGGAGAGCCTTGCTTTCCTCTTCGTGGATCTTGCATCGGTTCTTGATTATAACCACGGGATCTCCTTCACTAAGCTTGCAAAGCTTCAACCTTCTTCTTCCTTGGCTCTTTATTCTAAGAACTTGATAAAAAGGAGGAGAGAGTGAGAGAAGAGAGATGGCTTCTCTTTTGTCCACCCCTCTGCTTAAGTGACCTTGAGATTTATGCCTGCCACAAGATCCTCTCTTCAATAGGAATGAATGGCTACGATTCCAGCTGACCAGTCAAATTTATCGCTATTATCTGGCGATATCGCTATCGTCTGGGCAATATCATCGGCAACTGCTTTGACCCTAGTCAACCACCGCTCATCAGCCGCTTCCGGCCATATGATATGTGTCAAGATGCCACGTGATGATATTGACATGTGATACCCACAATCACCACTCCGATAGCTTACTCGACGATTCGTTGAAAGCATCGAGATCGCCGAGTTCGTCGACGGCATCAAGTGTGTTGTGATCGTCTAGTGCTATCGCCAGCGACCACTGTCGCACGGCGATAGCCACCTTTAAGTTCTGTTTTATAATTTTTGGGGTGTTACAGATATAATCTACTACAGCTCAGTAATCTTCCCCAGATCACCTACCTCAAACTTTATCGAAAGTCCTTCATTCAGGCTAGAAGGATACCCTTACACTCAGATCCACCACAGGATTCTACCTCAGATAATAAATCTATTATAGCTCAGGCACACAGCTCAGATCCATATAAGGATCTTATAACTCAGCCTTTATATATCAGGCTTACAACTATGATCTATTAAGATCCTACTGAGTGTGAGTTTATTGTTGATGACTTGCTCCAGAGGAAGTGTCCTCTGAGCCTAATCTCCGGACTGTATGAACTCATCCCTACTTCTTCTCAGAACCAAGGAAGTGGATCTTCAGGAAGGTTCTGCTTGTGCTAGGAAGAATCTTAGAAACTGGAGCTTCTGAACTTGTTGATGAAGACTAAATGATGTTGCTATTCTTTTTTTCTTCAATCAGCTAACCTTGTCTGAAGTTCTCAGACTTGTTATTAAACTCGAGTTGCAGAGCTCTTCTTCTTTATTTTCTAGGAAGAAGATGAAACAGAGTTCTTTTCTCAAAAAGTTCAACCCATAAATAATTTCCCGAAATACTGCTTTTCATTTCCCATAAATCCAACAGCTCTTTTCATAATAAGACTTGCCGGAAATGGCAACTGCTCCATAACTTTTGCATTTATAGCTGTACTAAGGGCAAGCGATGCCTTTTGTCTTCTAGCAAGCAAATCTCGCGATATTTGAATTTCTCCTGACATTAACATGATTCAACCCTTCTAGACTTAGTAAATTCCAGACAGAGTGCTCAGGCGTTGAGTGATGCCTTGTCACTCAATACAAAAGTACTTAACAGAATTATGCATCTCTAGGAATTGAGTGCATTTAGTGAGACTTCCTCGCTCAACGCATATATACCTTTATAGTGTAACAACTTAGGAGTCGAGTGACCCTTCATCATTTGATGCATCTGGACTTAGTTGAATTTCTCTGTATGAAGGCGTGGAGTGCTGCTTCTTCACTTAATGCTTCTTAACTTAGACAGATTTTTTATATGATCCTTCTAAGGATTTGACTGCTTGAGCTTCTGTCAACACTTCTACTCTTCAGGCGTTGAGTGAAGTGAGTTCACTCAACGCTTTTGCTCTTCTGGAGTCGAGTGAACTGCCTTCACTCGATGCTTCTGGACTTAGCAAGATTTTTGGTCAGCAAGATTGCAACTTTGACTATGTGTAGTTCTCTCAATGCTTCTGCTCTTCTAGCATTGAGTGAACTGCCTTCACTCGACGCTTCTGAACTTAGCCAGATTTTTAGTCAACAACATTACGGCTTTGACTGTATGTAGTTCTCTCAATGCTTTTGCTCTTCTGGCATTGAGTGAAATGACTTCACTCGACGCTTTTGGAATTAACCAGATTTGTTCTTTGCCAGCAACTTGTCTTGAGTCCAACTAGTATTGTGACCCTGACATCCTGTATATTCATGGCATTGTAGACAACCTTCATATACTAAACTTAGGGAATGCATCAAATATATTTATGCACTTAGAATTGACGGTGATGCCTCTTCAAATTCAGGGAACATTAAAGGGCAATATTAAAAACAATCTCCCATATTTGAAGAAGGCCAAACACACAGCAATACTAAGGTGTTGTAATACATAAAACATAACAATTAAGAAAATATAAGCTTGTTCCACGTTCCCTAGTTTAATGCAGTGACTTGACATGTCAAGTCATTGCTCTCCTCATACAACATGTTAAAAGTTCCCCTCCCCCTTTCTGGCTCAACATATCAAGATAATGCAGTTACTTAACATGTCACGTCATTGCTCTCCTCCCCCTTTCTGGCTTCTTTAATAAGCATTCATCTATTAAGGGTGGAGAAAGGATCATGAGTGAACTTTTCACTTGGTCCTTTTTACCATCATGTTTAGGATGATTTTTTCCTCAACCAACATGGTGGATGGAATGACCTTATCCTGAGAGGGAACATGTGAATGCTCCCCCTCAACTACATCATTATTATTGGAGGAATATAATTCATGTCCAACACTGTATCTTACTCAGATGATTCAGTTGATCTCACTGAAGTTTAACCTAGCAAGTTAAAGTGATTAACTGCTATCTATCCATCTAACCTTTGTAAAGATGTACAAAAACAATACTGCAGATGGACTACATCATGAATTGAAAACAAGAATATAGACAAGTAGATTTATAACTAAAACACTTATTGTACATGGGTCATTCAACATTAAGCATTCCTAACTAAATTTTGAGAGAATTGAACCTAGCCTCATCCAATGACTTAGTGAAGGTATCATCAACTTGATTCTCAGTGGGGACAAATTTATGGCGGATGTCTTAACTTTATACATGTTCTTTAATAAAATAATATCTAATTTCTATAAGTTTAGTCCTGCTATGTGAGACAGGATTTGCAATAATAGAAATTTCACTGGATGAGTCACACTATAAGGGTGAATGACTTACCTTGAGATTGTAGTCCGCAAGCTGATATTGTATCCATAGAGGTTGTACACAGCATCTCCCTATATCTTGGTTCACAGACATCTTCATTTCTGTCCCTTGCAGATACTCTTTCTTCTGAGTCATCCATAATATACTCCGATGAATGTGCATCAGCATGTACATCTGCAGCAACATTGCCATTGTTCGACTCAGAGGAGTCAATGTTATACATTGTATCTTGACCAGGGAGTTCAGAGTTAATCTCCCCATCAATGTCAGCATTATCCTTAGAGATAATCTGTTCTTCTACAAAAATGTTCTGAACCTTTTCTATTATTGTTGCAAATACTTGTTCATCCTCAATAGGAGTATTGAAAACATGCCATAGAGTCACATCAGGAATCTGATCTAAGCATTGCTGGAGAGTCTCTAGATAAGAGTCAATCTTGTCTTGAATATCAGACTAAACTTCTCCCCCTTAATAGGAGCATCTCTCTTCTCAGTCTATAACTCCTTTGTTAACCTACAGGGATTAATACTGCCTGAAACAAAAAAGGCATGAAGAGCTACTTAAGCTATACTAAGTTCATCATACCCAATTCAAATTTGAAGGTGTTGAACTTGGCTTTATCTAGTGGCTTGTTGAAAATATCATTCACTACTTGTCTATAGAGACAAACTCAAGACTAATGTCCTCATATTCCACATGCTTTCTAATGAAATGATTCCTAAACTTTATGTGCTTAGTCCTGCTATACGAAATAGGATTCCTAGCAATAGATATTGTACTAGTAGAATAAGAAAACATTAAAGTTCTACTTAGCTTGAGATTTTAATCCGGGAGTTGATGTTGGATCCATAGTAGCTATATATAACAAGTTCTACCTAAGATGTACTCTGATTCAGCTATTGAGATAGCAACACTTGTTTGCTTCGTTCTACTCCAAGAGACAAATCTTCCTCCGAAAAAATTACAGGTGCCAGAGGTTCTTTTATTGTATTCTCTATAACCTGCAAAGTCTGCATCTGAATACCCAGTTTGTTCAAAGTCATTATTCTTAGGGTACCACAGACCAAGTTCATGTGTGCCCTTGAGATATCTCAAAATTCTTTTAGATGCAGAATATTGAGATTCCTTAGGGCTTGCCTGGTATCTAGCACAAACACATGTAACATAAATAATGTCTGACCTATTAGCAGTAAGGTAGAGAAGGGAGCCAATTATGCCTCTGTACAAGGTTTCATCAACAAGTTTCCCAATTTCATCCTTGTATATTGACACACTTGGCCTCAAACGAGTTTTCAATATGGATGCACTGGCTATTCCAAATTTTTTAATAAACTACTTGGTGAACTTAGACTGAGAGATGGATAGTCCATTCTCTAATTGTCATACTTGGAGGCCAAAGAAATACTTGAGTTCACCCATACTGCTCATCTGAAATTACCATTGCATAAGTTTGGCAAACTTTTTACAAAGGCCAATATCAGTAGACCAAAATATTATGTCATCTTCATACATTTGGACTAGAATGATCTTACCCTTGACTTCCCTTAGGAATAATATCTTGTCTATCATTCCCCTTGAGAATTTGTTCTTAATTAAAAAGCTAGACATGGTTTCATACCATGCCTTAGGGGCTTGCTTCAACCCATATAAAGCTTTTCTAAGCCTAAAAACATAATCAGGAAAGTTAAGATTAACAAAACATGAGGGTTTCTTAACATAGACCTCTTCTTTTATTTCACCATTTAGGAAAGCTAACTTCATATCCATTTGGTGGACCTTGAATCCTTTATGTGCAGCATATGCAAGGAATAGTCTTATAGCTTCCAATATAGCTACTGGTTTAAAGGTTCGATCAAAATCAATACCTTTTTGCTTGTTTGTATCCCTTGGCCACCAGTCTAGCTTTATTCTTTATTATAACACCATTTTCATCAAGCTTATTCCTGTAGAGCCACTTGGTTCCAATGATGTTATGTCCAGATCTTGTAGATCTTGCATCTCTTGAACTGGTTTAGTTCTTCTTGCATAACCACAATCAAAAATGGATCTATGTTGGCATCTTCAAACCTTTTAGGTTCAACTTGAGACAAAAAGCTGGAGTATATAATAATGTTGAGGCTTCTGCTCCTTATTGTAACTCCTTGGCTAGCATCTCCTATGATCTGATTTTTAGGATGATCCCTCAAATGCCTCACTATTGGAGGCATTCTTCCTTTAGCATCATGAACTTGAGTGGCTGGATCTTGCAGGTCTTCAGCCATGTCCTGTGTACTTTTTCCTTCTTGAGGAATGTACACACCATCATCTTCTTCTAGGGTAGTTGGAGAAGTGTCCTTGATGGTTAGTTTATCCATCTTAAACTCTACACCTGCAGATCTAGAGGAGCTAGGCAGCTCACTGCTAATAATTGATGATTCATCAAAGACTACATTTACAGACTCTTCTACAATTTGATTCTTCAAGTTATAGACTCTATATGCTTTGCTATGATTGTTGTACCCAACAAATATCCCTACATAAGAATTGGAAGCAAACTTAGTCAAGTAGGACTTCCTATTATTAAGCACAAAACACTTACTACCAAAGATCCTAAGATAGGCTAGATTTGGCTTTCTATCTTTCATAATCTCATAGGCAGTCTTTTGGTGATACTTGTTGATAGAGGCTCTATTCAAGACAAGTAGTGACAAGTAGTGTTCACTGCATAAGTATTCTATAAGAGAAGTGTCACTGAGTAGTGTCCTGCCAGCCTCTATTAGAGTCATATCTTTCCTCTCAGGTATCCCATTTTGCTGGTGTGTTCTTGGAGAAGAAAACTCTTGAAAAATTCCTAGTTCTTCATTGAACTTTGTCATGTCTTCAGACTTAAATTCAGTACCATGGTCACTTTTGATTTTGACCACAGAATTTTCTTTTTCATTCTGAACTTGCCTAATAAAGGTAATAAAGCTGTCTAGGGTTTAAGACTTTTTCTTTAAAAACAAACCCAAGCATATATGGAGTAGTCATCAACTATCACAAATGTATAGACTTTCCTACCTAAACTATGAATTGGCATAGGACCAAATAAGTCCATATGCAGGAGATACAAATACCTCACTGAATCCTTGTCCCCAATGCTCTTAAAGGATGCTCTGGTCTTCATGCTCTTTTGACAAGCAGAGAAAATGCCCTCCTTGGTGCATTTTAAATTAGGTCCATTTCTGACTAGCCCTTCACTGAAGAGCTTGCTAATTAACTTGTAGTTCAAGTGTGCAAGCCTCTTATGTCATTGCACACAGTAAGAGACTTTCTCATTTGCTACCAAATATACTGGAGTGTCAAAACATAAACATAAAAAGTTTAAATAATAAATGTTTCCACTCCTAGTGGTCACTTGACCTTTTGATCAGCCACTCATCCTTGTGGAAGACAATGACATAACCAAGATAAAATAGTTGGCTTATTATTTTCAGGTTGTGTTACAACCCTTCCACATAAGCCACTTTTGTGATTAAGACTATGCAATTGGTGATCATACCATAGCCCTTGGTAACTCCTCTGTCTGAACCTCCAAAGATCGCCTTGGGTCCATTCTTCATTGGAGTGTATTTCTTTAGATGGCTTCTTATTCCAATCATATTCCTGGAACATCCACTGTCTAAGTACCATATTGATGCATGGGAACTTGGAATAACCTACAAACACAGGTTAGTTTTCCTTACGACCCCACCAAGGATTGAGTCCTTGGTTCTTGTTATCTTGAAACTGAACATTTCTACCTGCAACTCTCCTGACAGGAAGACTTACCTTTGCCCATGGCACTTTAGGGTGGTGCCAACATCCTATGGCAAAGTGTCCAATTTTACCATAGCACCAACATTCATGGATGATGTATCTTCTTTTTTAAATAGCCCTTGTGGAGGTCAATGAGTGAATAACTATCTATTTTGAAGAGAGAGCAAGATTCTTTTTCTTATTTCTTTCGGGAAGAATCTGACTAAATGTGAGTCTGCCAGTAGATATACTTGGCTTACTCTGAGTTCCTCCAACAACAATCTTCTTTACATTGTACAAGTTGCTGATGTAATCAGAGATGGACAAGTCAGGCATACTGTCTCACTTACCTTTGGTCTGAGCGATTGATGGAAGAGCCTAAGAATATGCCACTGCCTTATCCTAGAGTGTGGGGGCTAGAGAACCAAACACAAATGACCTATGATGGGCCATCTGGATTTCCTCCTGGGGAGACTTCAGGGCACTCACACCCATGTCCTTTATCCCTTAGTTGTAAGATATCCTTGTATTATAATAAGAAGTGTTCCCATTTTTCTAGTGACCATAAATGGTATCTTGGTCATACATACTTGATGGGAGGATTACCTTGTGAAATGTTGTCTGAGGAAGTGTAGGAGCTTTGCCTTTCCCTATAGAATGGGAAACTCTATAACTCCACTTGAACCCCAAACCCCTCTTTTCCTTTTGAGAGGTGAAGGAGTCAATCAGTGACAACATTGTCTTGGGCTTACTGAATTTAGCCACAATTTATTTCTCCTTAAGGAGGTTCTTTTCAAGATCCATAATGATCTTGTTCTTCTGACTGATGGTCCCAATCTTGAAGATTGAGATAGTCTTCAGTTTGTTGGCTTCCCTCCTCATCTAATCAAGCAAGGGTACAGATTCAGACTACTGGGAAGCAACTGCCTGTAGGGAGATAATCTCCTCAGCTTATTTCTTGACTAGTCACTTGCTCTTTTTCAGAGCATCCAGAATGACATAATATTTGCCAATCAAATGATTCAAATCGTCTTTAGAATCTGATCCATCATCCCCACTATAGGAAGTGAATGTATCAGACTCTGAGCAAGACTCATAGATAGAAGAAGTACTTGGGATAGAATGTACCTCATCAGGAATAGAAAAGTCCTGATTGTCTTCGAGTAGAGACATGAGGCAAAATTCCTCATTCTCATCACAGTCACTATCAACTGAGGATAATGTGGCCTTGATTCCTATCCTTATAGCTAGATAGTCCTCATCCTTTTCAGTAGCATCAACAAATAACCCTATATAGGCATTATCTTCTTCTTCAGAGTCAGAAGATGCTGAGTTAGTTTGGCTCCAACTTTTCCCATTCTTGGAAATGAAGGTCTTTTTTTCCCTCATGGTGGTGATGCTTCTTCTCACCTATCTATTTTCTTTTGACTAGGCAATCAATAATGACATGCCCAGGCTTGCTACTACAATAACAAATAATTTTAGAAGAATTATATTTGCTGGGTTTAGAATCATACATATCTCCTTTGGAGAACTTCTTCCCAGATTTGTTGTGATCCTTCTTGTAATGTGAGTAGGAGGAAGGATTGTTCTTCTATTGCCTCCTCTTCATCATCTCCTGGAATTGCCTTGAGAAGGCAGCAAACTCTCCATTTGAAATGTTACTGTTAGATGAGCTGGACTCAGAGCTTTCTGAATCAGCTAGCCTCCTTAGGGGAGAGATAATCCTCTCCTTGTTGTTCTTAGAGCTCTCAGCCTTGAAGGCCACTGTCCTTTCCTTAGCATGGGGCATAATGGTTGTCTACTCCTCCTTCCTGGAAGATAGCTGCATCTTATAAGATAGCACCTTTCCAAAAAAATGTGGGGTGGAGTTTTAGGAAGCTTGGCCACTTTTCTGATAGCATAAATCTTTGTATCACAATCTCTGGTTAGAGATCTTAGGAATTTATCATTTAGCTCATAATTATTGAATAGCCTCCCATAGGCCCTCAGCTCATTGACCAGTCTAAAAAACTTTTCATTGCAATTAGTTATACTATCATTGCTGCTTTGCCTGAAGGTCTCGAATTTCTGATTGAGTATGGATTTACTGTCATCCCTAACTTCTTATGTGCCCTCCATGTATACAATCAAGGTGTCCCACATTTCCTTGGCTGTCTTGTAGTGGATAAGATTCTTGA
Source organism: Platanthera zijinensis (assembly GCA_039513925.1). Lineage (NCBI taxonomy): Eukaryota > Viridiplantae > Streptophyta > Magnoliopsida > Asparagales > Orchidaceae > Platanthera > Platanthera zijinensis. The sequence goes on from CM077082.1 coordinate 82,185,401, forward strand.
ATATGGAGTCGTTTATAGCACTGATAATTATTTTTGTGCCCTCTTGTCCATGGTTGCAAGGACGACTCATCCTTGGTCATCTCAATGTACTTCTTTGGGGTTTGAACACTAGCATCTAGGATAGAAATCTACATTGGAATGATGGGTCATTCCTGAACTTCTATGAAGATCCTGGGGTCTGAGGTCTCCATGAACAACATGACTTGCTCTTTCCAAATACTAAAATTCTCCTTTATGTAGATTGGAAGCTTCATTGAGCATAACTCCTCATGTTCTCTCCTGAACCCATAAGGATAATCTTAAGCAACTCTAGAAGATCTGTTCAAAATATTAAGTCCTTTTTAAACAACCTCCCTCTGATACCACTTGAAAGTCTTTGTTTCAAGAGTAGCTAAACACCTAAAGGGGGGGGGGTGAATAGGTTTTTTTGTCTTTAATGACTATCTTTTTGAGTTGGTGTGTTGTGATTTAGTTTTTGTTAGCTTTCAAGAACACACAAGAACACACAAGTATTTATAATGGTTCCCCAAGGTATGGGTACATCAGCAATCCATCCCACCTTTCTAACTGTGTTTTAGATAAGACCAACTTCTCCAATCTCAGCTCAATGAGCTTGCAGCACAGATCCCTCAGGATCTCTCAAACTCATCCAAGTCCTACCTCAGGCCCAAGGTCGTACAAATAGAGATATAATCTACTACAGCTCAGTAATCTGCACTAGATCCCCTACCTCAGACTTTATCCAAAGTCCTACACTCAGGTGATAATACGTTTTGTAGCCTAAACTATTATCGTATTTTCTATTTTATATTGTACAAATTATGTCTATTATTAGTTTATTTTTATCCTTTTTATGTAAATTTTATTGCCACTAACTTTTTCCTGTCTTTTTGCAGGTTTCCAGAAAAATTGCCAAAATGACCTGTCATGCCCCCCTGTCACGCCCTCCCTGGGCGTGACCTAGGGCATGTCACCCGATCCCGAGGACACCTGCTGGAAGGGACAGAAAACGGTCAAAAACTGCTGTCACGCCCCCTGACACGCCCTCCCTGGGCGTGTCACCAGGCGTGACCAGGGGCGTGTCGCCCTCTGCCGCAAAGCTGCCGCCGCATTAAATGCCGTTCCGCCTCAGCACGCAAATAGTACTGTCACGCCCCATGTCATGCCCGTGACATGGGCGTGACACCCTCCTTTTTCGGTGACTTACGGATTTCCGACCAATGATTTGGACATGACGTGCCTGTCACGCCCCCTATCACGGGCGTGACCTAGGGCGTGACCTAGGGCGTGACCACCGACGTACCGAAGCAAACATCCCTCCCGCCAGAATCCAGAGCCCGAGGTAAACATAGTACTGTCACGCCCCCTGACACGCCCCCCCCCTAGGGCGTGTCGGAGGGCGTGACCAACCCGAGAAAAAAATCTATAAATAGAGCCCCCCTCTTCATTTCAGCAAGCTTTGGTTGACTGGGGGAGGTGCTGCCCCTTTGTTTCTTGATCCTTTTTCATGCTTTTTTTCTCTCTCTCTCCCCCTCTCTTTGTACTTTTTGTTTAACCCTAGTTTAATCTTAGTTTGTTCTAGCTTTTATTGTAATTTTCTTCTTGCTTAGTGCTTAATGTAGGGCTAGAATAGGGTTTAATTTTCATGCACTTGTAATTTTATTTTCATTAGTGTAACTTGCCCTTTTTCATTAATAAAATTGTTCTTCCCTTAGCTTGTGTTCTTCTTATGTTTTTCTACTCATCTCCCCCCCTCCACTCCATTATGATTAACTAATCCTCCTTGTACTCGATCTTGATGATCCGAGGTTAGAGCGATTATGTTATGATGTTTTAATTAATCTTTTCTTTTTAGGTTAGGGCCTTGAATTACTCTTGATTAATCACGGGTTGGGGGTATATTTTCGATATATACTCTCCGCCTTTACTTTCATTCTGGGCTAGCCGAGAGGCTGAAAGAATGAAGTGAGCATTCAAGAGTAAAGGGAGTTGTACGCACCCCTCGAGAGAGGCAGGCGTCCAAATCTCCCGGATTGGAGTAAAATCCAATAGTGGGGTTCACCGCGTAAAGCGAGTTTTAGGCCTCCGATTTAGACGAGAGTCGGTCGGACCTTCCTAAACTCAGTTTGGCACGACTTCGAGAGGAGCGTGTTCAAGCTTTAGGAACCTCCACGGTCAAGGACCCTTATCCTATTAAGTTTAGATTTTTATCGCATTTTCTTAATCGTCTTTAGCCGAGGTGAATCTTGATCGGGTGCATTTCCATTTCATATTTTTCTACCTTTCGTAGTAATCTCATATATTGTGCTCTTTAATTAACTGCAGTAATTTCCTTTCTAGCTTAGTTCTTCACTTAACAAATTTACTTAATTACAGTGTTTCTCTTTCTAGTATAGCTTTACTTTCTCCCCTGCACTTAGATTTTCTAAAACCCTAGTTTTTCCGTCGATAAGATAATAGCGTTCGTGTGAGTAAGCTTAGCCAACAGTTCCCGGATTTCAATACGACACTTGTGTCCCCTTGCTACAATTCGATAGGTATACTTTCCTCATCGGGTTGCTAGTTCGGTTGCGTTTATTTTCTTCGAACCCTAGCGCGCAACAAGTTTTTGGCGCCATTGCCGGGGAACCAACTTCCGTTGATATTTTGAAAACACGAACCTATTAATTTTATCTTCTCTTTCTCATCCTCTTTCTTTAAAAATTTTAAAAATCAAAAAAATTTATCACCGCTCTTAATAGAAACCAACCTCACAATTTTTCTACGCCACCTAATTCTCTCGAAAAGGGCAAAGGGCTTTAAGCGCCACTGTCTTGTCTAGTACCTTGCGAACCCTTCACGGGGTAGTCCTTGGGAAGTTCGGGAGTTAATCTATATAAAAAAAATCTATTTCAAAAAGAAAAAAAAATTCTAATCTTTTTTCTAGTTTATCCTTTTTCTCTTCCTCTTCTTCTTTTCTGTTCTTTTAGTGCAAGACCCGCGGGAGTCCGTCGGTTATTTTGGACTTGGACCACGAAATTGAGCGTACTCTTCGGAGAAGATCGCGATTTCAAGGTCCTACTATCCAAGTGCCGGTTGAGGACTCCGAGTCATTTGCTACTTTAAGAATGGAAGAACCCAACGTAGATGAGGCCATGCAAAGGACTATGTCCTATTATGCACGACCGAACCTCGAGGGAACAGAATCAAGTATAGTCTGCCCTGATATAGCAAATAATAACTTCGAACTAAAGCCTAGCATAATTCAAATGGTGCAGCAATATGTGCAATTTGACAGACTTCAAGATGAAGATCCGAACGCACATATAGCTAACTTTCTTGAAATTTGCGACACCTTCAAGATAAATGGTGTCACAAATGATGCGATCAGGCTAACACTCTTCCCCTTCTCTCTAAGAACTAAAGCTAAGCAGTGGCTTAACACACTTCCGAAAAATAGCATAACCACTTGGAATGAATTAACTGAAAAATTTTTGGCGAAGTATTTTCCGCCAGCTAAAACTGCAAAACTTAGGAACGACATCTCTGCCTTCGGACAAATAGACTCTGAAACCCTTTACAAAACCTGGGAGAGATTTAAAGAATTATTAAGACGATGCCCACATCACGCGCTGCCTGTATGGTTACAAGTGCAGACGTTTTATAACGGGCTAAATCAAAGCACGAAGCAAATGATAGACGCAGCTTCTAGCGGTACTTTAAATCATAAGACCCCGGAAGCCGCTCTTGAGCTTTTTGAGGACATGGCCATGAACACTTATCAGTGGAATGTGCCTAGGTCCCGCCCGAACAAGCCTGCAGGTATCTATGAAGTGGATAACGTCTCCCAGCTCGCTCTGCAAGTAGAAATCCTAAGCAAAAAAATCACGGAGATGACTGCTGCCTCCGCCCCTCAGGTATGGGAATCTGCAACCCCTACTCCAGAACATTTAGATTATGTTAATAATATGCCTAGAACTGCTTTTAATAATTTTTCTGCTGCGAATTTTCATCCGCTTGGTTTTAATTTTCCGAATAGTTATAACCCTGCTTTAAGAAATCATCCGAACTTTTCATGGAGTAATCCATCGAATGCGATGCGCCCATCCCCGCAAAATGATTTTTCTGCACCACCACCACCACCACCACTTCTTCAAAATTGCCCAAAACCTCCAAGCTTGGAGGAATTACTTTCTAAATATATCACCACAAATGACCCCACTATAAGAACGTTAACCGGAAGCGTAAAATGTCTAGAAAATCAAGTAGGACAGCTCGCGAAAATAATTTCTGAGCGACCCGCAGGGTCTCTTCCTTCCAATACCAAACCCAACCTGAGAGAGCAAGCGAAAGCTATAACTCTTCGGAGTGGGAAGCAAGTCTCCGGTATGGTAAGTGAAGAGCCCGAGGCAAGCTCCGCTCCTGCTTTTAAAAATCAAAGCTCCGCTCCCGCTTTTAAAAATCAAAGCTTCGCTCCGCTTCCACCCTCTGCTGAAGAAGTAATCACCCCCGCTTTAGAAAATAATCTCACTCCACCACCCATCTTCAAAAATAATTCAACTCCTCCATACCCCTCTGAACTTAATAGACAACGTCAAGATGATCAGTACTCCCGCTTCTTAGAGATCTTCAAGCAAATCCACATTAATCTTCCCTTCCACGAGGCTATTTTGCAGATGCCGAAATACGCCAAGTATCTTAAAGACCTCCTCACAAACAAGAAGAAGTTAGAGAATCTTTCGCACGTCACACTAAACGCCGAGTGCTCCGCCGTTTTAACAAACGGTTTGCCGAAGAAAATCAGTGACCCGGGTAGTTTCTCTATCCCGTGTGTCTTCGGTGATCTCTTTGTTAAACACGCGTTAGCCGACTTAGGCGCAAGTATAAACCTGATGCCCTTTTCGTTGTTCAAAAAGTTAGGGATTGGTAGCCTTAACCCCACGCGTATGAGTATCCAGCTAGCCGATAGATCCGTCAAGTACCCATTAGGAATAGTGGAGGACGATCTAGTGAAAGTCGACAAGTTCATCTTCCCGGTGGACTTTGTAATTCTGGACATCGAAGAAGATGTCGAGGTTCCCCTGATCCTTGGCCGACCCTTCCTTGCCACCTCCCGAGCCATCATTGACGTAAGCAATGGTAAGCTCTTTCTTCGAGTAGGCGACGACGAAGTCATATTTTCTATCACCCCTTCGATGAAGAACACTTTAGCGAACGATGACTCATGTTTTTTCGTAGACGCCGTGAGTGATGATTCTTCCTACTGCATCTCCGAGTTTGAAAAAGAATTTTCTACTTTTTGCTCCTCTTCTCTTACAACGGAATCACTGCAAGGAAGTGATGAATCTTCTTATTGTCTTTCTGAGTTTGAAAAAGAGTTTTCTGATTTTTGTTCTTCCTCTTTTCTTCCCACTGAATCTGTACAAGAAGCCGTCTTGGCTGCTAGCCCCACCCCTTATTACGTTCCTTATAAAAAAGTTTATGAAGATATTATTTTTGAAAAAGAGAATCTCAAAATCCTCGTATGAAGAACCCCCTACCCTAGAACTTAAAGAACTTCCCGAACACCTTAAGTATGCTTTCTTAGAAAAAGACTCCAAGTTACCAGTTATCGTTTCGGCCAACCTCACGGATACGCAGAACGATAAACTTCTTCTAGTTCTACGTAAGCATCGCCGGGCTATTGCTTGGCAAATTTCTGATATCATGGGCATAAGCCCATCTTTCTGTATACATAAAATTTTAATGGAAGATAATTCGCGTAACTCTATTCAACCTCAGCGCCGTATAAACCCGAATATGAAAGAAGTAGTTAAGGGCGAGGTTATGAAACTATTAGACGCAGGAATTATCTACCCTATTTCGGACAGTAAGTGGGTTAGCCCCGTTCAGGTAGTTCCAAAAAAGGGAGGGATAACCGTAGTTAGTAATGAGAATAATGAATTAATCCCGATGCGGACGGTGACGGGTTGGCGTATGTGCATAGATTACTGAAAGTTAAATGACGCCACCCGCAAGGACCACTTCCCTTTACCGTTTATCGACCAGATTTTAGAACGTCTCTCCGGCCATAACTTTTATTGTTTTCTCGATGGCCTCTCGGGGTACTTTCAAATACCCATCTCTCCCGAGGACCAAGAGAAAACTACGTTTACTTGTCCCTTCGACACCTTTGCGTACCGAAGAATGCCGTTTGGATTATGCAATGCGCCAGCTACATTCCAGCGATGTATTCTCGCAATATTTGACAAGTACGTAGAAAGCATTATGGAGGTATTCATGGACGATTTCTCCGTGTTCGGCGATTCCTTCGATAGATGTTTAGAAAACCTCGAAAAAGTCTTAGAACGATGCGAAGAAACTAACCTTGCCCTAAATTGGGAAAAATGCCATTTTATGGTGAGGGAAGGGTTAGTTTTGGGTCATAAAATTTCTGCTAAAGGTATTGAGGTAGACGTTGCCAAGATAGAAGTTATTGAGAAGTTGCCGCCGCCTAAAAACATAAAAGCTATAAGAAGTTTCCTAGGCCACGCTAGTTTTTATCGTCGTTTTATAAAGGACTTCTCAAAGATCACTAAGCCCCTCACCCATCTCTTAGAAAAAGACGCTCCATTCATTTTTGATGACTCTTGTATTTCTGCCTTTGAATCAATTAAAGAAAAGTTAATTAACGCACCAATTATGATAGCTCCGGTGTGGGACCTTCCTTTCGAGATTATGTGCGATGCGAGTAGTTTTGCGGTGGGGGCCGTATTAGGTCAACGCATATCTAAAAACTTCCACCCCATCTATTACGCTAGTAAAACCCTCATATCTGCACAAGAAAATTACACCACAACCGAGAAGGAGCTCTTAGTTGTAGTATTTGCGTTTGATAAATTTTGCCCTTACATTACACTTTCAAAAATCATTGTTTTTACGGACCACTCGGCTCTCAAGTACCTTCTTGCCAAAACGGATGTCAAGGCTCGCTTGATTCGCTGGGTGTTACTCCTCCAGGAGTTTGACTTAGAGATCCGTGATAAGCGAGGAGCCGAGAACTTGGCCGCCGACCATCTGTCCAGATTAGATAACCCCTTTATAGAAAAATTAAATGAAAAATCCTTTAATGACTATTTTCCTGATGAGAAGCTGCTTTTAGTTAATACATCTACTTCTCCTTGGTTCGCGCACATCGCCAACTATCTAGTGGCCCGGGTGTTCCCAAAAGAGTTCTCCTCTCAGAAAAAGAAAAAATTCTTTTCTGAGCTGAAGAACTACTTTTGGGAAGACCCGCATCTTTTCAAAATTTGTGCGGATCAAGTGATAAGGAGATGTGTTTCTTTTGATGAAGGAATTGATATTCTAAAACATTTGCATGAAGGTCTGACAGGTGGGCACTATCAAGCTGCTCGCACCGCTCATAAGATGCTTTGCGCGGGTTTTTACTGGCCTAGCTTGTTTAAAGACGCGCAAGCCTTTGTGAGCAGGTGTGATAGTTGCCAACGGTCGGGCAATATTTCTAATAAAAATGAAATGCCGCAAAATTATTTCTTAGAGTGCGAAATTTTCGACCTCTGGGGAATTGATTTTGTTGGCCCACTTCCTTCTAGCTTCAGAAACAAATATATTTTAGTTGCTGTTGATTATGTTTCCCGATGGGCTGAGGCCCAAGCTCTTCCCACGAATGACTCCCGAGTTGTAGACACGTTTTTAAAAAAATTATTTTCTAGATTCGGTACGCCTCGCGCAATCGTTAGCGATAGGGGTTCCCATTTCTGTAACGCACAATTTTCAAAAATCCTTACTAAATACGGCGTTACGCATAAACTGTCCACTGCCTACCACCCCCAAACTAACGGTCAAGTCGAAGTAGTTAATAGAGAAATAAAAAGAATATTAGAAAAGACTGTTTCAACTTCTAGAAAAGACTGGTCAACCAAACTTGACGATGCTCTATGGGCCTACCGAACAGCATACAAAACCGCCCTCGGATGTACGCCGTATCGGTTGGTCTTTGGAAAATCGTGTCATCTGCCCGTAGAGTTAGAGCACCACGCCTTTTGGGCCTTAAAATTTTTAAATTTCGATCCCCACTCAGTCGGTGACCTTCGAAAATTTCAACTAAATGAACTCGACGAGTGGCGCTCTTATGCTTATGAAAATAATAAACTTTATAAAGAGCGGACGAAGCGTTTACATGATAAACACTTAAGGCACCCTAAAAACTTTAAGCCGGGCGACCAAGTCCTTTTATATAATTCTCGTTTACGTTTATTTCCGGGCAAATTAAAATCTCGCTGGTCTGGCCCGTTTTCTGTTTTAGAAGTATTTCCTTATGTAACTGTTTTAATTTCTCACCCTGATAAGGGTAATTTCAAAGTGAATGGTCAGCGTCTTAAACTGTATTTCTCTGGTGATGATGATGTCAGTCCAAACATTATTAAGTGTCTGCTTCACGAACTCTAATATGAAACTTTTTATTTTTTTGCTAAAAACAATTTTATTTCGGGACAATAATATTTTTGGACAATATTATTTTTTTTGATGCGTCGAGCTCAACGACGCTTTAACCAAAGGGCGCTCTTGGGAGGCAACCCAAGTTATCTTTTTCTGTTTTCTTTCTTTTACAATTTTTGCCTCGGACGGCTCCGACAAGCTGAAGCTTCTGCGATCGCCTGCTCCAACATTGCTGAATCCATCACGAAGTCCAAAGAAGACATTCGGAGGAGCGGCATCACTCAGCTCTCGCAGCAAATAAATCCGGGGAAGTACCTGTATTTCAATTCTATCTTTCAATTCTGTACTTTATTTTTCTCTCCTTCTCCAATCCCCTTCTTTAGCCATTGAGGACAATGTCTGTTTTAAGCTTGGGGGAGGATTTCCTCCTTCATTTTTGCTTAGTGTAAATAATTTTCTTTTTGTATATATTTTAAATATTTCCAAAATAAAAAAAATGAATATCTTAAAATTTAAAAAAAAATAGAAAAAAAAATTTTCTAAAATTCCAAAAAAAGAGAATATTTCTCAAAATTAAAAAAAATATATTTGTGTTTTTTAGACATTTTGGTATTTCGATAGTACCCCTAGTTTTTAGTTTTGTTTTACTCAAAATCTTCTATAAACAACTTAGTTAATTATAATATTTCTAATCGTCCTTTTTAATTATGTTTCAAAAGTAAAATGTTGGTCATGCTGTGTTTCTAATTCACGGTAGCATGTTAAGGTGAAATATTTTTCTAAAACTCGCATTTCTATTATGGTTTTTTGTTGTTTATTTCCTTTACTTTCTCAAAAATTCATCATCCACTATTTTCTTTTTTGTTTTTGAATAATTTTTGTAAAGTCAACTTTTGAATAACGTAGTAGATGTGAACGATCCAAGTCACATATTATTTCTATTTTCAAGATAATTTCATCAATCTTCTTTTATTATCTAGGACTCGCTTTTTGAAAATTTTTCAAACCTTTGTTTTAAATAAATTCAAAAGCGTGAAAATGATTTAGGCCATTTTTGTTTTCGTTTGAGCTTTCTTGCCAACCTAAAAACTTTTACCACTAGTTAGCCGTTTTTGAGCCTTTTTCCGATTTCATTTGATAGCTCCTCCCTTCATTTCAGTTTCACCAAAGCCAAAATTTCCAACCTATCGAATCACACTAGCCTTTTTGAGTTTCATAAATTATTTTGACGATTTTGATAGGGTATTTTGTGATTTTTATGGGAGAAAGGTTTTCGAAAAAAAAAGTATGTTCAAAAGTGATGTTTATTTCTGTTTGGCCAACTCAAAAAGGAAAATAAAAATATTTATGGCCTTTGTTTTGAAAAAAAAAAGAAAAAAAATGGAAAAGAAAAGAAGAAAAAGAAAGAAAAAAAATGTGTATATATTTTTATGAAAGTTTTTGAAACTCTTTGCTTTGATTTAGTGTGATTTTAAAACCTTCACGTTTATCTTTGAATTCCACTCCTAATCATTTTCCTAAACCAAACGTTTCTGTCCTATTTAAGTCCTTTTGATTCACGCTTTCTGATTTTTATTTAACAACTAAGAAAAGAAAAACAGTAAATCAGTTTTAGTTTTAGATTTAAACCTAGATTTTTGTTAATTAAATTGATATAATTATAATGCGTTGCTTGGATCTAGTAACAACTCAATGCGTGTTTTTCATTTTCGTTGCTTTACTTAAGTCCATTTAAGAAATCTCGTTAAAATTTTGGATGATTTGTTTTTATTAAGTAAAGTTTATAAAAGTTTTACCATACCTAAATATTTGTTTTAGACTTACATTTCACCTTTTCCCTACTTAGAATTTCGCATAGTACTTGTGTAGGCATAATTTGAACTTTTTGATTAGTCCTTTTTATAAATATCTAGTTTTTATATTTTTGCTTGGGGACAAGCAAAGCTTAAGCTTGGGGGAATTTGATAATACATTTTGTAGCCTAAACTATTATCGTATTTTCTATTTTATATTGTACAAATTATGTCTATTATTAGTTTATTTTTATCCTTTTTATGTAAATTTTATTGCCACTAACTTTTTCCTGTCTTTTTGCAGGTTTCCAGAAAAATTGCCAAAATGACCTGTCACGCCCCCCTGTTACGCCCTCCCTGGGCGTGACCAAGGGCGTGTCACCCGATCCCGAGGACACCTGCTGGAAGGGACAGAAAACGGTCAAAAACTGCTGTCACGCCCCCTGATACGCCCTCCCTGGGCGTGTCACCAGGCGTGACCAGGGGCGTGTCGCCCTCTGCCGCAAAGCTGTCGCCGCATTAAATGTCGTTCCGCCTCAGCACGCAAATAGTACTGTCACGCCCCATGTCACGCCCGTGACATGGGCGTGACACCCTCCTTTTTCGGTGACTGATGGATTTCCGACCAATGATTTGGACATGACGTGCCTGTCACGCCCCCTGTCACGGGCGTGACCTAGGGCGTGACCACCGACGTACCGAAGCAATCATCCCTCCCGCCAGAATCCAGAGCCCGAGGTCAACATAGTACTGTCACGCCCCCTGACACGCCCCCACTAGGGCGTGTCGGAGGGCGTGACCAACCCGAGAAAAAAATCTATAAATAGAGCCCCCCCCCTCTTCATTTCAGCAAGCTTTGGTTGAGTGGGGGAGGTGCTGCCCCTTTGTTTCTTGATCCTTTTTCATGCTTTTTCTCTCTCTTTCTCTCCCCCTCTCTTTGTACTTTTTGTTTAACCCTAGTTTAATCTTAGTTTGTTCTAGCTTTTATTGTAATTTTCTTCTTGCTTAGTGCTTAATGTAGGGATAGAATAGGGTTTAATTTTCATGCACTTGTAATTTTATTTTCATTAGTGTAACTTGCCCTTTTTCATTAATAAAATTGTTCTTCCCTTAGCTTGTGTTCTTCTTATGTTTTTCTACTCATCTCCCCCCTCCACTCCATTATGATTAACTAATCCTCCTTGTACTCGATCTTGATGATCCGAGGTTAGAGCGATTATGTTATGATGTTTTAATTAATCTTTTCTTTTTAGGTTAGGGCCTTGAATTACTCTTGATTAATCACGGGTTGGGGGTATATTTTCGATATATACTCTCCGCCTTTGCTTTCATTCTGGGCTAGCCGAGAGGCCGAAAGAATGAAGTGAGCATTCAAGAGTAAAGGGAGTTGTACGCACCCCTTGAGAGAGGCAGACGTCCAAATCTCCCGGATTGGAGTAAAATCCAATAGTGGGGTTCACCGCGTAAAGCGAGTTTTAGGCCTCCGATTTAGACGAGAGTCGGTCGGACCTTCCTAAACTCAGTTGGGCACGACTTCGAGAGGAGCGTGTTCAAGCTTTAGGAACCTCCACGGTCAAGGACCCTTATCCTATTAAGTTTAGATTTTTATCGCATTTTCTTAATCATCTTTAGCCGAGGTGAATCTTGATCGGGTGCATTTCCATTTCATATTTTTCTACCTTTTGTAGTAATCTCATATATTGTGCTCTTTAATTAACTGCAGTAATTTCCTTTCTAGCTTAGTTCTTCACTTAACAGCTTTACTTAATTGCAGTATTTCTCTTTCTAGTATAGCTTTACTTTCTCCCCTGCACTTAGATTTTCTAAAACCCTAGTTTTTCCGTCGATAAGATAATAGCGTTCGTGTGAGTAAGCTTAACCAACAGTTCCCGGATTTCAATACGACACTTGTGTCCCCTTGCTACAATTCGATAGGTATACTTGCCTAATCGGGTTGCTAGTTCGGTTGCGTTTATTTTCTTCGAACCCTAGCGTGCAACATCAGGCTAAGAGGATATCCCTACACTAAGATCCACCACAAGATCCTACCTCAGAGAAGAAATCTCCTACAACTCAGGCACATAGGCCAAACCTCAGATCCACAAAAGGATCTTACAACTCAGCCTTTATATATCAGACTTTTGGCTCAGATTTGTTTAGATCCTATAGACTGTGAGTTTGTTGTTGATGACTTGCTCTAGAGGAAGTGTCCTCTGAGCCTTCTCTCTAGATTGAGTGAACTCAACCCTACTTCTTCTCAGCAGCAGGGAAGTATATCTTCAGGAAGGTTCTGCTTGTACTATGAAGAATCTTAGAAACTGGAGCTTCTGAACTTGCTGATGAAGAATAAATGATGTTGCTGTTCTATTCTTATTCAATCAGCTAACCTTGTCTGAAGTTCTCAAACATGCCTTTGAACTCGAGTTACAGAGCTCTTATTCATTATTTTTCATAAAGAAGATAAAGCAGAGTTCTTTTCTACAAAATTTTAACCCGTAAATAATTTCTCAGAACACTGCTTTTTATTTCCCGTAAATCAACCAACTCTTTGCGCAGTAGGACTGGCCAAAAATGGCAACTACTGCATCACTTTTTCATTTACAGTTGTATTAAAGGCAAGCGATGCCTTTTGTCTTCTACCTAGCAAATATTATGATATTTGAATTTCTGCTGACGTCAGCATGACTCGGTGCTTCTGGACATAGTAAATTCCAGACAGACTGCTCAGGCATTAAGTGAAGCATTGTAACTTAACGCACAAGTACTTAGAAGAATTTTTCATCTTTAGGAATTGAGTGCGTTGAGTGAGCCTTCCTCTCTTAATGCATATAGACTTTTATAGTCTAACAGCTTAGGCGTTGAGTGAGGCTTCATCACTAGACGCATCTAGACTTAGTTGAATTTCTCTGTATGAAGGCATTGAGTGCAGCTTCTTTACTCAACGCTTCTGGACTTAGACAGATTTTCTGTCTGCTACTTCTGAGGCTTTCACTGCTTGAGCTTCTATCAATGCTTCGGCTCTTCTAGTGTTGAGTGAAGTGAGTTCACTCAATGCTTTTGCTCTTCTGGAATCGAGTGAACTTCCTTCACTCGACGCTTCTAGACTTAGCCAGATTTATGGTCAGCAATATTGCAACTTTGACTGTATATAGTTCTCTCAACACTTTTGCTCTTCTAGCATCATTGAACTGCCTTCACTTGACGTTTTTGGACTTAGTCAAATTTATGGTCAGCATATTACGGCTTTGACTGTATGTAGTTCTCTCAACACTTTTACTCTTTTGGCGTCGATTGAAAATCTTTCACTCAATGCTTCTTGACATAACCCGATTTCTGCTTTGTCAGCAACTTGTCTTGAGTCCAACTAGTATTGTAACCCTGACATCTTGTCTAATCATGGTATAGTAGACAACCTGTATATAATGAACTTAGGGTATACATCAAATAAATTTATTCACTTAGCATTGATTGTGATGCCTCTTTAAATTTAGGGAACATTAATGGGCAATATTCCTAATAATTATCTTATTCAGGGATTTTAGTGGATCGGAAGGTGATTGTGGTTGCTTACCAGTTAAAGGGCCTTGCTAAGGGAGGGTAGATCCGTGAGAAAGAGACCCTCATCGGTGGGTGTTCGTGGGAAAGTTTAAAGGAGATAAAACTAAATAAGTTCTTGCCTTCAGTGGAACAAGACAGGTTAATGAACAATTTTCTATATTTAAAGCAATGATAACTCACAACTGGTGAGTAGGATGTGTAGTTTACCAAGTTGAGCAGGTTTTCTCATGAGTTGGTTGCCACTGAGGCAGGTAAAGTTAAGCGCTTTCTAGGAGGCCTTAGAAGTGACATCCATTAGTTAGCTTGTGCCTACAAGTCAAAAAGTTATGCGAAAGCCATTGAAGCTAGCTTGAAGGTAGAGGCAATCGATAATACAAGGAATTATGGGTTAAAGGCAAGGAAGGATGAGAGAAAGGCTGATGATAGTGGAAGCTCTTGGGTATCCGAACTTACATCGAAGAAAGGGAGCAAAGTGGTGTGTTGCTTTTGTGCTCGTCCAAACAATCCTATTGAAAAGTGTTTCGAGAGATTTAGTTCTTAGAAGCAGTTTCAGGTGTATGCAATTCTGAGCGCGCCAAAAGGGAGATCTTACTTATGCTTTTGTAAGTAGAAGAGGCATGATGTTGCCAAATACTAGAAGAAGGATAAGGTTTGTTTTTAGAGCATTCAGAAGGGGCATTTGAAGTTTATGTGCCCGCAGACCCAGCCCGCATTGCAGACAGTTCTTTTATAGGATCTACCACCACTACAACCACAACCTTTAGACAAACAAAAGGGAAAGCTGAATATGCTAACCAAGGAAGATGCTCAGTCTTCTATTCAGGTGATCTCAGGTTAGTTTGTGACCTTGGTGATAACCGATAATTATGCAAAATAATTTATGTTATATCAGTTAGGTGTGTGATTTTATAGGTGAGTTTAAGGTGAGGAATCAATGGGCGCACATTCTTTTTGATTCGGGTGCTACTCACTCTTTTGTAACTAAGAATTTTGTGGTCCGACATCATTGTCCAGATAAGATGCATTCGTCCATTGTAAAGTTAAACGATTGGACTTCATGATGGACAATAGCCAACCTATGAGCAGGTATGGATTGCAGCGTCAAAGCTCTTCAATCATATCTACAGTACGTGCTCAAAAACTTTTAGATACTGACTATGTTTTCTTTCTTGTTTCTATTTTGGAAGCTACTCATAGCTAGATGCATGTTGAAAATTTTCACGTGGTGCAAGAGTTTCCTAATATTTTTCCTGCCAGACATCCCGTACTTCCACATGAGAGAGGTAGAGATCTCTATAAATCTTGAGCTAGGTACTCTTCCTATTGTGAAAGCATCTTACCATATGGCGTTGCGTGAATTGGAGGAGTTGCACACCTAGTTGGTAGAGCTGCTACTGTGTAGCATTATTAGACCTAGTTCATTGCCTTGGGGTGCTCTAGTTCTTTTTTAAGAAAAAGGAGGGATCAATGAGATTGTGTATAGATTATCAGGAACTAAATAAGGTGACTATCAAGAACAGATATCCATAACCTAGGATTGATGATTTGTTTGACAAATTACATGGTAGTTCAATATTCTCAAAGATTGACCTTTGTTTAGGCTATCTTCAATTTAGGATCTATGAGCCTGATGTACCACTGACTACCTTTCGTACTCAATATGGGCATTTTGTGTTATTGGTGATGCCCTTTGGACAAACGAATGTGACTTTTGCTTATATGGACATGATGAATAGTGTATTCAAGAATATTCCAAATCATTTTGTTGTCGTCTTCATCGAGGATGTTCAATATATTCTAGGAATGTTGAAGAGCATGCCCTGCATTTATGCCTAGTATTATCCTCTCTGAGAGCATAAGTTATATGCAAAGTTAAACAAGTGTGAATTTTGGCTATCTCAGGTGTCCTTTTGGGTCACATTGTGAGTAAAGATACTATCTCTATAGAAACATTTAAAATAATTGCAGTCTTGAATTGGAAAAGTCCTACAATGCCTAAGGAGATAAGGAGCTTCTTGGGGTTGGCAGGTTATTATATGAGATTTGTGCAAAGATTTTGAGTGTTGTCAGTTACCTTGACAAAGATTACACATAAGAGTACAATGTTCATTTGGAGCGATGACTGTGAGGAAGATTTCTAGGAATTGAAGAAGAGGTTGTGTTCTTCCTAAGTCTTGGCTTTGCCTCTAGAGGGAGTCAAGTTTGCAGTTTATGTAGATGCTTCACGTGTTGGGCTTGGGAGCTTTTTGATGCAAGAAGGAATATAAATAGCGTATAGTTCAAGACAATAAAAGATTAATAAAAGAAATTATCCTACACATGACTAAGAGTTTGCAGCAATTATTTTTGCCCTAATGCTGTGGAGACATCTCTTGTGTGGAGTATCATGCAAGACCTTTACAAATCATAAAAATATAAATTATGTCTTCACTCAGAAGGAATTGAATTTATACCAATGAGGTTTGCTAGAGTATGTAGCGGACTTTGATGTTGATATCCTTTATCATCCAGGTAAGGCTTACATGGTAGCTAATACCTTGAGCTGAAATATCTCTCATTTTTCTAATCTCTTTGTGAAATCTTTGGAGGAGGATATCTTATTAATCAATATAACTATCGAAATTAGCGCTTTACCAACTAGCTTCAAAGCTGAAGAGCCTTTATGGATTTCACTTATGAGACTACATCAGAATGATGATCCTGATTTGTAGCACATTTGAAGTAGAATATAAAATGGTGAATTACTTGATTTTTTAATTAATGATGGTGGTACTTTTAAGTACCTAGGCAGATATTGTATTCTTAATGTTGAGTATATTTGAGCAAAGATTTGTGATGAAGCACATGGTTCTAGTATTTCCTATAATTGGTTCTATAAAGATGTATCAAGATCTTAAGTAGATGGTTTGGTGGTCGGGAAATAAGAATGATATAGTGAAATTTTTATCTGAATGTTATATTGGATCTTGTTGCCAACCTTAGGGAGGGGGGTGAATAAGGTTTTTTGCATTTAATGAAATTTAAAATAATTCGACCCAGAAAATCAAGTTCTGGAAGCTATCGCAGGGCATTAGGTAGCTAACGCACGATGGTATGTCCGTGAACTCTTATTACTTTGCCGATTATCGTGTGCACTTCTTATAAGAATACCAACTGACATTCACAGCAAGACATAGAAGTAATAAAGCAGGAAATGAATTTCATTTCACAAAACTAGAATATCAATTATTTTTAACAAATACAAAATCGTGATCCTCGTGATGCCGGAGATCGAATTCGGTGGAAAAAAATCTCTTTTGTTTTCTATACTAACTCGCACACGGTTGGCTCTCTCCATTTCCCTCCAAGAAAGGTTTTCGTTCTGGCTCTTCACCTCTACGCAAGGAAGGGTCTTACAGCCCCGCTAGATCTCCCAATTTAGAGGTCCCTTCACCGGGACAATTTCTCACGGAATTCTTCCCGAATTCCGACAACCCTCCGTTCTATTTTCCACGAAATCCTTCTCGGATTTTGACGACCCTCATGGTCGATTTCCTTGACACAAACAACTAGATAAAAAGAATTAAAAAAATACAATGAATAAGAGAAAACTCCCCTCTAACTAGAACCCTTGATGTTGATGTTGATTTGCTTGGAAATGTTCGATCTTTATAACTTGAGAGTCTTCCTCTTCGATGTTCTTCAGATCCGTGAAGGTATGCGCTTGATGTGAGTTTTTCGTAGCGAGGATCCTTCATGTGAAACTTAGGACAAAGGCTTCTTGATCATCATGTTGGTAGCCTTCAGTCCTTGCACATGAATTTCTTTTGATCTCCTATGAAGAATTCTCCTACTTAATGAGTTGCGATGACCCATCCCTGCCCTTTAAACGGCTAGGGAGAACTACCCTTTCAAATTTCCTGAAAAACCATCACGTAAAACTCAAGTTTGGGCTATTTTAAATAGAGGAAGCATTACAGGAAGCTATCGCGGGGCGGTAACTAGTTATAGCGCGGCGGTAGCTCACAGAGAATAAAATCTTTCCTTTTCTTCATGTGCTTGCCACCGATCAACTCCTCATATTCGTTGTAGTCCTTGGCTCACCGGAGTTCTTCATGCGTGAATAGGAGGGAGACGATTTTCTTATACTTCGACGAAGACGGCAGAATGGACCACAGAGAGGCGGCCGAACCCTAGGAATGATAGAACTCTATCTCTTTTCATCTTGTCTCGAATGCAGAACACGAGGCGCTTTATATACGTCCTTAAGAAAAATACGCTACTGCTGGCGGTAAGACTAGCGCTCAATGGTATGTTCTTGCATTTATTCTGACAGCTGTCCTAAAAAAATGGAAAAATATTAAAAAAAATATTTTCCTCCTTTACGAGCTAGTGGGGAGCGGTATACTGTTATCACCTAGCGGTAACCCCCAACTCGACTCTCTTGACGCCTCTGTCTCGACGCTCTCAATGCTTTCTTATCGACGCTGCGTTGAAGGTTCTAGCGCGGCGCGGTAAGACTAGTGCATCGTGTTAGGTTCTAGAGACCTTTGCTAGATTTATTCTTAGGTTAATGCAAGCAATAGTACTAGTGTATTCCGGTAGATTCTTGAGTGCCATGTAAAATTAATCCATGCTACTGCATGACAGTTATGGCAAATGCACGATGTTAGGTGCTAGAACGTGATTCTTTCATTCCTCACACCTGTAAACCTACATATTATAAACACACAACAAACATGATCAAATACACGCTGAGATTTGTTATTCTCAAACCAAGAGATGCGAAATGCATATTCCAACAAAATCCCCCTTTTGGTAATAATAAATCTACTCTGAAGAAATACTGCATAATAATGTTTATATTTATAGTAAATGATAAGCGTGCAATGTGTACTCCCCGTAGATGGATACTACTCCTACATAGACTCTTCCTAGTATAGATATTTCTTCAAAAACATTCTCCCCCTTTTGGTATTATCAAAAGAGGGTGGGATAGAGCATATTAGTGTGGAGAGCATTGCTATGAGACCACTGGTTGATTATTATAAGTTGCCACTTGAAAAAAACATGTTACCCCTTGTGAAGATAATTATCATGATCGGGCACAAGTAATGTATCAACGTCCTATGATTACTCCCTCTACATAGATGCTTTCTATAAAAAATTTAATGTATTGCCTATACATAAATAAATTGAGGATTGAAGTTCTCCCCCTATTTGGTAGAATAGAAGGAGAGTCGAGGAGAGTGTATGCAATGATAATTTAAATGGTCTATGTTAGAGAAGAAAAATGGGATACATTGAGCAAGATCATAGATAACTCTCTTTCACTTATTGGGCAAAAAGTATACATGATTGAATAAAATCTAAACATAGCACTTGCTAAGCACATAATACCACTTAGTACTCAGAGTTTACCACTTGGTTAGAGAGTAAATATTCAGGATTAAGCACAAGTAGTATGCATAAAAATATGTTAAGCACTCTTAAGATGAACAATTTTTTTTTGCAAACATGATTTCAAAATATCAAATAGGAAGCCTAATACGAAGATGTTTTCAATTCAATACAACTCCAAGAGATGTTATTTCATTGATAATTTTGCAAGCATGATTTCAAAATATTAAAGAGAGATATGAAGCACAATGGAAGATGATTTGCATCTCAAGTAAAAATAAACATTGTAGCAGTCATGCTTTGCTATCTAGTGCATTTACTTATGATTTTAGAGAATAGTATAGGTATGCATTAGGATCCAATTCTCATGAGTAGAAGTTTTATGAGAAATAATGATGTGTATAAATAGTGTTTTGGTAAAGTATACAAGTGAATTAATAAAAACACATGATATATAGAATGAACAACCATAACATTAAAATACAAAAATGATATTACTTCCACTATTTTTCAATTCACATGAGTAAGAAGTATAACTACTAAGGTTCTCTACATACACAATGCTTATTAAGAGATATACGGGAGTAAAGTTGTTCTTCGGGGATCACATTTATGCCATTTTAGTGTTATTTTTATTTTTGTGATCCGGTGTACTAAGAGACATGGTGAAAATTTTGTTTGTTACAAGACACTTTATAATTCTTTTTCCAAGGTGCTAAACCTCACAATGATTATTCAAACTTATCAGGAGGCTGAGTAGTGCTTGGTGGAGTTTTTCTTGTAAATTTTTATTTGATTTTTATTTTAATGACAAAGGACTCCAAATTCACTTGTTGCGCAAACAATAGCAATTTTTACAAAGACACCTTTCTCCAAAGAATAAGTGCATGAAAAAACAAGGAATTGAAATACTCAATTCAGTGTAGTGTAGGTAATCTATTTATACATTTTAATTATTATATTGTTACACTACACAATCATGCGGGTATAAGATTAAAATCACATTTTGGTTATCAAAATAGGTGAATGAATAGAATCATTATCAAACATAAAACATTACTCATACTTAGAGGCACACTAAGCATTCCTACACATGATTTCTATATTCAATTTCATTGCACATAACAAGATAATATTCAAGGCATGAAATAACCAAAACAATGTTTTAAGAACTTGAAAGTTAAATCAAACATTGTATTTAATCTTTAATTGATAGAATGTATTCATCCTTGACAATGATAATGAATAATAAGTAGTTTTTATAATATATTTTTTTGATTTTTTTAAAAAAATACAAAACAATAAACACACAAAGAGATATATACATTATTTTGTTCTTTTAAATTTTTGTATAATTATATAGAAATATATATATTTAAAAAATACTTTTGTTTTTCTAAAATCATTAAGCCTCAAAAAGATATATGATGCAAATACAAGATAGTATGATAGAATATTGTGCATGAATATAACGTACATGATAAGTGAAATAATGTTCATGTAGTGGATATGTGAATCCTAAGTATGCCCAATAATCCAATACCCAAGCTATATGTTTACACCCTAGCCCTGTACTAAGTGATTGATGGGCATGAGGAGCTGCATAAATACCTTAGGGTAGGGTGTTAATCCCATTGCATACAGAAGAACCCGCTCAACCTAACACTCTTTCCCCCTAGTGCCACACAATGGCCCACTGGACCCTCCCTGGTTAAGGATAAGACAAGGTTTATAGGTAAGATTTTCTAAAGCACACACACCTATGCCCCCGCTATTGTGAGACACACATAATGGGTGAATGATCGCAGACATATTAAGACATCATGATAGAGTTATGATAAAAGGTAAATTCTGGCCACTTAGCAATGATATGACTTTTATTCCAACTTATTTAGTTAGATTAAATTATCATTAATCTAAATATGATAAAGTCATTTATTAAAAATATATCAAAGGTGTCCATGACATGTTTGCTTAAAAAAATACAAAAACTAAAACTAAAACACAGTATAAAAAACCGTACAAATACCAAGAACTTTATGCATATCGTGAAGTTGATTATTGAGTAATATTGTTTTTTATTATTTTCTACTTCACACAATAGGAGGATATTAATGGATAAGATATTTGGGTATCCAAAAGGAGCCAAGTGCTGCAGTTCCTTTGGGTACCCAAATAGAGTGTGATAAACCATGCCGAGATTATGATGAATGTGCCCTTTCGAGTGTAATATGTACGTCATTTTTTAACGATGGGCCTCCATTAATACTTTGGTAGAGTATTATTTTTTTGTGACAAATTTCCATAATCATTATTTTGAAGCTTATAATGATAGTGATTTTTGAAATTATTATTTATAGAAAATATATTGAACTTTACTTTAACATTGGAAGAAGTTGAATGCAGATTAAATATTCCACTAGATGTATGTCTTATGAAGTTTGAAATACTAGTAGATACCTTGCAAAATTTCAAAGATAAACTAGACATAAATAATTTTTTATCATTTGAAATTTTTTCCACAAAAATTTTTAATGATTCTAGTTTACGAAACAAAACAACATTTTCATTAATCAATTTTTTATTTCGTTCTTTGGAAAATTTTACTTCTTTTCAAAAACCTTGAATTTATATTTTAATTCGTTACAATCAAAACAAGGTATATTATTTTCAACTACAGAACTAGAGGAAGAACGGGATACATCAAGCTTTGGTTCTATAATTAGTTGTGTTTTTTATTTTTATTTTTTAAACGGAATACCGAAATAACATTTTTCATTTTCTTAATTCTATGTTTAGCTGCATCTAGCACATGCAATGTAGAAATAGAATTACAAACAATAAGGGAATTTTTTTCTCAAAATGCTCTTGGAAAAGGCATGATTTGAACATAAGGTTCCTTTATCATCTTACTCTTCCAACGATATATTTTCACATTTCCCTTCGCTTGATGTGTTCTCTTCTTTCTTTCGTCTTGGCATGCACTCCTTACCTATAGAAGAGAAATCATAAGTATATTCAAGAAAATTCCAAATTTCATAAGCGGTAGTTAAAGTATAAATATGTTTGAAATTTTCTTTATCAAGTGCGTAAAATAACTATTCATTGATTTAGCATTTAAAAACATTTCATTTTAACTTAAAATGCTTGGGGGCTTCTTAATTGAAATATCCCACGTTTCTTTGTCTAATGATTTATGAAATTTTTCCATCAATATTTTCTACCCGTTATAATTCATACCTGTAAACAGAGGTGGTGTTAGAGATTTTTCAGTGTACAAAGTTCCATCCCTAGTAGTCGATTCGAGATCGAGGTTGGACATTATTCCCGATGGTGAATCAATTTTTGAATAACCTCCGTCTAATACCACATGTTGGATCTCGTGGCCAACCTTTGAGGGGTGGGTGTGAATAAGGTTATTTGCATTTAATGAAATTTAAAATATTTTGACCAAGAAAATTGAGTTCTAGAAGCTACCGCGGGGTATGAGGTAGCTAACGCGCGGCGGTATGTCTATAAACTAGTTTTCCTATGCTGATTATCGTGTATACTTCTTAGAAGAATAATAACTTACATTCACATCAAGACATAAAAGTAATAAAGCAGGAAATGAATTTCATTGCACAAAACTAGAACATCAACTGTTTATAATAAATATAATATTGTGATCCCCGTGACGCCGGAGATCGAAGGCTGGGGAAAAAAACTCTTTTGTTTTCTATACTGACCCACACCCACGACCGGTTGGCTCTCTCCCTTTCCCTCCATGAATGGAATTCGAACCATCTCTTCACCTCCATATAAGGAAGGTTCTCAGAGCCCTGCTAGATCTCCCAATCTAGACATCCCTTCCCCTGGAAGATTTCTCACGGAATCCTTCCCAGATTCTGACGACCATTTGGTCGATTTTCCATGAAATCATTCCCGAATTTTGACGACCCTCGCGGTCAATTTCCCTCACACAAATAACTAAATAAAAAGTGTTTAAAGTAAAATACAAGGAATAATAGAAAACTCCCATCTAACTAGAGCCCTTGATGTTGATGACGATTTTCTTGCAAAGGTTCAATCTTTGTGACTTGAGAGTCTTCCTCATTGGTGTTCTTCAGATCCGAGAAGGTGTGCGCTTGATGAGAGTTTTTTATAGCGAGGGTACCTCAACCCTCTACTCGAGTAGTTGCCTACTACTCGAGTATGCTAAAGCCACTACTCGCGTATCTGCACTCGAGTAGTTACCTACTACTCGAGTAAACCAAACCCCCTACTCGAGTAGTTACCTTCTACTCGAGTAAGCCAATGCACCTACTCGAGTATCTCGAAACCACTACTCGAGTAACTCAGAAACCCCTACTCGAGTAGTTACCTTCTACTCGAGTAACTCAAACCCCCTACTCGAGTAGTTACCTTCTACTCGAGTAACTCCAAGGCTAATACTCGAGTTAATGCCTTCTACTCGAGTATCTCAAAGCTACTACTCGAGTATCTCTAATACACTACTCGAGTAACTCAGAACCCCTACTCGAGTAGTTACCTACTACTCGAGTAACTCCAAAACTAATACCCGAGTAGTCCACTTCTACCTCACGAGTAACATACTCCAGTACTCGAGTAATACCCTTAACAAATTTGGGAAAATCACCCCCCTCCCCTCCTAACACTCCCTCTCGGCTACACCTAAACCAGACCAATCTGAACAAAGATAAACGACATTAAGCCGGCAAAGTTGGGTTCCATCAGCACAAGTAGGGGGGATTTCTATTTCAGCAAAAATAATCAAAAGAAACTTGGCAAGGGCAAGAATACCACTTGCCTCAACTTTCAGCGAAGTTTGGATGGCTCTCCTCCTCTTCACACGGAACAAACAGCCGCAGCACCTAGAATAAATCTCACGGCCATTAATGGCTGAAAACTCCAAAACCGAAACCCAAATCTCCTCAAAACTCCACGAATATCAAATATCTTACCCGTCGAAATGAAGATCTCGAAGAGAGCAAGCCAACGCCATTTTCGGAATCGAATTTCGTTCACGAACAAACCCGAAATCGCTGACCGAAGGAGGTACAGGACGGGCGGTTTTCTCCTCTGCTCTTCCGAGAACATGCCGACGGTTTCTCTCTCAGGAAAAGAAGAAGAAGTGGGTTGTCACTTCTTAAACAGAGCTTTTATACTAAAGCTAACCCGCCGGTTCAGCAATAACCGAACCCTAAAACGCCTAAACCCTTAATTACAATTAAGAAAATTCCATAAAGGAATAGCCAAAATATGGCTGCCACCAATGCAAGGCAATAACTGCCCAAATAAATTCTCCCGTAGAATTTATTAATCGGTCAAAACCGAAGGGCTACAGAACAAGTCAAATCAATTTAATTAATTGATCACAAATACTAATAACACACCAAACGACACGAAAACCGAATCACCTCGGAATTTGACGAAATTCGCATCGTAGCTAAATATCCATGCTACGAACTCAACGACGAAGTCGAAATTAACTTTCGACGAACAGAACTCGAGTTATACCCAAACAAAGCCAAACACAAACATCCCCCCCGAGAGGCCACACCGGGTCACCCAAAACGACACGGCTTGCTAGGGGGATCTTGCCAACAGGCTACAAAACGGGGCACTGACTTCTAAGGAGCTAAACCATACTCCACACATGGCACAAGCCACAGAAACGCGTCATCGTAACGCCAACGAGATTAAAAAATAAACGCAGGAAAATCGGGGGCGTTACAGTCACTCCCCCTAAAAGAAAGTTTCGTCCCGAAACTTTACGCACAACACTCCTACTAAAGAAGGAGAAACAACTAATAGGAGTTACAAGAAGGAAAACCTACTGATTAAATCAACGAAATAGGTGAGGGTAAGCCCTCCTCATAGCCGACTCTAACTCCCAAGTCGCGCTTTCCAAATCCTGATTCTTCCATAGAACCTTAAACATCGGTATGGACTTCTTTCGCAGCACACGCTCCTGAGTATCCAAAATACGAACCGGCACCTCAACAAAAGAGAGGTTGGGCTCCAACTGGGGCACAACATCCAAGAGCTGCCCACTGATGCGCACACACTTCCGCAATTGGCTAACATGAAAAACATTATGCACACCTGGGAAGTTCGCTGGTAAATCCAATCTATATGCTGACACGCCAACCCGTTCCAAAATCTCAAACGGGCCCACATACCTTGGGTCTAACTTTCGATTCTTACCAAATCTCTTAACACCTACCATCGAGGAAATTTTGAGGAATACAAGGTCCCCGACGGAAAACTCCAAAGCAGATCTACGCCGGTTGGCGTTCTTTTCATATCTCTCCTGGGCTATGTGAAGCTTCTCCCGAATAAGCTTCACAGCAACTTCCATTTCCTCAAGCGCATCGGGACCCAACAAAGGCCTCTCACCAGCCTCAACCCAAAACAACGGAGTCCTACAGCGCCTCCCATACAAGGCTTCGAACGGAGCCATCTGCAAACTTTCCAAATAACTGTTGTTGTAGGCAAATTCCATGAGTCGCAGCCGCTCATCCCACGCTCCACCGTGGTCTAAAATATAGCACCGGATCATATCCTCAACAATTTGGTTCACCCTCTCCGTCTGCCCATTGGTCTGCGGGTGGTAGGCAGTAGAATACCTCAGATCCGTACCCAAACCCTCCTGCAGTCTCTGCCAAAAACGAGAAGTGAACCGGGAGTCTCGATCAGAAATGATGCAAACCGGCACACCGTAGAGTCGGATGACTTCATTCATGTACAACTCCGCTATCTTCTTCATCGGGTAATCAATCTTATAAGGCACGAAGTGAGCGCACTTCGTCAATCTATCTACTATAACCCAAACAGAATCAAATCCTCTCGAGGATTTTGGTAAACCCGTAATGAAATCCATAGATATACTTTCCCACTTCCAAGTCGGGATCTCTAGCGGAGTCAACTTAACACCAGGCCTTCCATGATCGGCCTTCACACGCTTGCAAGTGTGACACTCAGCAACAAATCGGGCTATATCTCCTTTCATGCCTTACCACCAGGCAATTTGTCTTAAGTCACGGTACATCTTCGTAGATCCTGGATGGTAGGAAACGCTGGAACCATGAGCCTCACTGCAAATCATCCTCCTAATATCCCCAACAGCGGGAATGCAAAACCTGCCGCGGTACTTCAAAGTACCCACATCATCGATAGCAAAATCGGGCAACTCTCCCTTCTCAGTCCTGGTGAAAAGGTGCATAAGATCAGGATCGTCCTTCTGGTGCAGCCTAGTCAAAGAAATCCAGGATGGCTCTGCCACTGACAAGGTACTCTGCAAACTACAGCATCCCACTGAAATATCCATAAGGAGGAACTCCTCCACTAAACGATCGGCGGTGAGGTTAAAGATCTTTCCCGTCTTTCGGCTCAGGGCGTCGGCCACCACGTTGGCCTTTCCCGGATGATACTGGATTTCCACATCATAATTAGCCACATATTCCAACCACCGCCGCTGACGCAGATTCAACTCCTTCTGCGTGAACACGTACTTCAGGCTCTTATGGTCAGTAAAGATCTTGCATTGAGCCCCATAAAGTAGGTGTCTCCACAACTTCAAAGAATAAATAACTACTGCAAACTCGAGGTCGTGCGTGGGATAATTCTTCTCATGAGTCTTCAGTTGCCTTGACCCATAGGCAATTACCTTTCCATCTTGCATTAATACGCATCCCAGACCTACAAGCGAAGCATCCACATAAACATCATAATCTACTCCCTCGGTAGGTAGGGTCAGGACGGGAGCAGTGCACAATCTCTCCTTCAGCTCTAGAAAAGCTTCTTCACACTTCTCACTCCAAACAAAAGCCATATTCTTCTGAGTCAGCTTGGTCAAAGGTGCGGCTAGGGAAGAGAAACCCTCCACAAATCTTCTGTAATAGCCAGCCAACCCTAAGAAACTCCTAATCTCCTTAGGCGAACTTGGTCTACTCCAATCCATCACTGCTGCAGTCTTTTCTGGATCGACCGAGATCCCATCCTTAGTCACCACGTGGCCTAGAAAAGAAACTTGAGGCAACCAAATTCGCACTTGCTCAACTTGGCGAATAACTTGTGATTCCTCAACTCCGATAGGACCAAACGCAAATGATGCTCATGTGGTGGAGACGACGAACCACAGCTTGCTGAAGACCCTCCCTCGTCTCCAACAAAGGACTCGCGTCGCCACGGTGCCCACTCAGGGCGACGTTATAATCTCCGCCCTCAGCTCAAGCCCGTTTAATCTTTTATTTATGTCATTTTATTTAGCGTATTTGTTGTGCCACTTGTTTAGGCATTTTATTAGTCTCTTTAAGTTTAACAAAAAACATTATTAGCTTTATTTTTCATTCTGGGCTGCTAATAGCCGTATGATGGTTGTAAGCCTATATATAGGCATAGGATGTTTCCTTTTGAAGTATTGAAGAAGAAAATTGAAAACCCTAAACTTATCCCTCTCCTTCTCATCCTCTTAGCCGCCCCCCTCTCTCTCTCTCTTCCTCCTCACTACTTCGGCCGCCCCCCTCTCTCCACTCTCAAAAGCCGCCCCCCTTCCTCTTCCCTTCCTCCCTCTTCCCATCTACATCCTCCACGCCATCTCCTCCTCCCAAACCGCCCTTTACCCGACCACCTCTTCCCCCAACCGGCCGACCACCACCTCCCTTCCCTCTTGGCCGACTACCCTCCTGTTGGTGGAGGTGGAGTATTTCAAGCTCCGAGGAACTTGGAGACGGCGTGACGCGGCGACGGCGGAATCTCTTACTCCATTCGGTGCAACTCCGGCGGAACCGCGGGCGAGTGATCTTTTGGTAAAACAGTCGGAATCATCCATTCCGACTTGGGTAACGAACCTCTCCACTTCGGTGTGTTTCCCTCTTGATTTTTCTAGCGACTGGAGTAATTTTTGCGTTGCTTGCGAATCGTTGATTTTCGTGGGTTTTGCTTTAAGTGTTGCAACATCCCTACGCTTTATTTCCGAAAAGGGTTTGGCGAACCCCGCTCTTTTTGTTGGGGGAGATCTACCGTTTCTCGATCGTGTTTTCGGGTAGATCTTCTTTGGTACAACATCGCTCGTCCGGACCGGGTGGGTCCCTTTTGCTTGAAAGGATAACGGCCTCTAGCCGCTTGTCCGATCTTTCCGGCGGTGTGGCTACCGTGTTGGTTTACTTGTTTAGTTTGCATAGTAGTGCGCTGCGTTTGAGCTTTGTGTGGCTAGCGTTGTGGGTGTTAGGCGTCTCGTGCGATAGAACGCTAAGGTTATCTCGTTGGCGGATAGTGGCCTGCATCATCATGCTCCTCAGCACTGCGTGAATAAACTAACACATCGTCAATGAAGACCACAACGAACTTATCGAGAAAATCCTTGAACACCCGGTTCATCATATCCATGAAGTCTGAAGGTGCGTTGGTCAGACCAAACGACATTACCAGAAACTCAAAGTGTCCATGTATCGACCTAAACGCACTCCGCGGAATATCCGCCTCACGGATCCTAAGCTGATGATAACCAGAACGAAGATCGATCTTGGAGAACACCGTGCTACCACGCAACTGGTCAAAAAAATCATCGATCCTCGGTAGAGGGTACCTGTTCTTGATAGTGACCTTGTTCAACTCTCTATAGTCGATGCAGAGCCGCATCGACCCATCTTTCTTCTTTACAAACAAAACAGGAGCACCCCAAGGCGACGAACTCTGCCTAATAAACCCCTTAGCTAACAGCTCATCCAACTGAACTCGCAACTCCTCTAACTCACGAGGGGCCATCCGGTACGGCGCCATCGCAATAGGATGCGTACCCGGCTCTAAATCGATCACAAACTCAACATCCCGATCAGGAGGAAGACCAGGAAGATCATCAGGAAAAACATCGGCGAAACCAGAACAATAGGAATCTCTTCCAAGCGTGGCATGCCAACAGCGGCTCCAACCGCCGAGACTAAACAAACACAACAATTAGAATGAAACAATCTCTGAGCACATAC
The DNA here is from genome assembly GCA_039513925.1 of Platanthera zijinensis. Lineage (NCBI taxonomy): Eukaryota > Viridiplantae > Streptophyta > Magnoliopsida > Asparagales > Orchidaceae > Platanthera > Platanthera zijinensis. The sequence continues at coordinate 82,214,538 of CM077082.1, forward strand.
CGCAGAGATGACAGGAAAATCCTGACACAGAGCAGCATACACGCTGCCAGGCTGACCGTCGTCCCTAATGAAGTCCAAGCGCTTTCCTTTGCACTGAATGACCACATAATACCGAGAGAGCCAGTCCATGCCCAAAATGACATCGAAGTCCTCCAGATCAATCATTTTTAGGTCCGCCTTCGCAAGAAAGTCCCCCAACAAAACCGGGCAATCCAAAATGCCCAAATCTGACAACACAGATTCACCAGAAGGAAACTTGACACGGAAGGAATCCCGAACACGATCTAGAGTCAATCGATGACGCTCTACAAAGGCTCTAGCCACGAACGAGTGGGTAGCGCCGGAGTCAAACAGAACACGCGCCCAGCAGTTCTTCACCTTAAACTTCCCTATAGGAACACACAAACTAAGGAACTACCATAGCAATACCGCAACACTCTAGCAAATAAAACTACCAGGCTAGAAAAATAACAATCAACTAACCTGAAATAACCTGGGTCGAAGTCTGAGCCTCCTCAGAAGAAATCACGTTCAGCTTCCCTTTTCCCTTGTCCACACGCGGAGGTGGAGGTAAAGCCTGTAACGGAACTGCAGGAAGAACTGACTGAACCTGAGGACACCACGACTTGATGTGACCCTTCTGCCCACACTGAAAGCAGACTCTGTCCTTGGTCCAACACTAGGCCGCATCATGCCCGGATCGCTTGCAAACTGAACAGGAGACATCTCTCCTAGGAGCACCCTGGATCGCATGAACCTGCTCCTCCTTCTGAGCTACTGGCCTCTTAAAACATTTCTCGACAGGATGGCCTGTCCGGCCACAGAAACTGCACACTACTCGGCTCCTCTTTCCCGGGACAGCATCGGGTACCAGGGGCATCTTCCCCTCCACAGACTTTCTCTTGTCCTTTCTCATCTGCTGGCCTCTGCTCTTTGCCGTTTCAATAGCCTCAACCTTAAGAGCAGCCTCTACGACTCCAACATAAGTCACTGACCCATAAGCACTAGTCAACTGCTGCACTTCGCTCCTCAAACCTCCAAGAAATCTCTTAACTCAATCAGCCTCAATGCTGACCAAGGCAGGGGCAAAACGGCTCAACTTACTAAATTCTATTTCATACTCACCCACCGTGAGTTGCCCTTGCTTCAGATAGAGAAAGTCATTCAAGAGGCGGTCACGCTCGACCGAAGGCAAGAACTTCCTCAACAACATCTCCTTAAACATTTCCCAAGAGCATCCAGCTACTAAGCTCTCCTTCTCTCTCAGCCACCAACTCTTAGCCAATCCTTTAAGCTGATAGGTGGCTAGCATCACCCTCTGGTCACCTGCGATCCCTGAATACGAAAACATCTCCTCCATGGAGATCAGCCAATCATCAATAACCATGAAATCTGCCTTCCCGTCATAAGTGGGAGGGCTCAGCCTCTGAAACTGCGAGATGAAGGCCATCTCCGCTGGCACCACTACTGGAGGTCTCACGAGCGCAGGGGGAGGAGGAACATCTAACCCCCCAGCAGGAACTTGCGCACCCTGAGCCTGTCCTGCCACAACTGCCACCAAAGACTGAATCTGGGCTTGCACCTCCTCCAACTGTCTGCCCATAGCTTCGCTACTCTGACGCAGACTCTCGATTACCGCATCACGCTGAGCCCCAGATGACTCACCTTCAGACAGGGGAGTCGATCGAGTCGCAGGTCGCCTAGCCATCCTATAATCATAACCACCCCAAATCAGATCCCCTAACAACAACTAGAACCCAAACACAAGCACAAACCATACATATATAGATATAGACTTAAAGCTGCTAAACTTGCTCTGAGAGTTTATCTTTTTAACAAAAATTTGATGACATGCCCTAACCTAGGATGGTTAACCATCACCTTGCTAACTCTCGTGCCTAGATCGGGAATGCATGACTTTATTTTGTTTTGAAAACTTATGTGTGTACATATGTCATCCTGCAAATCTTTAGCTTGGCACATTGTGCTTATGCCATGATATGCTATGCATGTTTGTGTTATGCATTCTAAAAAAAAGGCCCTAATGCATGCTATGAGCGGCGTACGCATGAAAATGTTATGCATCCCATACTACATAACATTTTCATGCAACGAAAAAGAAACGTGCTAGTCGCAGTCATGTGGTGAGGTTATGCATCCCATACTACATAACCCTCACATGTAACCCCTATGGTGGATCCATATACGAACACATATTATGCATCCCATACTACATAATATGCCTCGTATACTTCATGTTATGCCATGAGTGTAGTGTTCGTGCTTTTGCCAAGACGTGCTGATGACATATCGATGTGTGAATGACATAATGCTGAATTACTAAAGCAAATAAAGGAAGGTTGCTCAACTAACTTGTCAAGCAACCTCCCTCTGATACCAACTGTCATAACCCGCATTTTCTCCAATTATAAGAATTATCAGAGTATGAGAAAACACGCGTCATGATGCCACGTCAAGCAGGGGATAACCGCTGACGCTCAGGCAAAACCAACTACAAACTTTATGCAAGAAAATCCTGTGTTTTATGAATAGAAAATCAGTTATATTTTAGAGACTGTATCCCTCGGCTCAGTGGATCACCTAGTCCACAAAAGAAAAACTATATTTATTTGTTGCGGAAAGAAAAATACTTTAATTAGGTTTTACACCCTAAAGAGCGCATAAGGGTCCCAAGAGAACCACTCATGCTATGCAAGACACTACATTTAATTTATATAATATATAAGAAAACGATTTTCATACGTGATTTGGGAAATAGTGATTAAGTCTTATAAAACATGCCGATCATGAGCTTTATTTATAATAATATTTATAGTTTAAAAGTAACTAGCAACCTAGCATAAATCCTTCTCAAAGCAAGTAGACTATCTCCAGAAAATGGTAGCAGCATAAGTAATATATCTAGTACAAGGGTAAGAGAAACTACCAGTGGGCGCCAACAACCTGACACGAACCCACTGGCACATATGTAAGTCTGCAAGAAGGTACAGAGAAACTATCTCACTAACAAGGTAAACGGAACTCCAAAGTCCGGGAGTCCACCAACAGCACCACTGCCTCAACTAGCCACCAGACCGGCTATAACTCAGAACCTGAGGCATTCCAAAAGAAAACAGAATACCTCAGCAAGCAACAAAGTAAAAACATCTGCATGCAGGAGTCAACCAAAAGGAAGAAGTAATTGAAAAAAAACATGCAGTAGGAAGAGTCACAACTGTTCAAAATAGGACAACAAGAAAAGCACAACGAGCAAAGGAAATAACAACAACCCAACTCAGGAACAACATCCTACCGGGCCTACTAGGCTACCAAGAGCCAAAAGTGCTGCAAACTTCCAAGGAAGAAACTTCTAACACCCTAAACTGTGGGAGGTGGTAGTAGCAAAAACAAATAACGAGGAACCGGATCGACGGCAAACGCAGTCCCCCAATCCACCATGTCCAAGTCAGCAAGCTCGAGGGTCTACATGTGAAAGCACAAGGGACCTTCCACCCACACATGCCCAGCCCGTACCTGGAGCACGAAAACAAGAGTGGCCTTGGCTATGTCACACAACTCCACCCCCCTGAAGAGCTATAAACCACCACTACTAACCACGACCCACGATTCGTCCTTTAAGAAGGTAAAGAAAACAGCCGACAAGGAAATACCAGAAATATAACAAGAAAACCACTCGGGAACGGAAAACAAGGTAAAGGAAGAGTGTTGAAAAGAATCAACACGACAAGGCGCTGAGTGAGACCCACTCAGTGCCTACCTAAACCTTGGCGTTGAGTGAGCTAGCCTCACTTAAGGCCAAAACCAAACTCTAACCTCAATCCCACTAAGGTAATACGGAGCTCGACGATTGTCGACTGGAGGTCGACGATAGTCGAACGGCCTAATGCAGAAACCGAGATCGACGATCTCCATTCAGAGATCGACGATAGTCAAACGATTCTAAGACAAAAAGAAGGCAGGGAATTTCCAGTACTCGAGTAGTTACCAACTACTCGTGTACCTCATCCCTCTACTCGAGTAGTCGCCTACTACTCGAGTACCTCAACCCTCTACTCGAGTAGTTGCCTACTACTCGAGTATGCTAAAGCCACTACTCGCGTATCTGCACTCGAGTAGTTACCTACTACTCGAGTAAACCAAACCCCCTACTCGAGTAGTTACCTTCTACTCGAGTAAGCCAAAGCACCTACTCGAGTATCTCGAAACCACCTTTCGAGTAACTCAGAAACCCCTACTCGAGTAGTTACCTTCTACTCGAGTAACTCAAAACCCCTACTCGAGTAGTTACCTTCTACTCGATTAACTCCAAGGCTAATACTCGAGTTAATGCCTTCTACTCGAGTATCTCAAAGCTACTACTCGAGTATCTCGAATACACTACTCGAGTAACTCAGAACCCCTACTCGAGTAGTTACCTACTACTCGAGTAACTCCAAAACTAATACCCGAGTAGTCCACTTCTACCTCACGAGTAACATACTCCAGTACTCGAGTAATACCCTTAACAAATTTGGGAAAATCACCCCCCTCCCCTCCTAACACTCCCTCTTGGCTAAACCCAAACCAGAGCAAATCTGAACAAAGATAAACGGCATTACGTCGGCAAAGTTGGGTTCCATCAGCATAAGTAGGGGGGGTCAATAGGAAGAACTAATTCCTATAGATAGCAATAAATATGAGAACAACAAGGCCTCTAACCTGGGCTAACAGGGATTTCTATTTCAGCAAAAATAATCAAAAGAAACTTGGCAAGGGCAAGAATACCACTTGCCTCAACTTTTAGCGAAGCTTGGATGGCTCTCCTCCTCTTCACACGGAACAAACAGCCGCAGCACCTAGAATAAATCTCACGGACATTAATGGCTGAAAACTCCAAAACCAAAACCCAAATCTCATCAAAACTCCAAGAAAATCAAATATCTTACCGTCGAAACGAAGATCTCGGAGAGAGCAAGCCAACGCCGTTTTCGGAATCGAATTTCGTTCACGAACAAACCCGGAATCGCTGACCGAAGGAGGTACAGGACGGGCGGTTTTCTCCTCTGATCTTCCGAGAACAAGCCGACGGTTTCTCTCTCAGGAAAAGAAGAAGAAGTGGGCCGTCACTTCTTAAACAGAGCTTTTATACTAAAGCTAACCCGCCGGTTCAGCAATAACCGAACCCTAAAACGCCTAAACCCTTAATTACAATTAAAAAAAATCCATAAAGGAATAACCAAAATATGGCTGCCACCAAGGCAAGGCAATAACTGCCCAAATAAATTCTCCCGCAGAATTTATTAATCGGTCAAAACCGAAGGGCTACAGAACAAGTCAAATCAATTTAATTAATTGATCACAAATACTAATAACACACCAAACGACACGAAAACCGAATCACCTCGGAATTCGACGAAATTCGCACCGTAGCTAAATATCCATGCTACGAACTCAACGACGAAGTCAAAAATTAACTTTTGACGAACAGAACTCGAGTTATACCCAAACAAAGCCAAACACAAACATCCCCCCCGAGAGGCCACACCGGGTCACCCAAAAAAACTCGGCTTGCTAGGGGGATCTTTCCAACAGGCTACAAAATGGGGCACTGAGTTCTAAGGAGCTAAACCATACTCCACACATGGCACAAGCCACAGAAACGCGTCTTCGTAACGCCAACGAGATTAAAAAATAAACGCAGGAAAATCAGGGGCGTTACACCAAGGCCAAAATCTCAAACTTCCTTAGGTGCAGAAGATGATAGAAGATCCAAGAAAGAAGCCCTCAATCCCAACAGAGAAATTTTGTTTAAAAAGGGAACTGAGAAGTAAATTGTGTAAGCTGAAAAATCATCCTCCTTTGGATATTTGCTGACTTCTTATCTATAATCTGCATTGCTGCTATATCTTTTCTTCTGCATTGTTGATTTAGTTTCTGTCTTAAATGTATACTTATTTATCTCCTAACTCTGTCTGTAAATAGTAATCCTAACCCAAATAGGGGGAGATTGTTGGAACACCCTATTACTAATTTGGGTAAGGATCACTATGTTTGTCTTAGGAAACCAGGTTGACCTAGTTGTATAGTTGTAAAGGTCAACATTAGAATGAGTCTAGGGCTTAGAACTTAGGTTTGAAGCTGCCCCCAGGACCATTCCAATGTCAAGGATATAGAGTCAAGTCTAAGGCAACTTTCGTCGAGCTCCGGTCGATAAAACATCGAACTCGGTTCGATGCTCTCTGAGCTCAACTTGATAAATCGTCGAACTCCGGTCGACGATCTTCGAGTTCAGATCGACGATCTGCTCTCAGACAATTTTGGTTAGTCGTCGATCTTGCATTCTACATTTTTCTAGCTCAGGTCGACGATCTCTCTTCTGCTATTCTTCAGGTCGCTGAGCTCGGTTCGACGATCTTCGAGCTCAGTTCGACGTTTTTTGTCTGCTTAATCTGTTTCCATCTCTGAGCTCAGTTCGACGATAGTACAGCTCAGATCGACGATTTTTCTGAGAGATCAACGATTCTAAGGATTCAAATGCTGCCAGTCTTTGGAATGTTTTTGAAATCCCTCAGCATTTATGTTAAGGAGATCTGCCAGCCGTTTGTCTTTATTCTGGAGCAAGTTTCAAGGAATTATTCAGGAAATGTTTTATTGGACCTTCCTCTAGAAGACAAGACTCTTTATGGAAGACATTTATGACTGCCAACGGCTATCCTTGACAAGAATTTTTTAGAGAATAAGATCCTCCCTTTTTATCTTCAGGAAATATAGAGAGAATATACAACACTCAGAGAACAACAAGAAGAATTAAGGTGTGACAGATAACAAGTGATCATCTTCTGAAGAATCAGAATAACAGTCTTTTTGCTTACAGAAAAGTGATCACAGCCTCATCTCAAGAACTCCAGACACCTCATCTTTCAGCCTTTTTGCTGAAACAATCCTTTGCTGGAGATCTAAAGTTCTGAAGGCCTATCACCCTACAGCAAAGCTTCCATTCCTGAACCTGTCTACAACTCATGGGGAGTTTTAACAACAAAAGATCCACTAGTCTTCTCTCATTTGATTTGAGAACAGAGAAGACAACTTCACCTCTTTATCTTTTCTTTTTCTACTGTAAAAGGGTTCTTGAACTCCCTTCAAAGGTTCTGTCTGGTTCTGAGAGCCTTGTCAAAACTCAGTGGTGGCAAGACACCTTATCAAAAAATCCAGTTTTGGTTTTTGAGCACCTTATCAAAAGCTCATTGGTGTCAGGACACCTGATCAACTCATCCTGAGTGGATTCCTACCAAGGGTGGTAGAAGAGTGGATGTACCCAGGTTTTTGGGGAACCACTATATTTCCTTGTGTCTTCTGGGTTGTTTGTGTGATTGATTTGCTATGTGCTGTGCTCTTTACTTCTTTGTTTTTAACTCTTCATTAACACTCTACACTATACTATAAATTGAATTTTATATTTGCTGATCAATTTCAACTGTGAAATTAATTTAAATAAACTCTATTCACCCCCCTCTAGAGTTGAGATAGATCTTACCCTCACTTTCACTAGGGTTACATGAAAACCTATTAAAAACTTCTCCAAAAGAGATGAAATTTTACCAGAACCTTATAATACACCCAGGGACCACTCACCAAAATTTGGGAGGGTTTGGAAGTCATTTAGCCAACTAATTAAATTATGCTAGGATTATTGAATTTTTCTAAAAACTATAGAAAAACATTTTCGAAAAATCCTAATTATTGGATAGCACCTAGATATAGGTAAGATTAGGCCATACCCCAAATTTCAATTCATTTTGATGACTAGATTGGAGTGGGGAATTTCTCTAAGGTCAAGACAGCCCTATGGATAGACCTCACCAAAAAGTGTGCTGTGGTCTAACCAGGACTCCAAATCGAGTGAAATAAATTTTAAATTAAACTAGACTGCAAGGGCTAGATTTTCTATGTTGACCACTTTTTATGTTTCAGCCCCTACGTGCTACAATTTTCAGTTTAAACTTAGTGTACAGTAAAGGGAATTAATTTATAATTATACAATATATAATATGTTAAAATAACACTGTTCATCTTCTTCTTTACCCGAACCCGAACAGAACCAGAAAAACAACTATTCCTGTAGCTTTTCTAAAGCTATTTCCCGGCCACCCAGCCGTCTCCCGGGCCGGCCACCACCACCACCACCTCTGTTGAGGTGAAGGCTACCATCGGGCGGCGGCACGGCCGCTGGAGAGGCGGTTTCCGGCGAACCCGACCACCATTTATTTTTGAAAAACTATAGAAAAGCTCGCTCAATCTTGCTCCTTTGAGCTCGACATCTCTCCTAAGTAATTTCTAAGATCTATCCATAGAAGAAAGAGTAGAGGAGGACCTTATTCGCGGTTTGGAGTCGAGCTCATCGTCGGGATGCCCTTGGCGCGGTGGTGGCGTCCCCGAAATTCTTCTACAGCAAGGTAAAGGGCTCTAGCTTTATCTGGCAAGGGTGAAACCTTCCTATCTAAGTCTAGGGAGTCTATTATATGAGAACAAGGCTGCGTGAGGGAGTAGAAACGGTCCAGCCATTAGTGCCTCTTACATGCAAGCTTCGGCCATGGTGGAGGGGAGCTGAAACGGCTTGTAACAGCTGGGGGAGGGCTGGAAACTCATCCTCTCCCTGAGAGGAGTTGAATCAAGCCGTGAAAGGGAAGGGGAAGGCCATGGCATCAAATGCCATTGATGGCCATGAAGCCTAGCTCTCGGCCATGGCAGGAAGGAGAGGAGTGGGCTGCCACGTGGCAGTGACCGGTCCAATTCACTAAATAGGGTTTTAATTAAGTCTTAATAAGAGAAACGGCCCATTTAAGACATCCTGGCCCGCTTCCCGAAATGGCCCGGTTCAACTGAACCAGCACCCATCCAAAAAAAAGATGCCAGAAAAATTCTAAGTAAAATGGCGTTGAGTGAGCTTAGCTCACTCAACGCCGTCCAGAAAATGGCTTTAAGTGAGCTTAGCTCACTCAACGCCTTCTAGGTTATGGCATTGAGTGAGCTTAGCTCACTCAACGCCGTCCAAGTTATGGCGTTGAGTGAGCTTAGCTCACTCAATGCCGTCCAGGTTATGGCTTTGAGTGAGCTTAGCTCACTCAACGCCGTCTAGGTTATGGAGTTGAGTGAGCTTAGCTCACTCAATGCCGTCCAGATTATGGCTTTGAGTGAGCTTAGCTCACTCAACGCCATCCGGGTTATGGCTTTGAGTGAGCTTAGCTCACTCAACGCTGTCAAGGTTATGGCTTTGAGTGAGCTTAGCTCACTCAACGCCGTCCAGGTTATGGCTTTGAGTGAGCTTAGCTCACTCAACGCCATTCTAAGGTCACGGGCATGACAGATCGGTCACGGGCATGTCTGACCTATGTTTAAATTTCTGAGCTCGACGATCGTCTTCCTGAGGTTGACGATCGTCGAAGGGGGTCATGCCCTATATCACGGGCGTGACGGGTCGGTCACGGGCGTGACCACCCCTTGACTCAAAATCTTGGTCGACAAACTCCAATTCCTGGGCTTCCTAAGGTTCTGTTAAGACAAAACCACTCCCAGGCGTCTAGTCGGAAATTGGATGTTACAAATCCCAATAAACAAAACAAAGATTTCGTCCCCGAAATCAAGGTTAAACCTACGAGACTCCTATCGGGAGAAAGGCTTGTAACATCCCATGAGAGTTGAAAGATTTACATCTCTACGTTAGGTTTGTTGTGTGTAGTTTTGATTCTAAGACCAATTCGTCCAATTGACTAGGTATATACCCCAATAAACAAATGATTAGCCCCTATCCTTGAAATTTCAGTCCTATTAGTTTAAAATAGGAACGCAAATTGATTGTCCAGAGTGGTTGTGAGGTATACCTGACCGAAAAGTTCCGGGTATTTTTGCCGCATCAAGTCCTGTGCCTCCCATGTATGCTCCTCCTGCCCATGATTGTTCCACAGAACCTTGACTAATGGAACCTTCTTCCGTCGCAAGACCCGCACTGCCGTATCATCGATCCCGATCGGCTCCAAGTGAACTGACCGGTCGAAAGCTACCGGTCCATCTGTGGTCAAAATCTGCTGCTCCGGGCACAGTAGAGCCCTCCTAAGCGAAGAAACGTGGAATACGTCGTGAATAGCTGCCAGCTTTGGTGGCAACTCCAGCTTGTAAGCTAGGGCCTCGATCCGCTCCAGGATCCTGTAAGGGTCCATATACCTAGGGCTGAGCTCTTCCTCTGACCACGCACCCGTGTAACTCCATGCATAGGCCGGATCTTCAAAAACACTCGGTCCCCCACCTGAAACTCCACCTGACGATACCGGGCATCATAATACTTAGCCTATCTGCTCTGCGCTTCTAGCATCCTGTCTCTGATTAGTCTCACCTGAGACTCGGCGTCTTCGACAAAATCCGATCCCAACGCCTTCGGGTCCTCGTCCTGAATCCATGAATGCGGGGTCCTTCATCTCCTTCCATACAAGGCTTCGTAAGGCGCCATCTTAATGCTGGACTGGTAGCTGTTGTTATAGGAGAACTTGATCAGGGGTAGGAGCTTCTCCCATGGTTCCCCGTGGTCAGAAATGCATAGCCTCATAAGATCTTCCAGCGTCCAATTGGTGCGTTCTGTCTGCCAATCCGTCTGGGGATGGAATGCGGTGCTGAAGGTCAATCGCATGCCTAAGTAAGCCTGCACGGATCTACACTCCCTGGAAGTGAACTGGCCATCCCAATCTGACACGATCATCTTGGGCATCTCATAGTATCGAACAAACTGCTCCATAAGTCTCCGCACTAGTACCCCCACAGAGTCATCCTTCTTGATCGGAATAAATCTGGCCACCTTCGTCAACCGATCGGCGATGACCCAAATCGAGCGGTTTCCCGTCCGTGATCGGGGAAGTCCATGAATAAAATCCATCGCGATGTCCTCAAATTTCCACTCTGGGGGTACATGTTCTGAGATACATCATCCTTCTGATGATACAATATAGCGATTAAATATTTACCTTCTCAGATATCCCGAATCTTGTTACCCATCATCTAATTTCACATGATAATAGTTAATTCTCGTAATTACTCCGTCTTATTACCATGTCATTGTCTTGGTAATGCTACGGGTCATCATTCCAAACATCTTTTTTTTTTTACAAAATCTTATGTTCGCCCGAATAACGTCGAATTATATCGACTTCAATCTCACTATGTTTGTTACGCCACTTTCCCTAAACTAGGTCTAAGGGAACGCAAGCCAATACTAATTTGCCCAATAAACAAAAGTTTAGCCCCCAATAAACAAAAGTGAAGCCCCTACTTATCTTGGGCTAAGTACCATTGATATTACCCTTTTACATCCGTCCTAGCTAGGTGCACAATACCTAGTGGATCAATCTTCGACTTGGGGTTCCACCCTGAAACTCGTTAATATACTCCATACTTTAAACTCTCTGAGTCACATTTACGACAACCTTATCTGGGTCAAAATGTTCCCAATCTCACATGGGTTTCTTCCGAACTTGAATTCCTATCCGACCCTCAGTGTTTGTCTCAGTGGTTGCCTCCAGGTAATTTTATTACCGGTCTTGAGGGTTAAGACTACTTGTCTTTTACCATTCTGCTATGTATTATTGGTCTCAATTCTCCTTAAAGTAGTCTACCGCTTTGAATACTCCTTGATTGGGATAGTAGGGACACCTGAGTTTACGTCTTGGGTAGTCATTCTCGTGCTAAACTCCTCCTTTATTCTCTTTGGGTATCTCCTTACCTTAACCAAATTCATACCCAAGGTCTATTTTGAACTAGGGCATACTATAAATTGTCCTGGTTAGTCATGAGTCCTAGTTGGTTGAGTCTAACTCGTTGGTTAGAGGATTATAAGATGAGATCTTTGTAGCCGGAGGTGTTCCCAGCTGGGGGCAGGGTTTGCCGCAGGCTACGAAGAGGAATTCCAATTAATGATGAAGTGGACTTTCACGTGTGATTTCCCTTATGGGCACACCACTGCTTCCGCTGCTTAGTTTGTCCCCAAACTAAACACGAGCGGGGGTGACCCAAGGTTAGTGGACTGCTATTTTCCGATCGAGGTTTGCTTTGATACCACTTGTAAGACCCTTTTTTTTTCTTTTTAAACACCGGGGTCTTAGGCCCAGAACTGCCGCTTTGCGGTGACACCATCACGCACGGGAAGGTCGTCACTACAAAACGCCGATCCTGCCGGCCAAATCGATCGCAGAAAAGTAGTATAAGTAAATATAAAACTAGTCCACCATAATCATATGTATATAAATAAATCTCTACGAAGGGAGAGTCCACAATAATAATAATTATTATAGTACAAAAGGAGGGCTAATGCCACGTACATGTATTCCTCACTACAAGTCACTCGCGGAAGCAAAACTAAAGCTAAGCGTCACCGTAACTGTCACAGAACTGAGAGCACCCAAGCTAGACTGGCCCATCTCCACCGACTCCGTACTCTGCTGGTGGTGCAACTCTAGGTGCTTCTTCCTTTTCGGCCTGCAGTTGCCGCCTCGCAATCCACGTCTGCGTCTACGTCCTCGGCCTCCTGGCTGCTGATAATACGTTTTGTATCCTAAACTATTAACGTATTTTCTATTTTATATTGTGCAAATCATGTCTATTATTAGTTTATTTTTATCATTGTTATGTAAATATTATTGCCACTGACTTTTTCTTGTCTTTTTGCAGATATCCAGAAAATATGCCAAAATGACCTGTCACGCCCCCCTGTCACGCCCTCCCTGGGCGTGACATAGGGCGTGTCACACAATCCCGAGGACTCCTACTGGAAGGGACAGAAAAACGGTCAAAACCGCTGTCACGCCCCATGACACGCCCTCCCTGGGCGTGTCACCAGGCGTGACCAGGGGCGTGTCGCCCTCTGCCGCAAAGCCTGCCGCCGCATTAAATGTCGTTCCGCCTCAGCACGCAAACAGTACTGTCACGCCCCATGTCACGCCCGTGACATGGGCGTGACACCCTCCTTTTTCGGTGACTGACGGATTTCCGACCAATGATTTGGACATGACGTGCCTGTCACGCCCCCCTGTCACGGGCGTGACCTAGGGCGTGACCACCAACGTACCGAAGCAATCATCCCTCCCGCCAGAATCCAGAGCCCAAGGTCAACATAGTACTGTCATGCCCCCGAACACGCCCCCCCTAGGGCGTGTCGGAGGGCGTGACCAACTCGAGAAAATTTTCTATAAATTGAGACCCCCCATCTCCATTTCAGCAAGCTTTGGTTGAGAGGGGGAGGTGCTGCCCCTTTGGTTCTTGAGTTTTTTTATGCTTTCTCTCTCTCTCTCTCTCTCTCCCTCTCTTCCTTTGTAATTTTTGCTTAATCATGGTTTAATAGTTAGTTGCTTTAGCTTTCTTTGTAATCTTTGCTCTTGCTTAGTGCTAATTGTAGGGCTAGAACAGGATTTAATTTTCATGCACTTGTAATTTCAATTTCAATAGTGTAACTTGCTTTTTTTCATTAATAAAAGTGTTCTTCCTTTACTTGTGTTCCTTTATATGCTTTTCTACTCATCTCCCCTCCTCCACACCATTATGATTAACTAATCCTCCTTGTACTCGATCTTGATGATCCGAGGTTAGAGCGATTATGTTATGATGTTTTAATTAATCTTTTCTTTTTAGGATAGGGCCTTGAATTACTCTTGATTAATCACGGGTTGGATGTATATTTTCGATATATACTCTCCGCCTTTGCTTTCATTCTGGGCTAGCCGAGAGGCCGAAAGAATGAAGTGAGCATTCAAGAGTAAATGGAGTTGTACGCACCCCTCGAGAGAGGCAGACGTCCAAATCTCCCGGATTGGAGTAAAATCCAATAGTGGGGTTCACCGCGTAAAGCGTGTTTTAGGCCTCCGATTTAGACGAGAGTCGGTCAGACCTTCCTAAACTCAGTTGGGCACGACTTCGAGAGAAGCGTGTTCAAGCTTTAGGAACCTCCACGGTCAAGGACCTTTATCCTATTAAGTTCAGATTTTTATCGCATTTTCTTAATCGTCTTTAGCCGAGGTGAATCTTGATTGAGTGCATTTTCATCTCATATTTTCTACCTTTCGTAGTAATCACCTATCTTGTGCTCTTTAATTAACTGCAGTAGTTTCCTTTCTAACATAGTTCTTTGCTTAATAGCATAACTTAATTGCGGTAGTTCTCTTTCTAGTATAGCTTTAATTCCTCCCTTGCACTTAGATTTTCTAAAACCCTAGTTTTTCCGTCGATAAGATAATAGCGTTCGTGTGAGTAAGCATAGCCAACAGTTCCCGGATTTCAATACGACACTTGTGTCCCCTTGCTACAATTCGATAGGTATACTTGCCTCATCGGGTTGCTAGTTTGGTTGCGTTTATTTTCTTCGAACCCTAGCGCGCAACAAGTTTTTGGCGCCGTTGCCGGGGAACACCAACTTCCGTTGATATTTTGAAAACACGAACCTATTAATTTTATCTCTTCTCTTTCTCATCCTCTTTCTTTAAAATTTTAAAAAATCAAAAAAATTTTATCACCGCTCTTAATAGAAACCAACCTCATAATTTTTCTACGCCACCTAATTCTCTCAAAAAGGGCAAAGGGCTTTAAGCGCCACTGTCTTGTCTAGTACCTTGCGAACCCTTCACGGGGTAGTCCTTGGGAAGTTCGGGAGTTAATCTATAAAAAAATCTATTTCAAAAAGAAAAAAAAAATTCTAATCTTTTTTCTAGTTTATCCTTTTTCTCTTCCTCTTCTTCTTTTCTGTTCTTTTAGTGCATGACCCGCGGGAGTCCGTCGGTTATTTTGGACTTGGACCACGAAATTGAGCGTACTCTTCGGAGAAGATCGCGATTTCAAGGTCCTACTATCTGAGAGGTCTAAGTTGTTAGCCTAAATCACCTAGAGGGGGGTGAATAGGTGAAATGCGTGTTAAATGCGGAATTAAAAATTAACACAGCACACATCAAGCAATCACAGACGACAAGAGATTTATAGTGGTTCCCCAACCTTGGGTACATCCAATTTCCTCACCGATCTAGCAAATCACTAGACTCGGCTACTCCACTATCTCGGATTGAAAACAATCCAACACCTCGGAACCACGTTCGTACAAAACTCGATCCAACTGGATCTACAAAACTCGGAAGAAGGATCTTCCTACAAATCTCGGAGAAAAACTCCTACAAAGAAATTTTGGTTTGTGAATAAAAAATCAAAACAACAATCTCAGATCTGGATCTTTGACAGTCTTCTTCTTTAGGAACTTCGGCTTGATCAGAAAAGGTTGAAGATGACTTGAGAGAGATCCACGAATCTGAAAACTAGAACCACCTCGATCGAGAAGATAGATCTGAAATCTTTGAGGCTCGGCGAGATCGAGTGATTCACTTTTGTCTGGATCGCTGGAGAAATAGTCGTTGAAGATGGAGATCGGCGATCCAGAGTTTCTTCCGTGAACAACGATGGCGGCGGCGGCGTGAGAATTAGGGTTCACGGAATTTTCTCTTTCTTAAAAAGAATATCTCTGTAATCTTGTTAATTAGTCAATTCTGAAATGACCTATTTATAGGTGGACTCCAACGGTCATAATCTTAATTAAGGATGACACATGGACCAATCAGAATTGACGGATTTAAAATACTTATGGCGAATTCGAAATTCTGGAATAGAGAACTGCTATACTCGAGTAAGAGAAGATATACTCGAGTATGGGAATTTAGATACTCGAGTGACAAAGAGGATTATACTCGAGTATGAGAGGAGAAATTTACTGAGTGAAAGATGAACTACTCGAGTATCAGAAGAGATATACTCGAGTATCAGAAAAGATATACTCGAGTATCAGCAAAGATATACTCGAGTGAAGGAGAATTACTCGAGTATCAGAATAGTTACTCGAGTATTAAAATCAACTACTCGAGTATCAGAATACTTACTCGAGTATTAAAATCAACTACTCGAGTATCAGAATACTTACTCGAGTATGACTACTTGAACTTGCAGAGAAGAGAAGAAATGGAGCTACTCGAGTATGATACATGATTTACTCGAGTGATTAAGTTACTTACTCGAGTATGAAAAGAACTTACTCGAGTGACTAACTAACTACTCGAGTATAGATTTATCTACACGAGTATTCAGAGCCTACTCGAGTAAGTCTAACTGATTACTCGAGTATGTCTAACTAGCTACTCGAGTATGTCTAACTAGCTACTCGAGTATTAAGTCTGATACTCGAGTATAAAAAGGGGTTACTCGAGTATTTGGACTTAGAAATATTTTACTGAGGAAATTAGCTCCAATGCTTCTGTCCATCAATCCAAGTGCATGAATGAGAAGTGTATCCCAATAGAGAGGCTATACATGGGCCAACACTTTGGATCACACAATGAGGGATTACATTACATGGTCCTGTGTTTGGTGACCCATTATAGACTGACATTGGTCTACACTTGGCAATTAGAACCTGCACACATACAACTCAAACACCACATCAAATACATCTTAATTCATCTTAGTTCAAGGTCTGACTTCCTACAAATCTGAGGTATTGTGGAGACAAACCCCAACAATCTCCCCCTATTTATAGATGTCAGCACTCTTTATACTAAGTTGAATTACTTAAGAGTAAAAGAGCAATATGCATATAACAGGAGAATAAACTAAACTAAAGCAGGGTAAACAAAACATTGCCATAATCAGAATTAAATATATATATATAGAAATGTTTTAAGCATAGAAACAAAAGTCCAATTCCACATTCTCAGTTCAACTCAAGATGGGGCATCCTTGTGCATCCTTTCTCTTTTCAGCTCTTGCCTCTCTAGGTAGCTGAAAGGTTTTGGAAAGTAAGTCCTGGGCCTAGGAGGAGCAGCTGGGTTGTTGTGCCCCCAATTCCTGTCATGTAGCCTGATCTTTATCTGAGATGCTTCATAGGCTTTCCACTCTGAATAACTGTAGTAATTATCTCTGTTCTCTCTAAGATCTGTCACTAACCTCAAAGTATCAAGAATTAGGGACTTAGAGGTAGGACTCCACACTTCAGCATGAACAACAGGTGGTCTACCTTCAGAAGCTGGCTCTTTCCTGGGTGCAGAACGGCTGGCAGAAGCGCCATCACCATATTTTCTTTTCTTCTTAGAAGGACCTTGAGAACTGGAAGGAAAATCATCTTGCCATGCTTCAGTATAGGATAGGGGAGGCTCAGTCACATCACCCTCAGGTCTGGGTGAGAAGACTGGCACACCTCCTTGAAAGGTTGCTGGAGCTGAGACATCTGTTGGAGGCTGTTTTGCAAGAGGATCTAGATGCTGAGGTATAATGGTAGGGTCCAGTTGAAACTCAGGAAAGTTTTGATTATGCAGCCAGACAGCAGTGTCATAGGTATAGAATTTGACAGACTGGAGCTGGGAAAGAATGGATTCTTTCAATCCTTTTACTAGATCACTTACAGCATCTTGAGATTGGGTAGATAGTTGTTTGATTTGATCTTCAGCCTGTTCAGAGAGCTTTTCAACTTGTTCTTTTACGATCTTCTCCCCCTTGCTGATATCTATGGATAGCTGGGCAATTGCTTCATCTCTGAAGGTGCCCACTTCATTACATACTTTCACAACATTAGTTTCAGCTCTCTCATCTAGCTTGAGTTAATTGTGAGCTACTGTCTCTGCCTGGTTTCTTAGCTCACCTATGCTTGTTATGGTGTGATCTATGGCTTTGCCTCCAATATTGAACAACTGCTTGAGAGTGTCAGTGTTTGCTTGAATTTCAGCAAAGCCTCTGCTCATCTCCTTTTCAAGAGCAGAGACCTTGGAGGTGACTGACTGCAGAGAGACATCGAAGTAATCTCTCTGTTCTTTGAGCATAAGCTCAATCTTGCTTACAAGATCTGAAGAGGAAGAAGAAGAAGGGGCTGAGGTTGATGCAGGGACTGAGGGAGCAGGAATATTCCAAGGGGGGATCTCTTCCACAATCACTGAGCTCACAGCTCTCTTGGTTGGAATTATCTCTATGGAATCACAAGGGTCAGTGAAAGAGGGGAGAGAGAAGTCAAGTGTCCTCAGAGGAGGGTCAACAGGTTCTGGGGAATCCTCCTCATCATCAGACAGGATAACATGATCAGATGTGATGGGCTCACCAACAGGAGACTTGGCAGGAGACTGTACAGGAGACTTGGCAGGAGACTTGGCAGCTGAATCATTCCGAAAAAGAGGAGCATCTGAGCTTAGCTCATCAATAAGACTGTTAATATCTTCAGCTGTAGACAGTAGGTGAGCTGTATCTGGAATTTCAGATTCAGGAATTGCTGATTGAAGATGAGTTGGAGTAGGAGAAACTGGAGGAGTAGCAACTCTGACATCTTCTTGTGCTGGAATCACTGATTCAGAAGAAACTTGATGCTGAGAGAGACAAGAGGCAGGCTCCCCCTCAACTAAAGCACCAGAGGTAGCAATAGTTTGATGTAGAGGAGGAGATGGAATCCTGTCTTCAGGTAAACTATTTTCTTGTTGTAGTTCTGAGATGGCATCAGCCTTTGAAGCTTGGGCAGAGTTCAGGATCTTGAGGTCATACCTCTGAATGGAAGAGATAGAAACTTTCTTCATGTGGTGAAGAGGAGTCCCTTTAGATAAGTCAAACACAATAGGATTGATCTCATGGAGGAGGAGGGAGATAATCCTAGCAAAACTGGGATGTTTGACGCTTTCTCGGATCTTATCCAGTATCATCATTCCGAACTGGAATTTCTTCCTGCAGACAATAGCTTGCATAACGTCGAATAGATTTTGGGAGATGTCTCTTATGGAGTATGTCTTGCACCATAGGATTTTGGCGATGATGTCAACGAGAAACTTTCCTTCTGAATTGAACAAAGATCGATTCAAGGTTTCACCTCCACCTTCAGGATCTCGACCACAGAATAGAGAGGTGCGGTCTGCATCTTCGTTTTCGAGGTCATCTTCTTCGTCGACCACTGGCATCCGAAGCAGAGTGGCGACTGACGTTTTATCCAACCAAATTTCAATGCCCTTTACCTTGGATTTCAGAACTGTGCCGTTGTGTCTAACCTTCAGATTTCTGTAGAATTCTTCAACCTCAGGAAGCAGGAGACGGCAGGGTTCTTGAAGAACGAAGGACAATCCGACCATGTCCAGGAGAATCAGTAAGTTCTTGAAGTCATCAGAAATATCTCCAATAACATCTGTCACTAGCTTAGAGCCGATTCCAATCTTGGAGGAGGGAGGAGCCATCAGCGATTCTGCAATGCGAAGGAAACAAGAACGAGGACGACGAAGCTCTGCAACTGTTCTGGGAGACGAAGAGACAGGAATCTTGCGGCGACGGAAGAGGAAGAACAGGGATCGGGAATACGAGAAGTCGGCGGCTACTCGAGTGAATGAGGAGTGGAAAGGACTTTTTCGTTTTGAATATATATATAAATAATCCTAATTAGGTTTAAAAGGATTAAGTATAATGACATACCTGAATGAGGCGGCAATTGCTTGGTGCGGATAGAGAATATGAAAATCCAGAAAAAAAAATTCCGAGTACTCGAGTAGAGGATGACAGCATACACGAGTATGGGGTTTAGTATACTCGAGTAGGTCACAACATACACGAGTAATCAAGAATTCATACTCGAGTATGTAATTAGCATACACGAGTATTAAGTCCTTGACGAATTTTCATACTCGAGTATAAGAAGTTCATACACGAGTATCTTTTGGATCACTCGAGTATATGAAACTTTTTACTCGAGTATTAGCCGTTTACTCGTGTAAGTGTAACGATGCTCGAGTTTCTAATACTTGAAGGAATTTCCCTGGTAGATGTCTATTTCCACTGAAAGACTATACCTCTGAGCAGCCAACACTACTGATATCTTCTTAATCTTGAGAGTCCATCACTGGTCTTCTTTGTTGAGCAGTCCAAGCTCAGTTTTGAAGAACGAGAACTTGGACTCGTCCAGCGGCTTGGTGAAAATATCTGCAACTTGCCTGTCTGTGGAGACATACTGTAGATCTATATCTCCATTTTCCACATGCTCCCGGATGAAATGATAGCGAAGCTCTATGTGCTTGGTCCGGCTGTGGGAGACTGGGTTGTTGGCTATTGCTATAGCGCTGGAAGAGTCACAGAACAGGGGAATGTTCTGGAACTTCATGTTGTAGTCTTCAAACTGATTCTTGATCCATAAGAGCTGTGCACAACAGCTGCCTGCAGAGATGTACTCTGATTCAGCCGTTGAGATGGCTACACAGTTCTGCTTCTTACTGCTCCAGGAAATAAGTCTCCTTCCGAGAAATTGGCAAGTCCCGGAAGTGCTTTTCCTGTCGTCTTTGCTACCTGCAAAATCTGCATCTGAAAAACCAATTAGTTCACTATCATTACTTCTTGGGTACCATAAGCCAAGATTTGGTGTGCCTTTGAGGTATCTCAGGATTCGCTTTGCAGTGATGTAGTGAGATTCCTTAGAGTTCACCTGAAATCTAGCACATACACATGTTGAGAACATTATATCTGGTCTACTCGCAGTAAGGTAGAGCAAGGACCTAATTATGCTTCTGTACTTGGTTTCATCAAAAGGTTTCCCTTTCTCATCCTTGTCCAGAGACATAGCTGAGGCCATTGGAGTCCTCATAGAGGTTGCATTCTCCATTCCGAATTTCTTAAGTAGCTCTTTGGTGAACTTGGTCTGTGAGATGAAAATCCCATCTTCAGATTTTTTCACCTGAAGCCCTAAGAAATACTTTAGCTCTCCCATACTGCTCATTTCAAACTTCCCTTGCATAAGTTTAGAAAACTTCTTGCAGAGGTTGTTATCCGTAGAGCCGAAAATAATATCATCGACATAGATCTGCACTAGCAAAATCTTGCCTTTTATTTCCCTAAGAAATAATGTTTTGTCTATCTTTCCTCTTGTGAACTTGTTCTCAAGAAGGAAGCTAGACAGAGTCTCATACCAAGCTCGAGGAGCTTGTTTAAGACCATATAGTGCTTTTTGCAATAAGTATACATAATTAGGATGGGTTGAATCAACAAAACCTGGCGGTTGCTCTACGTACACTTCTTCCTTTATGCCACCATTCAGGAAGGCAGACTTTACGTCCATCTGATAGACGGTAAAGCCTTTAAGTGCAGCGTAGGCAAGAAATAACCTGATCGCCTCCAGTCTTGCTACTGGAGCATAAGTCTGGTCGAAGTTGATTCCTTCTTCTTGACGATATCCCTTGGCGACAAGTCTGGCCTTGTTCTTTACGATTATCCCATCTTCATCCATCTTGTTCCGGTAGACCCATTTTGTCCCAATGACGTTCTTACCTTTGGGTCTAGGAACAAGTGTCCAAACCTTGCATCGTTTGAACTGATTCAATTCTTCTTCCATGGCTAGAATCCAGGATGTGTCGGAGTTGGCTTCCTCAAATTTCTTTGGTTCAACCTGTGAGAGAAAACTTAAGTGTAAATTCTCGTTAGTTGTACCTCGACGAGTTCTGACGCCATCCCGAGGATCTCCTATTATTTGGTCAACAGGATGATCCTTCAAGTGTCTGAACTCTAAAGTCCTTGCATCTGGGATCTCTTCAGCCACTGGAGTTGCATCTTCAGCTGGGATGTCTTCTTCATCTTGATCATCCACCTCTCCAGTGGTGGTTGTAGAGGGGACCTTGATGAATGTCTCATCTTTATCTTCACTAGGTTCATCCAAGCTAAGTTCTTTCAACTTTGTACCTGCATCTACAATAGGCACACTAGATGAGTTGCTTTGCAACAGAATCGTCTCATCAAATACAAGATGTATCGACTCTTCCACCACCAGAGTTTTTCTATTGAATACTCTATAAGCCTTACTATGGCTACTATATCCTACAAAAATACCTTCAAAGCTTTTCTCGCTAAACTTTGTAGTGTGATACTTGCCATTGTTGAGTACGAAGCACTTGCAGCCAAAGATTCTAAAGTATGAAATGGTTGGTTGCCTGCCTTTTAGAAGTTCGTAAGGAGTCTTATCATGGTTCTTGTTGATGAGTGCTCGATTTTGCACGTGACAAGCGATGTTGACGGCTTCAGCCCAGAAATACTCCGGAAGTGAGGCATCACTCAACATGGTCTGACAAGCCTCTATGAGTGTTCTATTCCTTCTCTCAGCTACTCCATTTTGCTGTGGAGTGCGAGGAGAGGAAAACTCATGAAAGATACCATGACTTTCACAAAATTCTGTCATGGCTCCAGATTTTAATTCCGTTCCATTGTCACTTCTGATTTTGACTACGGAACAGTTGTATTCATTCTGGATCTGCCTCACAAAATTAGTGAAAATACCGAAGGTATCTGACTTGTGTTTCAGAAAAAACACCCACGCAAAGCGCGAGTAATCATCCACAATAACTAACGTATATTCCTTACCTCCCAAACTTCTAACCTGCAGTGGACCAAACAAGTCCATATGGAGAAGCTGCAAACTTCTAATGGAATCCTTGCCTATTATGCTTTTAAACAAACTTCTTGTTTGCTTGTCTTTGATACAAGCGTGACAAGGACTGTCCGTAACGCACTTGACATTAGGTGCATCACGCACTAAGTTTTGAGAGAATAATTTTTTAATAGTTTTGAAATTAATATGTGCTAGTCTCTTGTGCCATTGGTCAGCAAGAGATGCACTACTTTTTGCCAAAAGACATACTGGTGTCGAGGAGTCTATACAAATAAAATTTAAACGGAAAATATTTCTGCTTCGAGTGCCTGATAAAATAGTTTCCATATTGTTAACTGATTTTATCAAACACTTGTCAGCATGAAATTCAACTACGTATCCTTTGTCGCATAGTTGGCTTATGCTGATGAGATTGTGTTCCAATCCTTCAACATATGCTACATTCGAAAAGGATACGCTACCATTAGAGATCATACCATAGCCTTTAGTTGTCCCACGATCTGAACCTCCAAAGATGACCTTTGGTCCGTTGCAGACTGGATGTAATTCTGTAGTAGGCTCTTTGTCCCGGTCATATGCCGAGAGCATCCACTGTCCAAATACCAGATTGGCGTTTTGGTGGCCTTTGGACATACCTGCAATTACAATCATTTAGCCTTAGGAACCCAAACAAGTTTGGGTCCTTGGTCTCGAGTTAGAATACTCCCCCTACGAGTATTAGCCTCATGAGTGGTCACTCTCACGTTGCTAACTTTAGGGGTTGCAGCATTTTCAGGATTGAACCAACAATCACTAGCAAAATGACCAATTCTGCCACAGCACCAACAGTTGAACCTGTTGTATCTTTGCCTTGTGTAGTCCTGCTTGACTTTCTGGAATGAAGGTCCAGCAGGAGCTTTACTCTTGGAGGAAGAGGCTTCATGATGATGGCAGTTACATGAGGTCTTCTCCTTCATAGGCTTTTCTACAATGGGTTTTACTTTTGGTGTCTTTTTGAAATTATGACCATGAGCATAAGTTCCATAGCTTTGAAGCTGAATCTCCTCATAAGGTGCCTTGAAGACACTCTCGCCAAAGTTACGAGGACGAGTCCAACCTTGGTATCTTGACTTAGGCTTCTCTGGGATCGGCCTAGAAAAGTGTCCGTAGGTGGACTCATAATCGAGTTCGTTCGTGGGAAAGATAACTTTCTTGAACACAACAGGTTCCAAGGGAGCTTTCCCTTTTTCTTCAGCTAGAGCCTTCCGGGCAGCCTTATTCTTTATCTTGGCCTTGTTTCTCCTAGAGGATTTACTAGAAGAGACAACGTGGCCTAAACCAGCACCCTTGGCTTTAGCAGAGAATTCAGCAACGATTGGAAGAACTGTCTTAGGCTTGGAAAAACTCTCAACAAGTTTCTTTTCAGCCTCGAGTTGTCGTTCCAATTCTTTGATGATTTCCTCTTTAAGGTCTATGTGCTTGAGAGCTTTATTGTATTCCTCCATAGCTATATTGAGGTTCTCTTGAAGAGAGTTAGTCTTATCGACTTCTTCTCTCAAGCTGCTCTCACTAGCTCGTAGAGTATTTATCTCTTTGGCTTGAGTTTTCATTAATCTACGACATTTTTCGTAGGCGGTGAGTAACTCCTTATACTGACCCATGAGCTCAGATTCATCTTCAGAGGAATATCCCTCTTGCTCATTGTCATCATCAGAATCAGAGAGAGGAGTGTGAGATTTTACCTCCCAGTAAACTGGGGGACTTGTTCATCATCTGAATGAGCCATGAGCCCAAAGTAAGCTTCCTCTTCTTCACTCGACTCAGATGAGTCAGAGTCGCTGAGAGTTTTGCTCTTCTTGGCTACCAAGCTTTTCTCTTTCCTGTTCTTATGGTGTGAGGATTTCTTTTCCTCTCTTCTTCCACCCTCTTTCTTTTTGTGAGGGCAATCGGCGATGACGTGACCTGGCTTATTGCAACAATAATAAACGATGTCAGTTGAGATCTGTTTGTTCTGTTTAGAATTATACCTGTCATGGCTGCTTGAGCCTTTCTTCCGATGATCACCGTCATGTCGTGATCTTCTATATGAGGCATCCTTGCCTCTCCATTGCTTCTTCTTGTTCAAGAACTTCTTGAACTGCCTTGAGAGTAGGGAGAACTCTCCATCAGATAGTTCTGAGCCAGATGAGCTGGGCTTAGATGATTCTTCTTCATCAGCCTCAGGAACTGGGGCAGGAGAGCTAGCCTTTATCTTCCTTGAGCTGTCTGCCTTTAGAGCGACAGATTTCTCCTTGGATGCAGACCTGCTTGTCTCTTCTTCAGCTTTTCTTGAGTTGATTTGCAGCTCGTAAGACATAAGCTTTCCGAACAGATTCTGCGGGTCCGTCTCAGCTAACCTTCCAAACTCCCGAATGGCACATACCTTATTGTCCCATTCCTTGGTTAGGGATCTTAAGAATTTGTCATTGAGTTCCCCGTTGGTAAAGACACGT
Organism: Platanthera zijinensis; assembly: GCA_039513925.1. NCBI lineage: Eukaryota > Viridiplantae > Streptophyta > Magnoliopsida > Asparagales > Orchidaceae > Platanthera > Platanthera zijinensis. The sequence continues at coordinate 82,239,447 of CM077082.1, forward strand.
CCATAAACTCTTAGGCCATTTACTATCTTGAAGAAGTTCTCAAAAGTGTCAGCTATGGCTTCCTTATGACCCTGCCTGAAGGCTTCATACTTTTGATTCAGAAGGGATCTACGATCATCCCTCACTTCCTCTGTACCTTCCATTAGAGTCACTAGGGATTGCCACATCTCCTTTGCAGATTGGCAATGAATCAGATTTTGCAGCATTGAGTCATCGACTGCACTTGCTATGATATTCTTTGCTTTCTTGTCCAGAGAGACAAGTGCAATCTCATCCTTGTCTAGATCCATCAATTTCTTTGGTACCTTTCTGGTTGGATCTATTGTTGATGCGGTCATAGGAACATGAGGACCTTCTTCAACAATCATGAAGATCCGAGGGTCTACAGCTTCCATGAAGAATTTGACCCTTTCCTTCCACATAGGAAAGTTGTTCTTGGTGCAGATAGGGAGCTTGGCAAAATCCTTAGTCTTACTCATGCTTGATACTCAACTTAGAAGGATACGATCAAGGTGTTAACCTTATAACGATCAACCTCCCTCTGATACCAATTGAGAGGTCTAAGTTGTTAGCCTAAATCACATAGAGGGGGGTGAATAGGTGAAATGCGTGTTAAATGCGGAATTAAAAATTAACACAGCACACATCAAGCAATCACAGACGACAAGAGATTTATAGTGGTTCCCCAACCTTGGGTACATCCACTTTCCTCACCGATCTAGCAAATCACTAGACTCGGCTACTCCACTATCTCAGATTGAAAACAATCCTACACCTCGGAACCACATTCCTACAAAACTCGATCCAACTGGATCTACAAAACTCGGAAGAAGGATCTTCCAACAAATCTCGGAGAAAAACTCCTACAAAGAAATTTTGGTTTGTGAATAAAAAATCAAAACAACAATCTCAGATCTGGATTTTTGACAGTCTTCTTCTTTAGGAACTTCGGCTTGATCAGAAAAGGTTGAAGATGACTTGAGAGAGATCCACGAATCTGAAAACTAGAACCACCTCGATCGAGAAGATAGATCTGAAATCTTTGAGGCTCGGCGAGATCGAGTGATTCACTTTTGTCTGGATCGCTGGAGAAATAGTCGTTGAAGATGGAGATCGGCGATCCAGAGTTTCTTCCGTGAACAACGATGGCGGCGGCGGCGTGAGAATTAGGGTTCACGGAATTTTCTCTTTCTTAAAAATAATATCTCTGTAATCTTGTTAATTAGTCAATTCTGAAATGACCTATTTATAGGTGGACTCCAACGGTCATAATCTTAATTAAGGATGACACGTGGACCAATCAGAATTGACGGATTTAAAATACTTATGGCGAATTCGAAATTCTGGAATAGAGAACTGCTATACTCGAGTAAGAGAAGATATACTCGAGTATGGGAATTTAGATACTCGAGTGACAAAGAGGATTATACTCGAGTATGAGAGGAGAAATTTACTGAGTGAAAGATGAACTACTCGAGTATCAGAAGAGATATACTCGAGTATCAGAAAAGATATACTCGAGTATCAGCAAAGATATACTTGAGTGAAGGAGAATTACTCGAGTATCAGAATAGTTACTCGAGTATTAAAATCAACTACTCGAGTATCAGAATACTTAATCGAGTATTAAAATCAACTACTCGAGTATCAGAATACTTACTCGAGTATGACTACTTGAACTTGCAGAGAAGAGAAGAAATGGAGCTACTCGAGTATGATACATGATTTACTCGAGTGATTAAGTTACTTACTCGAGTATGAAAAGAACTTACTCGAGTGACTAACTAACTACTCGAGTATAGATTTATCTACACGAGTATTCAGAGCCTACTCGAGTAAGTCTAACTGATTACTCGAGTATGTCTAACTAGCTACTCGAGTATGTCTAACTAGCTACTCGAGTATTAAGTCTGATACTCGAGTATAAAAAGGGGTTGCTCGAGTATTTGGACTTAGAAATATTTTACTGAGGAAATTAGCTCCAATGCTTCTGTCCATCAATCCAAGTGCATGAATGAGAAGTGTATCCCAATAGAGAGGCTATACATGGGCCAACACTTTAGATCACACAATGAGGGATTACATTACATGGTCCTGTGTTTGGTGACCCATTATAGACTGACATTGGTCTACACTTGACAATTAGAACCTGCACACATACAACTCAAACACCACATCAAATACATCTTAATTCATCTTAGTTCAAGGTCTGACTTCCTACAAATCTGAGGTATTGTGGAGACAAACCCCAACACTATCCAAGTGCCGGTTGAGGACTCCGAGTCATTTGCTACTTTAAGAATGGAAGAACCCAACGTAGATGAGGCCATGCAAAGGACTATATCCTATTATGCACGACCGAACCTCGAGGGAACAGAATCAAGTATAGTCTGCCCTGCTATAGCAAATAATAACTTCGAACTAAAGCCTAGCATAATTCAAATGGTGCAGCAATATGTGCAATTTGACAGACTTTAAGATGAAGATCCGAACGCACATATAGCTAGCTTTCTTGAAATTTGCGACACCTTCAAGATAAATGGTGTCACAAATGATGCGATCAGGCTGAGACTCTTCCCCTTCTCTCTAAGAACTAAAGCTAAGCAGTGGCTTAACACACTTCTGAAAAATAGCATAACCACTTGGAATGAATTAACTGGAAATTTTTTGGCGAAGTATTTTCCGCCTGCTAAAACTGCAAAACTTAGGAACGACATCTCTGCCTTCGGGCAAATAGACTCTGAAACCCTATACGAAACCTGGGAGAGATTTAAAGAATTATTAAGACGATGCCCACATCACGCGCTGCCTGTATGGTTACAAGTGCAGACGTTTTATAACGGGCTAAATCAAAGCACGAAGCAAATGATAGACGCAGCTTCTGGCGGTACTTTAAATCATAAGACCCCGGAAGCCGCTCTTGAGCTTTTTGAGGACATGGCCATGAACACTTATTAGTGGAATGTGCCTAGGTCCCACCCGAACAAGCCTGCAGGTATCTATGAAGTGGACAACGTCTCCCAGCTCGCTCTGCAAGTAGAAATCCTAAGCAAAAAAATCACGGAGATGACTGCTGCCTCCGCCCCTCAGGTATGGGAATCTGCAACCCCTACTCCGGAACATTTAGATTATGTTAATAATATGCCTAGAACTGCTTTTAATAATTTTTCTGCTGCGAATTTTCATCCGCCTGGTTTTAATTTTCCGAATAGTTATAATCCTGCTTTAAGAAATCATCCGAACTTTTCATGGAGTAATCCATCGAATGCGATGCGCCCACCCCCGCAAAATGATTTTTCTGCACCACCACCACCACAACCACTTCTTCAAAATTACCCAAAACCTCCAAGCTTGGAGGAATTACTTTCTAAATACATCACCACAAATGACGCTACCATAAGAACTTTAACCGGAAGCATAAAAAGTTTAGAAAATCAGGTAGGACAGCTCGCGAAAATAATTTCTGAGCGACCCGCAGGGTCTCTTCCTTCCAATACCGAACCCAACCCGAGAGAGCAAGCGAAAGCTATAACTCTTCGGAGTGGGAAGCAAGTCTCCGGTATGGTAAGTGAAGAGCCCGAGGCAAGCTCCGCTTCCACTTTTAAAAATCAAAGCTCCGCTCCCGTTTTTAAAAATCAAAGCTCCGCTCCCATTTTAAAAATTCCGCCATCTGCTGAAGAAGTAATCACCCCTATTTTAAAAAATAATCTCACTCCACCACCCATCTTCAAAAATAATTCAACTCATCCATACCCCTCTAAACTTAATAGACAACGTCAAGATGATCAGTACTCCCGCTTCTTAGAAATCTTCAAACAAATCCACATTAATCTTCCCTTCCACGAGGCTATTTCGCAGATGCCGAAATACGCCAAATATCTTAAAGACCTCCTCACAAACAAGAAGAAGTTAGAGAATCTTTCGCACGTCACGCTAAATGCCGAGTGCTCCACCGTTTTAACAAACGGTTTGCCGAAGAAAATCAGTGACCCGGGTAGTTTCTCTATCCCGTGTGTCTTCGGTGATCTTTTTGTTAAACACGCGTTAGCCGACTTAGGTGCGAGTATAAACCTGATGCCCTTTTGTTGTTCAAAAAGTTCGGGATTGGTAGCCTTAACCCCACGCGTATGAGTATCCAGCTAGCCGATAGATCCGTCAAGTACCCGTTAGGAATAGTGGAGGACGTTCTAGTGAAAGTCGACAAGTTCATCTTCCCGGTGGACTTTGTCATTTTGGACATCGAAGAAGACGTCGAGGTTCCCCTGATCCTTGGCCGACCCTTTCTTGCCACCTCCCGAGCCATCATTGACGAAAGCAATGGTAAGCTCTTTCTTCGAGTAGGCGACGACGAAGTCACATTTTCTTTCACCCCTTCGATGAAGAACACCTTAGCGAACGATGACTCATGTTTTTTCGTAGACGCCGTGAATGATGATTCTTCCTACTGCCTCTCCGACTTTGAAAAAGAATTTTCTACTTTTTGCTCCTCTTCTCTTACAACAGAATCACTGCAAGGAAGTGATGAATCTTCTTATTGTCTTTCTGAGTTTGAAAAAGAATTTTCTGATTTTTGTTCTTCCTCTATTCTTCTCACTGAATCGCTACAAGAAGTCGTCTTGGCTGCTAGCCCCACCCCTTATTATGTTCCTTATAAAAAAGTTTATGAAGATATTATTTTTGAAAAAGAAAGAATCTCAAAATCCACTTATGAAGAACCCCCTACCCTAGAACTTAAAGAACTTCCCGAACACCTTAAGTATGCTTTCTTAGAAAAAGACTCCAAGTTACCAGTTATCGTTTCGGCCTACCTCACGGATACGCAGAACGATAAACTTCTTCTAGTTCTACGTAAGCATCGCCGGGCTATTGCTTGGCAAATTTCTGATATCAAGGGCATAAGCCCATCTTTATATACCCATAAAATTTTAATGGAAGATAATTCGCGTAACTCTATCCAACCTCAGCGCCGTATAAACCCAAACATGAAAGAAGTAGTTAAGGGCGAGGTTATGAAACTATTAGACGCAGGAATTATCTACCCTATATCGGACAGTAAGTGGGTTAGTCCCGTTCAGGTAGTTCTAAAGAAGGGAGGGATAACCGTAGTTAGTAATGAGAATAATGAATTAATCCCGACGCGGACGGTGACGGGTTGGCGTATGTGCATAGATTACCGTAAGTTAAATGATGCCACCCGCAAGGACCACTTTCCTTTACCTTTTATCGACCAGATTTTAGAACGTCTCTCCGGCCATAGCTTTTATTGTTTTCTCGATGGCCTCTCGGGATACTTTCAAATACCCATCTCTCCCGAGGACCAAGAGAAAACTACGTTTCCTTCGGCACCTTCGCGTACCGAAGAATGCCGTTTGGATTATGCAATGTGCCAGCTACATTCCAGCGATGTATGCTCGCAATATTTGACAAGTACGTAGAAAGCATTATGGAGGTATTCATGGACGATTTCTCCGTGTTCGGCGATTCCTTCGATAGATGTTTAGAAAACCTCGAAAAAGTCTTAGAACGATGCGAAGAAACTAACCTTGCCCTAAATTGGGAAAAATGCCATTTTATGGTGAGGGAAGGGTTAGTTTTGGGTCATAAAATTTCTGCTAAAGGTATTGAGGTAGACGTTGCCATGATAGAAGTTATTGAGAAGTTGTCGCCGCCTACAAACATAAAAGTTATAAGAAGTTTCCTAGGCCACGCTGGTTTTTATCGTCGTTTTATAAAGGACTTCTCCAAGATCACTAAGCCCCTCACCCATCTCTTAGAAAAAGAGGCTCCATTCATTTTTGATGACTCTTGTATTTCTGCCTTTGAATTAATTAAAGAAAAGTTAATTAACGCACCGATTATGATAGCTCCGGTGTGGGACCTTCCATTCGAGATTATGTGCGATGCGAGTAGTTTTGCAGTGGGAGCCGTATTAGGTCAACGCATATCTAAAAACTTCCACCCCATCTATTATGCTAGTAAAACCCTCACATCTGCACAAGAAAATTACACCACAACCGAGAAGGAGCTCTTAGCTGTAGTATTTGCGTTTGATAAATTCCGCCCTTACATTACTCTTTCAAAAATCATTGTTTTTACGGACCACTCGGCCCTCAAGTACCTTCCTGCCAAAACGGATGCCAAGCCTCGCTTGATTCGCTGGGTCTTACTCCTACAGGAGTTTGACTTAGAGATCCGTGATAAGCGAGGAGCCGAGAACTTGGCCGCCGACCATTTATCAAGATTAGATAACCCCTTTATAGAAAAATTAAATGAAAAATCTTTTAATGATTATTTTCCTGATGAGAAGCTACTTTTAGTTAACACATCTACTTCTCCTTGGTTCGCGCACATCGCCAACTATCTAGTGGCCCGGGTGCTCCCAAAAGAGTTCTCCTCTCAGCAAAAGATGAAATTCTTTTCTGAGCTGAAGAACTACTTCTGGGAAGACCCGCATCTTTTCAGAATCTGTGCGGATCAAGTAATAAGGAGATGTGTTTCTTATGAGGAAGGAATCGATATTCTAAAACATTTGCATGAAGGCCCGACAGGTGGGCACTATCAAGCTGCTCGTACCGCTCATAAGATGCTTTGCGCGAGTTTTTACTGGCCTAGCCTGTTTAAGGACGCGCAAGCCTTTGTGAGCAGGTGTGATAGTTGCCAACGGTCGGGCAACATCTCTAATAAAAATGAAATGCCGCAAAATTATTTCTTAGAGTGCGAAATTTTCGACCTCTGGGGAATTGATTTTGTTGGCCCCCTTCCTTCTAGCTTCGGAAACAAATATATTTTAGTTGCTGTTGATTATGTTTCACGATGGGCTGAGGCCCAAGCTCTTCCTACGAACGACTCCCAAGTTGTAGTCACGTTTTTTAAAAAATTATTTTCTAGATTCGGTACGCCTCGCGCAATCGTTAGCGATAGGGGTTCCCATTTCTATAACGCACAATTTTCAAAAATCCTTACCAAATACGGTGTTACGCATAAGCTTTCCACTGCCTACCACCCCCAAACTAACGGACAAGTCGAAGTAGTTAATCGAGAAATAAAAAGAATATTAGAAAAGACTGTTTTAACTTCTAGAAAAGACTGGTCAGCCAAACTTGACGATGCTCTATGGGCCTACCGAACAGCGTATAAAACCGCCCTCAGATGTACGCCGTATCGGCTTGTCTATGGAAAATCGTGTCATCTGCCCGTAGAGTTAGAACACCGCGCCTTTTGGGGCTTAAAATTTTTAAACTTCGATCCCCACTCAGTCGGTGACCTTCGAAAATTTCAACTAAATGAACTCGATGAGTGGCGCTCTTATGCTTATGAAAATAACAAACTTTATAAAGAGCGGACGAAGCGTTTACATGATAAACACTTAAGGCACCCTAAAAACTTTAAGCCGGGCGATAAAGTCCTTTTATATAATTCTCGTTTACGTTTATTTCCGTGCAAATTAAATTCTCGCTGGTCTGGCCCGTTTTCTGTTTTAGAAGTATTTCCTTATGGAACTGTTTTAATTTCTCACCCTGATAAGGGTAATTTCAAAGTGAATGGTCAGCGTCTTAAACTCTACTTTTCTGGTGATGATGATGTCAGTCCAAACATTATTAAGTTTCTGCTTCACGAACTCTAACTTTGAACTCTTAATTTTTGTTAAAAAAAAGAGACAATTTTATTTCGGGACAACAATATTTTTGGACAAAATTATTTTTTGATGCGTCGAGCTCAACGACGCTTTAACCAAAGGGCGCTCTTGGGAGGCAACCCAAGTTATCTTTTTCTGTTTTCTTTGTTTTACAATTTTTGCCTCGGACGGCTCCGACAAGCTGAAGCTTCTGCGATCGCCTGCTCCAACATTGCTGAATCTATCACGAAGTCCAAATAAGACATTCGGAGGAGCGGCATCACTCAGTTTTCGCAGTAAATAAATCCGGGGAAGTACCTGTATTTCAATTCTGTCTTTCAATTCTGTACTTTAGTTTTCTCTCCTTCTCCAATCCCCTTCTTTAGCCATTGAGGACAATGTCTGTTTTAAGCTTGGGGGAAGATTTCCTCCTTCATTTTTGCGTAGTGTAAATAATCTTCTTTTTGTATATATTGTAAATATTTCCAAAAAAAATGAATATCTTAAAATTCCAAAAAAAAAGAGAAAAAATCCAAAAAAAAAGAGAATATTTCACAAAATTAAATTAAAAAAAATATATATGCGTTTTTGAATAGTTTAGACATTTTGGTATTTCAATAGTACCCCTAGTTTTTAGTTTTGTTTTACTCAAAATCTCCTATAAACAACTTAGTTAATTATAATATTTCTAATCGTTCTTTTTAATTATGTTTCACAAGTAAAATGTTGGCCATGCTGTGTTTCTAATTCACGGTAGCATGTTAAGGTGAAATATTTTTCTAAAACTCGCATTTCTATTATGGTTTTTTGTTGTTTATTTCCTTTACTTTCTTAAAAATTCATCATCCACTATTTTCTTTTTCGTTTTTGAATAATTTTTGTAAAGTCAACTTTTGAATAACGTAGTAGATGTGAACGATCCAAGTCACCTATTATTTCTATTTTCAAGTTAATTTCATCAATCTTCTTTTATTATCTAGGACTCGCTTTTTGAAAATTTTTCAAACCTTTGTTTTAAATAAATTCAAAAGCGTGAAAATGATTTAGGCCGTTTTTGTTTTCGTTTGAGCTCTCCTGCCAACCTAAAAACTTTTACCACTAGTTAGCCATTTTTGAGCCTTTTTTCCGATTACATTTGATAGCTCCTCCCTTCATTTCAGTTTCACCAAAGCCAAAATTTCCAACCTATCGAATCACACTAGCCTTTTTGAGTTTCATAAATTAGTTTGACGATTTTGATAGGATATTTTGTTATTTTTGTAGGAGAAAGATTTTTGAAAAAAAAAAGGATGTCGAAAGTGATGTTTATTTTTGTTTGGCCAACTCAAAAAGGAAAATAAAAATATTTATGGCCTTTGTTTTGAAAATAAAAAAAATAAAAAAAAAAGAAGAAAAAGAAAAAAATGTGTATATATTTTTATGAAAATTTTTGAAACTCTTTGCTTTGGTTTAGTGTGATTTTAAAACCTTTACGTTTATCTTTGAATTCCACTCCTAATCATATTCCTATGCCAAACGTTTCTGTCCTATTTAAGTCCTTTTGATTCACGCTTTTTGATTTTTATTTAATAACTAAGAAAAGAAAAACAGTAAATCAGTTTTAGTTTTGGATTTAAAACTAGATTTTTGTTAATTAAATTGATATAATTATAATGCGTTGCTTGGATCTAGTAACAACTCAATGCGTGTTTTTCATTTTCGTTGCCTTTGCTTAAGTCTATTTAAAAAAATCTCGTTAAAATTTTGGATAATTTGTTTTTATTGAGTAAAGTTTATAAAAGTTTTACCATATCTAAATAATTGTTTTAGACTTACATTTCACCTTTTCCCTACTAAGAATTTCGCATAGTACTTGTGTAGGCATAATTAGAACTTTTTGATTAGTCCTTTTTATAAATATCTAGTTTTTATATTTTTGCTTGGGGACAAGCAAAGCTTAAGCTTGGGGGAATTTGATAATACGTTTTGTATCCTAAACTATTATCATATTTTCTATTTTATATTGTGCAAATCATGTCTATTATTAGTTTATTTTTATCATTGTTATGTAAATATTATTGCCACTGACTTTTTCTTGTCTTTTTGTAGGTTTCCAGAAAATTGGCCAAAATGACCTGTCACGCCCGCCCTGGGCGTGACATAGGGCGTGTCACCCGATCCCGAGGACTCCTGCTGGAAGGGACAAAAAACGGTCAAAACCGCTGTCACGCCCCATGATACGCCCTCCCTGGGCATGTCACCAGGCGTGACCAGGGGCGTGTCGCCCTCTGCCGCAAAGCCTGCCGCCGCATTAAATGCCGTTCCGCCTCAGCATGCAAACAGTACTGTCACGCCCCATGTCACGCCCGTGATATGGGCGTGACACCCTCCTTTTTCGGTGACTGACAGATTTCCGAACAATGATTTGGACATGACGTGCCTGTCACGCCCCCCTGTCACGGGCGTGACCTAGGGCGTGACCACCGACGTACCAAAGCAATCATCCCTCCCGCCAGAATCCAGAGCCCGAGGTCAACATAGTACTGTCACGCCCCCTGACACGCCCCCCCTAGGGCGTGTCGGAGGGCGTGACCAACCCGAGAAAATTTTCTATAAATTGAGACCCCCCCTCTCCATTTCAGCAAGCTTTGGTTGAGAGGGGGAGGTGCTGCCCCTTTGGTTCTTGAGTTTTTTTATGCTTTCTCTCTCTCTCTCTCTCTTCCTTTGTAATTTTTGCTTAATCATGGTTTAATAGTTAGTTGCTTTAGCTTTTTTTGTAATCTTTGCTCTTGCTTAGTGCTAATTGTAGGGCTAGAATAGGCTTTAATTTTCATGCACTTGTAATTTCAATTTCAATAGTGTAACTTGCCTTTTTTCATTAATAAAAGTGTTCTTCCTTTACTTGTGTTCCTTTATATGCTTTTCTACTCATCTCCCCTCCTCCACTCCATTATGATTAACTAATCCTCCTTGTACTCGATCTTGATGATCCGAGGTTAGAGCGATTATGTTATGATGTTTTAATTAATCTTTTCTTTTTAGGATAGGGCCTTGAATTACTCTTGATTAATCACGGGTTGTAGGTATATTTTCGATATATACTCTCCGCCTTTGCTTTCATTCTGGGCTAGCCGAGAGGCCAAAAGAATGAAGTGAGCATTCAAGAGTAAAGGGAGTTGTACGCACCCCTCGAGAGAGGCAGACGTCCAAATCTCCCGGATTGGAGTAAAATCCAATAGTGGGGTTCACCGCGTAAAGCGAGTTTTAGGCCTCCGATTTAGACGAGAGTCGGTCGGACCTTCCTAAACTCAGTTGGGCACGACTTCGAGAGAAGCGTGTTCAAGCTTTAGGAACCTCCACGGTCAAGGACCTTTGTCCTATTAAGTTCAGATTTTTATCGCATTTTCTTAATCGTCTTTAGCCGAGGTGAATCTTGATTGAGTGCATTTCCATCTCATATTTTCTACCTTTCGTAGTAATCACCTATCTTGTGCTCTTTAATTAACTGCAGTAGTTTCCTTTCTAGCATAGTTCTTTGCTTAATAGCATAACTTAATTGCGGTAGTTCTCTTTCTAGTATAGCTTTAATTCCTCCCTTGCACTTAGATTTTCTAAAACCCTAGTTTTTCCGTCGATAAGATAATAGCGTTCGTGTGATTAAGCATAGCCAACAGTTCCCGGATTTCAATACGACACTTCTGTCCCCTTGCTACAATTCGATAGGTATACTTGCCTCATCGGGTTGCTAGTTCGGTTCCGTTTATTTTCTTCGAACCCTAGCGCGCAACAGTTGCTGAGCTGGTGGGATCCCACCCATCATGGGGCATTTTACCTGTGTATGTCTCGACTGGTGACAATGGTAACATGGTCGTGGGGTCAACTCTGTTAGAAACTACAAAACCCGTGACCCTTCCATATGGTACACCTAAAATGTTGTGGTTCGAAAACCGTTAGTCTAAAAGACTAAGCCCTATCATCCCCTACCCCTTCCCCCATGTCTCTTAGGTACCGAGAGGAGAGGAAGAAAGGAAAGGACATGAAGGTGGAGAATAAGTCAAAAGTAGGTGACAGCGGACCTATGCTAGCAATTCCATAGTAAATATAACAAAAGCAGAAAGTAGGGAACGTAACCTTAACTTATGCGGAAGCGCATAAGCCAAGGGATCTTTTGCAGGGCTCCCATCATATAAAGTGTCCCATACCACTTATACACTTGGGTGTCGGTTATCAAACAACAAGGAGTAGCAAGTAAGTAAAGCACAAGAAATATAACCATTCATTTATAGGGATTATCCCTATTGACCAAGGGGTCATTTTTCAGGGCCTATTGTATAAAACGTCCCATACAATCTTATACGATAGGTGGCAATGTTTATGCTATGACACATAAATATGCTATGGAATGCACAAGCAAGTGCAACACACCCACCGACTCTATGCGCACAAACCTTTAGTTCCCCCTGTTCGGGCAGCTAGCTTCACTCCCAGGAACCTCCGTGGTGGCAAATGGAGACAGTGGGTCGGGCCCCCCACTCCTAGGCAGGTAACCACAGTACCAGGCCTAGCCCTTCCATACGCCCCTAGAAGAACATAACCTAGAGTATCCGCGTATTAGTGCTGGTTATATCCACCAGGCTTTCTTTGGCTAAGTGTCCCACACCGCCGAGTCAACGTACCGATGTCGGTGTGATCGATCGTCCAGTACCGATGACCCACCACTTTTATTCACATGCAATCATGACAGTTATATTTGTACAAGTTCTCATATTACCGAGCCTCCAGCTCTCTAGGCTACCAAGCATATACCAAGTCCCCGAGCATCCCGCTCCCCGGACTTCCCAATCACAAACCAAACCATTGATATTACTAGTAGGCCCTTAGACCACGGACCTACTTTACCCATTCCATGCCAATCCTTCTTCCAGCATGTACAAGTGTTGGTGTGAGGTGCAACTATTATTAGTGTTACTCTTGATCATTTTATTCCTAAGATTTAAGGTTAACCTTTGACTTCCCGAGGGTTACCCGGTTAAGGGCTCGCAGCGGTACTAGGAGCTATGATGGGTTGAATCCCAAAGCTCCCTTTCCAAGGCACTTATTATAATTGATTGGTTCCCTTAACCCATTCCCTTATCATATTACAGTGGGCTAATCCTAGGGTGACTTTGACTCTTCCTCTTCCCGGGGAGGACGATCTTCCGTCGAACCTGAACACTACTTAACGCTAGTCAATCTCACACCCTACCCATCCTTACTTCCAATAATGAACTTGATTTTACTCACCCTATCCAAACCAGAAAACTACCAAAATTCCATCTCCCAAGTTCATTACCCACTCTAGTTCAGCTTCTGCAGTTTTTACTAAACGCAGACCATCCTAAGCTTGTGAGGTATGCAAGGGGTGGTACTCCAAATTTTCTTCCAAATCTCCTATAATATTTACTGGATGTCTACCATGACATAATTAGTCTAAATCCAGAAAATAATAATTTTCCTATTTTATTTGGCATTTAATTTATTTATTCTCAGCCTCCCAATGCCCTAGTATGAACATGAAGTGCACTAATGAGCCAACAATAAATCACCATTAAATCAGTAAAAATCCTATGAGCCATTTAAGCAGTAATTCCAAATTTTGAGAAATTTCAGAGGTATTTAGGCCTACATTTCCTTATTTACCATTTTAGGCCACTTTTACTATATTATGAAGCAAGTACTGTAAATATATATCCAAAAATCACAATAAAATTATAGAAGCTTTATAGTGACCTAAAACCATCAGAAACCAATTAATATAATTTTTCTCTAACATATAAGCTCTGAATTTATTTTAATGTAAAGTACTAATTTTCCTAACTCAGTGAAAGAGGGACTGTTTTTAATAATCTAAAATTCCAAAAAAATTTACATGATGACTATCATTGTCTAAAACACCCACTGACAAATTTCATAATTTTTCAAATAACAAATGGGCATTATTTGTATTTTTGACTACATATCACAATTGGTACATTAAAGAAGCAAGTACCCAAAATAATCAGATAAAACTTCCAAGAAAAATACAGAAGGCATAACATGCTATAAGATGCCGTAATCCAAGATTTCATAACATTCCAGTGAACATAAATTTCATAATCATCAAAATTAATATCTAGGGCACAACTAGGATTGTGAATGAAGTACTGTATAAGTTAACCCAAAAATCTCAAAAAAATTATATTATGTCCACTTGGACCATAAAATCACCCTACCAAAATTTTACTTGATTTGAAGTTCAGTTGAGAGCTTAATAATTCAAATTAAGGTTGGTGGCCTAAACTAGGGTTAGGGTTTTAGGGGGGTTAGAGGTCTCCAAATACCCTAAAATTTTGTCCAGAAAACTATACTGGCCCTATGGTTCTCTTCACCCAATTTTAAGTCAGTCCAAGGTCATTTGACCCCATGACCTTCACAACCCTAAAAATCAACATTAAGGGATTTTCCCTAGGGTTCTAGGGATACCCTATCCCAAACCACCCCAAATTACATTGGAGGGTGTTTCATGCCCCAAACAGCCAGTGGACAAAATATCAGCCTCTGTTGAGGTTGTTTGACCACTCAAATCCGAAAAGGAGTGAATTGACCTAATTAACCCTATAAGGGCCAACCTAGGGTTTGATGAAAACCTATTAAAAACTTCACCAAAAGAGATGAAATTTTACCAGAACCTTATGATACACCCAGGGACCACTCACCAAAATTTGGGAGGGTTTGGATGTCATTTAGCCATCTAATTAAATTATGCTAGGATTATTGAATTTTTCTAAAAACTATAGAAACACATTTTCCAAAAATCCTAATTTTTGGATAGCACCTAGATATAGGTAAGATTAGGCGACACCCCAAATTTCAAGTCATTTTGATGACTGGATTGGAGTGGGGAATTTTTCTAAGGTCAAGACAGCCCTATGGATAGACCTCACCAAAAAGTGTGCTGTGGTCTAACCAGGACTCCAAATTGAGTGAAATAAATTTTAAATTAAACTAGACTTCAAGGGCTACATTTTCTATGTTGACCACTTTTTATGTTTCAGCACCTACGTGCTACAATTTTCAGTTTAAACTTAGTGTACAGTAAAGGAAATTAATATCTAATTATACAATATTTAATATGTTAAAATAACACTGTTCATCTTCTTCTTTACCCGAACCCGAACAGAACTAGAAAAACAACTATTCCTATAGCTTTTCTAAAGATATTTCCCGGCCACCCAGCCGTCTCCCTGGTCGGCCACCAGCACCACCACCTCTGTTGAGGTGAGGGCTACCGTCGGGCGGCGGCACGGCCGCCGGAGAGGCGGTTTCCGGCAAACCCGACCACCATTTATTTTTGAAAAACCATGGAAAAGCTCGCTCAATCTTGCTCCTTTGAGATCGACATCTCTCCTAAGTAATTTCTAAGATCTATTTAAAGAAGAAAGAGTAGAGGAGGACCTTATTCGCGATTTGGAGTCGAGTCGATCGTCGGGATGCCTTGGTGGAGGGGAGCTGAAACGGCTTGTAACAGCTAGAGGAGGGTTGGAAACTCCTCCTCTCCCTGAGAGGAGTTGAATCAAGCCGTGAAAGGGAAGGGGGAATGTAACGCCCCGTTTTTTCAGCGATTATTTTTATTCTCGTTTGGCGTTACGATGACGCGTTTCCGTGGCTTGTGCCATTTGTGGAGTGTGGTTTAGCTCCTTAGAACTGAGTGCCCTATTCTGTAGCCTGTTGGCAAGATCTCCCTAGCAAGCCGAGTCGTTTTGGGTGACCCGGTGTGGCCTCTCGGGGGGATGTTGGTGTTTGGCTTTATTTGGGTATAACTCGAGTTCTATTCGTCGAAAATTAATTTCGACTTCGCCGTTGTGTTCGTAGCGTGGGTATTTAGCTACGGTGCGAATTTCGTCGAATTCCGAGGTAGTTCGGTTTTCGTGTCGTTTAGGTGCTTTATGTAATTTTGTAATTAATTATATTATTATATATTAATATATATATATATATAGAATGAAAAGGCACGCCATCTTCATCTTCTTCACGTTAAAACTGCCGCCTGTACGAGAGAAACGCAGAAACCGCCTACCCTTCCCTTCGGACGCCGATTCCCGGAGCATTTGTGGACGGAATTCGATTCCGAGAGTGGATTCGGATTGCTCTCGTCAAGACCTTCATTCCTACGGTAAGAAATTTGATTTTCGTGGAGTTTTGGGAGGATTGGAATTTTCGGTTTTGGAGTTTTCCGCCATTAATGGCCGAGTGTTTGTTTTAGGTGTTGCGGCCGTTTTGATCCGTGCGAAGAGGAGGAAAGCAGTCCAAAGCTTCGCTGTGATTTGAGGTAAGTGGTATTCTTGCCCTTGCCAAGTTTTTTTTTCGATTTTACTTGCTGAAATTGAAATCCCGGTTAGCCCAGGTTAGAGGCCTTGTTGTTCTCATTTTCTTGCTAACTATAGGGCTTAGTTCTTCCTACTGAAACCCCCCCTATTTTTGTGATGATTGGAATCCAAATTGTCGGCGTGGAGCTGTTGTTTTCCTTTACTCTGATTGTTGCTCTGGTTCGAGTGTAGCCGAGAGGGAGAGTTAGGAGGGGGTGTGGTTGCCGATTTTCGTTAAGGTATTACTCGAATGATTAGGCATAGTTTGTATAGTAGTGGTGCGCGACGTTGGTAGTTTCCTGCTGTTACTACAGTTGCATGAGTCGTGTGTGCGTTCCGGTGTCGTTCGGGAAATTCCAAACAGTACAGGTTAACGGCGCACGGTCGTTAACCATTAGGGCGCACGACCACTGGTCGTGTGCCTCTGTTCGTGCGCGTATAACTTTCAGTTTCCAAAGTTCTGTCTCAGAGATCGCACGAGCGCTGGCAAGCAGTGCGCACGACCACTGATCGTGTGTCACTGATCGTGCGCTGACGCTAAGTTTTTCTCAGGTTTTCCAGGTTCGCTTCGCACGATCAACAGCCGATGAGTGCGTACGACCACTGATCGTGCGTCACTGATCATGCGCTCTGTATATTTTCTTTTGCTAGGCGAATTTAGATGGTTTCGAGTGCGGGAGTTTAGATACTCAAGTGACAGGCAACTACTCGAGTTCTGGATCTTCTGCCTTGGTCGTTCGACTATCGTCGAGCTCCGTATTCTTTAGTGGGTTTGTGGGTAGTGGCATTATTTTGGCGGTGAGTGAGGCTAGCTCGCTCAACGCCAATGTTTTGGTAGGCACTGAGTGGGTTTCACTCAATGCCTAGTCGTGTTGGTTTATTTCAACACTCTTCCTTTACCTTGTCTTTCGTTTCCGAGTGGATTTCCAGTTGTATTTCTGGGTTTTCCTTGTCGGCCGTTTTCTTTATTTTCCTAGAGGCCGAATCGTGGGTCGTGGTTAGTAGTGGTGGTTGTAGCTCTTTATGGGGGTGGAGTTGTGTGATATAGCCAAGGCCACCCATGTTTTTCTTGCTCCAGGTACGGGCTGGGCTTGTCGGGTGGAAGATCCCTTGTGTTTTCACGTGTTGACCCTCGAGCTTTTGACTTGGACATGGTGGATTGGGGGACTGCGTTTGCCTTCGATCCGGTTCCTCATTGTTGTTTTTGCTACTATCACTTCCCACAGTTTAGGGTGTTAGAAGTTTCTTCCTTGGTTGTTTGCAGTACTTTTGGCTCTTGGTAGCCTAGTAGTCCCTGCAGGATGTTGTTCCTGGTCTGGGTTGTTGCTGTTTTTCTCGCACGTAGTGCTTTTCTTGTTGTCCTGTTTTGGACAGTTGTGGCTCTTTCTACTGCATGTTTTTTCCAGGTACCTTGTCCCTTTGGTTGACTCTTTCATGCAGTTTTACTTTGTTTAGCTTGCTGAGGTATTCTATTTTCTTTTGGAATACCCCAGGTTCTGAGCCGTAGCCAGTTGGGTGGCTAGTTTGCAGTGGTGGTGTTGGTGGTCTCTTGGACCTTGGAGTTCCGTTTGCCGTGTTGGTGAGGTAGTTTTTCAGTACTTTCTTACAGACATACATATATGCCAATGGGTTCGTGTCAGGTTGTTGGCGCTCACTGGTAGTTTTTACCTTTGCACTGGATATATTTACTTATGCTGCTACCGTTTTCTGGAGATAGTCTACTTGCTCTGAGAAGGTTTTATGCTAGGTTGCTAGTTATTTTTAAACTATAATTATTATTATAAATAAAGCTCATGATCAGCATATTTTATAAGACGTATTCACTATTTTCCAAATCACGTATAAAGACCGCTTTCTTATATATTATATAAATTAAATGTAGGGTCTTGCATAGCATGAGTGGTTCTCTTGGAACCCTTATGCGCTCCTTAGGATGTTAAACCTAAATAAAGTATTTTTCTGCAGCGTATAAATATAGTTTTTCTTTTGTGGACTAGGTGATCCACTGAGCCGAGGGATACGGTCTCTAAAATATAACTGATTTTCTAATCATTAATCACATGATTTTCTTTCATTAAGTTGGTAGTTGGTTTTGCCTGAGCGTCAGCAGTTATCCCCTGCTTGACGTGGCATCACGACGCGTGTTTTCTCTTACTCTGATAATTCTTAATTCGGAGAAAATGCGGGTTGTGACAGTTGGTATCAGAGGGAGGTTGCTTGACATGTTAGTTGAGCAACCTTCCTTTGTTCGCTTATTAGTAGTTCAACATCATGTCATTCACACACCGATATGTCATCAGCACGTCTTGGCAAAAGCACAAACACTACACTCATAGCATAACATGAAGTATACGGGGCATATTATGTAGTATGGGATGCATAATATGTGTTCGTATATGGATCCACCATAGGGGCAATATGTGAGGGTTATGTAGTATGGGATGCATAACCTCACCACATAGCTGCGACTAGCACGTTTTCTTTTTTGTTGCATGAGAATGTTATGTAGTATGGGATGCATAACATTTTCATATGTACGCCGCTCATAACATGCATTAGGGCCTTTTTAGAATGCATAACACAAACATGCATATCATAACATTGCATAAGCACAACGTGCCGAGCTAAAGATTTGCAGGATGACATATGTACACACATGAGTTTTCAAATTAACATAAATTCATGCATCCGATCTAGGCACAAGAGTTAGTAAGGTGGTGGTTAACCATCCTAGGTTAGGGCATATCATCGAATTTTTGTGAAGAAGATAAACTCTCAGAGCAAGTTTAACAGCTTTAAGTCTATATCTACATATGTATTGTCTGTACTAGTAATCGGTTCTAGTCGTTGGATTTGGATCTGATTTGCGTTGTAATGATTTTTTTAGAATGGCTAGGCGTCCTGCGACTCGATCGACTCCCCTGTCTGAGGGTGAGTCATCTGGGGCTCAGAATGATGCGGTGATCGAGAGTCTGCGTTTGAGTAGCGAAGCTATGGGCAGGCAGTTGGAGGAGGTGCAAGCCCAGATTCAGTCTTTGGTGGCTGTTGTGGCAGGTCAGGCTCAGGGTGCGCAAGTTCCTGCTGGGGGGTTAGCTGTTCCTCCTCCTCCTGCACCCTTGAGACCTCCAGTGGTGGTGCCAGCAGAGATGGCCTTCATCTCGCAGTTTCAGAGGCTGAGCCCTCCCACTTATGATGGGAAGGCAGATTTCATGGTGATAGACGACTGGCTGATCTCCATGGAGGAGATGTTCTCATACTCAGGGATTGCAGATGATTAGAGGGTGATGATAGCCGCCTATCAGCTTAAAGGTTTGGCTAAGAGTTGGTGGCTGAGAGAGAAGGAGAGCATGGTAGCCGGATGCTCTTGGGAAGTGTTCAAGGAGATGCTGTTGAGGAAGTTCTTACCCTCGGTCGAGCGTGACCGCCTCATGAACGACTTCCTCCATCTGAAGCAAAGGCAACTCACGGTGGGTGAGTATGAGATAGAGTTTAGTAAGTTGAGCCGTTTTGCCCCTGGATTGGTCAGCATTGAGGCTGATCGAGTTAAGCGATTTCTCGGTGGTTTGAGGAGTGAGGTGCAGCAGTTGGCCAGTGCTTATGGGTCAGTGACTTATGCTGGAGTTGTAGAGGCTGCTCTTAAGGTTGAGCCCATTGAGACGGCGAAGAGTAGAGGCCAGCAGTTGAAGAAGGATAAGAGGAAGTTGGTAGAGGAGAAGAAACCCCTGGTACCCGATGCTGTTCCGGGAAAGAGGAGCAGGGTGGTGTGCAGTTTTTGTGGCCGGTCAGGCCATCCTGTCGAGAGGTGTTTCAAGAAGGCGGCAGCTCAGAAGAAGGAGCAGGTTCATGCGATTCAGGGTGCTCCTAGGAGAGATGCCTCCTGTTCTGTTTGTAAGCGATCCGGCCATGATGCGGCCCAGTGTTGGACCAAGGATAAAGTCTGCTTTCAGTGTGCGCAGAAGGGACACATCAAGTCGAGGTGTCCTCTGTTTCATCCAGCTCTTCCTGCAGTTCCGTTACAGGCTTTACCTCCACCTACGCGTGTGGACAAGGGAAAAGGGAAGCTGAACGTGATTTCTTCCGAGGAGGCTCAGACTTCGACCCAGGTGATCTCAGGTTAGTTGTTTGTTGTTTTTCTTTCTAGCCTGGTAGTTTAGTTGCTAGATTATTTGCGGTACTGTTGTGCTAGTTCCTTAGCTTTGTGCGCTCCTATAGGGAAATTTAAGGTGAAGAACCGCTGGGCGCGTGTTCTGTTTGACTCCGGTGCTACCCACTCGTTCGTGGCTAGAGCCTTTGTGGAGCGTCATCGGTTGTCTCTAGATCGTGTTCGGGATTCCTTCCGTGTCAAGTTTCCCTCTGGTGAATCTGTGTTGTCAGATTTGGGTATTTTGGATTGCCCGGTTTTGTTGGGGGATTTTCTTGCGAAGGCGGACCTGAAGATGATTGATCTAGAGGACTTCGATGTCATTTTGGGCATGGACTGGCTCTCTCGGTATGATTCGGTCATTCAGTGCAAAGGAAAGCGCTTGGACTTCATCAGGGACGACGGTCAGCCCGGCAGCGTGTATGCTGATCCGTGTCAGGATTCTCCTGTTCTCTCTGCGGTATGTGTTCAGAGATTGTTTCTTTCTGATTGTTGTGTTTGTTTAGTCTCGGCGGTTGGAACCGTTGTTAGCGTGCCACGCTTGGAGGAGATTCCTATTGTTTGTGGTTTCGCCGATGTTTTTCCTAATGATCTTCCTGGTATCCCTCCTGAGCGGGATGTGGAGTTTGTTATTGATTTGGAGCCGGGTACGTGTCCTATTGCTAAGGCGCCGTACCGGATGGCCCCTCGTGAGTTAGAGGAGTTGCGAGGTCAGTTTGATGAGATGTTGGCTAAAGGTTTTATCAGGCAGAGTTCGTCGCCTTGGGGTGCTCCTGTTTTGTTTGTAAAGAAGAAATATGGGTCGATGCGGCTTTGCATCGACTATATAGAATTGAACAAGGTTACTATTAAGAACAGATACCCTCTGCCGAGGATCGATGATTTATTTGACCAGTTGCGTGGTAGCACGGTGTTCTCCAAGATCGATCTTCGTTCGGGCTATCATCAGCTCAGGATCCGTGAGGCAGATATTCCACGGACTGCGTTTAGGTCGAGGCATGGACACTTTGAGTTTTTGGTGATGTCGTTTGGTTTGACCAACGCACCATCAGCTTTCATGGACATGATGAATCGGTTATTCAAGGATTTCCTAGACAAGTTCGTGGTGGTCTTCATTGATGATGTGTTGGTTTATTCTCGCAGTGCTGAGGAGCATGAGCAGCATTTGCGTTTGGTCCTATCAGAGTTGAGGAACCACAAGTTATTCGCCAAGTTGAGCAAGTGCGAATTTTGGTTGCCTCAGGTTTCTTTTCTAGGCCACGTGGTGAACAAGGATGGGATCTCGGTTGACCTAGAAAAGATTGCAGCAGTGATGGATTGGAGTAGGTCGAATACTCCTAAGGAGATCAGAAGTTTCTTAGGGTTGGCTGGCTATTACAGGAGATTCGTGGAGGGTTTCTCTTCTCTAGCCGCACCTTTGACCAAGCTGACTCAGAAGAATGTGGCTTTTGTTTGGAGCGAGAAGTGCGAAGAAGCTTTTCTGGAGCTAAAGAAGAGATTGTGCACTGCTCCCGTTCTGACCCTTCCTACTGAGGGCGTGGATTATGATGTGTATGTGGATGCTTCGCATATAGGACTGGGATGCGTATTAATGCAGGATGGAAAAGTAATTGCTTATGGTTCACGGCAGTTGAAGACTCATGAGAAGAATTATCCTACGCATGACCTTGAGTTTGCAGCGGTTATCTATGCGTTGAAGTTGTGGAGGCACTTACTTTATGGGGCTCAGTGCAAGATTTTTACTGACCATAAGAGCCTGAAGTACGTGTTCACGTAGAAGGAGTTGAATCTGCGTCAGCGGCGGTGGCTAGAGTATGTGGCGGATTATGACGTAGAAATTCAGTATCATCCGGGCAAGGCCAATGTGGTGGCCGACGCCCTGAGCCGAAAGACGGGAAAGATCTTTAACCTCTCCGCCGATCGGTTAGTGGAGGAGTTCCTCCTTTTGGATATTTCAGTGAGATGCTGTAGTTTGCAGAGTAGCTTATCAGTGGAAGAGCCGTCCTGGATTTCTTTGACTAGACTGCATCAGAAGGACGATCCGGATCTGTTGCACCTTTTTACCAGGACAGAGAAGGGAGAGTTGCCAGATTTTGCTATTGATGATGCGGGTACTTTGAAGTACCGCAGCAGGTTTTGCGTTCCCGCTGTTGGGGACATTAGGAGTATGATTTGCAGTGAGGCTCATGGTTCCAGCGTTGCCTACCATCCAGGATCTACGAAGATGTACCGTGACTTAAGGCAAATTGCCTGGTGGTATGGTATGAAAGGAGATATAGCCCGATATGTTGCTGAGTGTCACACTTGCAAGCATGTGAAGGCCGATCATGGAAGGCCTGGTGGCAAGCTGACTCCGTTAGAGATCCCGACTTGGAAGTGGGAGAGTATATCTATGGACTTCATTACGGGTTTGCCAAAATCCCCGAGGGGATTTGATTCTGTTTGGGTTATAGTGGATAGATTGACGAAGTGTGCTCACTTTGTGCCTTATAAGATTGATTACCCGATGAAGAAGATAGCGGAGTTGTACTTGAATGAAGTCATCCGACTCCACGGTGTGCCGGTTAGCATCATTTCTGATCGAGACTCCCGGTTTACTTCTCGTTTTTGGCAGAGTCTGCAGGAGGGTTTGGGTACGGATCTGAGGTATTCTACTGCGTACCACCCTCAGACCAATGGGCAGACAGAGCGGGTTAATCAGATTGTTGAGGATATGATCCGGTGCTATATTTTAGACCACGGTGGAGCGTGGGATGAGCGTCTGCGACTCATGGAATTTGCTTATAATAACAGTTATCAGGAAAGCTTGCAGATGGCTCCGTTCGAAGCTTTGTATGGGAGGCGCTGTAGGACTCCGTTGTTTTGGGCTGAGGCTTGTGAGAAGCCTTTGTTGGGTCCAGATGCTCTGGAAGAGATGGAAGTCGCCGTGAAGCTTATTCGTGAAAAGCTTCGTTTAGCTCAGGAGAGGTATGAAAAGAACGCCAATCGGCGTAGGTCTGCTTTGGAGTTTTTAGTAAGGGATCATGTATACCTCAAGGTTTCTCCAATGGTTGGTGTAAAGAGATTTGGTAAAAATCGGAAATTGGACCCAAGGTATGTGGGCCCGTTCAAGATTTTGGAGCGGATTGGTGTGTCTGCATATAGATTGGATTTGCCAGCGAACTTCCCTGGTGTTCATAATGTTTTTCATGTTAGCCAATTGCGGAAGTGTGTGCGCAGCAGTGGGCAACTCTTGGATGTTGTGCCCCAGTTGGAGCCCAACCTCTCTTTTGTTGAGGTGCCAGTTCGTATTTTGGATACTCAGGAGCGTGTGCTGCGAAAGAAGTCCATACCGATGGTGAAAGTTCTATGGAAAAATCAGGATTTGGAGAGCGCGACTTGGGAGCTAGAGTCGGCCATGAGGAGGGCGTACCCTTACCTGTTTCACTGATTTGATCGGTATGTTTCCCTTTGTAACTTCTGTTTGTTACTTTTCCTTCTTTAGTAGGAGGGTTGTGCGTAAAGTTTCGGGACAAAACTTTCTTTTAGGGGGAGTGACTGTAACGCCCCGTTTTTTCAGCGATTATTTTTATTCTCGTTTGGCGTTACGATGACGCGTTTCCGTGGCTTGTGCCATTTGTGGAGTGTGGTTTAGCTCCTTAGAACTGAGTGCCCTATTCTGTAGCCTGTTGGCAAGATCTCCCTAGCAAGCCGAGTCGTTTTGGGTGACCCGGTGTGGCCTCTCGGGGGGATGTTGGTGCTTGGCTTTATTTGGGTATAACTCGAGTTCTGTTCGTCGAAAATTAATTTCGACTTCGCCGTTGTGTTCGTAGCGTGGGTATTTAGCTACGGTGCGAATTTCGTCGAATTCCGAGGTAGTTCGGTTTTCGCGTCGTTTAGGTGCTTTATGTAATTTTGTAATTAATTATATTATTATATATTAATATATATATATATATATATATATATATATATATAGAATGAAAAGGCACGCCATCTTCATCTTCTTCACGTTAAAACCGCCGCCTGTACGAGAGAAACGGAGAAACCGCCTACCCTTCCCTTCGGACGCCGATTCCCGGAGCGTTTGTGGACGGAATTCGATTCCGAGAGTGGATTCGGATTGCTCTCGTCAAGACCTTCATTCCTACGGTAAGAAATTCGATTTTCGTGGAGTTTTGGGAGGATTGGAATTTTCGGTTTTGGAGTTTTCCGCCATTAATGGCCGAGTGTTTGTTTTAGGTGTTGCGGCCGTTTTGATCCGTGCGAAGAGGAGGAAAGCAGTCCAAAGCTTCGCTGTGATTTGAGGCAAGTGGTATTCTTGCCCTTGCCAAGTTTTTTTTTTCGATTTTACTTGCTGAAATTGAAATCCCGGTTAGCCCAGGTTAGAGGCCTTGTTGTTCTCATTTTCTTGCTAACTATAGGGCTTAGTTCTTCCTACTGAACCCCCCTATTTTGTGATGATTGGAATCCAAATTGTCGGCGTGGAGCCGTTGTTTTCCTTTACTCTGATTGTTGCTCTGGTTCGGGTGTAGCCGAGAGGGAGAGTTAGGAGGGGGGTGTGGTTGCCGATTTTCATTAAGGTATTACTCGAATGATTAGGCATAGTTTGTATAGTAGTGGTGCGCGACGTTGGTAGTTTCCTGCTATTACTACAGTTGCGTGAGCCGTGTGTGCGTTCCGGTGTCATTCGGGAAATTCCAAACGGTACAGGTTAACCGCGCACGGTCGTTAACCGTTAGGGCGCACGACCACTGGTCGTGTGCCTCTGTTCGTGCGCGTATAACTTTCAGTTTCCAAAGTTCTATCTCGGAGATCGCACGAGCGCTGGCAAGCAGGGCGCACGACCACTGATCGTGCGTCACTGATCGTGCGCTGACGCTAAGTTTTTCTCAGGTTTTCCAGGTTCGCTTCGCACGATCATCAACCGATGAGTGCACACGACCACTGATCGTGCGTCACTGATCGTGCGCTCTGTATATTTTCTTTTGCTAGGCGAATTTAGCTGGTTTCGAGTGCGGGAGTTTATATACTCAAGTGACAGGCAACTACTCGAGTTCTGGATCTTCTGCCTTGGTCGTTCGACTATCGTCGAGCTCCGTATTCTTTAGTGGGTTTGTGGGTAGTGGCATTATTTTGGCGGCGAGTGAGGCTAGCTCGCTCAACGCCAAAGTTTAGGTAGGCACTGAGTGGGTTTCACTCAACGCCTAGTCGTGTTGGTTTATTTCAACACTCTTCCTTTACCTTGTCTTTCGTTTCCGAGTGGATTTCCAGTTGTATTTCTGGGTTTTCCTTGTCGGCCGTTTTCTTTATTTTCCTAGAGGCCGAATCGTGGGTCGTGGTTAGTAGTGGTGGTTGTAGCTCTTTATGGGGGTGGAGTTGTGTGATATAGCCAAGGCCACCCATGTTTTTCTTGCTCCAGGTACGGGCTGGGCGTGTCGGGTGGAAGATCCCTTGTGTTTTCACGTGTTGACCCTCGAGCTTTTGACTTGGACATGGTGGATTGGGGGACTGCGTTTGCCTTCGATCCGGTTCCTCGTTGTTGTTTTTGCTACTATCACTTCCCACAGTTTAGGGTGTTAGAAGTTTCTTCCTTGGTTGTTTGCAGCACTTTTGGCTCTTGGTAGCCTAGTAGGCCCTGCAGGATGTTGTTCCTGGTCTGGGTTGTTGCTGTTTTTCTCGCACGTAGTGCTTTTCTTGTTGTCCTGTTTTGGACAGTTGTGGCTCTTTCTACAGCATGTTTTTTTTTTCCAGGTACCTTGTCCCTTTGGTTGACTCTTTCATGCAGTTTTACTTTATTTAGCTTGCTGAGGTATTCTGTTTTCTTTTGGAATACCCCAGGTTCTGAGCCGTAGCCAGTTGGGTGGCTAGTTTGCAGTGGTGGTGTTGGTGGTCTCTTGGACCTTGGAGTTCCGTTTGCCGTGTTGGTGAGGTAGTTTTTCAGTACTTTCTTACAGACATACATATATGCCAGTGGGTTCGTGTCAGGTTGTTGTGCTCACTGGTAGTTTTTACCTTTGTACTGGATATATTTACTTATGCTGCTACCGTTTTCTGGAGATAGTCTACTTGCTCTGAGAAGGTTTTATGCTAGGTTGCTAGTTATTTTTAAACTATAATTATTATTATAAATAAAGCTCATGATCAGCATGTTTTATAAGACGTATTCACTATTTTCCAAATCACGTATAAAGACCGCTTTCTTATATATTATATAAATTAAATGTAGGGTCTTGCATAGCATGAGTGGTTCTCTTGGAACCCTTATGCGCTCCTTAGGATGTTAAACCTAAATAAAGTATTTTTCCGCAGCGTATAAATATAGTTTTTCTTTTGTGGACTGATAATACGTTTTGTAGCCTAAACTATTATCGTATTTTATATTTTATATTGTACAAATTATGTCTATTATTAGTTTATTTTTATCCTTTTTATGTAAATTTTATTGCCACTAACTTTTTCCTGTCTTTTTGCAGGTTTTCAGAAAAATTGCCAAAATGGCCTGTCACGCCCCCCTGTCACGCCCTCCTTGGGCGTGACCTTGGGCGTGTCACCCGATCCCCAGGACTCCTGCTGAAAGAGACAGAAAAACGGATAAAACCGTTGTTACGCCCCCATGACACGCCCTCCCTGGGCGTGTCACCGGGCGTGACTATGGGCGTGTCGCCCTCTGCCGCAAAGCTGCCGCCGCATTAAATGCCGTTCCGCCTCAGCACGCAAATAGTACTGTCACGCCCCATGTCACGCCCGTGACATGGGCGTGACACCCTCCTTTTTCGGCGACTGACGGATTTCCGACCAATGATTTGGACATGACATGCCTGTCACGCCCCCCTGTCACGGGCGTGACCTAGGGCGTGACCACCGACGTACCGAAGCAATCATCCTCCCGCCAGAATCCAGAGCCCGAGGTCAAATCCGTACCTGTCACGCCCCCTGACACGCCCCCCCTAGGGCGTGTCGGAGGGCGTGACCAACCCGAGAAAAAATCTATAAATTGAGCCCCCCTCCCCCCCATTTCAGCAAGCTTTGGTTGAGTAGGGGAGGTGCTGCCCCTTTGTTTCTTGATCCTTTTTCATGCTTTCTCTCTCTCTCTCTCCCCTCTCTTTGTACTTTTTGGTTAACCCTAGTTTAATCATAGTTTGTGCTAGCTTTTAATGTAATTTTCTTCTTGCTTAGTGCTTAATGTAGGGCTAGAATAGGGTTTAATTTTCATGCACTTGTAACTTTAATTTTCAATAGTGTAACTTGCTCTTTTTATTAATAAAAGTGTTTTTTTTTAGTTTGTGTTCTTCTTATGCTTTTCTACTCATCTTCCCCCTTCACTCCATTATGATTAACTAATCCTCCTTGTACTCGATCTTGATGATCCGAGGTTAGAGCGATTATGTTATGATGTTTTAATTAATCTTTTCTTTTTAGGTGAGGGCCTTGAATTACTCTTGATTTATCACGGGTCGGAGGTATATTTTCGATATATACTCTCCGCCTTTGCTTTCATTCTGGGCTAGCCGAGAGGCCGAAAGAATGAAGTGAGCATTCAAGAGTAAAGGGAGTTGTACGCACCCCTCGAGAGAGGCAGACGTCCAAATCTCCCGGATTGGAGTAAAATCCAATAGTGGGGTTCACCGCGTAAAGCGAGTTTTAGGCCTCCGATTTAGACGAGAGTCGGTCGGACCTTCCTAAACTCAGTTGGGCACGACTTCGAGAGAAGCGTGTTCAAGCTTTAGGAACCTCCACGGTCAAGGACCCTTATCCTATTAAGTTTAGATTTTTATCGCATTTTCTTAATCGTCTTTAGCCGAGGTGAATCTCGATCGGGTGCATTTCCATTTCATATTGTTCTACCTTTTGTAGTAATCTCATATATTGTGCTCTTTTATTAACTGCAGTAGTTTCCGTTCTAGCTTAGTTGTTTACTTAATAGCCCTCTTAATTGCAGTGTTTCTTTTTCTAGAATAGCTTTACTTTCTCCCCTGCACTTAGATTTTCTAAAACCCTAGTTTTTCCGTCGATAAGATAATAGCGTTCGTGTGAGTAAGCTTAGCCAACAGTTCCCGGATCTTAATACGACACTTGTGTCCCCTTGCTACAATTCGATAGGTATACTTGCCTCATCGGGTTGCTAGTTCGGTTGCGTTTATTTCTTCGAACCCTAGCGCGCAACAAGTTTTTGGCGCCGTTGCCGGGGACCCAACTTCCGTTGATATTTTGAAAACACGAACCTATTAATTTTATCTCTTCTCTTTCTCATCCCCTTTCTTTAAAGTTTTAAAAAATCAAAAAAAAAAAAATTTTATCACCGCTCTTAATAGAAACCAACCTCACAATTTTTCTACGCCACCTAATTCTCTCGAAAAGGGCAAAGGGCTTTAAGCGCCACTGTCTTGTCTAGTACCTTGCGAACCCTTCACGGGGTAGTCCTTGGGAAGTTCGGGAGTTAATCTATAAAAAAAAATCTATTTCAAAAAAAAATTTAATTTAATTTTCTAAATCTAGTTTTTCTTTCTAGTTTATCCTTTTTCTCTTTCTCTTCTTCTTTTCTGTTCTTTTAGTGCATGACCCGCGGGAGTCCGTCGGTTATTTTGGACTTGGACCACGAAATTGAGCGTACTCTTCGGAGAAGATCGCGATTTCAAGGTCCTACCATCCAAGTGCCGGTTGAGGACTCCGAGTCATTTAATACTTTAAGAATGGAAGAACCCAACGTAGATGAGGCCGTGCAAAGGACTATGTCCTATTATGCACGACCGAACCTCGAGGGAACAGAATCGAGTATAGTCCGCCCTACTATAGCAAATAATAACTTTGAACTAAAGCCTAGCATAATTCAAATGGTGCAGCAATATGTGCAATTTGACGGACTTCAAGATGAAGATCCGAACGCACATATAGCTAGCTTTCTTGAAATTTGCGACACCTTCAAGATAAATGGTGTCACAAATGATGCGATAAGGCTAAGACTCTTCCCCTTCTCTCTAAGAACTAAAGCTAAGCAGTGGCTTAACACACTTCCGAAAAATAGCATAACCACTTGGAATGAATTAACTGAAAAATTTTTGGCGAAGTATTTTCCGCCAGCTAAAACTGCAAAACTTAGGAACGACATCTCTGCCTTTGGACAAATAGACTCTGAAACCCTTTACGAAACCTGGGAGAGATTTAAAGAATTATTAAGACGATGCCCACATCACGCGCTGCCTGTATGGTTACAAGTGCAGACGTTTTATAACGGGCTAAATCAAAGCACGAAGCAAATGATAGACGCAGCTTCTGGCGGTACTTTAAATCATAAGACCCCGGAAGCCGCTCTTGAGCTTTTTGAGGACATGGCCATGAACACTTATCAGTGGAATGTGCCTAGGTCCCGCCCGAACAAGCCTGCAGGTATCTATGAAGTGGACAACGTCTCCCAGCTCGCTCTGCAAGTAGAAATCCTAAGCAAAAAAATCACGGAGATGACTGCTGCCTCCGCCCCTCAGGTATGGGAATCTGCAACCCCTACTCCAGAACATTTAGATTATGTTAATAATTTGCCTAGAACTGCTTTTAATAATTTTTCTGCTGCGAATTTTCATCCGCCTGGTTTTAATTTTCCGAATAGTTATAACCCCGCTTTAAGAAATCACCCGAACTTTTCATGGAGTAATCCATCGAATGCGATGCGCCCACCTCCGCAAAATGATTTTTCTGCACAACCACCACCACCACCACTTCTTCAAAATTACCCAAAACCTCCAAGCTTGGAGGAATTACTTTCTAAATATATAACCACAAATGACGCCACTATAAGAACGTTAACCGGAAGCGTAAAAAGTCTAGAAAATCAGGTAGGACAGCTCGCGAAAATAATTTCTGAGCGACCCGCAGGGTCTCTTCCTTCCAATACCGAACCCAACCCGAGAGAGCAAGCGAAAGCTATAACTCTTCGGAGTGGGAAGCAAGTCTCCGGTATGGTAAGCGAAGAGCCCGAGGCAAGCTCCGCTCCTGCTTTTAAAAATCAAAGCTCCGCTCCTGCTTTTAAAAATCAAAGCTCTGCTCCGCTTACACCCTCTGCTGAAGAAGTAATCACCTCCACTTTAGAAAATAATCTCACTCCACCACCCATCTTCAAAAATAATTTAACTCCTCCATACCCCTCTGAACTTAATAGACAACGTCAAGATGATCAGTACTCCCGCTTCTTAGAAATCTTCAAACAAATCCACATTAATCTTCCCTTCCACGAGGCTATTTCGCAAATGCCGAAATACGCCAAATATCTTAAAGACCTCCTCACAAACAAGAAGAAGTTAGAGAATCTTTCGCACGTCACGCTTAACGCCGAGTGCTCCGCCGTTTTAACAAACGGTTTGCCGAAGAAAATCAGTGACCCGGGTAGTTTCTCTATCCCGTGTGTCTTCGGTGATCTCTTTGTTAAACACGCGTTAGCCGACTTAGGCGCAAGTATAAACCTGATGCCCTTTTCGTTGTTCAAAAAGTTAGGGATTGGTAGCCTTAACCCCACGCGTATGAGTATCCAGCTAGCCGATAGATCCGTCAAGTACCCGTTAGGAATAGTGGAGGACGTTCTAGTGAAAGTCGACAAGTTCATCTTCCCGGTGGACTTTGTCATTTTGGACATCGAAGAAGACGTCGAGGTTCCCCTGATCCTTGGCCGACCCTTCCTTGCCACCTCCCGAGCCATCATTGACGTAAGCAATGGTAAGCTCTTTCTTCGAGTAGGCGACGACGAAGTCACATTTCCGATCACCCCGTCGATGAAGAACACCTTAGCGAACGATGACTCATGTTTTTTCATAGACGCCGTGAGTGATGATTCTTCCTACTGCCTCGCCGACTTTGAAAAAGAATTTTCTACTTTTTGCTCCTCTTCTCTTACAACAGAATCACTGCAAGGAAGTGATGAATCTTCTTATTGTCTTTCTGAGTTTGAAAAAGAGTTTTCTGATTTTTGTTCTTCCTCTTTTCTTACCACTGAATCTGTACAAGAAGCCGTCTTGGCTGCTAGCCCCACCCCTTATACGTTCCTTATAAAAAAGTTTATGAAGATATTATTTTTGAAAAAGAAAGAATCTCAAAATCCTCTTATGAAGAACCCCCTACCCTAGAACTTAAAGAACTTCCCGAACACCTTAAGTATGCTTTCTTAGAAAAAGACTCCAAGTTACCAGTTATCGTTTCGGCCTACCTCACGGATACGCAGAACGATAAACTTCTTCTAGTTCTACGTAAGCATCGCCGGGCTATTGCTTGGCAAATTTCTGATATCAAGGGCATAAGCCCATCTTTCTGTACACATAAAATTTTAATGGAAGATAATTCGCGTAACTCTATCCAACCTCAGCGCCGTATAAACCCGAATATGAAAGAAGTAGTTAAGGGCGAGGTTATGAAACTATTAGACGCAGGAATTATCTACCCTATATCAGACAGTAAGTGGGTTAGCCCCGTTCAGGTAGTTCCAAAAAAGGGAGGGATAACCGTAGTTAGTAATGAGAATAATGAATTAATCCCAACACGGACGGTGACGGGTTGGCGTATGTGCATAGATTACCGTAAGTTAAATGACGCCACCCGTAAGGACCACTTTCCTCTACCGTTTATCGACCAGATTTTAGAACGTCTCTCCGGCCATAGCTTTTATTGTTTTCTCGATGGCCTCTCGGGGTACTTTCAAATACCCATCTCTCCCGAGGACCAAGAGAAAACTACGTTTACTTGTCCCTTCGGCACCTTCGCGTACCGAAGAATGCCGTTTGGATTATGCAATGCGCCGGCTACATTCCAACGATGTATGCTCGCAATATTTGACAAGTACGTAGAAAGCATTATGGAGGTATTCATGGACGATTTCTCCGTGTTCGGCGATACCTTCGATAGATGTTTAGAAAACCTCGAAAAAGTCTTAGAACGATGCGAAGAAACTAACCTTGCCCTAAATTGGGAAAAATGCCATTTTATGGTGAGGGAAGGGTTAGTTTTGGGTCATAAAATTTCTGCTAAAGGTATTGAGGTAGACGTTGCCAAGATAGAAGTTATTGAGAAGTTGCCGCCACCTACAAACATAAAAGCTATAAGAAGTTTCCTAGGCCACGCTGGTTTTTATCGTCGTTTTATAAAGGACTTCTCCAAGATCACTAAGCCCCTCACCCATCTCTTAGAAAAAGACGCTCCATTCATTTTTGATGACTCTTGTAATTCTGCCTTTGAATCAATTAAAGAAAAGTTAATTAACGCACCAATTATGATAGCTCCGGTGTGGGACCTTCCTTTCGAGATTATGTGCGATGCGAGTAGTTTTGCGGTGGGAGCCGTATTAGGTCAACGCATATCTAAGAACTTCCACCCCATCTATTACGCTAGTAAAACCCTCACATCTGCACAAGAAAATTACACCACAACCGAGAAGGAGCTCTTAGCCGTAGTATTTGCGTTTGATAAATTTCGCCCTTACATTACACTTTCAAAAATCATTGTTTTTACGGACCACTCGGCCCTCAAGTACCTTCTTGCCAAAACGGATGCCAAGCCTCGCTTGATTCGCTGGGTCTTACTCCTCCAGGAGTTTGACTTAGAGATCCGTGATAAGCGAGGAGCCGAGAACTTGGCCGCCGACCATTTATCAAGATTAGATAACCCCTTTATAGAAAAATTAAATGAAAAATCTTTTAATGACTATTTTCCTGATGAGAAGCTGCTTTTAGTTAATACATCTACTTCTCCTTGGTTCGCGCACATCGCCAACTATCTAGTGGCCCGGGTGCTCCCAAAAGAGTTCTCCTCTCAGCAGAAGAAGAAATTCTTTTCTGAGCTGAAGAACTACTTTTGGGAAGACCCGCATCTTTTCAAAATTTGTGCGGATCAAGTGATAAGGAGATGTGTTTCTTTTGATGAAGGAATTGATATTCTAAAACATTTGCATGAAGGTCCGACAGGTGGGCACTATCAAGCTGCTCGCACCGCTCATAAGGTGCTTTGCGCGGGTTTTTACTGGCCTAGCCTGTTTAAAGACGCGCAAGCCTTTGTGAGCAGGTGTGATAGTTGCCAACGGTCGGGCAATATTTCTAATAAAAATGAAATGCCGCAAAATTATTTCTTAGAGTGCGAAATTTTCGACCTCTGGGGAATTGATTTTGTTGGCCCCCTTCCTTCAAGCTTCGGAAACAAATATATTTTAGTTGCTGTTGATTATGTTTCACGATGGGCTGAGGCCCAAGCTCTTCCTACGAACGACTCCCGAGTTGTAGTCATGTTTTTAAAAAATTATTTTCTAGATTCGGTACGCCACGCGCAATCGTTAGCGATAGGGGTTCCCATTTCTGTAACGCGCAATTTTCAAAAATCCTTACTAAATACGGCGTTACGCATAAACTGTCCACTGCCTACCACCCCCAAACTAACGGTCAAGTCGAAGTAGTAAATAGAGAAATAAAAAGAATATTAGAAAAGACTGTTTCAACTTCTAGAAAAGACTGGTCAGCCAAACTTGACGATGCTCTATGGGCCTACCGAACAGCGTACAAAACCGCCCTCGGATGTACGCCGTATCGGCTGGTCTATGGAAAATCGTGCCATCTGCCCGTGGAGTTAGAACACCGCGCCTTTTGGGCCTTAAAATTTTTAAACTTCGATCCCCACTCAGTCGGTGACCTTCGAAAATTTCAACTAAATGAACTCGATGAGTGGCGCTCTTATGCTTATGAAAATAATAAACTTTATAAAGAGCGGACGAAGCGTTTACACGATAAACACTTAAGGCACCCTAAAAACTTTAAGCCGGGCGACCAAGTCCTGTTATATAACAGTCGTTTACGTTTATTTCCGGGCAAATTAAAATCTCGCTGGTCTGGCCCATTTTCTGTTTTAGAAGTATTTCCTTATGGAACTGTTTTAATTTCTCACCCTGATAAGGGTAATTTCAAAGTGAATGGTCAGCGTCTTAAACTGTATTTCTCTGGTGATGATGATGTCAGTCCAAACACTATTAAGTTTCTGCTTCACGAACTTTAATCTTGAAATTTTTATTTTATTTTTTTGCCAAAAACAATTTTATTTCGGGACAATAATATTTTTGGACAATATTATTTTTGATGCGTCGAGCTCAACGACGCTTTAACCAAAGGCGCTCTTGGGAGGCAACCCAAGTTATCTTTTTCTGTTTTCTTTATTTTACAATTTTTGCCTCGGACGGCTCCGACAAGCTGAAGCTTCTGCGATCGCCTGCTCCAACATTGCTGAATCCATCACAAAGTCCAAAGAAGACATTCGGGGAGCGACATCACTCAGCTTTCGCAGCAAATAAATCCGGGGAAGTACCTGTATTTCAATTATGTCTTTTCAATTCTGCACTTTATTTTTCTCTCCTTCTCCAATCCCCTTCTTTAGCCATTGAGGACAATGTCTGTTTTAAGCTTGGGGGAGGATTTCCTCCTTCATTTTTGCTTAGTGTAAATAATTTCCTTTTTTGTAAATAGTTCTATAAAAAAAAAAAAAAAATGAATATCTTAAAATTCCAAAAAAAAGAGAATACCTTAAAATTCAAAAAAAAAAAGAGAAAAATTTTCCAAAATCCAAAAAAAGAGAATATTTCTCAAAATAAAATATATATATGTATTTTTGAATAGTTTAGACATTTTGGTATTTCAATAGTACCCCTAGTTTTTAGTTTTGTTTTACTCAAAATCTCCTATAAACAACTTAGTTAATTATAATATTTCTAATCGTCCTTTTTAATTATGTTTCACAAGTAAAATGTTGGCCATGCTGTGTTTCTAATTCACGGTAGCACGTTAAGGTGAAATATTTTTCTAAAACTCGCATTTCTATTATGGTTTTTTGTTGTTTATTTCCTTTACTTTCTCAAAAATTCATCATCCACTATTTTCTTTCTCGTTTTTGAATAATTTTTGTAAAGTCAACTTTTGAATAACGTAGTAGATGTGAACGATCCAAGTCACCTATTATTTCTATTTTCAAGTTAATTTCATCAATCTTCTTTTATTATCTAGGACTCGCTTTTTGAAAATTTTTCAAACCTTTGTTTTAAATAAATTCAAAAGCGTGAAAATGATTTAGGCCATTTTTGTTTTCGTTTGAGCTTTCCTGCCAACCTAAAATATCTTTTACCACTAGTTAGCCGTTTTTGAGCCTTTTTCCGATTTCATTTGATAGCTCCTCATTTCATTTCAGTTTCACCAAAGCCAAAATGTCCAACCTATCGAATCACACTAGCCTTTTTGAGTTTCATAAATTATTTTGACGATTTTGATAGGGTATTTTGTGATTTTTGTGGAGAAAGGTTTTCGAAAAAAAGAAGTATGTTCAAAAATGATGTTTATTTTTGTTTGGCCAACTCAAAAAGGAAAATAAAAATATTTATGGCCTTTGTTTTGAAAAAAAGAAAAAAAAAAAAAATGAAAAAGAAAATGAAAAAGAAGGAAAAAAAATGTGTATATATTTTTATGAAAATTTTTGAAACTCTTGCTTTGGTTTAGTGTGATTTTAAACCTTCATGTTTATCTTTGAATTCCACTCCTAATCATTTTCCTAAACCAAACGTTTCTGTCCTATTTAAGTCCTTTTGATTCACGCTTTTTGTTTTTTATTTAACAACTAAGAAAAGAAAAATAGTAAATCAGTTTTAGTTTTAGATTTAAACCTAGATTTTTGATAATTAAATTGATATAATTATAATACGTTGCTTGGATCTAGTAACAACTCAATGCGTGTTTTTCATTTTCGTTGCTTTACTTAAGTCCATTTAAAAAAATCTCGTTAAAATTTTGGATGATTTGTTTTTATTAAGTAAAGTTTATAAAAGTTTTACCATACCTAAATAATTGTTTTAGACTTACATTTCACCTTTTTCCCTACTAAGAATTTCGCATAGTACTTGTGTAGGCATAATTAGAACTTTTTGATTAGTCCTGTTATAAATATCTAGTTTTTATATTTTTGCTTGGGGACAAGCAAAGCTTAAGCTTGGGGGAATTTGATAATACGTTTTGTAGCCTAAACTATTATCGTATTTTATATTTTATATTGTACAAATTATGTCTATTATTAGTTTATTTTTATCCTTTTTATGTAAATTTTATTGCCACTAACTTTTTCCTGTCTTTTTGCAGGTTTTCAGAAAAATTGCCAAAATGGCCTGTCACGCCCCCCTGTCACGCCCTCCTTGGGCGTGACCTTGGGCGTGTCACCCGATCCCCAGGACTCCTGCTGAAAGAGACAGAAAAACGGATAAAACCGTTGTCACGCCCCCATGACACGCCCTCCCTGGGCGTGTCACCGGGCGTGACTATGGGCGTGTCGCCCTCTGCCGCAAAGCTGCCGCCGCATTAAATGCCGTTCCGCCTCAGCACGCAAATAGTACTGTCACGCCCCATGTCACGCCCGTGACATGGGCGTGACACCCTCCTTTTTCGGCGACTGACGGATTTCCGACCAATGATTTGGACATGACATGCCTGTCACGCCCCCCTGTCACGGGCGTGACCTAGGGCGTGACCACCGACGTACCGAAGCAATCATCCTCCCGCCAGAATCCAGAGCCCGAGGTCAAATCCGTACCTGTCACGCCCCCTGACACGCCCCCCCTAGGGCGTGTCGGAGGGCGTGACCAACCCGAGAAAAAATCTATAAATTGAGCCCCCCTCCCCCCCATTTCAGCAAGCTTTGGTTGAGTAGGGGAGGTGCTGCCCCTTTGTTTCTTGATCCTTTTTCATGCTTTCTCTCTCTCTCTCTCCCCCTCTCTTTGTACTTTTTGGTTAACCCTAGTTTAATCATAGTTTGTGCTAGCTTTTAATGTAATTTTCTTCTTGCTTAGTGCTTAATGTAGGGCTAGAATAGGGTTTAATTTTCATGCACTTGTAACTTTAATTTTCAATAGTGTAACTTGCTCTTTTTATTAATAAAAGTGTTTTTTTTTAGTTTGTGTTCTTCTTATGCTTTTCTACTCATCTTCCCCCCTTCACTCCATTATGATTAACTAATCCTCCTTGTACTCGATCTTGATGATCCGAGGTTAGAGCGATTATGTTATGATGTTTTAATTAATCTTTTCTTTTTAGGTGAGGGCCTTGAATTACTCTTGATTTATCACGGGTCGGAGGTATATTTTCGATATATACTCTCCGCCTTTGCTTTCATTCTGGGCTAGCCGAGAGGCCGAAAGAATGAAGTGAGCATTCAAGAGTAAAGGGAGTTGTACGCACCCCTCGAGAGAGGCAGACGTCCAAATCTCCCGGATTGGAGTAAAATCCAATAGTGGGGTTCACCGCGTAAAGCGAGTTTTAGGCCTCCGATTTAGACGAGAGTCGGTCGGACCTTCCTAAACTCAGTTGGGCACGACTTCGAGAGAAGCGTGTTCAAGCTTTAGGAACCTCCACGGTCAAGGACCCTTATCCTATTAAGTTTAGATTTTTATCGCATTTTCTTAATCGTCTTTAGCCGAGGTGAATCTCGATCGGGTGCATTTCCATTTCATATTGTTCTACCTTTTGTAGTAATCTCATATATTGTGCTCTTTTATTAACTGCAGTAGTTTCCGTTCTAGCTTAGTTGTTTACTTAATAGCCCTCTTAATTGCAGTGTTTCTTTTTCTAGAATAGCTTTACTTTCTCCCCTGCACTTAGATTTTCTAAAACCCTAGTTTTTCCGTCGATAAGATAATAGCGTTCGTGTGAGTAAGCTTAGCCAACAGTTCCCGGATCTTAATACGACACTTGTGTCCCCTTGCTACAATTCGATAGGTATACTTGCCTCATCGGGTTGCTAGTTCGGTTGCGTTTATTTCTTCGAACCCTAGCGCGCAACATGGACTAGGTGATCCACTGAGCCGAGGGATACGGTCTCTAAAATATAACTGATTTTCTAATCATTAATCACATGATTTTCTTTCATTAAGTTGGTAGTTGGTTTTGCCTGAGCGTCAGCAGTTATCCCCTGCTTGACGTGGCATCACGACGTATGTTTTCTCTTACTCTGATAATTCTTAATTCGGAGAAAATGCGGGTTGTGACAGGGAAGGCCATGGCACCAAATGCCATTGATCGCCATGAAGTCTAGCACTCGGCCATGGCTGGAAGGAGAGTAGTCGGCTGCCACGTGGCATTGGCCGGTACAATTCACTAAATAGGGTTTTAATTAATTCTTAATAAGAGAAACGCCCCATTTAAGATATCCTGGCCTGCTTCCCGAAATGGCCCGGTTCAACTGAACCAGCACCCATCCAAAAAAAGATGCCAGAAAAATTCTAAGTAAAATGGCGTTGAGTGAGCTTTGCTCACTCAACGCCGTCCAGATTATGGCTTTGAGTGAGCTTAGCTCACTCAACGCCATCCAGGTTATGGCGTTGAGTGAGCTTAGCTCACTCAATGCCATCCAGGTTATGGCGTTGAGTGAGCTTAGCTCACTCAACGCCATCCAGGTTATGGATTTGAGTGAGCTTAGCTCACTCAACGCCGTCCAGGTTGTGGCATTGAGTGAGCTTAGCTCACTCAACGCCGTCCAGATTATCGCTTTGAGTGAGCTTAGCTCACTCAACGCCGTCCAGGTTATAGCTTTGAGTGAGCTTAGCTCACTCAACGCCGTCCAGGTTATGTCTTTGAGTGAGCTTAGCTCACTCAACGCCGTCCAGGTTATGGCTTTGAGTGAGCTTAGCTCACTCAACGCCATTCCAAGGTTACGGGCGTGACAGGTCAGTCACGGGCGTGTCTAACCTATGTTGAAATTTCTGAGCTCGACGATCATCTTCCTGAGGTCGACGATCTTCGAAGGAGGTCACGCCCAATGTCACGGGTGTGACGGGTCGGTCACGGGCGTGACCACCCCTTGACTCAAAATCTTGGTCGACAAACTCCAATTCCTGGGCTTCCTAAGGTTCAATTAAGACAAAACCACTCCCAGGGGTCTAGTCGGAAATGGGATGTTACACCTGCATTCTGCCTTCACTCTTTGACAGGCCTCGCAATGTATAATAAAATACCTAACCTCTTTCTTCAACCCCGGCCAACACATGGTCTTCCGCAAGTCGGCTAACATCTTAGCAATCCCAGGGTGCACAAAATAATGAGAGCAGTATGCTTCTCTCAAGATATTCTCCCGAATATTACCGCCCTTGGGAATGTAAAGCCGGCCACGGAAATGAACAAGGCCGTCCTTTAGAGAGTACTCGCTAGTTATCCCACCTTCATTTGACTTAATTGTCGGGGCCAGAGCCTCATCCATTCCTTGCTTTGCCCGGATCCGTTCTCGCACATCGCAAACTATATTCATTGCGGTCAAGTACTCTATATACCCATCCGATTGTTCCTTGTACACCAAGGTGATCTCCATCTCCTCAAGCATCCGAGCTAACTCCATACACATCAATCAGGACTCATAACTTGCTTCCGGTACCTTCCTGCTAAAAGCATCAGCTACGGAATTTACTTTTCCGGGGTGGTAGTTCAGGGTGTATTCATAATCGCACAAAAACTCCAACCACCGCCGCTATCTCAGATTTAATTCCTTTTGGGTATGGACGTACTTAAGTTCTTATGATCCGAGAATATTTCGTAGTGAACGTCGTATAGATAGTACCTCCAAATCTTCAAGGCAAACACCACTGCCCCCAATTCCAAATCATGTACTGGGTAGTTGATTTCATCCTTCTTCAGTTGTCTTGTAGCATAGGAAATCACATGCCCGTGTTGCATCAATACTGCTCCCATTCCTTGATATGATGCGTCCGTGTAAACTTGAAATCCTTCCTTCCCGGAAGGAAGGGCTAGGATGGGTGCAGATATAAGTCTGTCCTTTAGTTCTTGGAATGCAGCTTCACATTGGGGTGTCCACTCATACGACACACCTTTCTTTATTAGGGAACTAAGAGGAAGAGTAATCTTTGAGAATCCCTTTACGAACTTGCGATTGTACCCGGCAAGTCCAAGGAAACTCCGCACGTCGGCCGCTGACTTCAAAGGAGACCACTCCTTCACGGCACACACTTTGGCCGGATCCATAGCTAGCCCAGGCCCTTTGATCGCATGACCCAAGAAGGCAACCTCCTTAAGCAAGAATTCACACTTGCTGAACTTGGCGAACAGGGCATGCGCTTTTAACTTCTTCAGTACTAAGGCCAGATGCCCGACATGTTCTTCCTCCGTCTTGGGGTAGACCATGATATCGTCGATGAAAACAATGATGAAAACATCTAGAAAGGGCTCGAACACTTTGTTCATTAAGCTCATGAAAGCTGATGGGGCATTAGTGAGCCCAAACTGCATCACTGTGAACTCATACAAGCCATACCTTGAGCTGAAAGCCGTTTTCTTAATGTAATCCTCTTGTATTCTCAATTGATAATACCCGAGCGTAAATCTAACTTGGAAAACCAATGCGCTCCCACCAGTTGATCGAACAACTCATCGATTCGAGGTAACGGATAGGTGTTTCGTACCGTCAGTCGGTTGAGCTACCGATAGTCTATGCATAATTGCAGGGTTCCATCCTTCTTCTTAACGAATAGAATAGGGGCTCCCCAAGGTGATGAGCTTGTGCGAACAAATCCTGATTCTACCAACTCTTACAATTGAATCCTAAACTCTGCGAGTTCCTTTGGGTCCATCTGATAAGGAGTCCTAGAGACAGGCTTGGCACCTGGTACTAACTTGATTTGAAAATCTACTTCTTTATGTGGGGCTAATCCTGGCAATTTCTCCGGAAACACTTCTGGGAAATCGCTCACCACCCGCACATCCTGGATATCCAATGCCAACTCCTTCAGCTCGAAATAGATCATGAAAACTTCATCCCCCTTCATGTGGGCTTTTAAAGCCTGGACTGAAGATAATATCATACGGGGCGCGAAGATAATACCTTGAAAGATGACCTCCGAGTCTCCATGTCTCAACGAGATCCTTTTCTGCGCACAGTCAATCTTCGTATAGTACTGATCTAGCCATACCATGCCCAAAATGAGGTCGAACTCTGGCATTCCCAAGACTGTGGTAGGGGTTTCAAAGAGCTTTCCTTCAAGGAGAACCTCAAACTCGCACTTCGTGGTTTCCGTCATCTCTGATCCGTCTGGAAGGCACACCCTTTGAGCAATACCGGTGAAGTACTGCACCCCATCTATATCTTTGATGAAGTCTTCAGACACAAAAGAGTGCGAGGCATCAGTGTCGAATAACTTATAGGTCGGTTTCCCGCTGACCATTACAGTGCCTAAGTGTCAATAATAATTCTCAAGCTAGGTGTTTAATATATTTTAAGCAACTTGAGGATATTAATGAAAATAAAATGACTAACTGTAATCATACCTGCAATCACCTCCTGAGGGTTCCGCTCTCGAGTCATGTCCAATGCATACATCTGATCTCAAGCGGGCCCGGGGTTTCCTCTTCGTGGTCCACGTCCTCGACCAAGCAGGTGCCCCCGCCCTCGAGGAGCTGCCGGAGGGAAAGCGAGAGGCGCATTTCCAAATAGTTGTGGGCAGTAGCGGAGAATGTGGCCCGGTTGGTTGCATTCAAAGCACACTCGCTCCTGCCGCCCACCGGGTTGTGGAAATTGTTAAGGTGGAGGTAATGCTGGCGGTTACGGAACCGGGCGCTCCATCCTAAAATTATGGGGGAAACGTCCGCCACATCTTCGATATCCTCTTCCTCCTCTATTATAAAATCTCCTTCTATTGCTGGGTCCAGCTTCCATCACACCTTCAGTTGGCCTCTTACCACTTTCAAAATGGTCCGCTTCCAACCTCTTTGCCATGTCAATAATCTCGGCTAGACTAGAGTCCACTATAAATAAAAGTGCTTGCCTAAGGGGGTCTCGCAAGCCTTTGTAGAATCGTTTTACATATCCTCTATCATCCAACACATAAGAGTCAGCAAATCTAGCCAACTGCTGAAACTCCCGTTGGTATTCTGTCACCGACTTGGACCCTTGCTTCGGTTGCAAAAATCTCTCTTCAAGATAATCCCGAGCTGCCGAGGGATTAAATGTTCTAAAAAGGCTTCAAAGAATTCGCTCCAACTGATATCCGTGTACATCTGTCATTGAAAAGTGGAGGCCAAGAGGGACTTCCACCACCTTTTGGTGTGTAGCTCTAAGAGTGTCACTACAAGGGTCACCGCCATATTGTTTGGGTACCTTATTCCTTCTAACAGTTCTTGTACAGTGTCGATAAATTCTTCTGTACACACTGCCGACTCCGTCCCAAGGTAAGCAGGAGGGGAGAGAGCTCGGAAAGTGCTTAACCAAGTGGATCTCGGACCCTGCTGTTGAACAGGGGCTTGCTGAGATTGGGACCTGAAGGCGTCCAGGATAGTTGTGAGCATCTTCCCTAGTTCGGATTATTGGAATTGTGTAGGTACGGATGGGGTGGTGGTGCCCCTCACCGGCTCAACATGTACTTGTATCTATACGTAAGGTACAAACTTAAGGTTAGGTCGGATAATCTAAGGTCAAAGATGGACAAACTTAGTGTGAATTACATATGGGCACACCACTGCTTCTGCTAAGTCAGTTTGTCCCAAAACTGACTAATCGAACTGGGGTGGCACCATTATTAAATGACTTATTCAGTTTAGGATCGTAACAGTGGAAGCGTGGTGGGCCCATAACCCATAGGTCGGAGGATCGAAACCTCCCTCTAATACCACTTGTAAGACACCCCTCCCGGAACACAACAGGCGGCACGAGAGGGGTCTTATGCCCAGAACAGCCGCCTTGCGGTAGCACTAACACTCTGGCTAGCATGTACCACAAGACGCCTATCCTGCCGGCTATAACCAATATCATGCATTGCCAACCCAACCAAATATAACATAGAAGTCAAATCCACACCAAGCAGATAGTCCGTAATATTATAACAGTAGAGAAGCTTCAACAAGCTTCTAACATCAGAGTACGTAAATAGTTTTCCAAAAACGGGTACAACAAAAACCTCTCACACTCACATCAGTAACCGACGGTAGCGACGGTACCATCCCCTCAGGCCCTGTCGTCCTGGCCTGGCTGTCTCGCTGCATAACCTGCTGCTCCACCTGCGGGGTTTCCTCCTAAAAAGGAAGACGTAGCAACTGTTAGTCATACAGACTAAGTGGCTTCACATCCGCTCCCCTGGCGACTCCTCGGCACCGGGCGGGGAAAGGAACAGGGTACAATATAAATGAAACATAGGTACAAGCAGGTGGTATATCTCAATGTAAATAATGCAGTGTAATAAATGAGCAACAACTTATTCTTGC
This sequence comes from Platanthera zijinensis, assembly GCA_039513925.1. Classification (NCBI taxonomy): domain Eukaryota; kingdom Viridiplantae; phylum Streptophyta; class Magnoliopsida; order Asparagales; family Orchidaceae; genus Platanthera; species Platanthera zijinensis. Next base: position 82,282,785 of record CM077082.1, read on the forward strand.
ATTTCTATCATCTACAGATGCATGAGAGTATAGTATTATAAAAGAATGTAACTAAACTTATATCAATGCTTATACAAACATATAAGTTGAGGATCGTTCAGCAGTAAGTAACTCATCGTATAGGAGTGCCCATACAAACTTATACGATGAGGATCTTGAGTATGCATTGGAGTGTAATGACATGTATGCAATGCAATGACTCATCCATGAACACGCACATACACTCGCTATGTCGACACAGACTTGTAGTTCCCACTTTTCGAGCAGGTAGCTAACCTCTCAGGCATCAACCGTCGTGGACAGACAGTGACAGCGGAGCGGGCATCTCCACTACTAGGCTGGTCTACACACTACCTAGCCTAGGCCTTCGTATGCCTCAATGCTAAGAACACAACAACGGGGCTCACATGCATACTACGGCTGAGCGGGTGTCTCAGGTAGATGTGCACCGAGATCCTAGCACCGAACAGGCCTAAGGTGCGATACAGAAGGAGCCTCAGAAAGGAGTACAAGGACCAAGCCCAACCATTCACTTGGCACGAAAGGAGCCTCGGGACATTAACACCGAGGACCAAGCCCAACCGTCCAAGGTCTAGCTCTCAACTCCCATCGGTGTGATGATTGGCGAGCCCGTAGTCCTGCCAAACTCTCCTTAACCCAGGATAACGACACCGCGTGTCGACTCACACCGCGAGCCACTCAACCATACTTTGGTATGGAAGGAGCCTCAAAAAGGAGCACGAGGACCAAGCCCAACCGACCATTAGGCACGGAAGGCGCCTCGGGACATGAACACCGAGTACCAAGCCCAACTGTCCATTCATGACTCTTCTCACGACACCAACAACATTTAGTTTACCAACCCAATCACTCGTGAGCACATGAGTTACTCATCCGATTATCACAACACATGTCCATATCAATCAACACCGACCGAATACACAAGTTCTAGCATTCTCATGATTAGACCACAAATTATCATTTGCTCACTATCCCCCACAAAGTCACTTAATTCAATCACATACCATTTCACCATTAGTTTACGTCTGGAATAACCACTATCCAAGTACCATATAGGGGTATGGGCACTTTGACTAACCTGCATTGCATAATTTATTTTACCTTAGGGCCCCAATATCTATTGGGTCGTAGGTGCATGTTAGTCTGAAAATGGACTTGTCTACCAGCAGCTCTTTTGACTGGTGGACTAACACTATCTTTGGCACAATAGGATTGTGCCAGCAATCTAAGGAAAAATTCCCCCACCTTGCAACAGATCTAGCACTCATGTATATTATACCTTCACTTTTGAGCAGGTCCTGCACTTGGTTTAACTACTGAGTGAACAAAAGGAAGAGGTGCAGTTGCCTTCTTCAAATTCCTTTCAGCAAGGATCTGACTGAAGGTAAGCCTTTTAGTAGGTTTTCTAGGCTTACTCAAAATTCTATTTACAGCAGTCTTCTTTGCAGATGACATGTTGTTTATATCATCAGTGATAGCTAGATCTGGCATACTGATGGACTTTCCCTTAGTCTGGGTCTTTGTTGCATGGCCTTGAGAGTTAGCCACTGCCTCTTCATTAAGGGGAAGGCCTGGTGCACCAAACACAAATGGTCCATGATGGGCCATTTGTATTCCCTCATGAGGAGCCTTAAATGCACTCACTCCCCTACTATACCCTCCACTATAGCTGTGAACCTCATTTTTCACACTAGTAGATCTACCAATCATCTAGTGACCAATGATGCTCTCTTAGTCTAGCCCAACTGGCCTATTTTTGTGGCACAGAAGGTGCCTATTGGAGCGTACAACCACAAGACCAAGGCCAACCGTCCACTTTAAATGGAGTTTAACCAGGGGAAAAGTACTAAGGACCAAGGCTCACCGTCCAAAGTCTATCTATCAACTCCCATCGGTGTGACGATTAGCGGGCCCATAGACCTGCTATACTATCATTAACTCAGGATTATGACACCGCATGTCAACTCACACTACATGCAATTTCACATGGCTTTTCCATTAACCATCCACGGGCTCTAACTGAGACCCTTTTCATCATTACCAATCCAGGGTGGTCAAATACTCATGCACTTACACCCTTTCACATTTCTATGCTCCCAAAGCACTCAAGGGTTAAACATCAACATAGGTGGCAAGCCACCTTGAACAACATACCAATGCTAAACTACTACCCATTGGGAGACAAACTCTAAACAATGTACAATACAATTTATCCCTTCCAATACATGATATCACGATTCAACACATTTCATGGCCATGAGATTTAGCTCATTTGATTCTTCCTTATAATCAAGCATTCACAAACAATTATGCGCTCATACATTTATCCAACAATATATTAACCATTCACGTATTCAACAAGCACGATTATGTAATTATAGATTACACATTCAATCATCGGGCACCAGACCCTCTTTGAATCTTATATCATTCATCGGATTACAATCGCTCGCATCCTTACCAGATTTCACAACTTGCCATTTGTACAACCAAATTTTATCAAATCATTGGTCACTAATTTCCCCAAACCATTTGTTTATTAAATTCCTCCAAACCATTTGTATATCTCGGCTACATATAACTAAGCTCATTCAAACCTCGGCATAATCTTGTTACGTTTCTTCTACCTAGTCCAAAACCAGTTATACACTAACCCGAAAGCATCCATCACATAAGTTGTCACCATGCAACCACTTCGATTGGAAATTCTAGGAGCTAAAAGCTCTTATGAAAAAGTGCAACCAATCATTGGAAAGGTCTTTCCGAGGACTACAACTATAGTGTTCAGCTTAAGACTTAGATCTGGCCTTATCACACCAAAAAATGGCCTCGATGTTCGTTTCATGCAGGAAATTTTTTTTTGCACGCATCTTAAAGCAAAACAAATGACATTTGTTCGTCTTCTTCCTTTAGCCATTTGTTCTAAATCACATACAATAGTTCCTCATCCATTATTCACCCTCAATAGACCATTTTTCTTCACGAAACAAAGTCCACCATCTTCACAATGAAGAGAGGAGAGGTTGAAGACAACTAATATCTAGGACAAGGTCCTAGCAAGGTATCTTGCTAGGAGATCTTCATCTCGCACAAGTCGACATCTATACTACATTATTACTATAGATGTAGCACCAAGGAAGGGGGTAGGAATCTTACCTCATTTTTGGCAATGGATCTCATCACTCTCCTCTGCGGCATCGTTATTCACGAAGATGGAGAGACTTTTCCTCCAGAAATTCGACTCCAATGACATCTCTTCCTCCATCGGGTTTGGCAAGTAATGACTCAACAAGAAATGGATGTGACGGCTATGGTTAATCATTTCTCCCCTTTTATATGAAAGATTACGGTTTGAGACATACCTCCAAGTGTCATCCTAACATTGGACCGCCCATCATTACTTTTAAATAGGTCTTGTTTGAGAAGTCCAGGTCCAAATGAGCCATCAGCGCTTATCCCCAAAACCCAGTTCAACCTATATATTTGAACAAGCAAACAGAGTCTGGGTCAAAAAATGCTCTAAGTCAAAATCGTCAAGTATCACACGACGATTTGTCGAATGGCGTCGAGAAAACTCAATGCCTATAAAATCGAGAATCATTCTCTATGTTAAAATATCATTCGTCCAGTATCACTCGATGCTTCATCGAGTGGAGTTTAGACCACTCCATGCACTTGATGCTTCCTGAAATAAGTATTATTCCAAGTCTTGTTATTCTTATGCATTGAGTATCACTCAATGCCTCGTCTAATGGCATTGAGACCACTCAACGCACTTGACGCCTACTGAAACCACTATAATTCCAAGTCCATTCTTCTTAAGCGTTGAGGATCACTCAACGCCTCATCAAATGGCATTTAGACCACTGAACGCACTCAATGCATTCTAAAACTAGTATATTTCCTAAGTTAATTTATCGAGTTTCACTCTACGCTTCTTCAAATGACGTCGAACACACTCAACGCACTCGACACTTCCCGAATCAAGAATTATTCTAAGTCAAATTCTTCTTATGCATCGAGTATCACTCAACACACTCTACGCCTATCCACCAGTCGACACACTCAACGCTTTTTTGAGTCCAGAACTCTTCTAAGTGAAATTCGCCCTATTAGTCCATTATCACTCGACACCTGCTACTAGTGTACCCCGAGCCTAGGTCAACTTTCCTGACTCAAAACACGTATGAGGGGTCTAACTAGAATTGGGACGTTACATATCCTATAAACAAAATAAAAGATTTTGTCCTCGAAATTAGGCTAAGGCTATGGGGGATGTAAAGCATGAAGAATACAAAGTATGATTTAAGGTTACCTTGGGGAAATAGCTCTGGGTCGTGCTTCTACATAAAGTCCCACAGCTCTAATGTGTATTCCTTTTTCCCATGATTAGACCACAGGACTTTCTCTAAAGGAACGCTTTTTCGACGCAAGCTCCTTGTCTCGATATCCACTATCTGTACCGGCTTTAGTCGGATAGATCTATCAGTTGCCACTGCTCCACTTATAGCAGGGACATGCTGATCGAGTCATAGTAGTGCTTTTTGAAGCGATGGCACATGGAAGATGTCGTGAAAATTATCCATCTTTGGTAGCAGCTCCAATGTAAGACCCCCCTCCCGGAAAGCAAAACACGGCACGAGAGGGGTCTTATGCCCAGAACATCCGCCTTGCGGTAGCACTAACACTTGGGCTAGCCTGAAGCAGAAAACGCCTATTCTGCCATCCACAACCAATATCACACATTACCAATCCAACCAAAATATAAAATTATAGAAGTCAAATCCACACCAAGCATATAGTCTATAAAATATAACAAAAGTAGAGAAGCTACAACAAGCTTTTAATATCAGAGTGCGTAAATAGTTTTTCCCCAAAAGGGTACACCAAAAACCCCTAACACTCACATCAATAACCGACGGTAGCGACGGTACCGCCCCCTAAGGCCCTATCGTCCTGGCCTGGCTGTCCGACTACATAACCTACTGCTCCACCTATGGGGTTTCCTCCTAAAAAGGAAGACGCAGCAACCGTTAGTCATAAAGACTAAGTGGCTTCACATCCGCTCCCCCGGCGACTACTCGGCACCGGGCGGAGAAAGGAAAAGGGTTCAATATATATGAAATATAGGTACAAGTAGGTGGTATATCACTATATATATAAAGCAGTGTAATAAATGAGCAACAACTTATTCTAGCAATTATATCATCTACAGCAGCATGAGAGTATAATATTATAACAGTAAGTAACTCAACTTATATGAATGCCCATACAAGCATATAAGTTGAGGATCGTTCAGCAGTAAGTAACTCTTCATATATGAGTGCCCATACAAACTTATACGATGAGGATCTTTGTGTATGCAATGAAGTGTAATGACATGTATGCAATGCAATGACTCACCCATAATCACGCACATGTAATTGATATGTCAACACAGACTCGCAGTTCTCACTTTTCGAGAGAGTAGCTAACCTCTCATGTGTCATCCGTCGTGGACAGACGATGATAGTGGAGCAGGAATCTCCACTACTAGGCCGATCTCCACACTACCTGGCCTAGGCCTTCGTACGCCTCAACAATAAGAACACAATAACGGAACTCACATGCGTACTACGGCTCAGTGGGTGTCTCGGGTAGATGTGCACCAAGATCCTAGCCCCGAACTGGCCTAAGGTGTGATACCGAAGGAGCCTCAGAAATGAGCACGAGTACCAAGCCCAACCGTTCACTTGGAACGGAAGGAGCCTAGGGATGTGAACACCGAGAACCAAGCCCAACCACCCAAGGTTTAGCAGTCAACTCCCATCAATGTAATGATTGGCGAGCCTGTAGACCTGCCACACTATCCTTAACCCACGATTACAACACCGCGTGTTGACTCACACCACATGCACAACAACCACAACGTGGTACAGAAGGAGCCTCGGAAATGAGCACGAGGACCAAGCCCAACCTTCTACATGGCAAGGAAGCAGCCTCGGGAAATGAACACCGAGGGCCAAGCCCAACCGTCCATTTATTATTCTTCCCAATGTTACCAACCAGTGCAATCGAATATCCACACTCACCCCTTTCACAATCCGGTGCCCAAGGCACCATAATGGTTTACCACAAACACAGGTGGCGAACAACCTCATACAACTCCTTCACCAAAATCAATCATTTGTGTACACATGAGTTAACCATTTATCTAACACATCACATATTCATAATAACCAACATGAACAATTACCCAAACTCTATAAAATTTTGTTATAATTACCATTCGTTCACTAAACCCCACCAAGTCGTTTCATTCAACCACATACCATTTCAACATTTGTTTACGTGGGGTCTATCCAGTAATTTAATCATGTGTTGAATCATCACAGTTAGGCATATTATGAATTGCCTACAACTTAATGTCGGATTGTTACAAAATCTCTTCTGAGTCCAAACCCAACTTTACACTTACCCAGGAATTTCAGGTGCAGAACACCTGCTGGACAGCAACTTCAACCGGAGATTCCCGTGGCTACAGGAATTCGGTGAGTTAGTGTAACCCCTCGATGGAAAGGTCTTTCCATGGGCCACAACTTTCATGTTAAGTCTACAACCTAGGTCAGAGTGTATCATACATGAAATTGGCTCCAAAGGCTGCTGCGTACAGAATACAATTTCTGCACGCTTAGTCTGATAGCCCTCTAATTCAATTAAGCATTCCTGTGGCTACATACTTCACCCGCAGGCGTGTAACCACTCGTCAGAAAGTTAATTCCAAGGGCTATGACTCTCATGTTTAGTCGGAAGCCCAGATCTGGCCATATCCTGCATGATAATAGCCAAGAAAGTTGCTGCGTGTAGAACAAAGATTTCTACACGCATCTTGAGGTGAAATGAACGGCATCGGTTCATCTTCCTCCTCAAGATGATCCTCCCAAATCCTAACCAGAAGTTCCTCCACCCTTATTCACCCTCTTAAGGCCATTCCTCTTCATGAAACCACCCCCATCATCAATTTGAAGAAGAGGAGGTTGAAGATGACTAAACCTTAGAACACAAGTTCTAGAATGGCCCTCCTAGAAATATTCATCTCACACATCAAGACACTTTTGAGTCGATCTCTCGCCTAAGGATAACTAGAAATCTAGTACCAAGGGAGATGGTAGGAATCTCACCTCATTTCCAACAGTTCCGCCATCTCCGGCCATGGATCTTGTCATTCTTCTCGTCGGCATCCCTTTTCATTGGCGGAGGTGGCGATTCCTCACGGAGTTTGGTTTGCTCCAGCAAGTTTTCCTTCCTCCAGGAGTTTTATATAGCAGATGTGGCTTGGAAGAGAATGAAAACGGCTAGGGTTTCATTTTGCCCTTTTTATTTAGAAGTGATACGGGTAGGGACACGCCCGTATCCTTACCCGTATCATACTCGGGAGAAACGGCGTCAACGGTTCGACTGCTGCTTCATGCATATACACGGGTACTTACACGCCCGTGTCTGTACCCGTATCAAGGTGACATGGTCATGGTTCTGCCCGTGTCTATACCCGTGTCCTGCTATGGAAATATTTCTTCGAGCTTGACTTGACGCACACGGGTATGGACACGCCCGTGTCTCTACCCATGTACTTCTCGGGACAATGCCTACTTAACTCTCAATGCGATGCCACTCAATGCCACGACACACGGTTAGGGACACGCTCGTGTCTCTACTCGTGTCCTTCTCGGGAAAAGCCACTCGACGCAATTTTCTTATCACTCAACACCATACCACTCAAAGCCACGACACACGGGTAGGCACACGCCCGTGTCTCTACCCGTGTCTTTCTCGAGACAAGCCACTCAATGTCATTTTCTTATCACTCAACACTATGCCACTCAAAGCCATGGCACACGGGTAGGTACACGCCCATACGCACCTGATCGCATGCACTCTCTGATCCTAAATCTACTCTCCTGACTCAAAAGTGCGCACAAGGGGCCTAGCGCGAATTGGGACGTTACAATTCCTATAAACAAAATAGAAGATTTTGTCCCCGAAATCAGGTTAAGGCTATGGGGGAGAAAAGCATAAAATAGACATAAAATAAAATATGCTTTAAAAGGTTATCTTGATGGAACACCTCCGGGTAGCGCTTTTGCATCAAGTCAACCGACTCCCACGTGTACTCCTCTTTCCCATGATTGGACCACAACACTTTTACCAGAGGAACACTTTTGCGACGCACCTGATTGCCTGCACTTTCTGATCCTAAATCTACTCTCCTGACTCAAAAGTGCGCACAAGGGGCCTAGCGCGAATTGGGACGTTACAATTCCTATAAACAAAATAGAAGATTTTGTCCCCGAAATCAGGTTAAGGCTATGGGAGAGAAAAGCATAAAATTGACATAAAATAAAATATGCTTTAAAAGGTTATCTTGATGGAACACCTCCGGGTAGCGCTTTTGCATCAAGTCAACCGACTCCCACGTGTACTCCTCATTCCCATGATTAGACCATAACACTTTTACCAGAGGAACACTTTTGCGATGCAAAATCCTCGTCTCGTTGTCTACTATCCGTACAGGATCTAGTCGTACCGACCCATCAGTTTCAATTGCTCCGTTAGTGGTTGGTATATATTGTTCGGGTCGAAACAACGCCCTTCAGAGTGACAACACATGGAATACCTCATGAAGATTCTCTAGCTCCAACGGTAACTCCAACCGATACGCCAACGGACCAATCCTTTCCAATATGACATAGGGCCCAACGTACCTTGGGCTGAGCTTCTTCACACCACGTACCCTAGATACTCCATGCATCAGCCTGATCTTTAAAAATACCTTGTAGCCCACTTGAAATTCCACCATCCGGGGTTTTGCATTATAATACTTTGCTTGGCAGCTTTGAGCCTCGAGCATGCGGTCCCGTATTAGCCTCACAGCCGCATCAGTAACATCTATGTATTCAACTCCCAAAGCATTCAGATCTTCATCCTGCACCCATGGTAAGGGTGTTCTACACCTTCTTCCATATAGGGCTTCAGGGGGCGCCATCCCGATGCTATCTTGATAGCTATTATTGTATGAGAATTCTACCAAGGGTAGAAGCCTTTCCCACGACTCTCCTCTATCCAACACACACAACCTCAATAAATCTTCCAATATCCTGATGGACCTTTCAAGTTGCCCGTCAGTCTAAGGGTGAAACGATGTGCTGAATGTAAGGAGTGAACCCAGATATGCTTGCACAACTTTCCATTCCCTAGAGGTAAACCGACCATCCCGGTAAGAAACGATTGTCTTTGGCACACCATGATATCGTATGAATTGATCCACAAAAAGGCGTACCAAAACATCCACGTGTGCTTCTTTCTTCAAAGGTATGTGTAACGACTCCACCGGTTAAACAATATATAATAGAAGGTCCGGCCGGGGCCCCACACTATATGCAACCAACAGACTGTTATGTCACAGGTTAATACCACCAACGTATCCTAACTCAGAGCATGCTAGCGGAATCATAAGCAGTAGGCTGAACTCATACCAGGAATATCCTCTATATATATAACACCAAGGTTATATATACAACAACTCAAACGAGGGGTTAGCAAATAACACAGTTTGTCCTTAAAGTCTTATAGTTCCTCTCTAAACATTATAGATTACAGACATCGGCGTGCAGGCCGGCCATACATGAACAAAAGAAAATATATTAGCTAGCCTTCAAGGGCTAGCAGCAATAGCAACAGCAAGAGCGGCAACAACAGCAGTAGGGGCATCAGCCCTTCACTTCCCCTCGGCTCTCCAGCACCGGCACAGGGAAAATCCACACAGAAGGTGGCAAACAAGGAAACGGTCTGCATTTAGCTGACCAATTTATAACAATCCTACCCTTTCCCGAGGCAGTGGAATTCCTTCCCTGCAGAGCAATACTTCCATTGAATTATATCATACATATTGTGCTCTCACGCACAAGCAATCCATCACAACTGTAACACCGCCTATTTTTCTGTATTTATTTAATTCTACTTTAGCATTATGTGGACGTGTTTTTCCAGCTCGTGCAGTTGTTAGAGTACCTCATTAGGTGTTCTTAGAAGTTATGGCCTGTTATATGGTTTCCCCAGCTAGCCGGCGTCTGTTTTCGAGGCCCGGCTGAGCCTCTTAGGGAATCCTTGTGCTTTAGCTTCGAGCGAGGTTATCTTGAGTGTGTGATCGTCGGAAGTTGTTTCCGACTTCACCGTTGTTTTTGTAGCCCGAGTATTTTTCTACGGAGCGAGTTTGGTCGAAAACCGAGAACGTTAATTTTCGCGTCATTCTGACGGTCGTTCGTTAGCGAGTCGTCACCTTATGCAAGCATATTTGCATGCTTATGCATTCTTGGCATAGCGAGTGGTTTGGGCGAGCCGATGCATAATTAAATGTGCGTGTGTGGGTGCGTGCGTGTGGGGTAGAACTTGTGCGCGCGGATGCATGTTAATAGACGCATATATATATATATATATATATATATATATATATATATATATATATATATATATATATATATATATATATATATATATATATATTAGTGTACGTAACTAGTGTGGTTAGTTGTTTTCGTAATTAAATATTGAGTATATAGTCATAGAATTTTATAGTGTTTAGATTGGTTTTGTGATTTTATATATCGGTTAATATTAGGTTCCATTAAATCAATAGGCTTAATAAGGTGGCTTAATAGGTAGGATAATATTTATAGGTAGAATAATATTTATATAAGTATATATAGATATATACTTATAATAGGTAGTAAAATTACTATAATATTTATACAAGTAGTATGATATTTTTATAATATTTATAGGTTGTATAATATTTATATAAGCATATATAGATATATATATTATGTTAGGTTTCCCCCCCCCCTTTTTTCCTGTGCTCTTTCCCGAACCCGAGCCCTGTGCGGAAGTGGAAGAAGCGGACACCGGCCCTGCTCCGACCGCCCCCTCCCGCCGGATCCTGGCCACAAAACCTTCCTCTGAGGATAGATCAAGACTCCTCTCGCCGCGATCTCCGTTCCTAGGTGAGTATTTTGGGATTTCACCGTGGATTTTCCCGTATTAGGGGTGCGTCTTTTCCCTATTTTTCTTCCTTGCTTTGATGAGTTGTTCTTCTCAGTTTTTCCGAGGGATTTGCGTGCTTGTGGCTGGCCGGATTGCAAGGTTGTGCTGGCAAAATTTTTGGTGGAGAATCGAGGCAAGTGCGCCCATCGCCCTTACCGCTTGACCCCTTTAATTCGTTGTTTGTTGTTTTATTTTCGTATATTGGTTATCTAAATTGCTCCTACCCGAAACCGTAACGTTGTCTGATTTAGAACGATCTTTTATGGGTAGTTGTTCTTGTTGCAGCTTTGTCACGATAGGCATAAAAAAAACTGCAGTGTTTATGAAATTGCACTATGGGATAAAAATCTCGTTTGGGGGTTTGGATTTTTGCCCAATATCTTGTTAACCCCATTGCTCTCACGGTAGGAGTAGACCCTTGGTAGTGGTAAATTGCTATGAAAACAAATTCTTTTATTAAAGTTGTGCACGAGTCACTTGTTAGAACCCCGTGGAATGCAACTTATTGCGTAACCTGTGGTTTGCCCCTTGGGTGGAGCCATGTCTAGTTTTTTGGTATAGTGAGTCCCTCCTTCTCGAGTTGGTTTAGCATAATTTAGTTGTAGACGTGACGAAATCAAATGAACCGTGTAGGGTCGAACTTAAATTAATTTTATGCGTGTAGTTTGGAGATCAAATTACAGGCGTAGGTTCAAGGTCCTACCAGTTGTGGGTGCTTGGTATTTACCTGTTCGCGCATAACGAATAGCGAGTCTCCGTGTCTGTTTAGTTTTATAGGGCTCTTAGGTGGGTTGCTCTAGTGAGTTTAGGGCTCTTGGATTTGCTTGGGGGTACATGGGACCACCAGTACGAGTTTTCCTCGAGTCACTTAGGACTGGAGTAGGATGTGGTTTTAGGGTAGGTCGGACCGATGCCGCCACCCTGGTTTTCTTTCTTACCTTATTATGGCAATATGGGCTATTTGGGTTGAGTTGGATGGATACCACCACCACAGTCCATGAGGATATTTAGGCCGAATACACTTTTTTGGACATGCGCCCACCGGTCTAGGCCACTTGTTACTAAATTTTTATCCATCTCTAGTACTAGGTGACTCTTTCTGTTTTAGCCTATTACATGTTATGATTATTGTACTAATTCTTTTGCAGAGATCCTCGAAGCTTTGCTTCAATCGTGCACATGGTGCACCCCACTTTTTTACCTTTTTTACCGTTGATGAGTACTTTTAAATTCCCGTTTTAATTCCTTCTTTTACTACTGCACTTTCCGTTCCTGTTGAATATAATTTGCTGAGGTTTTCATTTTCTTTCTGAATACCTCAGGTCAAGGTTTTTAGCCAATAGTGTGGCTAGGCTGCTCCAGATATTTTCAGTGTTTGCTGTTGTTGTGAGTTTCTCTATTGAGAGGTAGATCCTTTAGACCCGTAGTATAGACATGCTAACTCACCAGTGGGTTCGTGTCAGGTGTTGACGCCCACTGGTGGTTTCTCTTGTAGACACTTTGTACTGATGTTTTCACTGCTAGATTTACTTCTTCTAGTTTGCTATACTTGCTCTCGGGAAGGATTTATGCTAGGTTGCTAATTATTATAAAACTTATAAAAATTTACTATATGTATAATATTACTCAACATGATTTAAAAAAAGCTAAAATATTACTTTCCACACAACGTAAAAAACAGTTTTCTTACTTATATTATACATTTAAATTAGGGTATTGCATTTTGTAAGTGGCCCTCTAGGGGCCCTTATGTACTTTTCTTAGGGTGTCCTAATAAATAAAATGAAGTATTTTTTTTCCTCTACGTAAAACTATAGATTTAAACTGCGGACTAGTTGATCCGCTGAGCCGAGAGATACGACCTTTATTAAATAAATAAACAAATAAAAACGTTTTTTTCCTAAATATTAAAAATCATGGATTCCTTTGAAGTGAGTTGTGGTGTTTGCCTGAGCATCGGCAGTTATCCCCTGCCTGACATGGCATCATAACGCGTGTTTTCTCTCACCCTGATACTTTTAAATTCGGAGAAAATGCGGGTTGTGACAGTTGGTATCATAGGGAGGTTGCTTGACGAATGGTCGGGCAACCTTTTCCTGTAAGTATTAGATGTTTAGAGTCATATCATACAGACACCGACATGTCATCGGCACGTCTTGGCTGAAGCACGAACACTACACTCATAGCATAACATGAAGTATACAGGGCATATTATGTATTATAGGATGCATAATATGTGTTCGTATATGGATCCACCATAGGAGGCAACATGTGAGGGTTATGTATTTATGGGGTGCATAACCTCACCACATGGATGCGGCTAGCATGTTTTCTTTTTCGTTGCATGAAAATGTTATGTATTATGGGATGCATAACATTTTCATGCGTACGCCGTTCATAATATGCATTAGGGCTTTTCTAGAATGCATAGCACAAACATGCATAGCATAACATTGCATAAGCACAACGTGCCAAGCTAAAGACTTGCATGATGACATGTGTACACACATAATTTTTGAGTCAAAAAGAATATAAATTCATGCATTCACGATCTAGGCATAAGAGTTAGGGTGATGATGGTAAACCATCTCAGGTTAAGCATGGCATTATCTTCATTTTTTATATAAAAAAAATATAAAAATATAATAAAACCCCAGAGCAAGTTTGCAGTGAAAGCAAGTACTTACGTAGGTTTGTTTGTACCTGTTTTGTTCTGTTCTAGTTGTTGAACTAGGTTTTGATGATTGCTTGTTTATTCTTTTAGCATGGCGCCTAAGCGTAGAGTGACGAGGTCGACTCCCCAATCTGAGGGCGAGTCTTCTGGTGCTCAAAGCGATGTGGTAGTGGCATGTCTGAGGCAAGGCAATGAGGCTCTATCGAGGCAGCTGGTAGAGGTTCAGTCTCAGATTAGGTCCTTGGTAGCTGTGTTGGCAGGACTAGCCCCGAGAGCGCAGGATCCTGCTGCGGGTTTAGCCGTTCCAGCACCTCCTGCACCCCCAGCTCCTTTGGTGCCTCCAGTGGTGGTGCCCCCGGAGATGGCTTTCATCACACAGTTCCAGCGACTGCGACCCCCTGCCTACGATGGTAAGGCGAACTTCATGGTATTGGATGACTGGTTGATCTCCATAGAAGAGATGTTTCATTATTCTAGAGTGTCTGAGGATTAGAAGGTGATGCTTGCTGCCTACCAGCTGAAGGGGCTAGCGAAGAGTTGGTGGATGAGGGAGAAGAAAGGCATGTTAGGAGTATTCTCCTGGGCTTCCTTCAAGGAGATTCTTATGAGGAAGTTTCTACCTGGAGTGGAGCGGGACAGGTTGATGAATTACTTCTTGCATATGAAGCAGAGGCAACTTAATGTATGCGGTTATGAGATTAAGTTTAGCAAGCTCGGTCGGTTTTCCCCCAGTTTGGTGAGCTCGGAGGATGATAGAGTGAAGCGCTTCCTTGGTGGGCTGAGGAGTGACGTCCAGCAGTTAACGGTTGCCCATGGAGCGGTGACTTATGTCGGTGCTGTTGAAGCTGCTTTGAAAGTGGAGGCCATCAAGAATGCGAAGCAGAGAGGGAAGCAGGCGAGAAATGATAAGAGGTAGGTTGTCGAAGCAAAGGGCTCTCAGGTGACCGGTGCTCCTTACGGTAAGAAGAGCAAGGAAATTTGTAGTTACTGTGGCCGTCCGGGCCATCCGGCGGAGAGATGTTTCAAGAGGTTAACAGCGCAGAAGGAGCAGGTCTATGCCATTCAGGGTTCTCCCAGTTAGAAGGCGGTGTGCTCATTGTGCAAGAAAGAGGGGCATGACGTTGCCCGTTGCTGGTTGAAGGACAAGGTCTACTATCAGTGCGGACAGAAGGGTCATACCAAGGCAAGGTGCCCGCAGCTTCAACTGGTGCTCAGTCTTGTTCCTCATCAGTCCTTGCCACCACCTCCGTCTACGGAGAAAGGCAAGGGAAGGATGAACGTGATTTCTTTAGCGGAGGCTCAGACTTCGACATAAGTCATTTCAGGTAGACTCTCTTTCTTGTCTTTTTACTTCAGTAAAGTTTTTGCATTACAATTTCCTCTCTTAGATGTGGGTGCAAATCTTTTATTTATATAGGGAGTTTTAAGGTAAAGAACAGTTGGGCGCACGTTCTCTTTGACTCAGGTGCTACCCACTCATTTTTGTCTAGAGCCTTTGTGGAGCGGTTCAAGTTGGTTCTAGATCGTATCGGTGAGGCCTTTTGTGTCAAGTTCCCCTCGGGTGATTCCGTGCTATCGGATCAGGGCATTCTGGATTGTCCTATTATTTTAAGGGATTTTCTGGCCAAGGTAGATCTGAAGGTTATTGACTTGGAGGATTTTGATGTCATCCTAGGCATGGATTGGTTGTCCCGTTACGATGTAGTGATTCAGTGCAGGGTAAAGTGTTTGGATTTCAAGAAGGACAACGGTCAGCTTGGGAGTATTTATGGTGATCCGTGTCAGGTTTCTCCGGCGATCTCTGCGGTTTGTGCTCAGAGGCTACTTCGTTTTGATTATTTTGCTTGCTTGGTTTCGATGTTGGGGACTGTTAGCAGTGGGCCGCAGTTAGATGAGATTCCTGTTGCGCGGGAGTTTCCAGATGTGTTTCCTAGCAATCTTCCAGGTCTTCCTCTAGACAGAGACGTTGAGTTTGTGATTGACTTGGAGCCCGGTACGCGTCCCATTGCTAAGGCGTCGTATCGGATGGCCCCGCGAGAGCTGGAGGAACTGCATGCTCAGTTGGATTAGTTATTGGAGAAGGGTTTCATTAGGCCGAGTTTGTCGCCCTGGGGTGCTCCCGTGCTCTTTGTAAAGAAGAAGGATGGTTCGATGCGACTTTGCATCGATTATAGAGACCTAAACAAGGTCATCATCAAGAACAGATATCCCCTGCCTAGGATCAGCGACCTCTTCGATCAGTAACGTGGGAGCGCTGTTTTCATGGAAGATCTTTAACCACACGACAGACCGTTTAGTGGAAAAGTTCTTGTTGATGGACATCTCCGTGGGATACTTCGATTTGCAAAGCAGTTTGGCAGTGGCAGAGCCATCTTGGATTTCACTCACCAGATTGCATCATAAGGATGATCCGGACTGTTTGCACCTGTACCTCAGGACTGAGAGAGGAGAGTTGCCGGATTTCTCCATTGACGATTTGGGTACTTTGAAGTACCGCAACAAGTTTTGCATCCCCGCGGTTTGAGGCATCAGTAGTATGGTATGCAAAGAGGCTCATGGATCCAGTGTTTCCTACCACCCCGGATCCACCAAGATATACCATGATTTGAAGCAGATCGCTTGGTGGTGTGGTATGAAGGGGGATATAGCACGGTATGTTTCATAATGTTACACTTGCAAGCGGGTGAAGGCCGATCATGGAAGTCCGGGTGGCAATTTGACACCTTTGGAGATCCCAACTTGGAAGTTGGAAAGTATCTCGATGGACTATACCACGGGCTTACCGATATCTCCGCGAGGCTTTGACTCTGTTTGGGCGATAGTGGACAGACTGACGAAGTGTGCCCACTTCGTACCGTATAAGATTGATTATCCGATGAGTAAGATAACGGAGCTGTATTTGAGCGAAGTCATCCGATTGCATGGGGTTCTTGTTAGCATCATATCCGACCGAGATTCCAAGTTTACTTCCCGGTTCTGGAAGAGCTTGCAGGAGGGTTTGGGCACGGACTTAAGATACTCTACCACATTCCACCCGCAGAGCAACGGGCAGACGGAGCGCGTCAACCAGATTGTGGAAGATATGATCCGCTGTTACATTCTAGACCACGGGGGAGCGTGGGACGAGCGCTTGAGAATGATGGAGTTCGCATATAACAACAGTTATCAGGAAAGCTTGCAGATGGCTCCTTTTGAAGCCTTATATGGGAGGCGCTACAGAACACTGTTGTTTTGGGATGAGGCTGGTGAGAGGACTTGTTGGGCCCTGATGCGCTCGAGGAAATGGAGGTTGTCGTGAAGCTTATTCGGGAGAAGCTTCGGGTGGCTCAGGAGAGGTATGAGAAGAACGCCAACCGACGTAGGTCTGATTTGGAATTTTCGGTGGAGGATCCTATATTCCTGAAGGTGTCCCCGATGGTTGGAGTGAAGAGGTTCGACAAGAACCATAAGCTGGATCCGAGGTATGTGGGCCCATGCAAGATTATAGAGCGTATTGGTGTGGCAGCGTACAGGTTGGATTTGCTAGCAACCTTTCCAGATGTGCACAATGTGTTCCATGTTAGTCAGCTGCGGAAGTGTGTGCGGAGTAGTAGGTAAGTGTTGGATTCGGTGCCTCAGTTGGAGCCGAAGTTGACTTTTTTGGAAAGGCCGGTCTGCATTCTGGATGAGCAGGATCAAGTGTTGCGGCAGAAGACCATACTCATGGTTAAAGTCTTGTGGAGGAACCAGGAGGTGTAAAGCGCCACTTAGGAGTTAGAGTCAGCAATGAGGGAGGCTCACCCTCATCTCTTCCCTTGATTTGTGCCGGGTACGTTTGCCTTCTCCTCTTTAGCCCTTGTTAGACTATTCCTGACTTTTTTTCCCTGTTGGGATCTTGTGTGTAAAGTTTCGGGGCGCATTTTTCCAGCTCGTGCCGTTGTTAGAGTACCTCGTTAGGTGTTCTTAGAAGTTATGGCCTGTTGTATGGTTTCCCCAGCTAGCCGGCGTCTTTTTTGGAGGCCCGGCTGAGCCTTTTAGGGAATCCTTGTGCTTTGGCTTTGGGCGAGGTTAGCTCGAGTGTGTGATCGTCGGAAGTTGTTTCCGACTTCGCCGTAGTTTTCGTAGCCCGAGTATTTGTCTACGACGCGAGTTTGGTCGAAAACCGAGAACGTTAATTTTTGCGTCGTTCCGACGGTCGCTCGTTAGCGAGTCGTAACCTTATGCGAGCGTATTTGCATGCTTATGCATTCTTGGCACAGCGAGCGGTTTGGGAGAGCCGATGCGTAATTACACGTGTGTGTGAGGGTGCGTGTGTGCGGGGAAGAACTTGTGCGCGCGGATGCATGTTAATAGACGCATTTGCCATGATTCAGCCGACCGGGCAAGCGCAGCCGGCAGTAGTGCCAGTTCGTGTTGATGTAAGACCCGAGCCGGTTGAGGCTGTAGATCCACGAGCAGCTGAACGACAGTTGAAGCAATTCATGAGCTTCAGTCCTCCTACGTTTACGGGAATGGGATCCCCAACGCAGGCAGAGGATTGGTTATCGCGTGTCAAGCAGATAATGACAGCGATCAGGGCGGAGGAAACTCTAAAGGTCACCTTGGCCACGTTCATGCTTGAAGGAGAGGCGAGGCTATGGTGGGACGAGGTTGAGGTACACCATTTGGCGGGCAGGCAATTAACGCAAGTGTCGATTGAGGAGTTCTCTCGGATATTTCTGGCGAAGCATGTCCCAGCGGCGCAATGCATTGCGATGGAAAATGAGTTCCAACGGTTAAAGCAAGGGGAAGATAGCGTGGATATCTACTTGCATGAGTTTACCAGATTGGGACGATATGCGGGTACAATCTTCGCGGATGACCAAAGGAAAACGAATCGGTTCTATGAAGGATTGCGGGATGAGTTGCGATTCCTGCTTTCGAGTTCAGTGAACCAAGGGTTTCAGGCGTTGGTTGATACTGCGTGCGCGTTGGAGAAGGACATGAGGCGGGTGCAAGGGAATAAGGGCTTGGCTGCGTCGAAGCCAGAGTTTCAAGCACCTCGCCCGAGCAAATCGTTTTACCAGAAGAAAGGGGGCAAGAGGTCCAAGCCGTCTGGGCAAGTGACTACGACCGTTGTGTCGGGAGCGACATCAAGGCCGGATTCTCGTACATGCTATAACTGTGGCCGGGTGGGGCATATCGCTCGTGACTATCGGGTTGTTCAGCCCAAAGGAGACAAGAAGACGGGTGCGTCTTATGCTGAGCAGGGCAAAGTGGTGGTTGATTCATCTGCGTCTCAGGCACAGCCCCAAATCTATCAGCTTGGCCAACAGGAAGCAATTAAGCAAAGTGACGTCGTCACAGGTACGAGTTGATTTAGCTTACTTGCTTATGTGCTATTGTTTTTGGTTATGTATAGCTTGTGCATGATGTGTGTGCTGCAGGCTTTGTCCTGATTTGGAATAATTTGGCGAGAGCCCTGTTTGACACGGGTGCTACGCATTCTTTTCTGTCTGAGGATTTCGTATCTCGCATTGGGGTACCAAGTCATGTGACGGTGGATAGTACAAGGGTGCTATTGCCGAATGGTTGTGTGATGCTTGCGGATAGGGCTTGCGATATGGATGTGCAAATAGGAAGTCGGGATTTCGGTTTGAGTGCAGCTGTGCTACCGTTATCGGAGTTTGATGTGATCTTTGGTATGGACTGGCTCTCGGAGCAGCGTGCCTTTATTGATTGCAACTCCAAGGAGATTACACTGGGCCAGAATACCGGACTTGTGACGAAAATCGCTGGTATACGAGGAGTTGGCGGGACTCTGCTGTCTGCACTCCAAGTCGTCAATGCTGTTCGGAAGGGCGTTGAGTTATTCTTCACGCCAATTCAGGCTGTTGAGCCAAAGGCCAGTGTCGGTGAAGTACTAGTTGTGTTAGAGTTTGCCGACGTGTTTCCTAAAGATCTTCCTGGGTTACCACCCCAGCGGGAGATTGACTTCTCTATTGAGTTGGTGCCAGGTGCGAAACCTGTGGCCCGCTCTCCATATCGCGTCGCGCCAAAAGAGATGGCTGAGTTGAAAGTCCAATTGCAAGAGTTGTTGGAGTAGGGATATATACGCCCAAGTATGTCACCTTGGAGCGCGCCTGTTCTATTTGTGAAAAAGAAAGACGGTAGTTTACGGTTATGTATTGACTACCGCGAATTGAATAAGCTGACGGAGAAAAACAAATATCCGATCCCACGGATTGATGACCTCTTTGATCAGTTGGCAGGATCAACGGTCTATTCCAAATTGGATTTGAAATCGGGATATTATCAGCTGAGGATTAGGGAAGGTGACATTCCCAAGACGGCGTTTGGAACACGCTATGGTCATTATGAGTTCACGGTAATGTCGTTTGGCCTATGTAATGCGCCTTCGGTATTTATGGACATAATGCATCGAACGTTCCGAGAGTACTTGGATTTGTTCGTTATTGTGTTTATCGATGACATCTTAGTATACTCTCAGTCGGAAGAGGATCATACAAACCATTTGCGGTTGGTCTTGCATACCCTGCGGAGGAATAAGCTTTATGCCAAGTTCTCAAAGTGTGAGTTCTGGCTCTCTTCAGTAGCCTTTTTAGGCCATGTGGTAAGCGGAGAAGGTATCACGGTGGATCCATTGAAGATAAGTGTCATTCGAGATTGGCCAGTGATGTCTTCAGTGGCCGAGGTCAGGAGCTTCCTTGGACTTGCGGGCTACTATAGACGGTTTGTGGAAAACTTCTCACGGATTGCTTTACCTCTGACCACGCTGACAAGAAAAGATCAAAAGTTCATTTGGACTCCGGAGTGCGCGCGAGCTTTTGAAGACTTGAAGAGTCGTTTGACCACGGCGCCTGTGTTGACATCGCCATGTGGTACCGATGGGTATGAGATCTATAGTGATGCTTCCGGGAGCGGCTTAGGCTGCGTTCTTCTGTAGTTTGGTAAAGTGATTGCTTATGGCTCGCGCTAGTTGAAAGTGCATGAGCGGAATTACCCCGTCCATGATTTAGAGTTGGCGGCGGTAATCTTTGCGCTCAAGTTGTGGCGGCACTATCTATATGGCGTTTAAGTGGATATCTATACAGATCATAAAAGCCTAAAGTATTTGTTGGATCAGAAGGATCTGAATATGCGACAACGAATGATGGGAGTTCCTTGGGGACTACACCTTCGAGATTCACTATACTCCCGGGAAGGGAAATGTGGTCGCTGATGCTTTGAGTCGGAAGACTCCGGTACGGGCAAGCTGGTTGCAGAGGCATGATCAGCGTTTAATCCAGGAATTGGAAGCGTTGGAGATATCTTGTGTTGACAAGGGTTCGTCAACCGATGCATGCTTGAACTGGACGGAGGTGCAATATGACCTTACGGACAGAGTTCGACGAGCAACGGAGCTTGATGAAAGTCTCCAGCGCTATGCAAAAGATGGGCCGGATGACCAATTCTCTTGGGATAACGGTTTGTTACGAAGAAATGGTCGAGTGTGCGTCCCGAGTGTGGGTAAATTGAGGGAAGAGTTGATGTACGAAGCTCACTTTGCAAAGTACTCAGTTCACCCAGGGAGCACAAAGATGTACAGAGATCTGAAAAGCTGTTCTGGTGGCCTGGACTAAAGAAAGATATCGCACGTTATGTGGCTGAATGCAATATCTGTGCGTTGGTGAAAGCAGAATGCCAGAAGCCTGGCGGTTTCTTGAAGTCGTTACCTATTTCGGAGTGGAAGTTCGATGATATTTCGATGGATTTCGTGCACGGGTTGCCGAGATCTCAACGCGGTCATGATTCCATTTGGGTGATTGTGGACCGGTTGACGAAAGTGGCGCACTTCCTTCCAAACAGAAGAGACGATTGAGTGGAAACCTTGGCCAAGCTTTATGTTAGAGCAGGTTGTTCGACTGCACGGTGTTCCTCGGAGCATCGTTAGTGACCGTGATGGGCGGTTCACATCGAATGATTGGCGGCTCGTTCATCAAATGTTGGGTACAAAGTTAGCGTTTAGTACGGCCTTTCATCCCCAAACGGATGGCCAGACTGAACGAACCAACAGGACGATGGAGGATATGCTCCGCATGTGCGCCCTAGACTTTGGTAAGAGATGGGAAGATTATATATTTCTTGTCGATTTTTGCTTATAATAATAGCTACCAAGCGAGTATTGGTATGGCACCATTTGAGGCGGTTATATGGTCGCAAATGTCGTACACCGTTAGCTTGGGCAGAAGCAGGCGAATCTAAGTTGAGTGGGAAAAAGGAAGCCGAAGAAGCTACCTCGCTCATACGCTCTATTCGGGAGAGGCTATTGATAGCCCAAGATCGTCAAGTAAAGTACTACAATGCCAAACATCGGAACGTGGAGTTTGCAGTGGGTGATTGGGTATATTTGAAGATCAACCCTTCAAGGAGTGTGTCAGGATTCGGTGTTTGAAAAAGCTAAGCCCGAGGTATCTTGGTCCGTTTGAGGTGGTGGAGCGAGTTGGGGAAGCTGCTTATCGACTAGCACTTTCAGCAGACTTGGGTGGGTTACATGATGTGTTTCACATCTCAGTCCTTCGTAAGGCGGTGAAGGATCCAGCTCAAGTAGTGGAGAATGATCGGGTACCGGTCGAGTATGGGCTAACGACAAGGGTTAGACCCATTCGGATCGAGGATCGAGCCGAGAAACAGTTGCGGAACAAAGTGATCGGGATGGTCAAGGTCCGATGGGACAATTGTGGCCGTGAAGAGCTAACATGGGAGCGAGAGCAGACCATGCGAGCTGAATTTCCCGAGCTATTTGTATAAACTGTAGACCGTGTACTTTTGTTATATCAGAATTCTCAAGTTATAGCATTGTTAGTTCTTGTTTCCTTACCGTGCAAATTTTGGGACGAAATTTTGTTAAGGGGGGGAGGATTGTAACACCCCAAAAAGACCCCAAAAAGACTCAAATTGGGTTTGAGGTGCAGGTCAAGTTACACGGCCTAGGACACGGGCGTGTCCCAGGGCGTGTCGGGGGTACACGGCCTGGGACACGGGCGTGTCCCAGGGTGTGTCACGCAAATAAAATGAGGTTTGAGTCAGAAGATTACACGGCCTTGAACCAAGCCTTGAACACGGGCGTGTCAGGTTAGACACGGGCGTGTCAGGTGCCGTGTGCCTACCCGTGTACTGCTTGCAGCTCGATGAGGCAGGGGTGACACGGGCGTGTCTCAGGAATGACACGGGCGTGTCAGGTCTGACACGGGCGTGTCGATGCCCGTGTTCTGGTAAATCTCAGTCGGTTCGTATACCGCGTGTGCCGCTTAAGGGTACACGGCCTGTGACACGGGCGTGTCACAGGCCGTGTCAGCCAAAAATTGAGTTTTTGGGCAAATCGTGGCCGTTCAAATTTCTCTCTTTTGATCCAAGGGCTCAGGTGATTTCCTGGCTGGATTTAATTCGTGAAGGCTGATGAAGACTTCATTCTTCATGTGCTTAAGGAAGAGAGAAAGAGAGAGGAGGAAGAAGAAGGAGGAGGAGATCAAGCCACCGGCGGAGTTCCCGTGGTCCGATTCGTGATCCGAAGCCGGCGTTGTGAAGGCAAGGCTACTGCGGTTCTTTCTCACCGGCTAGTTTTCGATGGCTCCGAAGAGATCGACAAGGGTAACGATCTCCCTTCTTGGACATGTGAAGTCCTTCTTTTCTGCATTGCATAGGGAAAACCCTTCCCCGCGAGTGTGCGGTGGGTTGTGGTGTCCCTTGGGATAGATATGTGAAGTCCCCCTTGTTAGAGGCCGGAATTGGAGTACGGCTCTAGGCATGCTGTGTGAAGCCCATCTGGACATGGTCTGGATTGGTGATGCTTGTTTGCATATCGGAGAAGGCTCCGTGATTATGGCTTGTGTTGCCTTGTGCCTACCTGTTGCTTGGTGCAGCAGGAAGTACTGGATGATGTCCAGGAAATGAAGAGGGTTGGATGCAACTCTTGTGGCCGTGCGTTGCCACTTTATGAGCGGTTGAGCCGTTGGGCTGCAACTCGATGAAAAGGCAGATTGCCGAATAGGAAAGGTGAAACCGACCCGCGCCTATTAATAGCCATGGATACTTCCGTATTCGAGGTGGCACGGCGACTTGAGAAACAAGGGTGGCTGATCCGTACCTGCGTTAGGTTCGTCCGACTTGGAAGCCTGGTTATAGGTTTTGTTGGAGCGCCTAATGAGAGTCTTAGGCCCGCGCGCCGGAAAGACTAGAATGCTCAAATACCGTGTAGACGGTGGTGTTGACCCTGGTATTCCGGTACACCAAGAATGTGCCCTGAGTGCACGGACTGTCGGGTCGTGTGGCCGATGGTTGTGATGGCTTGAATGTGCCTACGCGCACATAGTTGCTATATATGATGATGCCATGCTATGCAGGGAAAGAATGCTCATGCCCCGAGAAAGGGGTAGGATTGTTATAATTGGGTCAGCTGAATGCTGACCGTTGCATTGTTTGCCACCTGTTGGGTGGATTGTTCCCATGCAGGTGCTGGAGAGCCAAGTGGTACGTGATGGGCTGAAGCCCTACTGCTATTGCTGCTGCTGCTGCGGCTAGCCCTTGAAGGCTAAGCAAATGGTTTTGTTTATTTTGTTTTCCTCATGTATGGCCGGCCTGCGCGCCGAGGTTTGTAATCCATGTTGTATGGAAAGAGGAACTGTAAGGCTTTAAGGCCAAACTCATGTATTTGTTGTACATTCCGTGGTTATATATAAAGGTGGTTTATATATTGGACATTCCTGGTTAGAGTTCAAATTAAAACTTAAAGCTTCCGCTAGAATGCTCTGAGTTAGGATTCGTGTATTGTTTGGTATTATCCTGTGACCTCACCGTCTATTTGTGGCATATAGTGTGGGGCCCCGGCCGGACCTTCTACTATACATCATTTAACGGATGGGGTCGTTACAGCCCTGCCACTACTACTACTACCAAGGACTAGATCTGGGTCTGAACCTCCATCATATGCCTGGTCAAAGACTCATTGCTCTGCCTCAGACTAGCTACAACTGTATCGCTTTGCGCCCTAGAAGACTCACCCTTAAACAGGGGAGTTGATCTAGTCGAAGGACGTCTCTCCATCCTACAATCATATCAACTGAAGTCAAAACCTAGTACATCAGTTAGGATATAAAACTACAAGTACAGACAATACATATTTAAATATGAACTTAAAGCTCCTAAACTTGCTCTGGGGAGTTTGTTTGTATAAAAGTGATGTTATGCCTAACCTAGGATGGTTTACCACCACCATACTAACTCTTGTGCCTAGACCATGAATGCATGTATTTATATTCTTTTTGACTCAAAACCATGTGTGTTCATATGTCATCATGCAAGTCATTAGCTTGGCTGGTTGTGCTTATGCAATGTTATGTTATGCATGATTGTGTTATGCATTCTAAAAAGGCCCTAATATGTTATGAGCGGCGTACACATAAAAATATTATGCATCCCATACTACATAACATTTTCATGCAACGAAAAAGAAAACGTGCTAGCCGCATTCATGTGGTGAGGTTATGCATTCCATACTACATAACCCTTACATGTTGCCTCTTATGGTGGATCCATATACAAACATATATTATGCATCCCATACTACATAATATGCCTCGTATACTTCAAGTTATGCTATGAGTGTAGTGTTCGTGCTTCAGCCAAGATGTGTTGATGAGATATTAGTGATGTATGATATGATGCTAAACATCTAATACCTACAAGGAAAGGTTGCCCGACAAATTGTCAAGCAACCTCCCTGAAAGTGAAGGGATAGATACTACTCTAGAGGGGGGGGGGGTGAATAGAGTTATAAAATTTTGCACTAGACAAAACTTAATAGTCTACCCAACTCCCTTGGATTGAAATGCGGAATGAAAAGATTATAGATAAGGAGATAACCCTAAAGCCTAACACAAGTGTTGTGCACAAACTCAAGCTAACTGTAATTACAGTTAAGGCTTGGAAATCCTAATCAGCAACTAGCAAACCTAGTTATATCTAATCACAGCCACAATGCAAGTAATTAAATTAAGCAAGCCAGGCGACACAAGGAATTTATAGTGGTTCCCCAAACAATTGGGTACGTCCACTCTTCTACCAACAAGGTAGGAATCCACTACAGGTTTTTGATCAGGTGCCCTGCCACCACAAGATCTGCTTCAGGTAGATCTAGAACCCTTTAGACTTTTGATCAGGTGTCTAAAAAGCAACAACAGGTTTTGATTAGGTGCCCTGCCACCAAGGGATACTTTTGAAGGGAGTAATAACCCTGTACAGGAGGGGGA
Source organism: Platanthera zijinensis (assembly GCA_039513925.1). NCBI lineage: Eukaryota > Viridiplantae > Streptophyta > Magnoliopsida > Asparagales > Orchidaceae > Platanthera > Platanthera zijinensis. The sequence goes on from CM077082.1 coordinate 82,308,822, forward strand.
AAGAAGGTTAAAAAGTCTTCTCTATTTACAATAGATTAGAGGAGCACAAAGACTTGCACTGAGCTAGAAAGCTCAAAAGAATCAAGGCTCCCCCTGGCTCAAAGAATGTCCAGGTGAAGTCTTGCTTCAGTGCAGAAAACACTTTAGAAAGTTCTGAAGGAAAAACTACAAGAAGATATAAAATATAAAATAGAAATCTTCTAGCAGCTATCTTCTTCTTCTTCTTCTTCAAACGATCTCTGAGTTAGAACTTCCTGGAACAGGAGAACTCAGGTTGAAGAAGAGCAGAAGAGCTTAACACTTCTCAGTTGAATGAAGATTGCTGAGAGCAGTTAAACTAGTCTTGATGAAAGCTTGAATGCTAATTGAATAACTCTTAGAATAACTGGTTAGCTAGCTGAAATCCTTCTCCAAAGGATTCCTTTTATAGCAGCAACAAGCAACGGCTCTTTTCAATTTGAACTGTTTGTCTTCTTCTGAAACTTGAAACCTGGGCTGCAAATATCACAAAGACAAACAAACTCTGCAGAAAAATATTCTATAAAAGGGATAAACCTTTTTTAAGGAAGCTGCAGGAAGCAATCTGATAATAAAGGTACTAAATAAAATCACATCAGAGACAAACTCTTTATAGCAGAAGGAAGACTTTTCAGTCTAACGGCTATAAAGGACTGACAGCAGATAAAGTAAAATACACTATCAACTAATAAGACAAACAACTTTATCTGAAAAGATTTGACTCAGGCAAAAGAGATGGAGCAGATATTGCCTGGAAATATTATCATTAAAACAACTGAAATAAAATGCCAGATAATATATTATTAATTAAATAGAATAAATAAATACAAAATAAAAAGGCAAACAGAAAACGCGCGAACGACCCTCGGAGATCGTCGACCGAAGAACGGAGATCGTTGAACTATCGGACAGATAGTCGAACGATCCAGATAGTCGAACTATCAAAGGAGATGTCGCAACTATCACAACAGATAGTCGAACTATCAGAAGATAGTCGAGCTAACAGATAGTCGACCTATCAATAGATAGTGGAACTATCAAAGCAAAACCGATAGTCGACTATCAACATATAGTCGAACTATCAGAAGAGAAACAGATAGTCGATCTATCAACAGATAGTCGAACTATCAAAGAACGACAGATAGTCGAACTATCAACAGATAGTCGAGCTATCAGATAGATGAACTATCAAAGCAGATAGTCGAACTAGAAGGGAAAACAGATAGTCGACTATCAACAGATAGTCGAACTATCAGAAGAAAGCAGATAGTCGACCTATCAACAGATAGTCGAGCTATCAAACAACGCAGATAGTCGACCTATCAAACAGATAGTCGAGCTATCAGATAGTTGAACTATCCAAGCAGATAGTCGAACTATCAAACAAACAGATAGTCGAACTATCACAGATAGTCGAACTATCACAGCACACAGATAGTCAAACTATCAACAGATAGTCGAACTATCCACACAGACAGAACGACGAGCAACTGATAGACGATCGTCGAACAGTTAGTCGACGATAGTCGAGCGGCGTTCGACCATAGTCGAACGAACAAACTACTTAACCAAATTCTTATCTGGATAAGCTGGGAACTCTACAGCTAGACAACTAACCTTGACCATAGATAATTCATGGGTCAAAGACTAAGAAGACAAGACTAAACAAAACAAACTAGGGTACCAACACCTCTGATACCAACTATCACAACCCGCATTTTTCATCATGTTTTAGCATCGAGTAAGAGAAAAATGCGCGTCATGATGCCACGACATGAAGGAGATAAATGCAGTCGCTCAGTGGAAACTCACTTCTACTCAAAACAAGGTGAATTAGTAACTTATGAATGGGTTTGTAAGTGTCTGCTCGGTGATGGATATACTATAATGAAATAATTTGCATCGGAAAAAATATGCACCTAAAACCAATCAACCTTAATCTACATTTATAAAATATTATCGTAAATATGTTTGTCGTAGCACCTATACCCATTTAAATAAAACAAAC